>CAJVGC010000065.1:26428055-26517842 GCA_910822075.1 Senecio squalidus | reverse complement strand
CAACTTCACGAGTTAGACGAGTTAAGATGGAACGCATATGAGAATTCCGCTCTTTATAAGGCGAGGACTAAGATGGTTCACGATTTGAAAATTAGGCGGAAAGAGTTTAAGGAAGGGGACAAGGTGTTGTTATTTCAATCGAAATACAAGTTCAAAGCACCCAAATTGAAGTCTAAGTGGACGGGTCCGTATTTGGTGAAACGGGTCTTCTCGGGTGGTTATGTAGAATTGGAAACGGATGATGGCGGGTCATTCATTGTTAATGGGCAACGCGTGAAAGTTTATCGTGAGGAGGATGCAGAAAATGGAATGACGATGGAGGATGGGTTTCACCCATTCTAAATGAAGAAGAATACCGAGGAGTCAAGCTAGTGACTCGAGCAAAAAACGAGCATTTGCGGGAGAAACCCCCGGTTTGTTGTATCTTTCATTTTTATTTTTTTTTATTTCCGTTATTTGTTATTTGTGTTGGTTTTACTTTTCGTTTAGGAGTCTTTCGTTTTAGTATAGTAGTATTCTTTAGCTTAACAAAACAAAAAAAAACAAAAAAAAAAAAAAAAAAAAAACAAAAAAAAAAAAAAAAAATAGGCTCGGAAGCTGGAATGCGCCGCCTATAGTCTGACTGGCGGCGCATTCTTATAGTCCCGCTAGTAAACAAACACACAAAAACCTTATCACATTATTTTGACTAGCGGCGCCTATACACACACACACATCACCGAAACTCCATTTTCTCCACTAATTTTCCATTCAACTTACTCAAATCACTTCATGGGGAAGACGGTAAACCTCTTTAACATTGTTTAATCTTTCAATTTTGTTTTAATTTCAATTAGGGTTCTTAGGTTTAAATCAATTTGGGGAAAACCTTAGATTAGGTTAAAATAGGGTTGTATTAGTTCATTAGTTGGTTAATTAGGTTCCACTAGGTTGATTACTAGTAGTTTGTGATTTTGATTTCATGATTTTGGGGTGATTAGTTCCTTTCCCGATTCCCCTGCTGTCGCCTACCGGAATGCGCCGCCAGTCCCAGACAGGAGGCGCATTCCGACCTCAGTTTTAAAAAAAAAAAAATAAAAAAAAAAAATAAATAAATAAATTTTCTTTTGTCTTTCGTTTTGTTTGTTACTAACATGTTTGTTTCTTGTTTTGCTTAATGTGTTGTTTGTATAGGGTAAACGCAGAATAGTTGAATCCGATGAATCCGATGAAGAAGAGGTCGTATATGAAACAAGACGGGTTTACAAAATTAGTACCACGGCTCGACTTATGAAAACCGAAACATACCCTTGGTTGAAGTGGCCCGGGGCTGATAGGAATAGAGTTATTCAATTAAACAATCAATTGGCACTTCTTCAACATAAGAACGTGGTACCACCCCGATTTTTGGATTGGGAACTTATGAACAAGTTGAAGATTATGACCGAGTTGGAATCTTATTTCATTACCAGGGTTACATATGACGCGAATACCTTTAATTTACCTATTTGGAGGAATGCTTTTGAGGTTCGGGAACCGGCGTATAGAGAATGGTGTTTGGAATTTTACGCTAGCATTGAGCTTGATGAATTTCCGGGCAATCCTAATGATTGGTATGATGCTAAGGTAGTGAAATTCCGACTTGGGGGCCAAGAACACCGGGTCACAGTACAAAAGTTTGGACAGTTGATAGGGCTCTATAGTGAGGAAGAATTGGCAGAAACGGGCATGTCTCATTATGCTGGCCATGGGAGCTGGTCCTATGAAGATGTTTACGCGGATAGGGATAATATTTGGATGGAGTTGTCGGGGCGACCCAATTACAAGACTACCAGCAAGGCCGTTGACTTGAACGACCCAATGCTCCGCCTGCTACAAAAGGCACTTGTTCACTCAATTAACCACCGGGCCACCCATCACGACAAAGTGTATAAAGAGGATTTGTGGATGCTTTCTTATTTTGCTAAGAGGACACCTACAGAGTATGTTTATTTACCAATGGCCATAGCTAAATACCTAAGCGAGCAAGGAAAGGGGAGGAAGAACAGTAGTGGAATGTTGTGTGGACATTTCATTACACGGATGGTGAAAAATTTGGGGTTTGATACTACTGCAAGTAGGAGGGGGCTGTCTAAAGCGGTGGATTGGAAATTGATCAACAAAGGGGACTTGAAGTTAGGGCACGCCATGAATAGGGCAGGGAAATTTGCAAAACCGGGGGATTGGGATAGTGACGTAGAGCAAGATAGTGAAGAGGAGGAGGAGTCCGATCATGAGGGTGATGCTACAGAACCAACGGAACAGGGGGGATTTAATGAAGGTACTTCATCACAGGCACCACCACCACTTGGGCCGTTTGATTTCAACCCCATGATGCATGAAATGTATAGGATTGGGCGCCAAGTGGACGAGACACATGATGATGTTCTTCACATTAGGTCGGAGGTTCATCAGATCAGGACAGAGGTCGATAGGACCAGCTCGGATTTGCACCAGTTTGGGGAGTACACACAGTATCACATGGAGCGCTACCAGCCCATGTGGGAATATATGACCACTTCCCAGTACCATGTGCATCATCCCGAGGCAGCGAGTGGGTGGACTGAATACAACCCACCTCCCATGTGGAACCAACCCCCGCCTAATGACGAAGAGTGAAGGACGTGAAGAAGCCGCTTGTGGGGCTTATTTGTTTGTTGTTGTACTTTATGTTATTGAACTATTTACTTTTCAGTTGTGTCGGGTCGTGTTTGGAACTATTTTATTTTCCGTTGCTTAGGATTTTTATTATGCTAATGAACTTGTTTGTCTATGTGTTTGGATCTTCCCAAGACTGGCATTAAGTTCAGCACGTGCGGAGTCGATTCAGAAATCATGCAACATCCTACGGAACTCGCACGGTTTTATCTTTCTTTCTTTTATTTTTGTCTTTTTAGTTTATTTTAATTTCCCTTAGTTTAGTTAGTTTTTATTTTGATGGAACACATTAGGGACAATGTGTTGTTTAAGTATGGGGGGGGTCGGGAAATTAGTTAGTTTTGTCCCCTATATCCATTACGTTTATTTTAGTCCCATTTGAGTCATAAAAAAAAAAAAAAAAAAAAATTTTAAAACGCTTAAATGTAATTAGGGAAGATGATAGGGGCTTGTATATTTAACTTTATTCCGGTACTTTAACGTGAAATTGTTTAGGAACATCTTTAGTTAATAAAATACTTGTAAATAAGAATTTAGGTTTTCTAGTTTTAGTTCCTTAAGTTTCCCTGAAAAATCAAAAATCTAGATAATCACTATATCCTTAGTACCGAGCCCTTTTAGACCTTGCACCCTTTCGGGGGTAGTTGGGGAATCCTAGTATTACTTGAGCCCTTGGAGAATTAGAGGCGAAGAAAAAGGCCATAGGTCTTTCCCGTCGACAAATAGAAATTGATCCTCACTATAACGAAGACTCAAATCCCGTTATACCGTTCACTTCAAAGAAAATCAAAAAAAAAAAAATAAATAAATAAATATCTATAATATTTGAAGTGAACAAAAGTGAGAGGAAAAGAAAAAGATGAAGACTAACCAAATAATTCTCAAGAAAGAAGTACACAAATGAAGAAAATGCTTAGTGATATTTTAAGGGTTCCCCCGAAAGTAAGGCGTAAGGGGTCGGCTGTAATGGCTGATCGCTTCAACTACGGTTGGAGAGTGAGGACTAAGGTGTGATTATTTAGACATATCTAAACTAGGGGAAGAATTAGGAGTTAAATTGGTAAATTGCGGTTCTTGTTTATTTAAGTAATTTAGTAGCTTTAGATGTTTGTAGTCGGTTTTACGATCTAGCAATTTCACGCAAATCTTTATTCTAACACCGGAATTTAATTAAATGTTTGAGCCCGTGATTCCCTAATTTTTCTTAAGTTGTATGTTTTGTAAACTTGGTAGTAGGTTCGAGTCGGATTTGCTTAGGGACAAGCAAATGTTTAAGTATGGGGGGTTTGATATCGCTCATTTATATGACTATTTATCGCGATATTCATTGTGTTTTGTTTCCCAAACGTAATGGAAATGCCCTTTTATACTTATGTTTTGTAAAGTTTTGTATTAGAATTGAGTTAGGAGTTTTTGGAGCAAAAGCAAGGGAATTTTGGATTTTTAACTTGAAGTTGGACAAGCAGCAGGACAGGCGGCGCATTCAGGAGATTACTCAAAGCATTCAGCTCGGTGGCTGGAATGCGCCGCCAGTCAAGCCATAGGCGGCGCATTCGTTGCTTCGACAGTTACTAGCAGTTTTTAATTATTAATCATGGGGAATGAAGAGTCTATTATCACTCCTTAAGAGCCAGACGTTGGAACACGAATTTGATCATCTTTTTATCATTGTTTTAGTCTTTTTCATATCATTGAAAGCCTAAAAACAATCTTTGATTCCGTATTTCATCACGAATTGTTATTTCGATTTCGTTTATTGCTTGGAGACTATTTCAGCACTTGTTTGGTATAACTCTATTATCACTTTTATTTCAATTAAATCATGTCTTTTTCATATTTGATTGTTATTGTTACAATTATGCGTAGCTAATTTCATTGTACGTTTGCTTGGATTATGTGATCGTTTATGTATTAGGTTTTGGGTGTGAAATTAGAATGATACTTAGAGGTTAATTGGGGATCCGTTTGGGTTAATATCTTAATTATCTTGGTAAAATTGTTTATACTCTTGTTTGGTAATCTAAAAACGGGTATTCGAAAGGAATCCGTAATTTTTACTAAAATAAGAACGAATTAATCGGCCGGTCTTTAGTTGATTATGAGTTTATGATATTCGAAAGGAATCATTAACAACAATTTAAACAAGTAGATATTAACACGAACGCTAGCTACTAAATTAAGAGAAATCGGTTTAGGAGTTAGTAAGCTATTCGAAAGGAAGCTTATAAATTAATTCTCATTTATCGACTTGAAACTTTATGCCCAATTACTTGAGGTGTTAACGGTATTCGAAAGGAATCGTTACATGGTTAGGTGATTGGAGAAATCCGGTATTCGAAAGGAACTTAGGATTTTACATTTGAAGTTTATCGACATTTTCACACCTAGGAAATAATACATACTCGTAAACGGTCCAAGCAAGCGTCTTTTAATCCATATTTGAAATCTAAAGTATTTTTATCGATATTATAAGCAAGTCTTCTTAAGACTAAAACCCACTTGTTACTTGTTACGTGTTTTATTTAAACTAATACTTTCAACTATAAATAGTCCCTGTGTTCGAACCCGATATTTACTAATACTATTTTGCAATTGACAAGGGTACACTGCCCGTGTCGAAATCTAGTAAAGGTTTATTTTCGGAAAACTAGATTTTTCGCATCACTCTCTCTCTAAACTCTCTCATCCTCTCTCTAAAAACACTATCAAAAAACAGAAACTTATCACCATTTCCACAACAAATAAGCATAAAAACATCCATAAAAACCTTATACAAAATCGTCCTAAAGAAAAAGGTGACAAAGGGAAACTTTAAAATCGGGTTTTTGAAGAAGATTCACACACCTTTGGAGCTATAAAAACATCTAACCGTCACCTTGCTTTTTCCTCCGGTAAAACTCTTTTACTTTACTGTTTTCATCCAAATATTTACTTGCATGGACGATCTAAAGTCTAAAAAGTTGTTTTTATAAAGATCTAAAACGTTTTCTTGCTTAAAAACTAGTTTTTCTAATAGATCTACATTTTAATGATTTAAATCTAAAAGAAACGGTGACTTTTGCTTAAAAACATATATATTTGATAAATAACAGTTTGCATGTTCGAATCTAACACTAAAACGAGCTAAAAATCGAAAAATAACGAAATCTAGAAACTGGCCGAAGGCCTCTGGCCGGCGGCTGAGTGTCTCCAGCCGTCGTCTGGATCCTGCTGTTCGTAAAAACTATCGTTTTGGGAACTTTAAACGTGAAAATAAGCTCAAATAACTTTATTACAGATTATGTATTCTGGGAACTCACTAATTTTTGTAAATAAAATAGTTTGAATGAGTTTGTGAACCTAAAACATGTGTATTATTGTTTGAAATGGTGAAATTGCATGTTTTAAAGCGGGAAAGTGTTTTGAAATTGGACTTAAATTTTATAGCGCGGAAGCGCTGCCCAAATTTCACCGTAAAATATATTCCAAATTCAGTAACTTAATATTTTCGGGACTTATACACTTTGACCTTGAACATTGACACTTTTTGGACTTAATTGGACTAATCGGACCCTAAATCGTACACGAACACGTTTAGTCTTATAAACTTTCCGTAATAATCTTTAGGGACAGAATCTAAAGTATAAGAAATTGGGATTTAAAATGTTAGATTGAAACTTAACATAACTTTAATCATACTAATAAAACTTATACAACATTCCGGTGTTTTAGGTTATCCTTGATTCCCGACGTATTCCGCTCCGTCCGTGCTTGTTCTTACTTTTCTTCGCAAACCGTGAGTTACAACCCCATTTTGTTATACTTTTATGCTTTTAAACATTTATTTGGGGATAAGATAAGATTATATGCTATGTAACTTTCGAAACTTTGCGATTCGTTGAAACTTTTGAAACTATGGAACTTTATTGAAACTTTGGAAACTTGTGTGAAACTTTGAAACATTTTTGAAACATATGAAACTCGTAAACTTTAGAAACTTGTACGATACTTGAAACTCTTGGAAACTTGGAAACTTGTGAAACTCTTATGCGTATATGTGTTGATGCTCCTTAATTGGTTAACTAAATTTAGGATACTTGTTAGAGAACCAATCCTTGATGAAAATATAAACTCGTAAGTGCTTACTACTATTTTTAGAAACAGAACTCAGTTGCCCCGTTTTGGACTCGGAAACTTTATACACTATTAGCAATAGCCGTTAGTATTATGAGTATCGATACTTAGGAGAGGTCACTCCTTACTAAGGGTTAGCGACCCAAGTACATATTACTAAGATTCAGTTGGAAACTCAATGAAACATTTTGGGGCTAGATCCTGACCAGACAATCGGTTTACTGTAAACTTACTATTTATATTATGCCAAGTGATTGATACGAGTTACTAATTTAGTTAAGCACATATTACCTACGCATATATTTTTTAGCGATGGATTCCGCTTTAACTTTACTTATACGAGTTTTATTTGTTTTACTTGCGTGTGTACGAAACTTCTTACTATTTATATATATGTTCTAGCGTCGCTCCGTTCCTTTTTATTTATGACGTGATTACATATTTCTATTTTTTTTGAAACTTTTATCGAAACTCTAAAATGTAACTCACTCACTACTCAATGTAGTTGACAATTTATCTTATGTTTCAGGAAATTAGTGTAAGTGCCGAGATGCATGGCAAGGAAGGGTCAACATGGTCACGTGAGGCGAATCTTGGGAAAGACCTTGTTATTTTGGGAATTCATTTTGAACTTGTATTTGTACTTGGATTAAACATTTAAACTGTCTGGTTGTTTTTGAATCTTGAACTATTTTATTTTAATGCAATGACTTGAACCGTTTACTTTTATTATAACCGTGTAATGATGTTCCAGCTCTCACATTCCGTGTTTCCGCTATAGCGGGGTGTTGCAAAGTATAAATTGTTATATTGTATATGAAGGTATCATATGATTTTCCTTTTCTATTATTTAGACCACTCCCAAATATTGTATTAACTGATACGGTTAGTTTTTATTAACTCAGTGTCACGTCAACTGATACCAACTGATATAAAACTGACTTAATCATTACCAACAGTAACACGTGGTCGTTTTTCTAGACCCCACATATTAAAAAAAGAAATACAAATTTAACAAATAAAAACAACATATTTATTAACAAGAAACATTTATTAAAAACAACAAACATTACAATTTCAGTGAAACAAACTTTCCTATGGCATTAACGAAATTTATCATTAGGACCGGATTGAAATAGGTCGTTAACGTCATGTAATCTTTGATAAACATGTTAATGTGATTTGTGGTTGTTTTGTGTTTGTTTAAATTTATTGTAAAATGTATGTAAATATATGTTGTAGTTTTTGAATAAAAAGTGTATATATATATATATATATATATATATATATATATATATATATATATATATATATATATATATATAGGGTGAGGTTCAATAGGGATCCCTTTTTTGCTAGAGATCCAGAGATCATCCTTTTAGCCACACAATTTCATTAATAGATCAAACCCACGGAGGGGTATTTTAGTCATATTGAAAAAATATTTAAAAGGGTCACGCGCCCCTAAAAAGGAAATAAAATTAGCTGATCTCACACTTCAACGGACTGAAATAAAATTAGCTTCACCGACCTCTCACTCCTCCACCAACCACCACCACCATACTCTCATCATCATCTCCTCCTCCGTCCTCTACCTCCTTCCATCTCCATTTCCACCAGAAAACGTCCACCGTCTCTCGCTATTGTCAGCTGTCTCATCTCCGGCGTTGACGGCGGAGACGGCGGCGGAGGAGTCTCGATTGTTGTCCTCGTCGTTAATTACAGGGTAAGTTACTTAAGTCTATTGTGATTCGTGTATTTTCATTGATCTAATTACAATTTGTCACTGTTTTGTTTGTTAATTTGTCACTGTTTTGTTCGATCTAATGCCTCAATGAACTTATTAACTTTATTATTCTAATATTTTCAGCTTAGTAACTACAACTCCTTTGAAGGAGTTTTGTATTGTAGACCACACTTTGATCAGCTATTTAAGCAGACTGGTAGCTTAGATAAAAGTTTCGATGGTACGCCATTCGTGGTTTTTTTTATTAATTTTGGTTAATTTAATTATTAAATTGATGTAAACCCTTTTTTTGCTTTTCTATTTTTCATTGCATCTTTAGTAATCACCTGTGATTTTATTAATTTAGTGCCTTAGTATGTTGATGTAAAATGTCGCCAAAATGTTTAGTAATCACCTGTGATTCTATAGTTTTTACATTAAGAACTGTTTTATAATTTAGTGCCTTAGTACCTTGATGTAAATTGTCACAAAATCTATAGTAATCACCTGTGATTGTATTAATTTAGTGCCTTAAATGTCATAAAAAATGTTTAGTAATCACTTGTGATTCTAAAGTTTTTACATTAAGAACTGTTTAGTAATCATTGTGCCTTGTAAAGATGAGATTACCTTTGAGGTTTATATGAATGATGATGTTATGGATCATGTGGTTTTCGCTTTGGCTAAGAAGAAGTCGAGGGATCTTCAACGGTTTGGGAGTTTGATGCCTGTACCGAGTAATAGGAAATGGATTGCGGATGACTTGGCTGTTGTTACTCAGTCTAAGGACCTGGCTGGAGATTTCATAACCGAAGCTGTTCTTGATCAGGTTACTTAGTTTATGGTCCAACATTGTTGTTTCTAAATTGACGATTTTAAGGTGTAATAGAAACTGAACTTCAGTAACCTTTTTAGGCCACTGATCTGATACCGTTTGATTGCCTAGTAGTTGACCTTATAACTTCAAAACTAAGATTTAAACGTCTATAACTTGATCTGTACAGACTTGGTTCCAAACTGGTTGTTTTACTACATTTTGTTAATGCCATTCCGTCAAGAGTTAAGAACACGACATATGGTTGATGAAGACTAGTAATGAGACAGCCTATCACATTTAGAGTAACCGTTGATATTTGTTTATATTTTTATTTTACTTATTTAGATTCCGTTTGATTCAGTCGATAAAGTTGTAGAGACATGTGACTTGGGTTATAAATGGTGGTTTCTGTTTGCTCTCTGCAGGTATTTGGTGAAAAAGCTTTTGACAAATTCGGAAAGTTTTTCATATCAATGCATTTCTCGGATCAGCATCCAAGTAGCCACAGGAAGATTTTGATATTTAAATTTGCTCTCCCTGCTGCTGACCAAATGGCTGACATGACTCGACTCGTGGCTCTAATACCCTATTATATCGATCTCATTGGTCGTTACAAGCTCAGCTCACAGGTATGCTTTCTTCTAAAGTTGTCAAATTCGATCCATTTACCAATAAATGGGCTGACTTGGCTTATGTTTTATCTTTAACGGGTGAAACTAAAAGATTAAACTAGAAATAAAACATGTAAAATGGGTGAAATATATTGAATTGGTTGAAATTTCAAGTGTGCTTAATCATAATATTTCCAGAATCTAATCTTTTCATGTAGGTAGCTTCAAGACCTGATTCTGCCATTTCTAGACCATTTTCGGTTTCAGCCAACTTGTATTCAACCTCTTCAAGACGGGTTCTTGATGCCTTAAGCTCATTTTTACTCTCAGCAAACCTGGATTCAGCTTGTTCAAGTCGATATCTTGATGCCTTAAGCTCGTTTTCACACTCTTTAATTATGTCTCCTGATTTCTTAAGTTCGTTTTCACGTTCAGCCAACTTAGATTCAGTCTTTTGAAGTCGGTGTTTTGATGCCTTAATCATCTTAAAATAACATGACTCGACTCGTGGCTCTAATACCCTATTATATCGATCTCATTGGTCGTTACAAGCTCAGCTCACAGGTATGCTTTCTTCTAAAGTTGTCAAATTCGATCCATTTACCAATAAATGGGCTGACTTGGGTTATGTTTTATCTTTAACTGGTGAAACTAAAAGATTAAACTAGAAATAAAACATGTAAAATGGGTGACATATATTGAATTGGTTGAAATTTCACGTGTGCTTAATCATAATATTTCCATAATCTAATCTTTTCATGTAGGTAGCTTCAAGACCTGATTCTGCCATTTCTAGACCATTTTCGGTTTCAGCCAACTTGTATTCAACCTCTTCAAGACGGGTTCTTGATGCCTTAAGCTCATTTTTACTCTCAGCAAACCTGGATTCAGCTTGTTCAAGTCGATATCTTGATGCCTTAAGCTCGTTTTCACACTCTTTAATTATGTCTCCTGATTTCTTAAGTTCGTTTTCACGTTCAGCCAACTTAGATTCAGTCTTTTGAAGTCGGTGTTTTGATGCCTTAATCATCTTAAAATAACATGACTCGACTCGTGGCTCTAATACCCTATTATATCGATCTCATTGGTCGTTACAAGCTCAGCTCACAGGTATGCTTTCTTCTAAAGTTGTCAAATTCGATCCATTTACCAATAAATGGGCTGACTTGGGTTATGTTTTATCTTTAACGGGTGAAACTAAAAGATTAAACTAGAAATAAAACATGTAAAATGGGTGAAATATATTGAATTGGTTGAAATTTCACGTGTGCTTAATCATAATATTTCCAGAATCTAATCTTTTCATGTAGGTAGCTTCAAGACCTGATTCTGCCATTTCTAGACCATTTTCGGTTTCAGCCAACTTGTATTCAACCTCTTCAAGTGGATAAAGAAGTGTCTTAGTATGTTGATGTAAAATGTCGCCAAAATGTTTAGTAATCACCTGTGATTCTATAGTTTTTACATTAAGAACTGTTTTATAATTTAGTGCCTTAGTACCTTGATGTAAATTGTCACAAAATCTATAGTAATCACCTGTGATTGTATTAATTTAGTGCCTTAAATGTCATAAAAAAATGTTTAGTAATCACTTGTGATTCTAAAGTTTTTACATTAAGAACTGTTTATAATTTAGTGGCTTAGTACCTTGATGTAAAATGTCACCAAAATGTTTAGTAATCACCTAGTAATCACCTGTGATTTTATTAATAATGTGCCTTAGTATGTTGATGTAAAATGTCACAAAAATGTTTAGTAATCACCTGTGATTTTATTAATAATGTGCCTTAGTATGTTGATGTAAAATGTCAAAAAAATATTTAGTAATCATCTGTGATTTTATTAATAATGTTCCTTAGTATGTTGATATAAAATGTCACAAAATGTTTAGTAATCACATGTGATTTTATTAAATTAAGTCACTAAATATCTTAAATGTAATTTTGTAGTCAACAAATTGTAAAGGAAAATCACATGTGATTTAGTGCCTTAATACCTTAATACATTTAAGGTTCTTAATTTAGTGCCTTAGTACCTTGATGTAAATGTCTATTAATCACATGTGATTGTATTAATTTAGTGCCTTATATGTTGATGTAAAATATCATCAAAATGTTTAGTAATCACCTGTGATTTTAGTGCCTAATTTGTTATTGATCTCGGTCTTGAAAATATCAGATTGCAGGGATTCCAGCAATGACAAAAGCACAGTTTTTAGCCAGAAAGTCGACGCTAGCTGAAGAGAAACGTAAGTTGAACAACCCTCAGATCATCAATAAAGACGAACGCAATGAAGAAAGTGATGGATCGGAAGAAGTTGACCAGAATGATGACTTGGTTACTGAAATGACATCATCACTGAATCATATGGAGATGGATGGAGTTAATTCTGATGATGATGAGGACGACGATCATGATGTGGTGGATCCAACTTGTTGCTTTATGTGTGACGAAAAGCATAAAACTATTGAAAGCTGTATGATTCATATGCACAAGCATCATGGTCTATTCATACCTGATGTCGAGTACTTAAAAGATCCCGGAGGCCTTCTAACGTATCTTGCAATTAAGGTATATTTCAATATCCTGTTCATTTATTCCTAAGAGTCGATTACCACTTCTCTAACTATTATGATTTTTTTACAGGTAAGACGTGAATTCACGTGTTTGTATTGCAACATCAATTGCCACACTTTCGACAGTTTGGAAGCGGTTAGGATGCATATGGTTGCAAAATATCATTGCAGAGTGCACTATGGTGATGGTGGTGAAGAAGAAGAAGCGGAACTCGATGAATTTTATGACTATAGCAACAGTTATGTGGATAAAAACGGGAAGCAGCTTGTTACTACTGATGGCACACCTAACAGAATAGAAATCGGAAGTGGTGGGTCTTCATAATTAGTAGAGAAACTGATGATGGAATATCAACAAAAGTAATTGGTGCCAGACAATATTAACGTTATTATCGACAAAAACCTCGGCCATCTCCAAACAGCATTGCTATCACAGCTATGCACGCAGCAAGGTAAGCCTTGATATCCCGCATATTTTTGTTAACATAAAAGAACTCGCTTTCAGATAGAGGTGGCAAGATGGGTGGGTCTTCCCCTTTTAGATTTGACCCATTTTACATGTTAGAGATAAAACACAACCCAATTTTACCCTTTTATAAATAAACAGGTTTAAACTGCGCCACTTCTAGGTTTCACGTGTTATGTCAAACAAACGGTTCTGATTAATTTTAAATTTATATATGAGTCCAGGCACAGGAGCATGTGTTTGTCAGCGGTGCAGCCAAGAGAGAACATGGTGAGAATGAATGTATTGAAGCAGTTGAATAGGTCAGGAGTGGCGGCGACAAGATTCAAGATGGCTACAAGGAGTAATTTCATGCATAACTTTCCAAAGCACGTTTCACGTTAGTATTTAGTTTTCTGAGCCGGAGGTACTGTGGTCAAAAGATATAAGGGGCGAAATGATGACGGTCTGATCAAGTAATCATGGTGGAACTTGGAACATGTTCTGGAGACGCAATTTCGTAGAAGTAATGAAAGAAGCGGAAAGGGAGTTGTATTGACTAATGAGTTTTGTAAATGATTAATGAAGCAATGAGAATATATTTTTGAGCAATTGTAATATAACTACATCATGTAGTGTTCATTTTCTATTATACATATGGCATTCTTCTTCTATTAGTAACAAGTAAAGTGTGCAAGTTTGTTTACGTATGAACATGTTACGAATCATTGCACAAACTTCTTTCCCAAATACTATACGTACAAGTACCATTATCATGGTGGAGTCGTTAAATGGTTTTCAATAGCAGTTGCAAATACAGTAGCTTTACAATGATATAATGATTTCTAATTATGACGAGATCCGTAGTGATCCTTATTTTTCGTAATATGATGTTAATGGACTAATTTTGTTTGGAGGTAACGCGACGACGAATTCTCAGATGAACGAACTTTCCTGCACCCGGAGATGAACCTTCAAACAGAAATGGCATGTACCCTGTTGCATTTTTGTATCTCTGCTGAATCTGTGCCATATTTAAAAAAGATAAAGAAATCCATTATTAACAGATAAATTATTGCCAGAAAAATTGTAATCATCGTTAACTCATTTATCATGTATATAAAATAATAAAAACGACAAAAGTCGTTTGAAGTTTAACTTAACCATGTCCAATCCGGTTAACAAGCTACACAAATCTGACCCATTACCCACCCGTCCATTTCTTCACCTCTAACTTTCAGGGTTAAGTGTTGGTAAGTAAATTACCTGAAGAATTTGTTCGCTGCTTCGTAGACAATTCCTACCAATCACACAAATGGTGCCACCGGATCCACCACCAGTAATCTTTGCACCATATAGCGTTCCGTCTCCAGACGCAGACGATTTACTGTGTTGCATTTCTTGAACCAATTGAACAAGCCTATCCGTCCCATCTGACCCTAACCCACAATCACTATAACTGTAGTGACACTGCATAACAACCAGCCATGTTACCTATTTCCAACTTTCTTGAAACAAAAATAAATGTTGTTTAATTAATTAATATACCTGATACATTAATTCACCAAGAGCAGTTAGCTGCTCTTCCGATGAAGCAGACGTTAGTAAAGCTTTAAAAGCCTGCGTATACGATGTTTCATACATTGGTTAAGATAAATAAAAAACTTCCTGATTGCATAAATGGTCTTTGTTTTATATAACCAAAATCACAAGTGATTATCTAAAATTATGTTTTATAAAAAGGCAAAATCTCATGTAAGTAAAACAGACCATTTAAACAGTAAAATAAATAAATAAAAAATACCATTAGACGCCATGAGACTTTTGATGAAATGAACCACCTTTAACAATTACACTAACACACCTGTAACAACCAAAATCACAAGTGATTATCTAAAATTATGTTTTAACAATTACACTAACACCTGTAACTCGGGTAAATTGGTTGTCATAAGTACATATATACATTATAGTAAATGCATTGGAAGTAAGACACGGATTTAGGACAACCAACAATGAGCAAAAAACGTAGATAATAGGCCAAATAAAAAGCACTTATCATGTAATCAACCGTATGAAAGAAAATAAAAAGACATAATATAGTTTCATTAAAGGATATCCTTCTTCCGCCCTTTTTGACTTACTCGATAGCGAAGATGATTAAGCCACGACATCTCAGTTTCCCTCCTCTACATTATACAAGGTACCTACAACCACGACATCTGATTTTCATATAAATAATACCCGAACCACGTTAAACACTTTCACATCTATATTTGAGCTGAAATGAAAAATCTTGAACACTTTACTTCACGTAACTCCTTTACCACAAAAATCACACTAATTTGATTATTTGGTCAAGCGTTCTCGATCCTGTAAATATAGCAGATTTCTCCCAAAAACTTTCTGTTGGCATGCTCATCTTCCCTTCTTAGCTTACCAAGAGCTCTATTGTCCTAACTAATGTTTTCGTACTAGAAAAATAAACATAAACATGTCAAATTCATATTACGACTATACAATATAACAATTCAGAAACTGTATTAGAAATCACTTGTGATTTTTATATAAATAATATACAAAAGTATATGTGAACGTCGTTTAACACTTTTACAAATATATAAGTTAGTTCGTCATTGTCGGATGAAATCACTTGTGATTTTTATCTGAATCACTAACAGATTAAATTAGTTCTTCATTGTCGGATTGGAGTGAAACAAGTAACAAATTAAACATAAAACAAAGCTTAAAAAACTGAAAACCGAAGAAAATAAAAAGCTTAAAAAATCATTAACACAAATTAAACTAAATCGAAGATTAGAAAATAGAAATGGAAGATTACGCATCCATTTAAATCAAAAACGAAACCTTACATATCGAAATGGCGTGATTCAGAATTAGGATTGATTCCCCAAAACATCAATCCCAGTCTCATTATTAGCAATAGATGAACAATTAGGCTTTGATTTCATTGAAATCGAAAGAATTAGGGTTTCATTTAGAGGATTTTAGCTAACTGAGAGATGGAGAGTTTGATGACAGTGGAAGAGAAATAGGAGAGAGAAGGAACGCGTGTACAGAAAAAGAAAAATATAAAAAGACCATTATGCCCCTCCGTGTGTTTTTAATGATATTCATTTAACCCTACTTTTAATCTCAGCCACGAATTTTAGTTGATCTTGTGGCTGGGAGGGTGATCCCTGGATCTCTAGCAAAAAAGAGATCCCTATTGAACCCCAATCTATATATATATATATATATATATATATATATATATATATATATATATATATATATATATATATATATATATATATATATATATATATATAAGATTAATTTAAAAAATAAATAAATAGAAACATTTTTTAATTGGTGGGCCCATATAAATACAAACACCTCTCTGTCACCTTTTCTCCCAACCGACGAAACAAAAGCTTTTTGTCAACTAACGTTGGACTGACAGAGTTAGTGCCATCAGTGGACCAACTAACGAGCAACTTATGGTCCAACTGATTATGTCATTGGGAGTGGTTTTAGTGACAAATTTGCTAGTCTTTTACTTCTAAAGTGTAACAAGTCATTCTTCCTATAGCAATTTTAATTTTCAAAGTTCAACTTGTATAAAAATTTATTCATTTAACGTGCATGCGGATATTTATAAAAATTCTTTAGACATTTATTTATATAAAGTCCTCATTTTTATATTTACATTTGTTTTCTCTAACTAATTGTTTACCTGTTAAAGTTTTGCCCGTCTAACAAATGAAAAAAAAACTTCTAATTGAAAATTGAAAATTGAAAATTCCATAAGTAAATAAAGTTTTGTTAGGGTATTTAATAAATGGGTTTGTAGCTTGACATTGTGCACTTTTTTTTTTTTTAAATTGGGGTGGTAGCAAAACTTAATTCTCCATCGATAGCAGGCTAAAGATCACTAGACATATTTGTTTGTTATGGCCCGGCCCAGCCCAACATATAGGGAGATGGCGGGAAAAGCTTCAACGCGTTTCCCGCCAAAATACAATATACAATACAATAGACACAGATCCACAATTACTCATCTGATTTCCCATGGATTCCTTCGGCGGCGCATATTTCAGCGATGAGAAAGCAGCCAAGGTCGAAAATATCTTCTTGGAGTTCCTGAAGAGGTACTTAGGCTTCTTATTTAAATTTCCAGATCTGTAATGAATTTACCTAATTAATCCCTATTACTTACAGCTTTCGATTAGATGCTAGTTCAAGAGAACCTTTTTACGAGACCGAAATCGAAGCCATGAGACCAAACGAATCCAACACTATGTTTATCGATTTCTCTCATGTTATGCGGTTCAACGATGTTCTTCAGAAAGCTATTTCTGATGAATATTTGAGGTTTGAATCATACTTGAAGAATGCTTGTAAGCGATTCGTTATGGGACAGAAACCGCATTTCATAACTGATGACAACCCTAATAAAGATATTAACATTGCTTTTTACAATCTCCCTATCATTAAAAGATTAAGGGAATTGAGCACTTCTGAAATAGGTAGACTAGTTTCCGTAACCGGTGTCGTTACGAGAACTAGTGAGGTTAGACCAGAGCTTCTTCACGGTACTTTTAAGTGCTTGGAGTGTGCCACTGTTATTAAAAATGTCGAACAACAGTATAAATACACCGAGGTTTCTATATCGCTCTCTCTTTTAATATTACCAAAGTTTTATTCGATGCTTATTGGTTGCTTGTTCTATGCGTATATAGCCGATGATATGCTTGAGTGCTACGTGTGCAAAGAAAGGAAGATGGACACTTCTTAGACAAGAAAGCAAATTCGCTGATTGGCAGAGGGTTAGGATGCAGGAGACTTCAAAGGAAATACCTGCAGGTTCGCTTCCCAGATCGTTAGATGTCATTCTTCGTCATGACATTGTTGAACAGGCTAGGGCTGGTGACACGTATGTTAACTCAACCTAGACTATACGATTAATTATGTTGATCAGATCATGTTTAAGCTAACTTTAATTTGTTTTTTTACGCAGAGTGATCTTTACAGGGACTGTGGTTGTGATACCCGATATTTTGGCGTTGTCTGCTCCTGGGGAGAGAGCTGAATGCCGTAGAGAAGGTGGTCAACGCAGTAGCACTGGTACTGTACAAGAAGGGGTCAAAGGTCTACGTGCGTTGGGAGTCCGTGACCTTTCTTATCGCCTTGCCTTTATTGCCAATTCAGTCCAGGTTTTCAATACTACTCTTACCTCTATCTCATTCGATACACAAGAATAACAAATAGTGTTTTTTTATCCAGTTATAAATATTACTCTTTTTTCAGATATGTGATGGTAGAAGGGATTCTGACATACGAAATAGGAAGAGGGATGCCGAGGATGATGACAATCTAGAGTTCTCGGTTAGTGCTTTGTAACATATTGTGTTTCTCGTCAATATATAAGACTTTAGATTAAATGTACTTATCCTTTATTTTCAATAATATTCTGTAGCCAGAGGAGGAAGTTGAGGTTAGACAAATGAGAAATACCCCTGATTTCTTTAACAAGCTTGTTGACAGTATGTGTCCTACTGTCTATGGTCATCAAGACATTAAGCGAGCAATTCTGCTTATGCTTTTGGGTGGTGTCCACAAGTTTACTCATGAAGGAATCAACCTTCGGGGAGACATCAATGTTTGTATTGTCGGGGATCCCAGCTGTGCCAAGTCTCAGTTTCTTAAGTATGCATCATTCCGACTTCCTTCTTTTTATATATTTAAAGTGCTAGTTTTGACATTCTTCTCTTTCTGTAGATACACAACAACTTTAGTTTCACGGTCAGTTTACACATCTGGGAAATCTTCATCTGCCGCTGGTTTGACTGCCACTGTTGCAAAAGAACCCGAAACTGGAGAGTTTTGTATTGAGGTACCCTTTTGTTAGTTGCTTATTCATGTACTTTGTGGTTTTAAATGGTTATGAAAAGTTTTCTTACGGCTTTTTTGATTATCATTTTTGTTACTTGTGAATAATACTGATATGGAACTGTTTATGTTTTTCAGGCTGGTGCGCTTATGCTTGCTGACAATGGTGTCTGTTGCATTGATGAATTTGATAAAATGGATGTGAGAGATCAGGTAAATTTTCTCATCTCTAAGACCTCAAATACTTTTTGGCTCTATAAAAATGTAATACCAGAATGTACACGGATCTGATACCTACGGAAATTATAGGTTGCAATTCACGAAGCTATGGAACAACAAACAATTAGTATTACAAAAGCAGGAATACAAGCAACATTGAATGCAAGAACGTCAATTTTGGCTGCTGCTAATCCTACTGGTGGCCGTTATGACAAATCTAAACCGTTGAAGGTGAAAACTTTAGCACATGTCTGATACTTATATGAAATAGTTTTTAAATATTTACAATACATTAACAAAATTAAAATCATTTGCAGTACAATGTTGCACTTCCTCCGGCCATACTTTCAAGGTTTGACTTGGTATATGTCATGATTGATGACCCTGATGATACAACAGATTACCATATTGCCTCTCACATTGTGAGGGTGCATCAAAAGCGTGAAGAAGCTGTTGCTCCAACATTTACCACTGCACAATTGAAGCGTTACATTGCATATGCCAAGTCTAAAAAGCCTAAGGTTTTGTTTCTTTCTTTTTATCATCATTTTAGTAGGGATGCAATTTTCGTCCGTTTATTAAGTGGGTTTTGTTCAGATTGTATTTTATATCTGTCAGGTAGAATAAAAAAATTAAAAAAAATGGTTTTAAAAAAGGTCAAAAGTTCTACATTAGGTTTTAAACGCGTAAACTTCTTGAGTCATTTTTTTTAATAGATTGGTATTAAAAAATATTATTTTTATATCATAGTTGAAAGGCTAATTATTTATACCATTTCTAATTTGACATGCACAAAAACTCATGTTTTTGTCAACAACTCGTTTGACACGTTACCCAAACTGCCCATTATGTCTCCTTTGCATCTTAGCATCAGTGTCCACCTATTTTGCTGACATTGAAGCTGCATTGGCCAATTACTTGATCTAACAGATTTTAAATTAATGCAGCTAACGTCAGAGGCCAGACAGCTATTGGTGGATTCTTATGTTGCTCTGCGTAGAGGTGATACAGCTCCAGGGAGTAGAGTTGCATATCGTATGACAGTCAGACAGTTGGAGGCACTAGTCAGGCTCTCAGAGGCAATTGCTCGATGTCACCTAGATGATGAGGTAATTATTTTAGCACTAGAAACAACTTGTAACATATAATCTTCCAAAACTTAAATGATGATATAACTCTAAATTGTGTGTTATTTCAGGTTCTCCCACGGCATGTTCGTGTAGCAACAAGACTCTTAAAAACATCTGTAATCAGGCATGTTTATCTGGCTTATAGTTTTAAATAGAGGTGACAATATAGACAGGTTGTGTAACGGGTCACAAAGGGTTGAGTCGAAAAGGTCGAATTTTTTGGTACATATCAAAGGGGTTAATTATGATATCAATAACAATAATATCCATATCTTTGAATTAGATAAAGTTAGGAGGTTGAATGTTTCAAAGATAACTTACGACGACTTACAATCTGTTTAAGCTGTTTGTTTTTAGCTAATTTCATTGATTTCACTTATTTGAGATAAAAAGCAGCCCAAATCGACCCATTTGAAAGAAATGGGCCTACATTGCCACCTCTTGTTGTAGAATAGCCTGCAAGTGTTTTCGTCTTGCTAACTATGTAGGAACATGCAGTGTTGACTCAGCTGAGATTGATTTAACCGAATTTCAAGAAGAAAATCAAGAAGATGGCGATGTTGGTGAAGACGGTGAAGCTCAGCCAAGTGGTGCAGAAGCCGACACAACCAATGAGCCTCAAGGTTTTTTTGTTTTTCCAGCTGTGTATATTTTGGAATATTATTTTTCTTCAAAGCTGACACTGATTGTCTTGTTCAGAAAATGCAGAAGGGCTCCCAACAAAGAAACTTGTTATAACAGACGAATACTTTCAGCGGGTAACTCAAGCTCTTGTTATGCGTCTTAGACAGCATGAGGAAACTGTCACTCGAGAAGGTACTTAATGATTAAGTCGGCTGGTTTAACATCATATTATATTAATCAATTAACGATATGAAATAAAAGTTGGTTGGTTGGTTGGTTTCAGGGAGCGGGCTTGCTGGAATGAGACAAAGGGATTTAATACAGTGGTATGTGGGTCAGCAAAATGAAAAGAACCACTACACTACAATGGAAGAGGCAAAGGCTGAAGTCACCAAGATTAAAGCTATCATAGAGGTAATAAGATAAAATTTTCTTTTTATTATATACATATAAACGTTTAGAAAGACAAGTGGTTAAATGGATTGTTATGACCGATGCAGAGTTTGATCAGAAGGGAAGGACATTTAATCGTAGTAGATGAAGAGGAGGCTGATGCCGATGATGATGGAAATGCTGCCAGACGGTCTTCTCGAAATAATAGGATTCTTGCTGTTGCACCTAACTATGTTATTGATTAATTATGAACTAGTTTATTGTAGTTTCAGACGTTGTAAAGTTTGTGATGCTCTGTTACACAACTGCAGTGATGAGCTAAATTATGTACTATCTACAATTTACTATTTCATTCCAGCTTTTTAGTATATCAAACTCTATAATGATATAAGATGGATTGCAGTGTCTATGCTAAGATTCCATAATTTTCGTTCTCATGATTATAGTGAAAGTGCATGTATCTATAAATCAATCTATTCTATTTATCTATAAATATAACTCAACAAGGTTTTTTTTTTTTCGACATCTCTAAGCCAAAATTCATTTGTAAGTTCTGTTTTTTTCTAATTTTTTTCTTATAACTAAAATTCATTTCGATTAGCAATTTCCTTCAAATTTGTGTGTGGAGTTTAATACCTTCAGATCAAACACATTATTTTTTTTCATTTCGATTGATTACGATTTCTTATTCATCTATTATGTCAAAATCGGTTTAAAGATATGGATTCTATCACATATGGTTCTTTTTGCTACATATTGTGGTGTTCTTTTTTCTGTTTAGATTCTATGTATGGGTTATAAATTCATATATTCATGTTGATCTTCATTTTGGGTTATTTGCTTTATGATGCCACAATCGAAAATTTTCCACCGGGCAACTGAATTGCTTGCTATTGAATGGCCAAACCCGAGAGAGGTATTGTTTGAGAGGTATTATTTGATTAAAGAATAATATTTAAATTAACAATACCTCTTTAAAATGAAAACGGATGATGCCAAGCAATTGAAGTTGGATGAGGTAGTGGCATTACAATTGGACTCTGAAACCTTTGACATTTCTAGTGATCCTGTAATAGCAAGAGATGTTCACGGTGAACTACAAAGAAGGGAATTGGAGAGAATTGAAAGAGAAGAAAAAAAAGAGACTTGCATTACTTGCTGAGTACAAAAAGGAATTAGCAAAGATTGAGAAAGCCAAAGCAGCAAAGAAAGCCAGGCAAGAAACCAATAAAAGCAACCAAGAATGAAAAGATGGTTGGTGACAAACAAAAGTTTGTAAAATACTTAAAAGACAGAGGTTATAGTAGCAAGTCATTAGGCCCTATGAGCTTTAGTAATGTTCTTGGGTTGTTTGAGATGGAGAGGAAGAAAGTTAAGGATGATGTTGTTAAGTTGACTGAACAGCAAGAGAAGGAAATGTATGAGTTGGAGAGACTGGTCAAGCAAGCTCATGAATTAGGAGCTAAGTAGTGAATGAACAAGGAAAGGTAATTCCAAATCCTTTCAAACCTTAACCTACCGTTATTACTCCTGAACCGAAGAAAATGAAAAAGTCTTTTTCCACAAAACAAGTTACAAAGAAACAGAATGTTGTGGAACAAACTACTGCAGAGAAGGAACAAATTGAAGAAAACCAAGAACAACTTAAGTATCACATGATGAAGAAACTACTACTTCTACTTAGTTTGTATTGGTTGATCCTACTTCAATAGTGGAGAGAGAAGGAGATGTGTAAATCTCTTAAAATGATTTCTCACCTTTGTTTATTCATGAAGAAGGTATGCATGTTGAACCCTTGGTAGTTGAATTACCAGAAATTATTGACTAGGAGTTTATTGGAGGAGAAAATAAAACAACTTACATGGTGTCTAGAACTGATAACAAGAAGTAAAATATGCTCACTTTCAACATGATGGTGAAAGATTTCACAAGGCAAGATTTGTTCAAATTGCATCAAATAGGAGTAAGAAAGTACTCACGGAACAAAGGTGTATGCTCTGGAACTGATCTTGCATTGGACTGCCTGAATGGTATGTTTACTCCTGAAGTTGGGATGTTCAGTAGTGTATTTCATAGGGGTGGATATGATCGAGTGATTAAGTGGATTTTGTATGAAGGAAGTGGTGTACATTCTATAATCAGAAAGCAAGGAGTGATCAAGTTCTTTTTGGTAGAAAAGAAGTATAACTTTGATTTTGCTACTTTACATGAGATGATTACATTGAAGTTGTTTGCTATAAGACACTCTCATATGGCTAATGATTTGGTATGGAGAATGGTACTTCCAAGACATGAAGAGGAACAAAAGCTGAAAGCGTAACGGGCAAAGAAGAAGAAGGACAATAGAAACTAAAATTTGTAATCATCCTTTTTCATTTGATTGATTTTGAAACTTGATACTTAATTGTAATAAAGAATAAGTTTAGGGGGAGATTGTTGGGAATAAACTTGTGAAAATAAACTAAGTATGTTACTTCTGTAAAGTTAGTACTACTTGGTTAACACTGAATGAAGATTGGTATATACTACAATGATGGTTACTACTGCCTGTCAATGAGTTACTACTGCTTGAAATTTTTTGAAGAAAAAGATAGGTCTTTAATGGTTTATGTTTATCTTTTTCTTTATTAGAGTGGTATTAAAATTAGAATTAGTTGTTTCGTAGAATAGCTAAGTTTAGCCTCTAGGTCTATAAATACAAAGATCCTTGTATTAGGAAAAACACGTGTATTAGTCTTTAGTTTATGATTAATGAGGCTTATTGTGATATTCGTTATTGTTCTTATTAGTATTCATAAGCTATATTCGTTTGATCACATAAACTTGTAATATCAAAGTTTTTAACCGATGTAAAACTTTTTTGATAGATCAAGATCTTATTCTTAATATTGAGGTTGTGTTTACATAAACATAATCGATTATGACAAAATATAAGTGACTTGATTTATGTTTTTTATTAAGTTTATTTGCTATTTTAACAACAATTATGTACGGAGTATTTGATAGAAACAAGATTTTTATCGTCCAGCCCTTGCTCTGGGTGGAATCTAGTAATCATATCTTATTTTATTTATGTATAAAAAATATATTATTTGTAACTTTAAACATGCTTTAGTACGACATGATTAATTGTATATGTTTGGTTTTACAAACTTCATATGCACATAGCTTATAAACATAAAAATATAAGATACACCAAATATTGAAACTAATAAAATTAATTTATTTATTTTGATAACCGCTATGAAACAAATTAAAGTTTTTCATAGTTTTATAAAGAGAATGTTATGTAAACTAAGAAGAAGGTATGAAAAAAATAATATTAAGTATGAAAAAAAAAGACCAAACTAACTTTAGTTGCTATTCACCTCACATTTATTTTAATAATTGATATATAAGATTTTATTTTCAGAGAAAAGATCATTTAAGATCACATAATGGATTAAGACAAAAAGACCTATTCTGGACCATTGGATCAAGATGATCAATGGTCCAGATTTCACGAGCTAATTAACTTAAAATTTAAGAAATAAAACACGGAGGGGTAATATGGTCATTTTACACTTTTTTTTTTTCCTCCCCTGTCTGTCTCTTCTCTCTTCTCAGATTCAATTTCAAAACCCTTCTCTTTTAATCCTACAAACACAATCAAATTCTCTCAATCCCGTGTTAATCTTCACGAAATCGTTTTAAATCATTATACGATGTCCCATGAATCGTCTTAGATCTTCACCAACAGTTTGTGATTTTCTTCTTGTCTCCCAACTGTTTGATGAAATGTTTCAATGAAATTATGTTTTTTTTTTCCAGTTAATGTTTGATTTGTTTGAAAGTTTAGTACTTTTGATGTTGCCATCTATTTGATGAAATGTCTGATTGAAGTTTATAGGTTTTGTTTTCAGTTATATTATCATCTGTTAGTGCAAAATGTTGATCTGTTAGTTTATCATTCTATCTACCTTATTATCTAGCTTCCTTTTTTGTTTATTTCTGATGTAAATACACATCATCAGCCCCAGGTTATCTCCGGGTTATGTGGATTTAAACACCCAAAATGTTGGCTCTCCTCTAAAATCCGTTGGGAGGGCCAGCCAGGAATATAAGGTGGGAGTACTAAAAGCAAAAGAGCACATTCTTGCTGAAGAAATACTCCAAATCGAGTTATGCCAACACTTTGAACGTAGAACGTATGCTGACCCATTCGAGGTCTACAGATCATTAAGTATTTGTGAATCCTGGTCCATACATGACTTATTTGCAGGTGATTTAATAAGATTAATATATCAATAAATTAACTTTATCAAAGGATTTTGTTCTTTTGCTTCGTTAATTCAGCTCCGTTTCATCTTACACCTTTCAGGCTAAAGGATGCATATTGGTTGGCTCAAGCCCGAAAATTATTTGTCGAACTAAAAAGGTAAAGAATACAAAAGAAGTGTTATTTCTAGTCCATTACCCGCCTTAAAATATTATGTAAAGCCATCTTTTAGATTTACATATAAAGCACTTAATAAAGAACCTGCACAGATTGCGTATTTTCCTTTATATAATATATATAGCACTTAATGAAGGTGGGGATTTTGACCCATTTATATGTGAATGGGTTCGTTTGGGTTGTATTTTATCTCAAACGGATCAGATAAAAAAGATTCGCTAAAAAATAACAGGTCAAACGGGTCATAAGTAGTCTAAGTTATGGTTTATTACACATAAAACGTTTACATCATTTTATTTAAAATGGACAAGATTTATTATAAGTCAACAGTTACCCAGTTACCCATTATGACCCTTTTACCCACCCCGCCCATTTTAGAACCTCTAGTTCAAATATTATCGAACTTTACCTGTAATACATTGTTTATGAAACCCTAGCCGTTGTTCTGTGTAGCCGTTGTTCTGTGTAGGTAGAACAGTTTTATAGGAGCTGTCATAAAACCCAAAGTAGTGTGTAAGATTTAGGGGCATGTTTGGTAGCAACAAATCAAGTAATATAAAGTGTTTATACAATCGCCTAGAATAACGGATGGAGCTAGATCGGTCTCTTATATCTGTCCGTTGTCAAGCATGACATTCGGTTCATTATTTCCCAGCATATGAAGTGTTTACACCTTATTTGAACCATGAGTAAGAATACTTTAATTATTGCTTAATAACCAGATTACATCTTCCTTTTAATAACTTATTAATGCTACCTACAAACTACCGCAAATGAAGGACAAAATCACACCTCAGTAAGCTACCAAGTAGAGATGGATATAAGCAATGTTCCTTAAGAAACCTAAGACAACTAGCCCTTAATTTCTCAAGAAAAGTTCAGAAAAACACATACAATTTGAAAATTTACAAGAGTGTGATTCATAAAACAAACGTGAGTGGTGAAGTAAAATCTTAAAATAAGTTGTTTATTTCAAAGCAAGATTCTCCGCCCTTAATTTATGGTTTTTTTTTGCAGATCAAGGTTCGGACTTAAATAATCAAGTCCGTGATGTTCATATGTCTGAGTCACCATCAATCTCGTCTCCAGTCTCCTCTCCTGGTATAACTATTACTTGAAATAGGTCATATATGATATGTTTATGATATCATAAACATATCATATATGATATACTTATTTCAAAGTAATATGTATATCATATATGATATACCTGTTTTCAAGTAATAGATATATCATATATGATATACATGTTTTCAAGTAATAGGTATATCATATATGATATGGTTATGTTATTTGATACATATCATATATGATATAACTATCATATTACTTTGAAATAGATATATATCATATATACTTATAATATCATATATGATATACCTGTTTTCAAGTAATATGGATATCATATATGATATACCTATTTTCAAGTAATAGGGATATCATATATGATATACCTATTTCAAGTAATAGGTATAACATGATGTTTGTCCTATCATATATGATATACCTGTTTTCAAGTAATAGGTATATCATATATGATATGGTTATGTTATTTGATGCATATCATATATGATAGTTATGATATGGTTATGTTATTTGATACATATCATATATGATATAACTATCATATTACTTTGAAATAGGTATATATCATATATGATATACGTGTTTGATGCATATCATATATGATAGTTATGATATGGTTATGTTATTTGATACATATCATATATGATATAACTATCATATTACTTTGAAATAGGTATATATCATATATGATATACGTGTTTTCAAGTAATAGGTATATCATATATGATATACATGTTTTTAAGTAATAGGTATATCATATATGATATACTTGTTTTCAAGTAATAGGTATAACATGATGTTTGTCCTATCATATATGATATCCTTATCACATATATCGTGTACAAAAAATGAAATTGAAAACAATATATGATTTCGGTTTCATTAAAGGGCATTTTAGACATTTGACAAATATATCCACATATGTATCTAAAAATGGCACAAATTCAATCCTCAACTACTACACTTTTGTTTTTTTGGGTTATGCTAATTTCTTAATATAATTGATTCACATGCAGCATCCTGAGCCACGGAAATCGGTATCAAAGAATAAGAATGATTATCGAGAAATGTATAAGGAAACTGATCAGATCCCAAGCAAAAGCAAACGTCTCCTTGAGGCGTTGCTCAGTAGAAGCAAATCAAAGAAAGATGAAACGCTTTACACTTACTTGGATGAATACTGAGAGGTTAAAATCAGTGTAAAAGTAACTTATTGATCGAGTTTTTTTCTTATAAGTAGCTAAGAATATATGATTCTTGTATGGTAACAGCTGCATTTGGCACCTTACCTTCAACCACGAGTATGTGCAGATGTGATTATTAGAAGGCACACCTGTAGATGTAGTGTTCGATTATCAAAGGTTAATGTATTTTATGACGTTTTATCATGAAATGGCAGCAATTATATTTTTAAATATTTTTGCCTGTCGTGTTTGAAGTAATGTCTTATTTAACTCGATAATCCGGTTCATTTAAAGAGAATTATTGTATGTAAAATTTATCACACCTTGATACAGCTAAAAAAATGGTTTGATGGCAATCGGTGAAGCAAGTCAAACTTGTTGAAAGTTATCCAGAATAGGTTGAGGTTTTATGTATTAAAGTTACGCTTGCAACGAATTTTGAACATATGTGGATATATTTTTCAGATTTCACATATATTGTTTTCAATTTCATTAAGATCGTCTTCTCTCTGCAGCACCTCACGAGCCTTTGTCCTAATGTCGATGAAATCTGAATCAAACTTCTCATAGAAGGATTCTAGAGCCTGAACAAGATTTATTTCATCAGTAGGATAAACAATACAACAGGGCCAATAAAGACAACTGGTGCAAATGTGTATACATCCAATATGATAACGCATCGTTGAGTATTTTGAGTAGGAGATAAGCCAGTTAACAGATGGAAAATGTTTCCTCTGAGCAAGCTTCTCGTCTAGACCCCAGAAAACCTGAGAATTTGTGGCATGTCCTATGTTAATATGGATCGCTTTACAAATTTAACGAGCAAACAGAAAATTTACATAACTTTAAAAAATACCTGGACAATGCTTTTGAGGGTAGAAGATGTAACAGGATCAGAGAAATCTCCTCCAGGAGGAGAAACAACACCAACGATTGTAACACTACCAGTACGGTCTGGTCCACCAAGACACTTTACTTTCCCAGCACGCTCATAGAAAGATGCCAAACGTGCAGCCAGATATGCAGGATATCCACTGTCAGCGGGCATTTCTGCCTAAAGAAAACAAAACCCACAAAACTTATTCAATCACAAAATTATCATATACACATAGGAGTAGTTTAGAATGATGCATACCAGACGACCAGAAATTTCACGCAATGCTTCTGCCCAACGTGAGGTAGAGTCTGCCATCATACTGACGTTGTATCCCATATCTCTGAAGTATTCAGCAATCGTAATTCCTACATAATAACAAATTCATCGAAATTACAACTTAAGAATCAAACTGTAATTTAATATTTACTATCATATATGATGTAGTCATGGAGGCTTGATATATGTTGGAATAGATTTAATAATTGTCAGTGATTTTTGGTTTCTAATAGTAGTTTAATTTTTACTGTCATATATCATATATAATATGCCTGTAACATGTATGATGATTATTTTTTTTAAATGCCTATGATATGATATAATTATCATATATGATATGCCTATCATATATGATATGCCTATCACATATATGATGATTATTTTTTTTGAATGACAACAATATTATACGCCTATTACATGTTACAGGAAAATCATATATGATATGCGTACTTTATATGATAATCCTCTCATATATCATATGCCTATCATATATCATATATCTATCACATATGATATTTTTATCATATATGATATAACTATCATATATGATATAACTATCATATATGATATAACTATTTCAAATAATAGTTATATACTTATATCATATATGATATGCTTATGATATCTGTTACATATGATATATATATATATATATATATATATATATATATATATATATATATATATATATATATATATATATGAAACAGATAATATAAGCATATCATATATGATATAACTATTACTTGAAATAGGTATATCATATATGATATACATATTACTTTGAAATAGGTATATCATATATGATATACTTATTTCATGGTAATATGACTTATTTCAAAGTAATAGGTATATCATATATGATATACCTGTTTTCAAGTGATAGGTATATCATATATGATATACCTGTTTTCAAGTAATAAGTATATCATATATGATATACCTATTTTCAAGTAATAGGTACATCATATATGATATGGTTATGTTATTACTTATTTGATACATATCATATATGATATAACTATCATATTACTTTGAAATAGGTATATATCATATATGTTTATAATATCATATATGATATACTTGTTTTCAAGTAGTAGGCTTATCATATATGATATACATGTTTCAAGTAATAGGGATATCATATATGATATACCTATTTTCAAGTAATAGGTATATCATATATGATATACCTATTTCAAGTAATAGATATATCATATATGATATTGTTATGTTATTTGATACATATCATATATGATATAACTATCATATTACTTTTGAAATAGATATATATCATATATGTTTATAATATCATATATGATATAACTATCATATTACTTTTGAAATAGATATATATCATATATGTTTATAATATCATATATGATATAACTATCATATTACTTTTGAAATAGATATATATCATATATGTTTATAATATCATAATATTATATATGATATATATGTTTTCAAGTAATAGGTATATCATATATGATATACCTGTTTTCAAGTAATAGGTATATCATATATGATATACCTATTTTCAAGTAATAGGTATATCATATATGATATACTTATTTTTAAGTAATAGGTATATCATAAAAATAAGTATATCATATATGATATACCTATTTTAAGTAATAGGTATATCATATATGATATATGGTTATGTTATTTGATACATATCATATATGATATAACTATCATATTACTTTGAAATAGGTGTATATCATATATGATATACCTGTTCAAGTAATAGGTATATCATATATGATATACCAGACCCATTATCATATATGATATTTGACATATTTTTTACCTTATATGCATTACGCCTTTTAAAAAAAAAGAATATGAAATGAGAGAGACTTATTTTGACAACTTAGAAAACATTGAACAAAACATTTATTCTTAGGAAACGAGACTATTAATGGATATATAGTTCCATTTTCAGTTAAATTATTCAAACAGCGCTTCAACATATTGAAGCAAAATACATGAAAACATAATCACAACTAATTAATTCAAGAATATATATAAAGCTTGATTAAGAGAGATAATATACATTTATTTTAAGAAAAACAAAAAAAACCTTTTAAAACCCAAAAATACATGCTATTTATACTTAAAAAAAACCAAGAGTGTAGCCCAAGTAGTAAATAGCACACGCAGCAGCACCCTATAAAGATAAGTGACAAACATTAATGTTATGACCGTACTTTATAGTTATCTTTGTCAAATCCCAGACCAAAAATTGTGTAATGAAACAAAATATATTACTCAAAACCAAGAATAAACAAATAGTACATTACACGAAACTAGTAGCCATGATCACAAAACCAGAGTATGCCATTACGTTTAGAAAGTATCAAAGTGATTATGTGATATGGTATAATCAGATATAACGTAACGGTCTACATAGTGTTTGGATTTGCTTATGTTGAATTTTGAAAAATTCTAAAATATAAGTATCTACATGTAAAATCACAATCAGATAGTTAGAGATTTCAAAAGAGATTTCAAAAGATATTTTCTGTATTAAGCAAACTATATGAAATAAAAAGTGATTGTATCCGTTTCCTTGAAGAGAAAATGTAGTTTTGAAATAACATGTGCTTTTTGAAAACGACATTTTGTAAAATCAAAATCTCAATCCTAAACACCGCCTCAAAATCATTTTTGTAGCCACTATTCTTAATCTTATTAATAAAAGCTCGTCGATTTCACAAAACTCAACCACTATAAACTAACAATGTGCAACTTAAAAAACGCAATAATTTCAACAACAACAAAAACACCAAACACCTCTAAATCTATATCGAAAACTAATTAATGACATAAAATCTAGTAAAATGTAATTGTCAAGAATCTAACAAATCCATACCTAGTTGGGAGGTAGTGCTCGGGATCACACTATCAGTTAACGAAAAACATTTTAATACCGACCTGAAAAAAACTCTTCACAAAAATTCATAAACTTTTAATAACGAGAACACATACTTTCCTTAAATCGTAATTCCACAACATATCGTCACCGAAAAAACATCAATAATAATAAACCTAACAAATATAAAAGTAAAAAAGATTCAATCTTTATACCCTAACACAATTAATTACATAATATCAATGCATAATAGATGATAATTAAACCCTAACTACAAATATATGTAATTTAACAGCTAGTTTAGATCTAAATATGTAATATTTCAATAAATTGGGAGTATGTGAAACCCTAAATTAAGACTGATTGTACCTTTTATTGAATCAACATATCCGCGATTCATTATCTGGTTTATGAAGGTTTGAGCTGCTTTTACGAGCTCCGTATCGCCATTGATTATGAAGGTTTGAGCTAGGATTGGGCAGTGAATTGAGAGCCATCTAATTGAATGAGGTTTTGTTGTAATTTTAAGTTTTTGTGAAAAGACCAATATATCCCTCCAATACAAATTTTACCTTTTAATCTTGACCATTAGATGTTTAATTTTGGATGGATGAGATTTAGTCTTTATGTCTTAAATTTTTAAATGGTCTTCCATGAACCTAACCCTTTATTTTCATGACCTCTATAAAAAAAAGTTTAAAGTTTTTCATAGTTTTATGAAGAGCATGTTATGTAAACTAAGAAAGATGTATGTAAAAGATAATATAAAAGATAAACAGAAGTAATTTTTAATAAAAGACGAAACAAACCTTGATTACTATTCTCTTCATATTTATTTCAATAATTGATATATAAAACAATAATACTAAAAAAGTCAGTGATATTATTGTGTTTTATGTTCTTACGTGTTAATGAATTATTATAATTTAATGGAAAGCTTAAATTTAAAATCTAAACGGCTGAAGGCTATGGAAAAGAAATTTTATCACGAGGGGGAGTGCCCTTTCGCCAATGTTGAGTCACAATTTATCTTTTTTCTAATTTACTCATCATATCATACATATATACATTTAACATTAGAGTATATGACATCGACAAGTGACATCGGCAACATATAAGTATATCTATATACGTCATAAAGCATTTTGGTATAAAGTTTTGAAAATTAAGAATTGTAAAATTACTAAACTACCCTTTTAACTAAACATTTATTAAATAATTATAAATATAACTCCATAACACACATACTATATATACTTAAAATTTTGAAATAATTAAATTTCTTTTTGTATAAACTTAAAACAATCAATTTTTAATGTGTAAAATTTTAAATAAATAGAGTTAATGTTTATAATTTCTAACTAATTTAATGTTAATAAACCGAAAATCTTCATCGTTCGTAAAATTATTTGAAAACAAAATATATACCATCGATTTATATATTTATTATCGCCGATGCATCGCGCGAATATCATACTAGTAACATTTGAACGCTATTGTCATTTTGGGCTAATATGTCCTTCTAACTTTATTAAAGTTATATTGATAATTTTCTTTCAACATTAATTTTGATTGCTTCATTGTTAGATATTTCTTCCAACCATGTTTACACACCATGCTTAGAGTTGCGACAACAACGGCTTCGGTTGGTAAACGATGAAAGTCGGTTAAACTAACATCAATGGCATGACGGTGTCGGTTTGGGAAGAAGATACGTATTGGTAGGACAGAAACGAAAAACTCCAACTTTTTAATTCATTATCAATGCTCCAATATAAAAGAGATTACAACAATCGCAAAGATGCACTTCGTTTACTTTTTTTAAGATGATTTAATTTTTTTTTTAAAGTTATGAAGGTGAATTTTGATTTAAATCATCATCAGATTAATAAAGATCATTTAGTTATTGTGTTAGAAAAGGAAATTATTTCGGATCAGAATAAATCATCATCTCCGATATTTTAGCGATCTTCCCCATGATTTCCTCATATGTATTAATTAGTTTCCTATTTTATCGTTTCCAAACTTTATTTAAAGGGATTATATTGTTTGTAATAATATCAGAAAATTACCAATTAATAAGAAAAACCCAAAATTTGTTTCTCTAATTCTCAACATGGTATCAGAGCAGTGTTCGTAATCCGAAGGACACTGTTCGTTAAAATCATCTTACCGGTCGTTTTTCTAAAAGTTGGCTGCCATGTCCAGAGACGGTAGAACAAATTCAGATTTAGCGATACAACTAGGAAACTTACTCAAAATCAGCCTTAACCACCAAACCCAGAACCCAAAATTATCCGACAGTCATCAAATAAGTTTAAAACTTACCAGCCAAAATTATGCCTTATGGACTCGAATGATTCGAGTGGCAATTGGCGAAAAATCAAAAAACCTATTGAAACATCTTACCGGTAATCCTTCGGAACCAAGTGATGCTACGTACGAGCAATGGGAACAAGATGATCTGGTAGTATTCTCATGGCTGATCCAGAACATCGATCCTACGCTTGCAAGTAATCTTACAGAATTTCCGACCGCAAAAATTCTTTGGGAAGCATTAGCATTAACGTACAGCAGTGGCAGAGACAAGCTCCAAACCTACAACTCACATCGCAAACAGGGAGACAATTCAGGTTAAAGGGGGAGGAACAATTCAAATTTCACCAACTATGAAATTGAAAAATTGTTTATATGTTCCGTCTTTATCACACAAACTTCTATCTATTAGCCATGTTACCAAGGAGTTGAACTGAAGTGTTTTGATATACCCTACTTTTTGTATTTTACAGGACACCAGGACGGGGAAGATCATTGGGCGTGGTACTGTTAGGATTAAATTGTCGAGATTGTTATTCTAGAGTTGCGTTACATACAACAGTTAGTAATGCGCAGTTCAAAAGAACACAGTTAATACTACTCAGTTAATACTGCTCCTAGTCTGTTACTACTGCAAGTCAGTTAATACTGCTCCTGATCTGTTACTACTGCAAGTCAGTTAATACTGCTCCTGATGTTACTACTGCAACTCTGTTACTACTGCTCTTAATCTGTTACTACTGCTGGAAATCTGTTACTATTTCCGCAACTCAATTATGGAAGACTTGATGTTCAAGATAAAGATCTAAAAGAATTAGTCTCCTAATATAACTAGGTTTCCTTATGTAACTAGGTTTCCTTATGTAAGTCATATGAGACTCTATATATAAAGAGATCTCTAGACATTGTAAAGGTGTGGTTTTTCATCATGTTTATTCTTTAGGAAAACACCAAACGATCTCACCACTTGAGATCGTTCCCCCTTGTTCAGCCTCAAAGTCAAATTGATCCTTGTAAAGAGAAGAAACACGTCTATTCTGATCAAATAGATTGAGGCTCGTGTTGTTAGATGTTTCCTAGGATAGCTAGGTTTAGCCTCAAGGTCTTTTATAGATCCTTGTATGTAAAGAAACACGTATGTTAATTTATTAATAGATTGAGGCTTGATGGTAATCTTTATTGTTTGTTCTTATTGTTCTTTTATATACAATATTCGATTATCATAAACTTGTGAATATCAAAGTGTTTATCCGCTGCAACTTCTTTGATAAATATTGATCTAAGTAATCATATCGATCCTACAAGTGGTATCAGAGCACATGAGGTGCTCTAGATCAAAGATTCACAAGTTTACAAGAAGAAGACGAAGAAGAAAGAAGGAGATCTACAAATTTGCGAATTAGGGTTTATGTTCGTCATAATCTGGGCAGCTGTAGTAAAAAGGGTATAACTAATTCTTTAGCCGTCGGATTTGAACGAAATTTGGACTGTAGATTCTGGACATATAAACGCGCAATCTGACCGAAGGGATTTTCAATTTGAGCTTTTATCCGTGAGATATCAGGTTTCGAAATCTGCTGCCGTAAGCCGAGAATATTGGTTTAAGGGGAAGAATATGTTCCAAAAGTGGATGAGGCTTGGAACATTTGGATGTGATCGTATACATGCACCACTTGAGGGAGAAGTTTTCACTTATGTAGAGTTATTTAAGTTCTTATAAGAAGAACAACTCCTGATTCAAAGAAGAAGGTATACTACTTTAACTTTACTGAGTTTCTACTGTTTTCGAATTCATTATTAGTATTGTGCGTCATGGAGGGTAATTTGATACATTGGAAAGCTTAGATTGGGAGTTTAATATGGTCCGTAGTTCGTAAAGAGATGTTCCCCTAATAGATGATAACAAAAAAGGGAAAGAATGAAAAGTGTGGTGGCATGGAACAAGATTTGAAGGCTTCAAAGTACCGAAAGTCTACTTTAAAAAAAAAAGTGGCGTGTTTTAATAGAAATATCAACGGTAGAAGAAGTATCAACTTGTTCACAAGAGATCTCAGTTGAAGGGGAAGTTTTTAAAGTTCTCAGTTTAGTGTTTGTTTTGTCATCATCAAATAGGGGAAGATTGTTGGGATAATATTTTGATTTGATGAGACAAAATATAAACTGAGCATATACATCAAAAAAACATGGAGAAGACAAAGTTGAAATAGTAGTTGTGATAGCATTCTCATCAACAATTTACATTCAAGAAACTTATTGCTTTGCATTGTAGAAAGCATAAGTTTAGGGGAAGATTGTTAGGATTAAATTGTCGAGATTGTTATTCTAGAGTTGCGTTACATACAACAGTTAGTATTGCGCAGTTCAAAAGAACACAGTTAATACTGCTCAGTTAATACTGCTCCTAGTCTGTTACTACTGCAAGTCAGTTAATACTGCTCCTGATCTGTTACTACTGCAAGTCAGTTAATACTGCTCCTGATGTTACTACTGCAACTCTGTTACTACTGCTCTTGATCTGTTACTACTGCTGGAAATCTGTTACTATTGCCACAACTCAATTATGGAAGACTTGATGTTCAAGATAAAGATCTAAAAGAATTAGTCTCCTAATATAACTAGGTTTCCTTATGTAACTAGGTTTCCTTATGTAAGTCATATGAGACTCTATATATAAAGAGATCTCTAGACATTGTAAAGGTGTGGTTTTTCATCATGTTTATTCTTTAGGACACCAAACGATCTCACCACTTGAGATCGTTCCCCTTTGTTCAGCCTCAAGGTCAAATTGATCCTTGTAAAGAGAAGAAACACGTCTATTCTGATCAAATAGATTGAGGCTCGTGTTGCTAGATATTTCCTAGGATAGCTAGGTTTAGCCTCAAGGTCTTTTATAGATCCTTGTATGTAAAGAAACACGTCTGTTAATTTATTAATAGATTGAGGCTTGATGGTAATCGTTATTGTTTGTTCTTATTGTTCTTTTATATACAATATTCGATTATCATAAACTTGTGAATATCAAAGTGTTTATCCGCTGCAACTTCTTTGATAAATCTTGATCTAAGTAATCATATCGATCCTACAGGTACTGAGAGACAAGGGCTATACTATGTGGATGAAGTCACACAATCAGGAGTTGTTATGTTAGCTCATGGATCAACGGACAGAAAAGCATGGTTGTGGCATCAACGTGTTGGACATCCATCTATCAATTATTTACGTAATTTATTTCCCAATATTTTTTCTGAAAATAAAGATTTGCATTGTGAAACTTGTATTTTGGCTAAAAGCCAAAGACAAAGTTTTAAATCAAATAATACCCGTATTGATTTTCCATTTACTATGATTCAATTTGATGTGTGGGGCCCAGAAAAATTTGAGGGGGGACAAAATTTTCGATACTTTCTGTTGTTTGTTGATGATTGTACTAGAATGACCTGGACCTATCTCCTCAAATCTAAATCTGAGGTTTTCACCAAATTCAAATCATTTTGTACAATGATAAAAAAAATCAGTTCAAAAGTAATATTCAAATTCTTAAATCTGATAACGGGGGGGACGGGGGGGGGGGGGGGGGGGGGGGGGGGGGGGGGGGGGAGTTTGTAAATAATTCTATGAAATCGTTTTGTCAAGACAAGAGAATCATTCACCAAACATCTTGTGCCCATACACCAGAGCAAAATGGTGTATCGGAGAGAAAAAATCGTATTCTTTTAGAAATCACTCGTGCAATTATGACTGAATCAAAAGTCCCAAAGTCTTTTTGGCCCGAGGTTGTTACTACAACAACCTATCTTGTTAATCGCCTTCCAACCAGAGCTCTAAACCTACAGAGCCCAATCCAAAAACTGTCAAAGTTCCACAAACCTCCATCAACCCTAACTCTCGAACCTAGAATCTTTGGATTTTCTTTTTCCGTTCACATTCCAAAGATAGAACGTTCTAAACTAGATCGTAAATAATTCTATGAAATCGTTTTGTCAAGACAAGGGAATCATTCACCAAACATCCTGTGCCCATACACCAGAGCAAAATGGTGTATCGGAGAGAAAAAATCGTATTCTTTTAGAAATCACTCGTGCAATTATGACTGAATCAAAAGTCCCAAAGTCTTTTTGGCCCGAGGTTGTTACTACAGAAACCTATCTTGTTAACCGCCTTCCAACCAGAGCTCTAAACCTACAGAGCCCAATCCAAAAACTGTCAAAGTTCCACAAACCTCCATCAACCCTAACTCTCGAACCTAGAATCTTTGGATTTTCTTTTTCCGTTCACATTCCAAAGATAGAACGTTCTAAACTAGATCCTTGTGCATAAAAATGTGTCTTTATGGGGTATGGGGTAAATCAACAAGGGTACCAATTTTATAGTCCAACCAAACGACATGTGTTCACTACAATGAATTGTAACTTCCTTGAAACCGAATTCTTTTACAACACCCAACATAATGGTCAGGGGGAACGTGAGAATGAGCCATTAAGTTGGATGAACTGGACATCTTCAGTACTACAACCCACAAATATAGCAGAAGAAACTAGTACCACCGAAGATGATCATCCCCTACCGGTGTCTGAGGTAAGTATTTCTCAAGATCAAGAATTTACTAATCCTATGAATAATCATGAAGTGGCTGATCATGGTACCCCAGAAATACAAGAGCAGGTTACAATGGAAGAACAAGTTACAGTGGAAGAATCAGAACCAGAACCAGAACCACAAGGGTATGTTCTTCCACCAAGATCTACGAGAGGAATTCCAGCAAAGCGATACTCTCCAGAAAAAGTGACACGGGGATCAAGATATCCTATGGCGAACATAGCCAAGGGAAATATTACAGAAGAATCTCGTACGTTCACAGAATCAATATGCGCCGAATACATCCCAACCACCGTGGAAGAAGCTCCTAAATCAGAATAATGGAAGGAGGCAATGAAACTGGGGATTGAAGCACTAAAAAAGAATAATACCTGGGAAGATTGTGAACTCCCACCAGGAAAGAAATCAGTCGGGTGTAGATGGGTCTTCACTATCAAATATAAACCTGATGGACAAATTGAAAGATACAAAGCCAGGCTAGTAGCTAAAGGGTACACTCAAACTTATGGGATTGACTATTCTGAGACGTTTTCTCCTGTTGCGAAGATCGATACAATAAGGGTTCTGTTTTCTATAGCTGCTAACAAAAATTGGCCACTTCATCGATTTGACGTAAAAAATGCATTCTTACATGGTGAATTAAAGGAAGAAGTTTTTATTGATTTGCCCCCAGAAATGGTGAAAACGGATAACCCCCGAAGAGTGTGCCGATTAAAGAAAGCTTTATATGGTCTGAAGCAGTCACCACGAGCATGGTTTGGAAGGTTCACAGTAGCAATGAAGAAATATGGTTACCAACAAAGCAATTTTGATCACACCCTATTTATTAAACGAAATGGGAAACTTATAACCTGTTTAATTATTTATGTTGATAATATGATAATTACAGGAGATGACTCTGAAGAAATGACAAAGCTAAAAGAAAACCTGTTCAGAGAATTTGAAATGAAGGATCTAGGAAGACTGAAGTACTTCTTAGGAATTGAAGTTCTAAGGTCTATGTAACATCCCGGTTCTCGGAAATTAAAATATTTCGTAAGTATTTATTTAATTATAATATAAATGTTTTATATTTATGTTATTGAGAAGTTTTTGAGTGAAGGACTAGAATTGTAACAAATATAGTTAACTTTAGTTAGAAAGGACTTAATTAGTTAATGATGCTAGTAATTTTGTAAATTTGAAAGATTTGAGAAGTTGAGGGGCTAAAAGTGTAAATCCGAAATTTGGTATGAGTAAGATAGCTAGGTGTCAAATTCTGATGTTTTTGTAGGTGTTTTGAGTGTGTGTAAGTGATTTTAAGCTAAGAGTGATTTGCAATTCCTTCAATTAGTGTTAAATTGGTGAAGTTTATAAAGGATTAAGACTTGAAGATAAAGGAATCTAGCTAACTTGGCATTTGAGTGGAGAAGGTAAATTTATGTATATATATTTGGTATGATTTGATGAATTTGAGTTTGTTATATGAGATGTGGTTTAATTAGAATGCTTAATTGATAGTAGAAATGATTAATTAGAAAAAATTAGTTTTTTTTTAATAATTGGGGGTAATCATAAGAAGTATTAATTTAAGCATTTTTGTATGTTGAATTGATGTTAAAACTATGTGTTTTAGTTGTATAGATGAAATAGAATGTGATGTTATGATGTCTCTAATCGGAAATTGCCAAACGGGTCAAAAGACCCAAGGTATGACAAATGGGTAAGAATTTGTTAAAGAGAAAGAATGACCATTTTATGTAGGTATTGTTGATGTGTGTATAAGATAAATGGTAATTTGAAATGATTCCATGTATATGTAAAAGTTAACGGGTCAAACACCTCAAAAGTGGCATGATGAGTAGAAAATGATTTAATCAAGTAATGTTAAATTTTTAGAAGAGAATGTATTATAAAGTTGTTAGTTATGTTGTTATGAGTATTGAAGTTTTAGTATTTTGACCTTGTAACTCAGATTTGAAAGATAAAGGCAAGGGGAAAGCAACGTAAAGATAGTGAAAGTAATTCGACATCAAGGTGAGTATACTAGACTCATTTTCATATGGTTTTGTGTTTAAACTTTGTATAAGTGTATTAAAGATTGATAGGTAAGTTATTTCAAGTTATAGTTAGTGTTGTTAGCGGAAATAAGGATTAGAAGTGGCGTAAACTAACATGTAAGTGCAGGAAATGATTAATAACGGAAGTCACCCCAGTTACTGGCCTAGTTGCGCCGCAACTGGTGCTTGTTGCGCCGCAACTGGGTCACAGTAGCGAAGGGTGATTTCCAGAATTTGCTTAGTTGCGGAGCAACTAGTACCTAGATCAGTTTTTAGCGTGCTTTAAAGTAGTTTAAGCATGGGAATGATATCATATCATATTATTATGTTAGAGAAGCATAGAGAAGACATTTGTATGCCGATGAGAATTAGAATTGACTTTTATTAGTCGAGAAAGAGTAGAGTTAGCTATAATTCTATACCACGAGGGTATGTAGTAAGACATTGAATAGTCTTGGAGATGTATCACTATGTTATTAAGTATACTCACTAGCTTAATGCTAATGTATATTATGGATTGTTATGTTTGTAGGTAAAAAGGATCTCGAATTTGCAAGGCAAGCATAGGAAGAATGGAGGGGACCTAAAAATGAAGTTAAACCTTTTGTAACGAGCTTCCGCTCTAAACATCTTAAATGTTATTTTAGTAGAAGTAAAACGATAACTTCTATTTTGGTTAAGTTATGTAAATATCGTAGAATGTTTTCTTTTATAAAAAAAAAAATTTAGTGTGTTTTAGATCCAAGTGTTACAAGTTGGTATCAGAGCCTTGGCTTGTGTGAGTTGGGTATCTCGGTTGATACTTAAACCCAAGCCGAGGCTTTGTAAGGGGGGAAGAAGCTTGCCTTGCGGAAGAGATAAGAGTAAGAAAGATTAATTGTTGAGAAAGAGTTATTTGCCTTAGTCTTAATTACGCGTTGATGGTATTGGATGTACAAGAGTTAATATGTTTAAAATTACGTCTGGCCAACGCTAACTTTGGACATATTATGTGTATCCAATATGATTGAAGCATGTTAAGGACAAGGGACAAAGAAAGTTAGAAAGTATATATGTATGACGTATAAACTATAATTGTGTATAGATTATAGTTTTATATGTCATTATTAACTGAATTTAATTTCAGTTTGTAGAAATGGAAGAAGAAGGTAGCCATCATGATGATGGTCACAAGGAAGTAGATATGCAAACAATTGTGGCTAAGGAGATTAGCCAAGCCTTTGAGAAAGCAATATTGTTTATTATTAAACGGGTTAGAGATGATGTGGTAGAGATTATTGATGAGAAGATAGACCGAGTGCTCGCGGAGAAAGAATTGAAGCAGAAAGAGAAAGAAGATTCAGGAAGTGAGGATGATCATTCTGATCATCAAGAAGAACCCACAGAAAGTTATAATAAGGGGTGTACGTATAAAGATTTCGCAAGCTGTAATCCACCACTCTTTCTTGGAGAGATTGATCCCATTGTTAGTATGCGATGGGTTATAAAGGTAGAAGGTGCATTCCTAACTTGCAAGTGTGCGGATAGAGATAAGGTGATTTATGCATCAAACCTACTCCGAAATCAAGCTAAAGGTTGGTGGGAGTCTATAGTGAGGTTATTCCCGGCTCAAGGGATTGTGAAGATGACGTGGGGAGACTTTAAGAAGAGATTTATGGAGTACTACTGTCCACCTTCGGCAGTGAACAAAATTACTCGGGAATTTTTATCATTACAACAAGGAAGTAAAACCGTGAATGAGATTACTAATGAATTTCTTGATAGAGCGGGGTTTTGTCCAGAATATGTTGTAAGTGAACGGATGAAGATGGATCGTTATTTATGTTGTTTGAGTCCCGACATCAGAGAACACATTTCCACTAATAATCCTAAGACTTTTGAGGATATGGTTGAAGCGGCAAGAAGGAGAGAGTTAGATCTTTTGAATAGAACTGAAGAAGAGAAGAAGAAACGCAAGGTTGAATATGTACAAGAACCGTATAAAAGGCAAAGATTTGAACAGAAGGGTAGAAGTTCGGGGAGAAGATTTGAAAGGAAAGAGTCATCAAGAAAGGATTATGGTTGTAGAAAGTGTGGTAAAAATCATGCGGGAGAATGTAAATTTGGTCAAATGGGTTGTTATACGTGTGGGAAGCCGGGTCATATTAGTAGTGAATGTCCTAATCCAATAAGGATTTGCTACTACTGTAAGGACCCGGGGCATATTAAAAGTGAATGCCCAAAGTTGCCGCAGAATCAGAAGTTGTTGGTAGGACCGAAAGCTCCTTTGCTTCTTGAAGGAGGAGGTAGTGGAAAGAAAGCTGAAGATAATAAAGGCCGTGGTCGTGCCTTTCAAATCACAACCGTAGAAGCAAAAGAATCGACTGATGTCGTTTCAGGTATTTTCATTGTAAACTCTCAACCTGCTTATGTGTTGTTTGATTCGGGAGCAAATAGATCTTTTGTGTCAAGTAAATTTTGTAAGAAGTTTTCTAAACCCCTTAGTAAGCTAGAATATCCCTTAGAAGTAGAAGTGGCGGATAATCGAATTGTTCTTGTGTCAGATGTTTATCATGATAATCAATTAGAGATAGAATCAACAAAATTTACGGTAGATTTGATTCCAATGATCATGGGAGAGTTTGATGTCATAGTTGGTATGGATTGGTTAGAAAAGAATAATGTTATCATCTTATGTAAGATTAAAATTATTAAAGTTACCGATTTAGAAGGAAAAGAAGTTATTATTTATGGGGAGAAAAAGAGTGGTGAAATTTCGGTTTGTTCTTTAATGAAAGCAAGAAGATATATGTCCCGAGGTTGTCAAGCATACCTTGCGTATGTGATAGATAAAAAGAAAGATAAGAAAGAATTAAAAGAAATAGATGTAGTAAATAAATATGTAGATGTATTTCCCGAAGATCTTCCGGGTTTGCCACCAGAAAGAGAAGTAGAGTTTAGAATAGAATTGGTTCCCGGTGCTGCACCTGTAGCAAAAGCTCCATATAGATTAGCTCCGGCCGAAATTAAAGAATTAATGAGTCAGTTACAAGAGTTGTTAGACAAGGGGTTTATCCGTCCCAGTCCTTCTCCGTGGGGTGCACCGATTTTATTTGTGAAAAAGAAAGATGGTAGTATGCGTATGTGTATAGACTATCGAGAACTTAATAAGTTAACAGTCAAGAATAAATACCCGTTACCGAGGATAGATGATTTGTTTGATCAGTTGCAAGGGGCGAAATTCTTTTCAAAGATAGATTTAAGGTCGGGATACCATCAGTTGAAAGTAAAGGAAGAAGATGTACCGAAAACAGCTTTTCGCACGAGGTATGGTCATTATGAATTTTTGGTTATGCCTTTTGGTTTAACAAATGCCCCAGCAGTTTTTATGGATTTGATGAATAGAATTTGTAGAACGATGTTAGATAAATCGGTTATAGTCTTTATTGATGATATTTTGATATATTCAAAGAATAAAGAAGAACATGCGGATCATCTACGACAATTGTTGGAGATTCTTAGACGAGAAAGATTATATGCAAAATTATCTAAATGTGAATTTTGGTTAGAAGAAGTTCAATTTTTGGGTCATGTAGTAAATGCAGAAGGAATAAAAGTAGATCCGGCGAAAATTGAAGCAATTGTCAATTGGAATTCTCCGAAAAATGTGAAGGAAATCCGTAGTTTTCTTGGTCTTGCGGGGTATTATCGAAGATTTATTCAAGATTTTTCTAAAATAGCTTCAAGCTTAACCGAGTTAACTAGAAAGAATAAGAAGTTTGAATGGAAAGAAAAACAAGAAGATGCGTTCCAGATTTTAAAGAAGAAACTAAGTGAAGCACCGGTGTTAGTTTTGCCGGATGGCACGAAAGATTTGGTAGTTTATAGTGATGCTTCATATACCGGTTTAGGATGTGTTTTGATGCAACATGGAAGGGTTATTGCTTATGCTTCGAGACAATTGAAAGAAAATGAAAAGAAATACCCGGTACGAGATTTGGAGTTAGCGGCGGTTGTGTTTGCACTAAAGATATGGCGGCATTACCTCTATGGAGAAAGATGTACAATTTATACGGATCATAAAAGTTTGCAATACTTCTTTACTCAAAATGATCTTAGTATGAGACAACGTAGATGGCTAGATTTGGTGAAAGACTACGATTGTGATATACGATACCACCCCGGAAAAGCAAATGTTGTTGCGGATGCATTAAGTAGAAAGAGTTCACAACCGGAAATGAAACTTTACTCCTTAGCTTTGATTATTAATGCTAATTTCTTTGATTCGGTTAAAGAAGCTTAATTAGAAGCAATTAAGGAGGATAATTGGAAAAGAGAAAGAATTGTGGGTCAAGTACAAAACTTAATGGAAGATAGCTGAGGTTTAAAGACTAGATTTGGAAGAGTTTGGATTCCTAATACATCGGATTGTAAGAAATTTTTACTAGAAGGAGCTCATAAGTCAAAATATTCTATTCATCCCGGTAGTACGAAAATGTATAGAGATCTTAAAGAAGATTATTGGTGGCCGGGTATGAAAAGAGATATAGTGAAATATGTAGAAAAATGTTTAACATGTTTACAAGTTAAAGCGGAACACCAAAAGCCTTATGGAAAGATGCAACCATTAGAAATACCGGTGTGGAAATGGGAGAATATTACCATGGATTTGGTGACGAAATTACCAAAGTCTAGAAGAAAGAATGATGCTATTTGGGTGATTGTGGATAGATTAACTAAGAGTGCTCATTTCTTACCAATTAAAGAGGCTATTTCATCGGAGAAAATGGCGGAGATGTTTTTGAAAGAAATTGTAGTAAGACACGGAGTTCCGATTTCAATAGTGTCGGATAGGGATACACGTTTTACTTCTCACTTTTGGAGAGGTTTTCAAGAAGAATTAGGGGTGAAACTCAATATTAGCACGGCTTATCATCCTCAAACCGATGGGCAAAGTGAAAGAACAATTCAAACATTGGTAGATTTACTCCGTGCGTGTGTAATTGATTTTGGGGGTAATTGGGATGACCATTTACCGTTAGTAGAATTTTCTTACAACAATAGCTATCAAGCGAGTATAGATTGTGCACCTTATACAATGTTGTATGGAAGAAAATGTAGAACGCCAATATGTTGGGGTGAGATTGGACAACGAGAATTGGGAGAAAAAGAAATTGTACAAATTACAACGGAGAAGATAGATCAAATTAGAGAAAGACTTAAGATGGCTCAAGATCGACAAAAGAGTTATGCCGATAAAAGGAGAAGACCGATAGAATTTGAAGTTGGTGATTTTGTGATGTTGAAAGTTTCCCCATGGAAAGGAGTGATCCGATTTAGAAAGAGAGGAAAATTAAGTCCGAGATATATTGGACCATTTAAAATTTTGAAGAGAATCGGAAAAGTTGCTTATCGATTAGAATTACCCGAAGTTCTAAGTAAGATACATCCTACATTTCATGTGTCAAATTTAAGAAAGTGTCTTGCGGATGAAACAACATTTGTTCCACTAGATGATATAGAAATTGATGAGAAGTTGAATTATGTAGAAGAACCGGTAGCCATTCTCGATCGGAAAATAAAACAACTTAGAAATAAACAAATTAGTATGGTTAAGGTTCAATGGAAGCATAGAAAGGGGTCGGAATTTACTTGGGAGCCGGAGAATGAAATGAAGAGATTTTATCCTAAATTGTTTGAAAAATAGATTTCGGGGACGAAATCTTTAGAAGGAGGGAAGATTTGTAACATCCCGGTTCTCGGAAATTAAAATATTTCGTAAGTATTTATTTAATTATAATATAAATGTTTTATATTTATGTTATTGAGAAGTTTTTGAGTGAAGGACTAGAATTGTAAGAAATATAGTTAACTTTAGTTAGAAAGGACTTAATTAGTTAATGATGCTAGTAATTTTGTAAATTTGAAAGATTTAAGAAGTTGAGGGGCTAAAAGTGTAAATTCGAAATTTGGTATGAGTAAGATAGCTAGGTGTCAAATTCTGATGTTTTTGTAGGTGTTTTGAGTGTGTGTAAGTGATTTTAAGCTAAGAGTGATTTCCAATTCCTTCAATTAGTGTTAAATTGGTGAAGTTTATAAAGGATTAAGACTTGAAGATAAAGGAATCAAGCTAACTTGGCATTTGAGTGGAGAAGGTAAATTTATGTATATATATTTGGTATGATTTGATGAATTTGAGTTTGTTATATGAGATGTGGTTTAATTAGAATGCTTAATTGATAGTAGAAATGATTAATTAGAAAAAATTAGTTTTTTTTTAATAATTGGGGGTAATCATAAGAAGTATTAATTTAAGCATTTTTGTATGTTGAATTGATGTTAAAACTATGTGTTTTAGTTGTATAGATGAAATAGAATGTGATGTTATGATGTCTCTAATCGGAAATTGCCAAACGGGTCAAAAGACCCAAGGTATGACAAATGGGTAAGAATTTGTTAAAGAGAAAGAATGACCATTTTATGTAGGTATTGTTGATGTGTGTATAAGATAAATGGTAATTTGAAATGATTCCATGTATATGTAAAAGTTAACGGGTCAAAGACCTCAAAAGTGGCATGATGAGTAGAAAATGATTTAATCAAGTAATGTTAAATTTTTAGAAGAGAATGTATGATAAAGTTGTTAGTTATGTTGCTATGAGTATTGAAGTTTTAGTATTTTGACCTTGTAACTCAGATTTGAAAGATAAAGGCAAGGGGAAAGCAACGTAAAGATAGTGAAAGTAATTCGACATCAAGGTGAGTATACTATACTCATTTTCATATGGTTTTGTGTTTAAACTTTGTATAAGTGTATTAAAGATTGATAGGTAAGTTATTTCAAGTTATAGTTAGTGTTGTTAGCGGAAATAAGGATTAGAGGTGGCGTAAACTAACATGTAAGTGCAGGAAATGATTAATAACGGAAGTCACCCCAGTTAGTGGCCTAGTTGCGCCGCAACTGGTGCTTGTTGCGCCGCAACTGGGTCACAGTAGCGAAGGGTGATTTCCAGAATTTGCTTAGTTGCGGAGCAACTGTTTTAGTTGCGGAGCAACTAGTACCTAGATCAGTTTTTAGCGTGTTTTAAAGTAGTTTAAGCATGGGAATGATATCATATCATATTATTATGTTAGAGAAGCATAGAGAAGACATTTGTATGCCGATGAGAATTAGAATTGACTTTTATTAGTCGAGAAAGAGTAGAGTTAGCTATAATTCTATACCGCGAGGGTATGTAGTAAGACATTGAATAGTCTTGGAGATGTATCACTATGTTATTAAGTATACTCACTAGCTTAATGCTAATGTATATTATGGATTGTTATGTTTGTAGGTAAAAAAGATCTCGAATTTGCAAGGCAAGCATAGGAAGAATGGAGGGGACCTAAAAATGAAGTTAAACCTTTTGTAACGAGCTTCCGCTCTAAACATCTTAAATGTTATTTTAGTAGAAGTAAAACGATAACTTCTATTTTGGTTAAGTTATGTAAATATTGTAGAATGTTTTCTTTTATAAAAAAAAAAATTTAGTGTGTTTTAGATCCAAGTGTTACAGTCTAAAGCTGGAATTTTCATTTATCAGAAGAAATACGTTTTAGATCTTTTAGTTGAAGCAGGAATGCTGGAGTGCAAACGAGTTGACACACCAATGATTGCAAACCAGAAACTGTATATGGAAGAGGAGGTGGAGTTAGCTGATAAAGAGACATATCAACGAATTGTAGGAAAACTCATATACTTGTACCACACCAGGCCAGACATTGCTTACACTGTAGGAGTCATAAGTCAGTTTATGCATCAACCACAAAGGGCTCACATGGATGCTGCAAGGAGGATCATTAAATACTTAAAGGGAACACCTGGACATGGAGTTACGTTCAGGAAAAATGACAACTTGGAGATCCATGCATACACTGATGCTGATTGGGCAGGAGACAAAGGAAACCGAAGATCAACTTCTGGCTACTTCACACTGGTTGGAGGAAATCTAGTCACATGGAGAAGTAAGAAACAAAAAGTGGTTGTTCTTTCCAGCGCAGAAGCAGAATTCAGAGGAATAGCGAGAGGAACGGCAGAGGTACTATGGATAAGGAAGTTACTAACAGAGCTAGGATTTCCACCCAGACATGCAAGCAGTATTATGTGTGATAATGAAGCAGCGATCCGAATTTCAGAGAATCTGGTCCAACACGATAGAACTAGACACGTTGAGGTTGACAGACACTTCATCAAAGAAAAACTTGAAAATGGAACCATAGAACTTCCATTTGTGAGATCGGAAGAACAGTTGGCCGACATCCTAACAAAAGCAGTTAATACGAAGATCTTCAATTTCTGTTTAAGCAAGTTAAGCATTGGGAATCCCACTACTCAACTTGAGGGAGAATGTTAGAAAATGAAATTATTTCGGATCAGAATAAATCATCATCTCCGATATTTTAGCGATCTTCCCCATGATTTCCTCATATGTATTAATTAGTTTCCTATTTTATCGTTTCCAGACTCTATTTTTAGGGATTATATTGTTTGTAATCATATCAAAAAATTTACCAATTAATAAAAAAAAACCCAGAATTTGTTTCTCTGATTCTACATCTAATGAAATTATATTAGTTTATGTATGTCACATGTGATCTTGTTAATAATATTTGACATACCTAGGCTAACTGGTTCATTAGCACATTTGGCTGAGTTTATATTTGATTGGATCAGGTGGCGTTTATAAGTAATTGGTCAATCAAAATAGCTGGTCCAGTATATACATGGGCTAATTATCAAACTTTCCAAATCACTTAGCCCACCATTTACTAGATTATAATCAACATATAATCGACTTTAATATTGACAAACGTAGGTCTTGGTAATTAAAGTTTAATATCAAATGGATTTCATAGTTAGTTCTACTATAGGTTAGGCGAGATAGATTACACACTCGTATAATTTATAATGATTTCAAAAATAACGAATAACCGCTTACGAAAGTGTGCGGCCGTTCACAAGATAAATTAAAGGTTTTGACCTTTCACCTAGTGGTGTAAGCTTTTATCAGAAACTTATTTCCTCTTCACTAATGCTTATATTTTCTTCATCAACCGTATTATTTTATTATCTTAAACGTAATGTGGTCTATCAAAAGACACAATATGGTGTTTCTAAAATGGTCAAAGTAACTAATAACCGAAATCAAATATGATATTTTTAAAACAGTCAAAGTAACTAATAATATGACTATGATGGGAACCAAACCTCTACCTTACATATCACTGAATATAAATGATATTATTGGGCTACAAGCCCGTTGGTCAAAGACACAACATAATATTCAAAGCAATAATTATATATGTTTTTCTCTAGTTTTTGGTTAATTGATTTGTGGATAACACAAGACTTATTGTAAGTTTTTATCTAAAATTATCTTGATTAATATCGATAACATACCAAAAATATTTTTATCATATCTTATGAGATTTTAAACCGAAATGGATGATAGCCAAAAAAAAATTCATTATATTTTATGAAATTTTAAACCAAAATGGATGATAAGACTATCGGGAGTGGGGCGTTATCACCCCTCCATCACGCCTCCACCTCACCTATAATGTCCCACCTCCACTCCGGTGGAGGCGTTATAGGGCGTTTTTGAGCCACGACGTGAGCAGAAAGACGCCGTGGTGAGCGAGAGAGAAAGCCAGGCAGGTCTGAAGACCGTTTGAGATCAAGCAACGGGCAAAAATTTCAAATACCCTCATCACTCCTCTATAAAACCTAAACAATTTTTATAAAATCAACCACAAAACATCCAACTTTCTACATCAAAATATATAACTTTCTATCACAATTTTATACAATTGCAAAACCCCAACCCTTGGTTCAACAATCAATACACCAACCCATGGTTCAACCCTAACCAATTTCCAAACCAATTTCAAAACCTTAACCAATTTTCAAACCCTAACCAATATAAAGTAACTAATAATATGACTATGACAGAAATCAAATATGGTATTTTTAAAATAGTCAAAGTAACTAATAATATGACTACGATGGGAACCAAACCCCTATCTTACATATCAGTGAATATAAATAATATTGTTGGGTTACAAGCCCGTCGGTCAAAGACACAACATAATATTCTAACCAATAATTATATATGTTTTTCTCTAGTTTTTGGTTAATTGATTTGTGGATAACACAAGACTTATTGTAAGTTTTTTATATCTAAAATTGTATTAATTAATATCGATAACATACCAAAAATATTTTCATTATATCATATGAGATTTTAAACCAAAATGGATGATAGCCGGAAAAAATTCATTATATTTTATAAATTTAAAACCAAAATGGATGATAACACATGATATATGTTGATGTAACCATAGATAAGATATGATATGTCAAGTAATCAAAATCCATATCAACCCGTCCATTATTATGAATAAAACCATGTTATTTAACATCAAATTCAGTTTAGAAGAATTTGTAGCATAACATTATCTTCATTTTGGTCTTAATATAATAATAATTATTATTATTCATTATATCAATTTTCAAAGTAAGTTTTTTTAATAAACCAAGTTAAATATTGGATTGTGTATCAGCGTGGATATTCTTTTTAAATGATTAAGTATGAAGTTTAGGGCTCTAAATAAACCGAATGGTCGATAAATAGTTTGTGAACTGTTCGAAATGAAGTTTTTTTTATTTAGTTTGAGGGTTAGGGTTGCAAACGAAAGGAATAGGGATTTTTGTTCGTTTTATTAAAGATTTCAATTGTAGAATGTTGTCACTATGATTTATTTTTCTTAAAGTTTTAATGTAAGTAACTAGAAAATAAATATTTGATACGTAGACTTTAACCAAATGATTTGTAGCATGACGATATATGAGTTGACCCGTTCATATAGATGTTGTTGGTTCGAGTCTCATAAGAGCAAGCATAGTAGTGGAAAGTGGGTGTCGACATCGACTTTGGTGGCATTCTCCCTTTGGTTCAGTAGATGTAAACACGAAACATATTAAAATATATATAAGTAAATAAAAATTTATGAAAAATAATATTACATATATTACTTATTAAGGGTAATTTTAATTGAACAAATAATAATATTTAATTTTTTTATGAAATGAATACTGAACATAACAGTGAAACCTGAGATTGGCAATAGTTAAAATGTAAAGTTACGTGACACGAATGAAGAATCTGCGGTGAGCACCTGTCACATTGACCACTCGGTCTGCTCCGAAGGATAATAATATGAATATTTTTATTGTCCTTCGAAATGAAAATAAAAATGAAAAATAAATTATTAGGCTCTAATATATAAAGAAAAATTTAAATGTATCTTAAATTTTTCTCTATATAGAAATTTGTCATCTGAAATTATATTTTTAAAAGAAAAAAGAAAAGAAAACATATGATGTTTTATAGTTTTTATTAGAATGAACGTAACATGGAAGTAAGGGAAATGAGAAGTTATTTGTTGATTTTTCCTACAAAATTTCGAAGCCATATTTGACATTGTTTTGAAGAAAAGTTATAATTAACTATCCAATATTTTTAAAATTATCAATAAAACCTTATTTAATCCATAGCAAACCGTATATTAATTGAAAATTTTATTTTTTATATTTAAAGTTAAAACAAAATTACTATTTTATTTTTCTTTCAAATCCTACTAACCATAGAACACAAATAAAACAATACATATTCTTTTTTCTTTTTATAAATTTACTTTACTTTTTCTTTCATTTCTTTTCCTATAACTTAATACTCCAAGAACATCACAAAAATAAAGAAATTCGTTTGAGATACTCTAAATGAGAAATGATATAACATATGTACAAACCTTTTATAAATTATTTTATATAAAATGATATGACATGTTTAGTCGACCAATCAAATCATAATTTTCAGTGTATCTTCGTATTCGTTTTCTCTTTTCTCACATAAATGTCATCTTTTAAAAGAGGATTTGTAATTTTTTTGAAATATTCATCTTAAAACATTGAATTACATGTTGAATTTCACTTATTTTAAAACGTTAGGTTAAAACCTTTACGACGAAATACAAGTTTATAAAAGATGATGAATAGCCACAAAATAAAGATTTTATAATATGTTGAGTATGTTAAGCTTAATAGTAAATATTAATAGAAAACAAAATGTAACTAAAAGCTGACACCATATGTATAATAAGCATATTTTAATAAGATATAAAAAAATAATATATGTTAAATTATTTTGATCACAACTTATAAAACTGTTATTATCATTATCATTATTATTATCAATATATTCAATTTTCAAAGTAATTGGGTTAGTGAACATTACCTATTACTCTTCTACTCAAATCTCGTCTTTGCCTATGAAATACTCTTCTATTCAAATCCCGTCTTTGCCTATGGAATCGCGCCAGGGTCGGGTTCGGGTCGGGCTGGGGCTCCGGGTTTTACAGTGTACATATGGGTTTTGGGTCGGGTTGGGTAGGTTTGGGTAATCTTGGTGCACGTGTCCTGCTTCTTGACGGGTGTTTCTTGCGTGTCGTCTTTTCTCTACCCCTGTCCTTCTGTTTCTCCCGCCTCTCTTTTCTTTTTCTCTTTTTCTTTCTCCAATGTGAGACCGTCTCTCTCTCTAAGGTGAAACCCTAATTGCATGTCGGAATCGCCGCCTGGTCTTCCGATGGATTGCGTATCGAAGTCGCCGGCCGGACATCTACTTCGGTCTCGGTACGTCTTCTTTTTAAAATAGTCTCCGAGTACTGTTTTTGGGACATTGGCTGACTGTTGTTTTTGTTTTTTTTTTAATTTGTTTGTAGATATGATATGTTTTGTCGGATTATGTTTTTACGGCGACTTTTCAATCGGAAGAATTGTAGTTACTTTAGAGTGGATGAGGTCAAACATCTTTTCGACTCTAACAACATGTGTTGAGGTTTTTCTGTCGGTTCGGAGGTATCATTTAGCACATAAAAGTATATGATATTTTTTCGTTATAGTATAATATAGTAGACTGAATAATGTGGTAGACTGAAATATTGATGTCTGATTTCTTTGTTATGATTTTTACAGGAGGTCCTTATTTGTTGTTGGGGTCGAGAGGATTTTTGATTTCATCCGCTTTGGATTTCCTGCAATACTGCATTTGTTAGTTTGTTTTGCAATGGTGTATGAAGAATGATTTATAATATTTTTATTTGTTCCGTCTCTCTCTCTAAGGTGAAACCCTAATTGCATGTCGGAATCGCCGCCTGGTCCGGTCTCGGTACGTCTTCTTTTTAAAATAGTCTCCGAGTAATGTTTTTGGGACATTAGCTGACTGTTGTTTTTGTTTTTTTCAATTGGTATGTAGATATGATATGTTTTGTCGGATTTTGTTTTTACGGCCACTTTTCAATCTGAAGAATTGTAGTTACTTTAGAGTGGATGAGGTCGAACATCTTCTCGACTCTAACAACATGTGTTGAGGTTTTTCTGTCGGTTCGGAGGTATCATTTAGTACATAAAAATATATGATATTTTTTCGTTATAGTATAATATAGTAGACTGAATAATGTACTAGACTGAAATATTGATGTCTGATTTCTTTGTTATGATTTTACAGGAGGTCCTTATTTGTTGTTGGGGTCGAGAGCATTTTCGATTTCATCCGCTTTGGATTTCCTGCAATACTGCATTTGTTAGTTTGTTTTGCAATGGTGTATGAAGAATGCAGAGTTACGTCCTGCTTGGTAAATTTGGTAATATTTGTTGAATTTTGTTATTCTAAATTTAGTCGATTAATGATTTATAATATTTTTATTTGTTCCGGTAAGTAAATATGGACAACATGTTGTTCCAATCAAAGCTCCCGAGGATGTGGTTCCAGTCAAAGCTTTGCTTGAAAAGAGAGAATGCTGAGGTTATTAATTTCTTTTGTATTGTATGCTTAAATTGTTCTGTTTGTCATTATTTTTGAATAACATAATTATCCAAAATCAAAATATGAAAAAGTAGAACACAAAACAAACGGAAATTGAAGGACTGAAAAAGATGCATTATGAGTATCAACTGAAAATTGGGGTTTCTAAAAAGAGGTTTTTCGATTTGAATATTAGGGTTTTGGGTTGCAAAAACTTGGGTACATAGTTCTCGAGTCAGCAACAAAAAATTTCGTCTTTGAATTTTCGTACTATCGCGGGCTGTGGTGTGTTTTTCGCACTATATAGCAGTCCGGATGTGATGAGATATTTTTTTTTGCTGTTGCCTTATTGACTCTGTACCCAGGTTTTTCAAACCGAAAACCCTTCAAATTCAAAAACCTCTTTTCAGAAACCCTATTTTTCAGTTCAACCTCCTAATTCAACTTTTTCAGTTCATCAATTTCGGTTTGTTCTGTCTTCTTCATTTTCGTGTTTTCTTTTTAGACAATTGTGTCAGTTAAAATTGAGTATCTGGTTGGAGTTAGAGAAAGAAGTGAAAGCTGCTAGGCACGAGAAACAGGAACCACGGATGTCATAGGGTGCGGTGTACTCTATGGTTTCGTAGGTTGTTGTTACTCTTTCCGACCATCTTTCACTTTTTTCTTTAACTTGAGCCATATGCTCAGCTTTAACTGAACAGTGTATATAAGTGTTCTACCTATATTTTCTCTTACGAATACATTTGATTGATGGTTTTTATAAAGAGGCTATGATGATGACTTTCTTTAACACGTCTGAGTTAATTTAACCAGAGTTGAGATTATCTATATCTTGGCGGGACAACTCGGATGGTAATGTTAAATTGCATTGCAACCGTCGACTAGATTTGCAGTCATGGCAGATTGGTCCACTTTGTTTGATTGTTAACGAATCTGAGTCCCATAATTATTTTATTCTTCTTCTGTTCATATCCCGTATCTGCCTATGGAATCGCGCAAGGTTCTGGTTCGGCTCGGGCTGTGGCTCTGGCTTTTACAGTGTAGAAACACGTTGGGTTTTTTTACTCGGATCAGCATTGTGTCGGGTTGGGTCGGTTTGGGTAATCTGGTTGTACGTGTCCTGCTTCTTGACGCGTGTTTCCTCCGTGTTGTCTTTTCTCTACCCCCGTCCCTCTATTTCTCCCGCAGACTTTAAATATCGGGTTTGGCTGTTTTTTTGGCTTATTTTAGACCACTGGGTTTTTAAAATGGACGCTATGATGATTAATTTGTTTAGTATGTCTGCGTGAATTCAAGCAGACTTGGGGTTATCTGTATCTTGGCAGGGCAACTCGGATGGTAATGTGAGGTCATATTGCAACCGATAAGTGGGTTTGCAGCCATGGCAGATTAGTCCCCCATTGTTTGACTGTCAATAAATCTGAGCGCCATAATCATTTTACTTCCTGAAATTCATGAAGCTTATGTTTTTATTATTCTAATCTTTCGTATGAAATCTGTTGAATCACAAATATTCACCTACATGGAAGTCGAATCCATTTGTCTAGGAATGTATATTTAGTCTGCATTTTGAGGTTTTTATTATGGATAATGACTGATCTTCGAGGTACTTTATATAATTTGTCTTTTTCGGTAACCTGATTTTAGTTTCTTTTATCTTCTTTGTTTTCGTGTTTTGTTTTTAGGCACGTGTCAGTTGAAGTTGAGCAGCTGCCCGTAGTTAGAGGAAAAACTGAAAGCTGCTAGGAACTAAGAACAGGAATCACGTATGTCATAGGGTGCAGTTTACTCTGTGGCTTCGGAGGTTACTGTTTCTACTTCTGACTAGCTCTCACTTTTTTCTTTAACTACGGGCATGTGCTTAGCTTTAACTGACATAGTACATATAAACATTCTGCATTACTTCATTAACATGTAAGGACAGAGCTTAATTTTGGAAATTCCCATTTTCTCCAAGAAATTCAAATGGTTTTGAGCAACATGAATAACTGTATTTGGTCCCGTGATCTGACGGCATACCGCATTCAAGGTAACTTTAGACTTTATAGGTACGTAATCTTTTGATAGTGTTTATATACGAAAAAATTGCTGAACTGTAGAAATTGATGATCAGATTTCGTAGGCGTTTGAATTACTTGGAAAAAATGGAAATAACTGCTTATATGTTGATGAAGCCGCTTGACTTTCGTTTCATTATATCTCAGCATTTCAGACGTAGGTAATCATTTCACTCTTGCTTCCTACTTCAATTAAAAACATTTATTCAATTGACTCTAACTAATACTTCTTTTCACTCAATACAAAAGAAAAAGTTTCTCCTAAAAAATAGCACGATTATTTGGAAACAAAACGTGAAAACCAAGAACACAAAAGAAACCAAAATTTAACAACTGCAAAAGATGGATCATGAGTTGGAGCGGGATGTAAGGCCTTCTGAAGAAAGGTGTTTGGATTCGAACATTGGGGTTCTGAGTATGGAAAACTTAGGTAAAGAGTTGGCAAGCCAATAACAAAAAAATTCGTTTTCTCTTTTTTTGTTACGGCCTCATCAACTCTTTACCCAAGATTTCCAAACACATAACTCTAATGCTCAAATCCAAACACCTCTCTTCCGAAGGTCTAACATCCCGCTCTTACCCGTGATCCATCTTTTTCAGTTCTTAAATCTTTGGTTTCTCTTGTGTTGTTTGTTTTCATGTTTCGCTCTTAGATAATTGTGCTACTTTTTACGAGTTTCTTCATTTTTAAAACCATTTGATTTGCTGGGGGAAAACGGAAAATCCAAGGGTGAAACTCACCGCTCACATACTAACGAATTTGCTGGAGTTTCGTTGGAACGAGCATCAGTACCCATCGAAACCTTAGGACGGAGGACAGCAGGTCCAATAGTTGGGTGAAATGTCATTTCATCTACCTATTTGATCTTCGGTACTCCGTTCTCCAGCTTCACTGGATACTTATCTTCTTTCCGAAGACATTGCAATAAATTCGTTCATATGTAAGGAGTAAGTTTCATCTTGGGATTTTCCGTTTTCCCCTAACACTTGGAATGGTTTAGAACAATGTAAGTCAGTTTCAATAGCCCAGTCTCTTTGACAATCTGTTTTTGGTAGGTCTCCTTTCTAATCTGCTTTCAATACGATCTAACCAATATTCTTTTATATTTTTGCAAATTACCTGGGACTAACGGTATCCAAAGAAACACGATCAGCAGTGACAAACATCACGGAAAACTCATGGAGCAGACACCAGGACCACAAATATCGTAAAAGCACCAATGAAAAAGTCACTTGCATCTACCCAAACAGCATATCCGTTATTCCATTATCCAGGTTTGTCGGCTGCTGATCTCCGTTACAACCAAGTTATCTGGGTATCCAGTCTCGGTTTAGAAATTTCCATATTCCCCAACTAATTCAGGTGCTTTTGAATAATGCGAATGCTGCAGGAGGTTGGACTGTGATAGTGGGTTCACGACTGGGAAGACTTAACGGCCGAGAAAGTGTAGAAAAAAAGCTTTGGGAACGGTGGAAAGGTTTTCAGAATAAGTGGAAGATGGGGGCTAAACTTCAGGAGGACGGCTGACTGGTGAAGAGGTGCTATAATGTCCAAAAACAAGTTTTTTTTCGATGTTTTTACTTTTGAAATCTGTTAACTTTTTAGATGAAGAGATTTTACCTCCTACTTTTGTTGTAAAGTAGATATTCTTTTGTATAACGAAAACGCGACCGGACCTCGTGCAACGCACGAGTGTCCCCTAGTTTATATTAGTATATAACTAATTATTACCAAAACAAACGACCAAAGCTATGCTTGTCATAGTGATTAACACTCTGCTCACAAAATGAGAGGTCAAAAGTTCAAACCTTGTCCTCAACAAACAATTTTAATATTTGAAATAAATATTTCTTTAAAACCTTAATTTTTCATCAATAGTTTCTATTCTTTTTTCTGTCACCCTAATCCTTAAGTGTTATTATTTTTTATGTTTAAACTCTTTAACTACTACTATTTACACCATATTAATTTCTATTCTTCTTTTTTAATTGCTTTGATTCTTAACTTTATCACTAAAACATTTAACCCTTTAATATATTTTAATCACATAATTATTTATATGTTACTAATATAATTAATTATTACTATTAATACTAATATCATAATTATAATCTTTGTTTATAGAATTATAATTATCATTACTATAGTAAAAACTAACAAATATGATTCTAATATCTTTATTTTCAGAGATTAATGTAAAAATAATAATAATTATTATCTAGTTAGAAAACTTTAAACGTAAAATTGAAATTAGGTAATTTTAATTTCCGCTGTATCGCGCAAACAATGAGAAACCTTGTTCACATCAAAACTAGAAGAAGAAAGTAATTTGGGGGAGGTGAAGATACTCGATTAGGGTTGGTCATGCGGTTGGTGAGGCGTGGAGAAGATCATGTGGACAGTTGAGGAGTCATTTTCACATCAACACATTACACCCCACAACGCTATCCAATTCACAATAATTTTAAATTTTATTACTCCTTTCTTTCTACTCTACTCTATTTACCTTTTATAGCTTAAATATCTTTTAAAAAAAATGGTATTTCAAGGCATGTTTTACCATAGTGGACGGTTTTTTTTCTTTTAATTATTATAAGAAAATAATGTTATAGGTATAATGTATATATATTTTCACGTTTATACACATGTTATTTATAATTATAATAACATATAACACAATTATTTTATACACATGTTTTGATATTTTGTATTACGATATTTTAGAATAATAATATGGTAAAAACATCGTCCAAATTGAACGATTCTATAAATAAATTATAATTATGTTTTTTATTTTAGTAGAGATGAAATGAAAGAGAGAATGTAATTATGTATTGTAAAAGGGTGTAAAATGAAAATAATTTTTGATGGCATCATCAATCTCATCTAACGGCTGAAATCAAAAAAGTTAACCCATAAAGGGAGCTTACTTTTGCCATGTGACATTTAATGCTACTCTTTTATTATATATTAAAGATTAAAAATGAAAAAATTAGTGTACGTTTTTATGAAAAACTACCGTCTATATTTTAGGTGTTACTGTATAACAAACATATTTATATTATCAAAATCCAACAACAATATTATTTCCAGATTTTTGTTATTATTAATATAGTTTAATGTAATACTATAACATTAGACTTTATATTTTATATTTTGCTCTTCATATTAGTTTGTTGTTTTCGTTATTCTTAATTTTATTCTTGTTCATGTCCATTCAACTATCGTTGTGTCAGTTTCGTTGTAAGATTTCATAACCAATAATTAATTTTATATTGATAGAAATTTATGTTGACGAAGATGATTTATTTTATACTCTTAGAGGTTGGGTTATTATTAGTTTATGTTTAATACCCATTCATATTTATATATTTAATAAAAATTAATATATAGTTTATGCCTTTTTCTTTCTTCTCTTAGTTATGATTTATTTGTAATACTAATATTAATATTAAATATAAGCATTTGAATGTGAAATTCTAATTTTATCTTTTGAATGATAGTCATATTTACTAATCAAAACATATTGGAAGTCAAATATAATATAAAATAAACAAATAACAAAAGAGTTAAAAACTTAGTTTGGTTAAATTTGATATTATGAAATCATTACTATCACCTTACTATATTATAATATAAACCGACATAAAGATGATTAACGTGCTATTATGCTAACAACGAATTAGAATGAATAAATTTGAATTAAATAACACCATCAGATCAATCTAAATTCAAACGTAAAATCAGATAAGAATAAGACTTGTCTAATCTCAAAGAAAGGATAGCTTCATATCATCAAAGATTCAAAGTTTATTTAATTGCTAAAAATAAGTGAAGAATAGTTAAAAAGTTTGTTTTTCTTTTCACGATTGATATTCTTTTTGATCATTTATAAGATTATTCGGCATGCTCGTTTAAGTGAAAACCACATCTCTTGACATATCGGCGCTACATTACTCGCCTCTTCCAAACTCATCCCTACAAAATTTTCTTTTTTTAATCGTATACTACACAAATTAGGTAAACAAAAGAAAAAGGTAAAAAAGTAAAAGAAGGTACAAATTGAGCGAGTGAGAGTTTACCTAAAGAGCTCCAGAGGTCGAATCGGGGAGGAGTCCGTGGAGAGTTCGTAGTATATGACAATTTAGGGAACTATTTGAAATACGCTATGGCTAAAATGAAAACAATTCCCAAATAGAACACATGTTCATTGTAAAGTGATTATCTATAATTTAGAATAGTACCATATTGATTGTTCAATACATGGGTTACTCTTTTTACAAAAAGCTAATGTCAGACATTTTTGTGCTTAGTAAAATAAACGTCTAATAATGTAATATATATAAACAATTGATTCTTTTGAGTAATATTAATTATATATTTATTTTTGAATAAATATATTAGATTGATAAGTTGTTGATGATGCGAAGTTCATTTTCTATATTGTAACAGTTAAATTTAAAAGTCAATGAAAGAATACAAAAGTTACGAGTCAATTACAAACTGTTTTAGACTAGAAACATAGACGGATATTTTGGAATCCAACTTTTATTATTTCTCATTTACTCTAAAATAATTTTTTCAAGCTAAGATAATTGTAATTCTTTAAAAATAAATATCTACTTTTATACCTAACTGTTCGAGCAACGATTGTCAAACACGAAGGTGAGGTGGTATCAACCTTCGATCTCATGTGATGATCACAGTGCAAACCCAACAAGCTCTTGACGAACCTAGGGTGATCAAGGTTGAAGATGGAAACAAGAGTATATGAACTCTGTTTAAGCTTGTGTGTCTAAGTGAGATTGAAGTGCCTGTCTACCCTGATTAGACTATGTATTTATACTACCCGTTTCAAGCATAGGGAACGTCCATCAATCAATGACGATCATGAATGCTTAAACTGACATAGTAATCAATCAGTGGTATACTAATCGTCTTCTACTTTATTGTTGTTGACATGCGACGTCTCACAACCTGACAGGCGATGACAGCCTGTCAGGCAACTGACAGACGATTGACAGCCTGTCAGGGCGATGACAGCCTGCCAGGCGATTGACAGCTTGTCTCAGGAGGGCGACTGTCAGGAGGGCGCCCTCCTCTGTCAGGAGGGCGCCCTCCTCTGTCAGGAGGTCAGGCGGGCGCCTGTAAGGCAATGGCATAGAGGCTGTACAATCTTGACATGCGTGTCTTGCTCAATGGCTTGCTTGTAGCATCAGGCTTTAAGCAATAAATATAGGTAATCCCTACTAACCTCATCATGCCCCCGAGTTAGGGTTTGTCAAAACAACAGTTTTCAAGTCGTAACTATTCTACTCGTGTAAGTCTGCGTTTCCCTTTTTCTTTTTTTTTTTTCTTTTTTTTTTTTTTTTTTTTCCGAGTAACGAGTTGGGTACCAGGGCATTAGCCTGGTACCGGCGGTATAATCGAGTACCGGCGTTCGTGTGAGAGTGCCGGGTATGGATCGAGCAGACGCAAGCCCGAGTACCGGCATTTTAGGCCCGGGTACCGGGAGTTGTAGCCGAGTACCGGGAGATGTAGGCGAGTACCGGGAGCTTTGGGGAGGGTACCGGGAGTTTTGGGGAGGGTACCGGGAGTTTATGGAGGGTACCAGGAGTTTATGGAGGGAACCGGGAGTTGGGGTCGAGCATTCTGGATACCGGGGCTAGTTGCACCGTACCGGCAGTTCACTCAAGCAAGGGTACCGGGAGACTTTGCCTAGTACCGGCAGTTTAAGCAAGTAAGGGTACCTGGAGACTTTGCCTAGTACCGGCAGTTTAAGCAAGCAAGGGTACCGGGAGACTTTGCCTAGTACTGGCAGTTTAAGCAAGCAAGGGATAATGGGAGATTTTGCCCTAGTATCGGCAATGTGTATCGGGTTGTACCGGGATGAAGCCGGGTACAGGAGGTTTTACCCGAGTACCGGCATTGTTAGCCCGGGTACTGGGAGTTTTGGCCCGGTGTACCGGGAGTGTAGCCCGGGTACCGGGAGTTTTGCCCGGGTACAGGCTAGTTTGATGTTTTTAGTCGTACGCTAAACCTTCTAATTGTATTTGTTTGTCTTTTTGCAGGAGTAATTGGTTGCTCGCTACCTTACAATATGTACTTGCTTGTCCATTGCTTGGCTTTGAAAAGTAATGTTTTATTGGGTGATCAAGCCAATAACACATTTTTGTTTTTTATCTTTTTATTATAGATGTTGTGTCCATGACACCGTCGTGGGTGTGCATGAGAGTATGTATATTTGGTTGTGCGTATAACACTTTCTTGAGGGGCCATGGTTCCTTTTTATGTCAATGACATAGGTAGATTTGAGTATGCTTTACATTGTGCCGTGCCAATGGCACTTTTGTTGGTTAACCTTTACTTTGTTTACTCGCGAGGATTGTCGCTTCCCAATGAGAAGTGCTTATCTTTTATCAAGTAGATTAAAAGACGAATATGATTGTATGTTATTTGGCCAGACAAGGTTGTCTTTCTTGGCTTCATACATGTTGTATTGAACTATGTTCTTAGTTGTAACATTGTACGTAATGAAAGTGCATGGTTGGCGTTAGACTGAGATGTCTATTGTGGCCTTATGCTTTTTGTATTGAATCCTTACTTCAATATTTATTTGTTTATGCAAATGCCATAGAAAAAATGATATTGTGCGATAATATTGGGATACAAGATCAGACCAAATGCTATTATTGCAAATTTCATACATGACCATGACATTCCATGTGCTTGGAAACATTTATTGAAAACATAAAGGAAAAAATGAGAGTAAAGACTATTGCACCTTGATAGGTCAGTTCATATTGGCTCCTTCATGTATCATGAAGACATGACCATCAGGTGGTCCGGGGTGTTCTGTGTCTTCCCCCTTCTTTTGCCATGCATAATTCTTCTTAGGTGGATTTTTATTTGCTTGCTGCTTATCGCCAGGGACAAGGTGTTCTAGCTTGCCTTCTTCCAAAGCCCGCCTGATTTCCCTTTTGAGCTCTCTACAAACATTTGTGTCGTGTCCATGGTCTTCATGGAAATCACAGTATTTATTCATGTTTTTCGTACCTGACCTATGCTCCATCTGGGGTGGAGGTGTGAAGGTAGCGCACACCTGCTCTGTTATCAAGATTTCTTTTGGTGTTTTGCTAAGAGCAGGTTCAGACGCATGTTTATCGTATGGGCCAAACCTCCTATTGCTCATTTCATCTCGTCGAGTGTCGGTCCATGACTTGCCGCCTACCTCTCTTGTCAGGGAGACAGTTTCCTTTGACCTTAGATAGTCATATGCCCTGTCCGTGGCTTCTTTGAAAGTAACCGGAGTTCGCTTGATCAACTTCTCTTGCAGTTGTCCTGGGAGCAAGGAAAGAGTAAATCCAGAAATTTGTTGACTCTCTGGTAACATGGCGATCTTCTGGCATTCTTGCGTGTATCGCTGGATAAAGTCACGCAACCCCTCTCCTTCTTTTTGTCGTATCAAATGAGCCTCTATATGAGTTCTATGTTGCTTCTTTTGTTGTACAAAATGAGTCACAAACTTGGCTTTTAGATCTGCGAAATCTTGAATACTCCTCTTAGGCAAGTCAGCAAACCAATCACGAGCGAAACCTTGTAATGTTCCAGGGAACATGTGGCAAGCGACTGAGTCTAACCATTTCTCCGTCATAATAGCCTGGTCAAACAGAGCAAGGTGGTCGTCTGGATCTCGAGTACCGTCGTAAGTACCAACAACGGACGGGACTTTTTGCTTATCTGGGAGTGGGAATTTGGTAACCCAGTCACAGAATTTTGAAGTAACCACTGACAAAGGCATAGTGGCTGCACGGGGTGGAACTGCTGCTGTCACTAGGGTTTGCAAGACTCTGAGCATGTCGTTAGATGTGTCATGTGGTAGAGGTGTTGGTGGGGTGCGTGTGCTTGGTTGCCTTAGACGCTCCAGGAGTTGTGACAACGGATCCACTGGCTGTACGGGCGCTGGCTGAGGCGTTGGGCGCAATGCCTCCACTAACTGTGACAACAGATCTGACGAAGCAGGTGGTGGTGGGGGTGGTGGTGGCTGAGTGCTCTGAGCCAACCTTCTAAGCAGTTCCACAATGGGATCCTCCTGAACCCCTTGAGTAGCAGGCTGGGAAGCAATCGAAACAGGTTGTCGTACAGGATCCGTGCCATCCTCCTGAGAGCTTGTCCCGTGGGACAAAAGAGGCTGGAAGGGAGGGATGGTTGTCACTGGCGGTGGTGAAGTAAACGTACTGGTACCTGCCAGCCTTGTGGAGAAAAGGGTACTGGTTAAAGAGGGATACCCTCGTGTCGACCTTAGGTCCGACACTGTCCACTCAGAATCCACGTATGATTCTGGCATTGTGGTATGGACAGGTGAAGTTATCACCGCTTCCGGTGCAGTGGTAGTCACAGTAGTGGTTATTTCTGGCGCTGAAGAGCTGATATGCGATGGATGTGTTGCCTCCATGGAAACGGTTGATTACTGAGAAAAAAAAATTTGGAAAAGTGAAACGCCGTTTAAAAAACGAGTCCCACGGATGGCGCCAATGTTCGAGCAACGATTGTCAAACACGAAGGTGAGGTGGTATCAACCTTGGATCTCCTGTGATGATCACAGTGCAAACCCAACAAGCTCTTGACGAACCTAGGGTGATCAAGGTTGAAGATGGAAGCAAGAGTATATGAACTCTGTTTAAGCTTGTGTGTCTAAGTGAGATTGAAGTGCCTGTCTACCCTGATTAGACTATGTATTTATACTACCCGTTTCAAGCATAGGGAACGTCCATCAATCAATGACGATCATGAATGCTTAAACTGACATAGTAATCAATCAGTGGTATACTAATCGTCTTCTACTTTATTATTGTTGACATGCGACGTCTCACAACCTGACAGGCGATGACAGCCTGTCAGGCAACTGACAGGCGATTGACAGCCTGTCAGGGCGATGACAGCCTGCCAGGCGATTGACAGCTTGTCTCAGGAGGGAGACTGTCAGGAGGGCGCCCTCGTCTGTCAGGAGGGCGCCCTCCTCTGTCAGGAGGACACCCTCCTCTGTCAGGAGGGCGCCTGTCAGGAGGGCGCCCTCCTCTGTCAGGAGGACGCCCTCCTCTGTCAGGAGGGCGCCTGTCAGGAGGGCGCCCTCCTCTGTCAAGAGGGCGCCCTCCTCTGTCAGGAGGGCGCCTGTCAGGAGGGCGCCTGTCAGGAGGGCGCCCTCCTCTGTCAGGAGGGCGAGGGCGCCTGTCAGGAGGTCACGCGGGCGCCTGTAAGGGAATGGCATACAGGCTGTACAATCTTGACATGCGTGTCTTGCTCAATGGCTTGCTTGTAGCATCAAGCTTTAAGCAATAAATATAGGTAATCCCTACTAACCTCATCACTAACCAATAACAAAATATTTTAATGAAAATATAAATGATATACATTTTTAAAGAATACATTTATTTTAGAACAAGTAAGTTGCGATAATGCGGAAAAAATATAAAAATTAAATCGTAAAGTTTATGTTTATGTAGATTTTAAGCAATTATTAGAAAATAATGGTATACTGATATTTATAGTTATAATAACATATACAATTCATGTTTTGAAGTTTGTATTAGGAGATTTTAGAATAATAATCGTATATCACAGTCCAAATTGAACGATTCAAAAAATATATTTGAATTATGTTTTTTATTTTAGTGAAGATAAAATGAAAAAAGATAATGTAATTATGTATTGTAAAAGGGTGTAAAATGAAATTAATCTTTGATAACATTATCAATCTGATCTAACGGCTGATATTAAAGAAGTGAACCTATCCAATCGACCTTACTTCGCCATGTGACATTTAAGGCCACTTTTTTATTATATATTAAAGATGATAACCATAACTTGCGTTGTGGTTACGTGTTTAAATATATTATATGTTTATAAATTTAAATGATAATTCTTAAAATATATAGACCAATATTATTAATATATTACTCTATAGTTTAAATCTTGTGAACTCCTATGGAAATGTGCATTATATTATTATTAAATTTGTTATGATTAAATATTGGGTTTTTCTAACTTGTGTCATAGGACACATGTTAACACCATTTTTTAATATTAAAAGTACAATCAAAAGTACAAAAAAAGTACAATCAAAAGTATCTAAGTTAAGAAATCAATAAAAAAATGATACTTTTGATTGTACTTTTAATATTAAAAAATGGTGTTAACATGTTATTAGTACAATATAACGTGCCCATTTTGGGCTTGGGTGTTGGGCCTGGGTGGGTTTGGGCTTAGGTGTTGGGTGTTAGATTAGTATCAAATAAAAAATATCTTTTGCGAATCAAATAATCCACGAAGACGATGTCTTTTTTCTTGGCTTGCGAATATAAATGTACATTGTTTAATGGTCATAGTACAGACTGGAATATAAACCCCCGAACTCGTGCAACACACGAGTCCCTACTCGTTATAATAAATTTGCATGTTCAAATGTTTTATAGTTTTATTGAAGAAAACAAAATCCTATAAACTATTTTACAAACTGTTGCTATCATTTCTTTAATTGAGTTTTTTGGTATGAAGAAAACAATGGACCTAAAATGCATGTCGATTTTATGGTTTTTACTTTATGACTTTTATGTGTACATGTTTTGTGGTAGGAACATAGAAAAGTGAAAGGGGGCGGTTGGCCGTTGAAGTGGACCCAAAATGCATGTCGATTTTTATAGGTTTTTTACTTTAATGATTCTGTTTGTACACGTATGATCGACGTGTATCAATGGAGTGGGGACAACCCACGAGGTGGAAAATCGTACTGTGAGGGGACCATATACACATAATCATAATCCTCATCGACGATGACGGTGAGACCTAAGCAGCAGACTCAAACGGATCAAACCACGCTGTTAAATCCTACTCTGCACCACGTGTACATTCCCCTCAACAAACATCATCCAGAAATTATTTATTATGGCATCAATTTTATCATTTAATATAAAGCCGTGGTTTATCGAATTTTACCGATTTGGTTTATATATATAATTTTTTACGGGTTCAGGCTCTACGTCGTCAAGTCCGTTAGTTTATCGTTAAATGAAGAAACCAAATTCGAAACTCACAACAAACCATAAGAACCATTTATGTAATTAACTAATTTTAAAGAAAATTACATGTGAAATAACATATAAAAATAATTTAATAAAATATTTGACTTAATATCATATGTATGAAACTTATAGTTAACTTAAATTCATATGTATGATACTCATAGTCGAATAAACTGATTAAAAATAGATATATATTTATATATGAATTATAAAGAAAAGGTAGTTTATTATTCGATTTTTTTAACTATTCTTTTATTCTATCTAAACCAACAACCAATCAAAAATAACAATTCAATTTTGGTCCTATCCGATCCACATATCCGAAAATATAAACACTACAGTTTAATCCAAATTGTCCAATTGGACAATTCGGTTTTATCCAAATAGTGAAGACCCCGATCTCTTTCTCGTGAATCAACAATCAAAAGCTTCACTAAACAATATGACACCAACGTTTAGATTCGGGTTTGACTTTTGAAATATGTGTTGTTGAAGTTATATTTGATCCATAAAGAATTGTGTTCTAATATTTTCTATACAATTGTTTTTTATTATATTAATTCACACATAATTTTCTTTATAAATAGTTAAGTACATAAATGGTCTATATGGTTTGTCGTAATTTTCGGCTTTGGTCCTTTCATTAACGATAAACTAACGAACTTAACAACAAACTAACGGACTTAACGACGTAGGACTGAACCCGAATAATTTTGACATAACTGGGACTGATCTCGCAAAAAATAAAGTACATGGACTGAACCCGTAAAACCCGATAAACCACATGAACCATTTATGTAATTAACTCTTTAATATAATTGTATTTAAGGTATGGATGTTAAGTGAATACAATTTTAAAAAATAATATATAAGTCTAAAAACAAATTTAATCAATACAAAATATAATACATGGATGTCACTACCACTATCTACAAAAGATACTCTAAAATTTATATATACTCTATATTTAGAGTATGAAGTAACCAAAATACACTCCAACCATACTTTATATATAAAGATATTTTTAGAGTATTGAATAGTGATATTCTATATTTAGAATATTACTATTCACTCCGTATAATCTTATATTAATATATTTTATTTTTGTAATGCCTTTTGTTATAGAATTATGTTATAAAATAATAATCTAATAACATAAATACATTGACCTTTGCATTTTAGAGTACAAGGTTGGAGCTTCATTAGTTTTTAGAGGATGAAGATTCTTAAAACAATGTTAGGATGAAGATTTTTAAAACAATGTCACATACTCTAAATATAAAGCACATAGTTGGAGAAGTCTAATTCTCTTTCATATATCATTTTTCTTCAATTTTTTATGAACCATATTAACTGGTTGATCTTATTTTAACTATTCGACTTGTAATAACAGGTATCCAAGGATCAGGTGTTGTAGAATAGCTAATCATAAAAAAATTAGAATGAAAAATATCTTTACAATACGATAATAAAATATAAGTTAGTAATTATAAGTTCAATTAAATATAAGGTTAATTGACCAAAATAAAAACATATTGTTTCATTTTTCTTTATATTGATTGTTTACTTATTTTTGGTCGATTTGGAGAATAAAAGTTAGTTCAGATTAAACTTTTGGGCAGTTTGTTGGCTGAATATTCTAACTTCTTTTAGCAATGAAAACTTCAATAAGACCGAATTACAATCTAATCGGAAAGTATTAACGCTAATTAAAGAACTTAAACTTTGTGTGGTTACGAAAGAAGAAAAATTCTTTCTTGAACCGGACGACACTTTCAGTTACGATCCTGTTCGATGTGGTTATCTTGAATTTGTTACGAGCAATTCCCGGAGCCGACAACAATTGTATAGAAACAACCCTTCTTTCTAAAGAAAACAATTTAAAATCTAGGACTTTTTCCCGACTTGTTAGAATAGATGAAATGATTACCGGAAATTCGATGTTACCTTCCCAATATGCATACTCCAAGTGAGTAGGCAACTCATCAAGAACCGACTTTGGTGTTTCCATGGTCGTCAAACCCACAACTAAATTCAAGTTTTCGTTCCACGAGGCACATACGTCGTATGTCTGTTTGTTGACATATGGCGTATGTCGTATACCCTTGAAGGCACATACGGCATACGTGTTCCCTGATCAGAGTTGCTCTATCGTTTTTTGTGCTATCAACCTCGACTTGGTCCGAAACCTTTTCCCAGCTATCTTATTGCTCCATAACCCCATTTTCTAGAGTTGTATCTTATTCCAAGTCTCTTACCAAAAATGTGTCCAGTTGATCGTTTTTGAAGCGTTTCCTACACATGCACATGAACAATTAAATATATTAAATCAACATGAACAGTTAAATAAATTAAATCAAGGTAAAATCAAGTATCATCAGAAGAGGAAAAATATCTCATAGATTTGTCTACGTTAAATGTCACTTTTTCCTTACCTACTTCAACCGATATTATCCTATTAAATACATATATCATTGCATGTGTGGTTGCTAAGAAGGGACGTCCTAGAATGATTCATACCCTAGGGTCTTTGTCCATATCCAAAACAACAGAGTCCACGGGAAACACAAATTTATCGAATTTTACGAGTACATTTTCTAATATTCCCCTAAGATATTTTAAGGACATGTCGGCTAGTTCAATGCACATTCGGGTTGGTCTAGGTTCACCTAATCCTAATCTAGCAAACATAGTATATGGCATAAGACTTATACGATCACCCAAATCAGCTAATACATTATTAATAAACAATTCACCAATGTAACTAGGGATAGTTGTACTCCATATATCTTTTTCTTTTGATGGTAATTTGTTTTGTAGAACAACAGAACACCTTTTGTTCATGATATCAGTGGATGCCTCTTCAAGCTTCGTCTTATTAGACAATAGATCTTTTACGTACTTGGCATTCTTGGGCATTAGGACCAATGCATCAACAAACAGAATGTTGATGTGAAGATTCCTCAAGCCTTCAATTTTCTTCTTGTTTTTCAGGAATGAGATTGGTGGTATGTATGATGCCACCTTTGAATTTGGGGTTGGGAAAATCCATTTGGTTTCTTTGAGACTGTTTGGTTGTGCTTCATCCTTCTTTGTTTCTTCAACCTATTTAGGAACAACAACAAACTCGTTAGTTGTAGGAAGAGTAGGAGAGTTTAGTTCTTTACCGCTCTGTGAGAGGTTCGCTTTCACGTGATCTCGGGGACTCGTCTCGCTGAAGCTTGGTAGCGATCTAGAAAAAGATCTTGTAGAACCTTTACCATTTGTACCACTTCTCCCTCAATTTGCTTCAAAGAAGCCGATTGATTTCTAAAACCAGATTCAGTCGCAGTAGACAACTTTTTCATAATGTCTTCAGCTTGTCCCATTCTTTGGTTTGACGCTGCTATGATTTGTGCAAACTGTTTGTCAACACTCATCTTCTTCTCAGGTTCAACCTGTTTTTGGTCATCCTTCGTATAGTATCCTTATCCCCCTTGGCAAAATTTATTCGAATCCCCTTGGTTGTTTCCTTGAAAAGGTCTTCGGAAATTATTATTGTTTGGGCGGTAATTTCCCCCTGGTTGATAATCTCCATAGCACACTTCCTCGTTCTGGTTTGGTACCATATCTTTCTCGGGACAATCTTTGGTCAAATGGAAACCGTTACAAATCTCACATCCCACTTGGATTGCATCTACCTTCTTATTTACCTGCTTAATATCTCGTCCCAAATTGTCTAACTTAGAAATTAGAGTAGCTAACCCATCATAATTGTCAACAAATCTTTTCCTTCCATTGGTACCATCATCCCAAAGCTGTGAGTGTTTTGCCATAGACTCTATCGCATCATAAGCATCTGAATGAGTCTTCGTAGGAATCGGTCCTTGAGAGTCGAGTTGATGTCTTGTTTTCCCATCAATACCTTCGTAGAAGATTTTGCTGATCTGTTGGTCGTTCAAGTCATGTTGAGGACATATGTATATTAAATCTTTGTAGCGTTCCCATGCTTGGTACAATGACTCATCCCGAGGAGAAATCAACGAGGATGCAAATGACCATGTTGAAAAGGTTGTTGAGATAGTAGACCTGGTCAACATTCCAAATGTAACCAAGGATCTAGCCATTGAAATTTTTGAATCAGTTTCTGAGCTTGCGAATGTTTCTGAATCAGAGGGATGCTTTGAATGAGGTCTAACTTCAAAATTGTACTCAATATCTGAAGATGAATCTAGAGAATAAGTATCCGTGTTGAAAACTGTGTTCTGATATATTTCGAAATCTGAATTCGGAAACGGGCTGTGAATCGATGAGTTTAGTGGTGTAGAGAAAAGTCTTCTTCGTGCTATGAGTTCTCGCTCCGGTTCTTCAAAAGGTACAATAAGATAAGGATTAGATCTCCGGGTCATGCAATATCCTGAAAATAAACAAATAATGATAAGTAATAACAGTGTTTAATAAATTAACGCAAAGTATAAACTGAAATAAATCAAAACGAAAAATAATTTTTGTTCAGCGAACGCATACACCGTATGTGCCTTTTTAGGTATACGACGTATGTGTTAGGTATACGACGTATGTGATATTTTACATACGCCGTATGCTCGCCCTGATCACTGAAATTTTCCTTTTTTTTCGATTTTTTGCAATACAAAAATCACGTAATTTAATAGAAATAAATAATCACTGATTAAAATCAAAATTAAGAAAAAAATAATTTGAACAAATAATCTTAAGTTAAAACCGCTAACCGACAGCGGCGCCAAATTTTTGATATGTTTTAAATAAGTTCTTTTTATGTTATTAAATGTAACTATCGTATGCAAGTGTACCTTTTGTGCGTAATAGTATAACTTCGATAAGTACGGGTGTCGAACACTAGGGGAGCCAAGTGAAACAAAAAATTATATAATTTAAACTATCTATTAAAAACGAAAACAATAAAATTGGGGGCACTTTAGTTCCGTATGAACTTATGAAAACTGATTTTAATAACTTTAAACGGAAACAAACAATTATTTTGTAAATTAAATATTAATAGGATCGAATGTTTTTGAGATTGAAAAAAAATATGATTTGCAACGTGTTCACTTAGATTTTTATTCCTAATGTTTATCTACATCTCAATTAGTACAATGTTTATTATTAACTTGTTGGTGATTTCTAAATTAGTTTAGACTAGATGATAGCTAAATCTAAATCCTTGAAAATAGGTAAAACCTATTGTTGATCACAATATTATTTATAAATTTCATGAATTAGTTTCTTCAACTAGCTTATATGATTTATTTATATTGAATTCTATGTAAAAGATTATCTACACATAATTTGTTACTTACCTTAATGCCTTGTTAATGATTTACTTAACCCTATGATTTATTCTATCTCTAATCAATGCCAATTATCGTATTCTGTTGGGAAAAACAATGATTTAACCCAAGTTAATGGATCTGTTAATTAAAGTCTTAGTCTGAGTGACATGAGTCTGAGTGACTCAGTCTGAGTGACTTGAGTCTGAGTGACTGAGTCTGACTACTCAGACTCATTAAGAGACGTAAGGCGTAATTTTAGGCAATATAGTTAGATAAAATCTTCTATCTCTTTAGAAGATTTCCCAAGATTGTTCCTTATCAAGCTCACTATTATTGTGTATAAATAGTGAGCTTGAATGTTGTAAACATTGTACCTTTTCAACGAAATATAACTGTGTGTTATTTTCACTGTTTCTTTATTATAATTCCGCTATAATAACTCTTGAAACTGAGTAATTAATCGATAAATAATAATTAACATCTAAATACTTATTTGTGATTGATTTGCCATTGTTTGAGATCTTGTTGAGACCTAACAACTGGTATCAGAGCAAATAAGATTTAAATTTTAATAAATTTATAAATCTTAAACGATCAATACTTAGAATCTCAGAACAATGTCATCATCTTCAAATATAACCACAATGGCTGGAAAAGGAATTCCTGTTTTTAACGGTCACAATTTTGCCCATTGGAAGCTTAAAGCTGAATGGCATCTATCAGGAATTCATGAAGAAATGATTAGAATCATAACTGAAGGAACCATAATTCCAGGAAAGATCATTGATGAAGTAAAAGAAGGTGATAGAGTTGTCCAACGTGCCAGATGGGTTCAAACCACCAAAGCTCAATGGACAGATCAAGACAATCTGTTGTACAATCTTGATCCCAAAGCCAGAAGCATTTTAGGAAATGCAGTATCTGAACAAATATTTTCAAAAATTGCTGGCTGCAAAACTGCAAAAGAACTCTGGGATACATTAATTGTGTCATATGAAGGTGTCCCAGTAGTGAAAGAACAACGACTAAACAGTCTCATAAGAAATTATGAAAACTTTTATATGAAAGAAAAGGAGACTTTGGCTGATGTTCACACAAGATTCCAAATCATGTTGAATGATATGTCAGCTCTGGGAGTAACAAAGGAAGATGATGAAATCTGTAAGAAATTTGTTGACATCTTACCTAACAAATTTGAATCTGTTATTACATCTCTTGTAGTTAGTGAGAAACTGTCCACCTACAAGCTGCCAGGACTATTTGGCTTATTGTTAAACTTTGAGGAATCTCAAGAAAGGAAAAAGATCAACAATAGGCGAACTGCAAGGGATCCAGAAGCTGCATTAGTTGCAACTAGCAAAAGGAATAAAGAAATTTATTCCAAAGCTGACTCATCTGAGTCTGAGTCACAATCAGACTCAGAGTCTGACGATGAATCGGAGGTTAAGAAACTGAAAAGTCAGCTTGCCCTGTTAACCATGAAGCTGGAACAGAAGACAGGCTACAAAGGAAAGAAACCTTTTGATCTGAAGAAGGTAAAATGCTTCAAATGCAATGAATATGGTCACATGGATGCTGATTGTAAAGTAAAGAATGCTCAGACTGAGCACATGGATGAAGTTGCTGAAAGAGCCCAAAGATACCGAAACAAGTATCTTAAGTATAAGAAAGGCAACAGTTTGAATTCACAAAAACCTCAAACTGAGCAGAAAGCATTCTTTGCCGAAGAATGGTTAGATGAGGAACTGTCCTCTGATGAAGAGGAAGTAGAGGACAAGTATGTGATGGCATTGGTGGATGAAGTAACTGAAGCTGAGAAATCTGCTTCTCAGTTCGAAAAAGATCTAAAGGAAGCTGAAAGAATGAGCTGCAACTCAGACTGGAACAAGTCAAAACTTTACAAGGTACATAATTTCAACTGTTACACAAATGAACAAAAACTTCAAATGTTTGAGTATATTTATGTTGACTTGACCACTACTTTAGAAGAACAAACTGAACTTAAACAAAAACTCAAAAATCTTGAAAACAATTTAAAAATTAAAGATGATAAAATAATGGAATTAGAAAGTTACAAAGTACTTTTAAAAGCTCAGACTGAAGCTTACAATGATCTTGCAAAAGAAAATCACAAATTTAGAGAAGAAACTGAGCACTATAAAAGAATTTGTAAATCATGGTGTATATCATCTTTAAAAAATGAAGATTGTTTGAGCAGACAGGTACCCAAACAAGTTCAAGCAGTGTTAGGTGAGGGTTTCAGTTTGAAGAAGTACATGACAGAAGAGGAAGAAGAAGCTGAAAAGGCAGAAAGAGAAAAAATCATTTTTAAACCAGAAATTCTTCCAAATACTTTCACTTATTTGAAAGGAGACAAAATAATGATGTCAAATGCCTTTGTTAAACCTGTAATTTCTCAAGTTTTGAATAAAAATGATCTTTTGCCTTCATCTTCCTCTAAATCTGAATGTGTTACTTTATCTGAGACTGATATGCAGATTGAAAAGAATTCTACATCTTTGGACAAAGTTTTTCCCAAAGGTATGAGCAAACCTAAGAGTCAGGCTCTAGTCAGTTCCAGAGGCCAGAGTAAAAGTCCTGAATCAAAAACAATTGCTAAATTAGGAAATCAATTACTGGAACTGACCAACATTGTAAAAACTCTAGTCAGGGATAAATCACCTAATCAAGTAAGGCCCAAATCCCCTCCTAAGAGAATTTGCTATAACTGTGGTGAAAAAGGGCATGAAGCTGTGTTTTGTAAACTACTGACTAAGTCTAGACCTAAGAATTCTTATTTTCAAAAGTCAGTCTCATCAAAACATTGGTCAGCTTCACATAAGTCAGGGTCACCGAAATCCAGATCAGTCTCATCAAAATCAGATTCATCTTCGAGAAACACTTCTCCAGCAAAGACTACATCTGTACAATCTTCTCAAATTAAGTCAGTCCCATCTAGAGTCAGTCTTAAAAATACTCCTTGTAAATACTGTGGTGTCATAGGTCACTATTCTGTTAATTGCATGAATGAAATATACAAATAGAACTACACTGGCTCCAAAACTGACTGCAAGACAGACCCTAAACTCAAGAATGCTGAAACTCATGGATCCACTCTAAAGTGGGTACCCAAAAGGAACTAATATCTTCCATTTTCATGTGCAGGACTCTACAAAATGGTATCTCGATAGTGGAGCATCAAGGCACATGACAAGAATGAAGTCCTTTCTACAGGATTATAAGGAAGAAGATGGACCTCAAGTAAGATATGGTGACAATGGGGTATCAATGACTCGGGGATATGGAAAGATTCACGCTGGAGCCGTCACGTTCAAGAGAGTTGCATATGTGGAAGGATTACAACATAACTTACTCAGTGTGAGTCAAATTACTGATGAAGATCATGAAGCCAGATTCAGGAAACAAGCTGGGATAATCTATAGTGCCAAGGGAAAACCATTACTGCTAGCCAAGAGAGAAAGAGATGTATTCTGCCTGGATCTGAGTACAGCAAATGATGAAGCTGAGACATGCCTGTTCACAGAGACAAAGGAAGAATTGAATTGGCTATGGCATCGAAGGTTATCTCATTTAAACTTCAAGAACATTAATGCTTTGTCCAAAAGCAAGTTAGTACGAGGTTTGCCAGAACTGACCTATTCAAAAGATAAAGTTTGCTCAGCCTGTGTTCTTGGAAAGCAAACGAAGTCTCAGTTTCCATCCAAAATGCTACATTCCATTGATGAACCTCTGTTCATGCTACATATGGATCTATTTGGCCCAATTGGAATTGAAAGTAAAGGAGGAAATAAATACACACTTGTCATTGTTGATGAGTTTACTCGATTTACTTGGGTCATATTCTTAAGAGCCAAAAGTGATGCTGCAGAGGAGATTATCAGTGTGATCAAAAGAGAACAGCGCCAGAAAAATACTCTTGTTCGTCAAATGCGAAGTGACCATGGAACTGAGTTCAAAAACTCAGTCTTAATAGACTTCTGTGATCAATTAGGCATAGTTCAAAACTTTGCCTCAGTTCGAACTCCACAACAAAATGGAGTAGCAGAGAGAAGAAACTGAACACTAATTGAAGCTGCCAGAACAATGTTGTGTTATGGAAACATGAAGATAAAATTCTGGGCTGAGGCTGTGAACACTGCATGCTTCACACAGAACAGATCAATCATTGTAAAGAGGCATGGAAAAACAACATATGAATTGTATCACAACAAGGTGCGTTCTATTCATTACTTTCATATCTTTGGAAGTAAGTGTTACATTCTCAATAAAAGGGACTTGTTGTGTAAAATGTCTCCTAAAGCTGATGAAGGGTTGTTTGTTGGATACTCTAGCATTGCTAAAGCATTCAGAGTATATAATGAAAGAAGAAAGGTGGTAGAAGAGAGCATAAATGTCACTTTTGATGATACTACCCAGTCTAACCAAGATGAATCATCATCACAGACTGACCTAGTCACTATCAACCAACTTTGTGACGAATTACTTGTGACTTCATTTGAATCTGATAATCAGATTGGAGATCAGAATGCAGAAACGGCACCTCAACATCAAGAATCAGAAAGTGAAACTGATGAACCATCTTTCAAGAATGTTCCAGAATTGGAAACTTTAGAATCAACAGGCACTGATGATACTCAGCCTGAGATACCTCAGACTAACCAAGGTCAGCTTCAAACAACTCAGACTGATAGTGTTCAGACTGAAGAAAAAGAAGTCCCTGATACTAGTTCAGGCAACATCAAGACTGACAAAGGCCATCCTATTTCATCTGTTATTGGATCCTTAACTGAAGGTGTCAAAACAAGAAGAAAGAATGCCACAGCCAATTTCTGCTTCTATACAAATTTCTTGAGTCTGATGGAACCAAAGAGAGTTGAAGAAGCCTTATTAGATGAAGACTGGGTGGATGGCATGCAAGAGGAGCTTGGAGAATTCATTAGAAATAATGTCTGGACAAAAGTCCCACGTCCCCTGCTTAAGACTATTATTGGCCTTAAATGGATCTTTCGAAACAAATATGATCAAGATGGAGTGGTGATCAGAAATAAAGCCAGACTGGTGGCTCAAGGCTACAAACAAGAAGAGGGCATTGACTATGATGAGACATTTGCTCCAGTGGCCAGAATTGAAGCAATTCGTCTATTCCTTGCATATGCAGCCTTCAAAGATTTCTTGGTTTATCAAATGGATGTGAAGAGTGCCTTTCTAAATGGAGATTTGCAAGAGGAAGTCTATGTGAAACAGCCTCCAGGTTTTGTTGATCCAAACTTTCCTGATCATGTTTATAAGTTAAACAAAGCATTATATGGTCTCAAACAAGCTCCTAGAGCTTGGTATGAAACCTTGTCTGAATTTCTTATTAAAAATGATTTTAAAAGGGGATCAATTGATAAAACTCTGTTCATCAAAAAGGAAAATGGTCATGTCATTTTGGTTCAAATATATGTTGATGACATTATTTTTGGCTCCACAAATGACAAACTTTGCACTTGGTTTTCAAAACTCATGTGTAGTGAATACAGAATGAGTATGATGGGGGAACTTAACTTCTTTCTTGAGTAGAAAAAAAGAAGGATGAAATTTTTATAAACCAGAGTAAATATGTGCATGATTTAGTCAAGAAATTTGGTTTTGAAACAAGTTCTGAAATGAAAACCCCAATGAGCATCTATGACAAATTTCACAAAGACTCATTTGGCAAGTCAGTCTGTCAAGCCACGTATAGAGGAATGATTGGTTCATTACTCTATTTAACTGCCAGCAGACCTGACATCATGTTTTCTACATGTCTATGTGCACGTTATCAAGCTGAACCCAAAGAATCTCATCTTAAAGCTGTCAAAAGAATCTTTAGATATCTTAAGGGTACACCAAATCTTGGTTTATGGTACCCTAAAGATTCTGGTTTTGAACTAATTGGCTACTCAGATGCAGATTATGCAGGTTGCAAACTTGACAGGAAGAGTACCTCAGGAGGATGTCAGTTTCTAGGAGGAAAGCTGGTCAGTTGGTCCAGTAAGAAACAAAACTCAGTTGCAACATCCACTGTTGAAGCTGAGTATGTGGCTGCAGGGAGTTGTTGTGCCCAATTGCTTTGGATGCAACACCAATTGGCTGATCTTGATATTCAGATTCAAAACACTCCAATCATGTGTGACAACAAGAGTGCCATTCAAATAACAGAGAACCCAGTTTTCCACTCCAGGACCAAACACAAGAGTGCCATTCAATTGGCAGACATATTCACTAAGCCACTGAGTGAGGACAGGTTTTTCTATCTCTTAGGAGAACTAGGAATGCTAAACCCTTAATTTGTCAAAAACATGAATCTCAGGCTGACCAATCAGTCAGCTTGTGAATTTCCAGTCTGACTCACTAGTCAGCTTCAGCTAGTTCAGTCTGACCCAGTGCTTAGAATAAATGTATTTTTAGAACATATTTTTTTCTCTCTCAATTTTTTTTTTATATATCCTTTGCATATCTTTTATTTTTTTACTATTCAATATTCTCTTAATTTTTTTTAAAACGAGTCAATGTACAGTCAAGGGTTGTTAGGTCTCACTAAGATCCCAAACAATGGCAAATCAATAACAAATAAGTATTTAGACGTTAATTGTTATATATCGATTTAGTACTCAGTTTCAGTGTATATTACAGCGGAATTATAATAATGAAACAATGAAGATAACACACAGTTATATTCCAATCAAAGGTGTACCGATTACAAAACTCAAACTCACTATTTATACACAATATAGTGAGTTTGATAAGGATCAATCTAAGAGAATCTTTTAAACAGCTAAAAGATATTAACCAACTAGACTGCCTTAAATCACGGCTAACTTCTCTCATGAGTCTGAGTTAGTCAGACTGAGTCACTCAGACTCATGTCACTCAGACTGAGTCACTCAGACTCATGTCACTCAGACTCAGACTTTGATTAACAGATTTATTAATCTTGGGATAAATCATTGTTTTTCCCAACAATCTCCCCCTATCTGTTTCAACCAAAGTCTATTTACAAACGATGCACTAAAATAAACACAAACATAAAACTCTTTAAAACAAACACTGTTTGTGAACAAAAATAAGCACCAATCTACATCCTTTTCTTCAATGTTCTTCTTTTCTTTTTCACTGGAAGATCAAACGGCAGAGGCTGGTCTCTTTCCCTCATCCATCTCTGTCTATCTTTCTTCCACTCCATCAGTGTCTCCATTTCAGCATCAGTTTTATTGAAGTGCAGTTGATATTACTTCTTTACTAGCTCCACTCTATCTGCCAATGTTCCTATTTCTTCAATTCTTCTAAGATTCATGAACAGCCAGCTAATCAGTCTCACTCTGAATGGAAGACATTGAGGAGACTCACATTCCTTGAGTAAAGCAATACAATGATGAATAGAAGTTGTGGTGATGCTGTCCTTAGGTTGAAAGCTTTCTTCTCCCCCACAATCAGTGTAACATAGCTCAGTCTCAATGTAAGTTCTGTCTTGAAATGCAACTTCTTTAGGAACTGGATGCATACTGCTTGATTCCAACCCCAATGATTTCGTTTTGACTTTCACATTATGCTTGGTGCAATAGGCTCTGTAGTCTTCATCTGACACTAGATTCATCATATGAGCTGCATTCATGTTGAAAGTAGCCTCTCTTCTTATAGCCAAACCTTGAGCTTTGTCAGTCAGATTGTAGCTCAAACTTGCTATTTCCTTCCATTCTTCTAATCCCATTGTGTGCAATCTTGTTAACCCAACTGTGAAGGATCCACCTTTATGTGAGCATGTAAGCAGCAGGTCAGTTCCACCATGACTTTTACAGTCTAAGTGAGTAATCTTGTGCTTGAGCTTTCTCATGGAGAAGTTTGTTACAATGTGATCAACTCTTTCTTCTTCTCTGAGAACAAGCTTGGCCATTTGTGCATCAGCTTCCAACCTCATCTGTTCTTCTTCAATAGCCATTTCTTCCTCGCTTCAAATTCTGCAGCTGCCTTTTCAGACTGATCATATGGATTGAAGTCAAATCTTTCTTTGTATAGCCCCTTCACATACTCTCTGTATTGCTCCACTGTCATTCCAGCACTTTGAGCATATCTTTGCAGTTTGGCTAATTTGTCAGCTTCAATCTTTTTCCTTTTGTTTTCAGCCTCTTGTTCTATTTCAGCCTCAGACACTTTCTTTTGAGCTTCAGACTCAGATTTGGTTGTAGTATCCATTTTGCTCCCTTCCCCTTCTTCAGTCTGTTCATGGTCACTTACATACCCAACCTTGCCTTTTCCTTTGTAGACAGGTTTCTCAGATTCATCACTATAGATATCACTCCAGTCAGTTTCATAGAACACTTCAGACTGCCCAGTTTTGGTGTTGAACCTGGTGGTCTTGTAGTATCTTTTCTCCCCCTCTTCTCTTTTTCTTTTCAATGTTTGTTTGGGAATTTCAGATTCAATGACTGTAGTAGTCTTTTTCTCCCCCTCTGCAACTGCCTTGCCTTTCCTCATCAGACTGACTTCAGAAGTCAGTTTGGACACCATGTCTTTCAATTCCTTCAATTCTTCTGCATTGTGAGAGCTTAAAGTATGAAACTCAGTCTGCATTGCCCTCAGTCTGTCATCAAACTGAGTGGACATGTCCTTAAGTGCCTTTAACAGAACAGGAACAGTCAAAGCAACCTCAGACTGGGTTGATGTAGTAGCTGTTGTTGATGTAACTGGTGGCACAGCCTCACTCCCTCCCTGTGATATGGGAGAATGATCATAAGCCATAGAAAGTGAAGTCTGTACCTCACCCAGTTTTGGGAGTAAGGCATTGGCGACTAGTGATAAAGAGTGTAAGAGATTTGGAGGTGGTACCTTATCGTGAACCAGCACAGAGCTGGTGAAAATAGCCGTTGGAATAGGCTGTGAGACTGAAGGGGGTGTTCCCATACTTAGTACAGGTAGGTCCAGGAGTGGGACACTTTCTTCAATGCTTGAGCAATGTAGTTCTCCAAGTTGACTATCAGACTGGGGTTTTGGGTGGTCCAAGCAGTCAGATCCAACTCATCCTCTAGCAGAGAGAGACTGGTCTGTACTGCAGCACTGGAGGGGAGTCCTTGACTCTCAGCCTCATGGAATAATGAGTCCATTAGTGCTTGATTTGTAGTGGGGCTTGATGTGAGAGCTTTATCAAATGAACTTGGTGAGTCCATCAGGTTGGTCGCTTGTGTAGCAAGTACATCAAGAAGTGGAAGGGACTGCCCAGACTGAGAGGGGATATTCTCAGACTGAGGAAGAGTAAGAGGAAGAATTATACCTTGATCCTCATCATTTGGCCCAGCCCCACCAAAGTCTACCTCAGCATCTGCAGCAGGGTTATTCCCCTCAGGCCCTCCGTCAATTCTATCAGCTTGAACATCTGAGTCTGATGAGTCAGACTCAGTTGGTTCCTGATCAATGAACGGATTAGCAATCCATTCAAGCATCACGTCAGTAAGTCAGTAATGGTGATGTATGTAAACATTTTTGGAGTCAGCCTGGGCAGTTCACAAGTGTAAAATCTTCGATCAAGCTGATCATAGGTTTCCTTGCCCAGAACTTCCTCAAAACAGATGGAAAGCACCCGAATGAATGGAACATCATTAGGGCGTTTTGGTTTGACAACTAGGGAGAGAATCTCATCGAAATATAATTGTGAAAAGGAGATTCTTCTACCCGTGACCATAGCATGGAACAGATGAGTTTCAAACTCGTTCATCTGATCCAAACTGCCTGATTTACCCCCCAAGCATCTTGTAATCATGGAAAACAAAAATTTCCATTTCCCAGTGAATAAATTGTATTTAATTACTCCCTGTGTTTCAGGCTGACCAATGAGAGGGAAAGCTTCATCCCTAGCTTGTTGTTTGCTCCGTCTAGCCTGAAAGCCACCTTCTCCAGCTTCAGCAAGTGTTGGAAGAAGTAAAGCACTTCTGATTGTCTCTTCAGTGATGGAAATTTGTTGTAGGTGCCTGTAATGGCAGTGCGTTCATCATTGGCAGTGCAAGTGTACCACCACTCACATAGAACTGGAGGACACATAGTATTGCACAAAGAAGGAACCATATAGAGGATGAGCCTTCATAAACTGAATCAATTGTTCAAATCCCTGCCTTGGCGATTTGCGGGAATGTCAGAAGTTGCCACACGATTGTTGTCTTTTACTTGAACTCGTTGTTGAAACTCAGCACCTGGAATCATTCTTGAAGTAACATGAAGCATCATATTAGGGTTAGCCGTTATTCTAATGGCTAACCCTAATATGATGCTTCATGTTACTTCAAGAATGATTCCAGGTGCTGAGTTTCAACAACGAGTTCAAGTAAAAGACAACAATCGTGTGGCAACTTCTGACATTCCCGCAAATCGCCAAGGCAGGGGATTTGAACAATTGATTCAGTTTATGAAGGCTCATCCTCTATATGGTGCCTTCTTTTGTGCAAATACTATGTGTCCTCCAGTGAGTGGTGGTACACTTGCACTGCCAATGATGAACGCACTGCCATTACAGGCACCTACAACAATGGGCGTGAACGATTTCCATCACTGAAGAGACAATCAGAAGTGCTTTACTTCTTCCAACACTTGCTGAAGCTGGAGAAGGTGGCTTTCAGGCTAGACGGAGCAAACAACAAGCTAGGGATGAAGCTTTCCCCTCTCATTGGTCAGCCTGAACCACAGGGAGTAATTAAATACAATTTATTCACTGGGAAATGGAAATTTTGTTTTCCATGATTACAAGATGCTTGGGGGGTAAATCAGGCAGTTTGGATCAGATGAACGAGTTTGAAACTCATCTGTTCCATGCTATGGTCACGGGTAGAAGAATCTCCTTTTCACAATTATATTTCGATGAGATTCTCTCCCTAGTTGTCAAACCAAAACGCCCTAATGATGTTCCATTCATTCGGGTGCTTTTCCATCTGTTTTGAGGAAGTTCTGGGCAAGGAAACCTATGATCATTACACTTGTGAACTGCCCAGGCTGACTCCAAAATGTTTACATACATCACCATTACTGAGAATGAAGCTCCACTTACTGACGTGATGCTTGAATGGATTGCTAATCCGTTCATTGATCAGGAACCAACTGAGTCTGACTCATCAGACTCAGATGTTCAAGCTGATAGAATTGACGGAGGGCCTGAGGGGAATAACCCTGCTGCAGATGCTGAGGTAGACTTGGGTTGGGCTGGGCCAAATGATGAGGATCAAGGTATAATTCTTCCTCTTACTCTTCCTCAGTCTGAGAATATCCCCTCTCAGTCTGGGCAGTCCCTTCCACTTCTTGATGTACTTGCTACACAAGCGACCAACCTGATGGACTCACCAAGTTCATTTGATAAAGCTCTCACATCAAGCCCCACTACAAATCAAGCACTAATTGGACTCATTATTCCATGAGGCTGAGAGTCAAGGACTCCCCTCCAGTGCTGCAGTACAGACCAGTCTCTCTCTGCTAGTGGATCTGACTGCTTGGACCACCCAAAACCCCAGTCTGATAGTCAACTTGGAGAACTACATTGCTGCTACACACAGACCACATGTGCAAGCATTGAAGAAAGTGTCCCACTCCTGGACCTACCTTTGTACTAAGTATGGGAACACCCCCTTCAGTCTCACAGCCTATTCCACGGCTATTTTCACCAGCTCTGTGCTGGTTCACGATAAGGTACCACCTCCAATCTCTTACACTCTTTATCACTAGTCGCCAATGCCTTACTCCCAAAACTGGGTGAGGTACAGACTTCAATTTCTATGCTTATGATCATTCTCCCATATCACAGGGAGGGAGTGAGGCTGTGCCACCAGTTACATCAACAACAGCTACTACATCAACCCAGTCTGAGGTTGCTTTGACTGTTCCTGTTCTGTTAAGGCACTTAAGGACATGTCACTCAGTTTGATGACAGACTGAGGGCAATGCAGACTGAGTTTCATACTTTAAGCTCTCACAATGCAGAATTGAAAGACATGGTGTCCAACTGACTTATGAAGTCAGTCTGATGAGGAAAGGCAAGGCAGTGCAGGAGGATTCTCAGATTCAGGGGGAGAAAAAGACTACTACAGTCATTGAATCTGAAATTCCCAAACAAACATTGAAAAGAAAAAGAGAAGAGGGGGAGAAAAGATACTACAAGACCACCAGGTTCAACACCAAAACTGGGCAGTCTGAAGTGTTCTATGAAACTGACTGGAGTGATATCTATAGTGATGAATCTGAGAAACCTGTCTACAAAGGAAAAGGCAAGGTTGGGTATGTAAGTGACCATGAACAGACTGAAGAAGGGGAAGGGAGCAAAATGGATACTACAACCAAATCTGAGTCTGAAGCTCAAAGAAAGTGTCTGAGGCTGAAATAGAACAAGAGGCTGAAAACAAAAGGAAAAAGATTGAAGCTGACAAATAGCCAAACTGCAAAGATATGCTCAAAGTGCTGGAATGACAGTGGAGCAATACAGAGTGAAGGGGCTATACAAAGAAAGATTGACTTCAATCCATATGATCAGTCTGAAAAGGCAGCTGCAAGAATTTGAAGCTGAGATGCAAGCTGAGGAAAGAAATGGCTATTGAAGAAGAACAGATGAGGTTGGAAGCTGATGCACAAATGGCCAAGCTGTTCTCAGAGAAGAAGAAAGAGTTGATCACATTGTAACAAACTTCTCCATGAGAAAGCTCAAGCACAAGATACTCACTTAGACTGTAAAGTCATGGTGGAACTGACCTGCTGCTTACATGCTCACATAAAGGTGGATCCTTCACAGTGGGTTAACAAGATTGCACACAATGGGATTAGAAGAATGGAAGGAAATAGCAAGTTTGAGCTACAATCTGACTGACAAAGCTCAAGGTTTGGCTATAAGAAGAGAGGCTACTTTCAACATGAATGCAGCTCATATGATGAATCTAGTGTCAGATGAAGACTACAGAGCCTATTGCACCAAGCATAATGTGAAAGTCAAGGTTGGAATCAAGCAGTATGCATCCAGTTCCTAAAGAAGTTGCATTTCAAGACAGAACTTACATTGAGACTGAGAAGCATACAGGGCTATGTTACACTGATTGTGGGGGAGAAGAAAGCTTTCAACCTAAGGACAGCATCACCACAACTTCTATTCATCATTGTATTGCTTTACTCAAGGAATGTGAGTCTCCTCAATGTCTTCCATTCAGAGTGAGACTGATAGCTGGCTGTTCATGAATCTTAGAAGAATTGAAGAAATAGGAACATTGGCAGATAGAGTGGAGCTAGTTAAAGAAGTAATATCAACTGCACTTCAATAAAACTGATGCTGAAATGGAGACACTGATGGAGTGGAAGAAAGATAGACAGAGATGGATGAGGGAAAGAGACAGCCTCTGCGTTTGATCTTCCAGTGAAAAGAAAAGAAGAACATTGAAGAAAAGGATGTAGATTGGTGCTATTTTTGTTCACAAACAGTGTTTGTTTTAAAGAGTTTTATTTAGTGCATCGCTTTGTAAATAGACTTTGGTTTGAAACAGATAGGGGGAGATTGTTGGGAAAAACAATGATTTATCCCAAGATTAATAAAATGTTAATCAAAGTCTGAGTCGAGTGACATGAGTCTGAGTGACTCAGTCTGAGTGACATGAGTCTGAGTGACTCAGTCTGACTAACTCGGACTCATGAGAGAAGTTAGCCGTGATTTAAGGCAGTCTAGTTGGTTAATATCTTTTAGCTGTTTAAAAGATTCTCTTAGATTGATCCTTATCAAACTCACTATATTGTGTATAAATAGTGAGTTTGAGTTTTGTAATCGGTACACCTTTGATTGGAATATAACTGTGTGTTATCTTCATTGTTTCATTATTATAATTCCGCTGTAATATACACTGAAACTGAGTACTAAATCGATATATAACAATTAACGTCTAAATACTTATTTGTTATTGATTTGCCATGTTTGGGATCTTAGTGAGACCTAACAACCCTTGACTGTACAAAAAATTAAGAGAATATTGAATAGTAAAAAATAAAAGATATGCAAAGGATATATAAAAAAAAAATTGAGAGAGAAAAAAATATGTTCTAAAAATACATTTATTCTAAGCACTGGGTCAGACTGAACTAGCTGAAGCTGACTAGTGAGTCAGACTGGAAATTCACAAGCTGACTGATTGGTCAGCCTGAGATTCATGTTTTTGACAAATAAGGGTTTAGCATCCTAGTTCTCTAAGAGATAGAAAAACCTGTCCTCACTCAGTGGCTTAGTGAATATGTCTTGCCAATTGAATGGCACTCTTGTGTTTGGTCCTGGAGTGGAAACTGGGTTCTCTGTTATTTGAATGGCACTCTTGTTGTCACACATGATTGGAGTGTTTTGAATCTGAATATCAAGATCAGCCAATTGGTGTTGCATCCAAAGCAATTGGCACAACAACTCCCTGCAGCCACATACTCAGCTTCAACAGTGGATGTTGCAACTGAGTTTTGTTTCTACTCCTCCTAGAAACTGACATCCTCCTGAGGTACTCTTCCTGTCAAGTTTGCAACCTGCATAATCTGCATCTGAGTAGCCAATTAGTTCAAAACCAGAATCTTTAGGGTACCATAAACCAAGATTTGGTGTACCCTTAAGATATCTAAAGATTCTTTTGACAGCTTTAAGATGAGATTCTTTGGGTTCAGCTTGATAACGTGCACATAGACATGTAGAAAACATGATGTCAGGTCTGCTGGCAGTTAAATAGAGTAATGAACCAATCATTCCTCTATACGTGGCTTGACAGACTGACTTGCCAAATGAGTCTTTGTGAAATTGTCATAGATGCTCATTGGGGTTTTCATTTCAGAACTTGTTTCAAAACCAAATTTCTTGACTAAATCATGCACATATTTACTCTGGTTTATAAAAATTTCATCCTTCTTTTTTCTACTCAAGAAAGAAGTTAAGTTCCCCCATCATACTCATTCTGTATTCACTACACATGAGTTTTGAAAAAAGTTTGTCATTTGTGGAGCCAAAAATAATGTCATCAACATATATTTGAACCAAAATGACATGACCATTTTCCTTTTTGATGAACAGAGTTTTATCAATTGATCCCCTTTTAAAATCATTTTTAATAAGAAATTCAGACAAGGTTTCATACCAAGCTCTAGGAGCTTGTTTGAGACCATATAATGCTTTGTTTAACTTATAAACATGATCAGGAAAGTTTGGATCAACAAAACCTGGAGGCTGTTTCACATAGACTTCCTCTGCAAATCTCCATTTAGAAAGGCACTCTTCACATCCATTTGATAAACCAAGAAATCTTTGAAGGCTGCATATGCAAGGAATAGACGAATTGCTTCAATTCTGGCCACTGGAGCAAATGTTCATCATAGTCAATGCCCTCTTCTTGTTTGTAGCCTTGAGCCACCAGTCTGGCTTTATTTCTGATCACCACTCCATCTTGATCATATTGTTTCGAAAGATCCATTAAGGCCAATAATAGTTGGGACTTTTGTCCAGACATTATTTCTAATGAATTCTCCAAGCTCCTCTTGCATGCCATCCACCCAGTCTTCATCTAATAAGGCTTCTTCAACTCTCTTTGGTTCCATCAGACTCAAGAAATTTGTATAGAAGCAGAAATTGGCTGTGGCATTCTTTCTTCTTGTTTGACACCTTCAGTTAAGGATCCAATAACAGATGAAATAGGATGGCCTTTGTCAGTCTTGATGTGCCTGAACTAGTATCAGGGACTTCTTTTCTTCAGTCTGAACACTATCAGTCTGAGTTGTTTGAAGCTGACCTTGGTTAGTCTGAGGTATCTCAGGCTGAGTATCATCAGTGCCTGTTGATTCTAAAGTTTCCAATTCTGGAACATTCTTGAAAGATGGTTCATCAGTTTCACTTTCTGATTCTTGATGTTGAGGTGCGTTTCTGCATTCTGATCTCCAATCTGATTATCAGATTCAAATGAAGTCACAAGTAATTCGTCACAAGTTGGTTGGTCTGTGATGATGATTCATCTTGGTTAGACTGGGTAGTATCATCAAAAGTGACATTTATGCTCTCTTCTACCACCTTTCTTCTTCATTATATACTCTGAATGCTTTAGCAATGCTAGAGTATCAACAAACAACCCTTCATCAGCTTTAGGAGACATTTTACACAACAAGTCCCTTTTATTGAGAATGTAACACTTACTTCCAAAGATATGAAAGTAATGAATAGAACGCACCTTGTTGTGATACAATTATATGTGTTTTTCCATGCCTCTTACAATGATTGATCTGTTCTGTGTGAAGCATGCAGTGTTCACAGCCTCAGCCCAGAATTTTATCTTCATGTTTCCATAACACAACATTGTTCTGGCAGCTTCAATAGTGTTCAGTTTCTTCTCTCTGCTACTCCATTTTGTTGTGGAGTTCGAACTGAGGCAAAGTTTTGAACTATGCCTAATTGATCACAGAAGTCTATTAAGACTGAGTTTTTGAACTCAGTTCCATGGCATTTGACGAACAAGAGTATTTTTCTGGCGCTGTTCTCTTTTGATCACACTGATAATCTCCTCTGCAGC
>CAJVGC010000065.1:26385256-26427955 GCA_910822075.1 Senecio squalidus | reverse complement strand
GGAATTATAATAATGAAACAATGAAGATAACACACAGTTATATTCCAATCAAAGGTGTACCGATTACAAAACTCAAACTCACTATTTATACACAATATAGTGAGTTTGATAAGGATCAATCTAAGAGAATCTTTTAAACAGCTAAAAGATATTAACCAACTAGACTGCCTTAAATCACGGCTAACTTCTCTCATGAGTCCGAGTTAGTCAGACTGAGTCACTCAGACTCATGTCACTCAGACTGAGTCACTCAGACTCATGTCACTCAGACTCAGACTTTGATTAACAGATTTATTAATCTTGGGATAAATCATTGTTTTTCCCAACAAGGGTCAATAGTGATAATTTGATACAAATTAGAGGTCTAAAATGTAAATTTCCTAACTTAGTTACATATCTTCGCTCTTTTAGTTTAAAACTAACTGAATTTCAAATCTTAACCTAATTTTGTTTTCTCTCTTACTAATCTTCTGCTTGATTGTATTTTTGATGGCGAATGCTAATATGATTCTTCACGTTACTTCAAGAATCATTCCTGGTGCAGATTTCCAACACAGGGTTCAAATCAAGGACAATAACCGAGTGGCGACTGCTGAAATTCCCGCCAATCGTCGAAACAGGGGATTTGAGCAACTGATTCAATATATGAAGGCACACCCACTTTATGGCGCCTTCTTTTGTGCTAACAAGATGTGTCCTCCGGTGCTCTGTGAATGGTGGTATACTTGCACCGCCAATGCTGACAGGACTGCCCTCACTGGCACTTACAATGATGGGCGCGAAACAATCACGATAACTGAGGACACCATTCGTATTGCATTACTACTCCCAACCCTTGCTGAGGCTGGAGAAGGTGGATTTCAGCCCAGACGGAGCAAACAACAAGCTAGAGATGAAGCTTTTCCTCTTATTGGTCAGCCTGAAACTCAAGGGGTTATTAAATACAATCTTTTTACTGGAAAATGGAAATTCTTGTTTTCAATGATTACTAGGTGCTTGGGGGGTAAATCGGGCAGCCTGGATCAGATGAATGAATTTGAAACCCATCTGTTTCACACTATGGTAACGGGCAGACGAATCTCCTTCTCACAACTTTATTTTGATGAGATTCTCTCTCTAGCCCTGAAAACAAAACGACCGAATGATGTCCCATTCATTCGTGTTCTCTCACTCTGTTTTGAGGAAGCTCTGGGGAAGGAAACTTATGATCAGCTCGAACAAACATTTTATACATGTGAGCTTCCCAGGCTGACTCCCAAAATGTTCACTTACATAAATATCACTGCGGATGAAGCTGAGCTCACACCTGTTATGCTTGAATGGATTGCAAATCCTTTCATCGATCAGGAACTAACTGAGTCTGACTCTTCAGACTCAGAGGTCCAAGCTGAACGAATTGACGGAGGGCCTGAGGGAAATATCTCTGCTGCAGATGCTGAGGTGGAACTGGGTGGGGCTGGGCCTGATGAAGCTGACCAAGGTATGGACATCCCTCTTTCTCTACCTCAGTCTGAGAGTATCCCCTCTCAGTCTGAGCAGTCCACTCCACACCTTGATGTACTGGCTACACAAGCGACCCAACGGGTGACTCACCAAGTTCATTTGATAAATCTCTCACATCAAGCCCCACAGCAAATCAAGCACTAATGGACTCACTATTCCATGAGGCTGAGAGTTCTACACTCCCCTCCAGTGCAGCAGTTCAGACCAGTCTCTCTCTGCTAGAGCATGAGTTGGATCTGACTGCTTTGCCTACCCAAAGCCCCATTAAGGTAGTAAACTTGGAGACACATGTTGCTGCTACCACACAGACACATGTGACTAGCATTGAAGAAGTTGTCCCACTCCTGGCATCCCTGTACTCAGTATGGGACCACCCCCATCAGTCTCACAGCCAGTTCCAACGGCTATTTTCACCAGCTCTGTGCTGGTTCACGATAAGGTACCACCCTCACATCTCTTACACTCTCTTTCACTAGTCTCCAATGCCTTACTCCCCAAACTGAGTGAGGTACAGACTTCATATTCTATGGCTTATGATCATTCTCCTAAATCACAGGGAGGGAGTGAAGCTGTGCCACCTGTTACAACCTCACCTGCTACTACTTCAACCCAGTCTGAGGTTGCCTTGACTGTCCCAGTGCTATTACAAGCCCTTATGGACGTGTCAGCTCAGTTTGATGACAGACTGAAGGCAATGCAGACTGAGGTTCATGCTTTGAGAACACAAAATGAAGAGGAGCTGAAGGATCTGAAGGAGATGGTTTTGAAACTGACCTCTGAAGTCAGTATGATGAGGAAAGGCAAGGCCGTTACAGAGAATTCTCAGATTCAGGGGGAGAAACTAGCTGCTGCAACTAATGAATCTGAGATTCCCAAGAAGAGGTTGAAAAGGAAAAGAGAAGAGGGGGATAAGAGGTATTATAAAACCACCAGGTTCAATACCAAAACTAGTCAGTCGGAGGTATTCTATGAAACTGACTGGAGTGAGATGTCATGTGATGAGCCTGAGAAGGAGGATATCAAAGGGAAAGGCAAAGTGGGGTATACCAGTGATCAAGATCAGAATGAAGAAGAAGGACACATGGAAGTCCAAACTGATCTTGAATCTGAAGTGAAAAAGAAACAAGCTAAAGCTGAGCGACTTGCCAAACTTCAAAGGTATGCTCACAATTTTGGAATGACTGTGGAGCAATACAAAGAATATGTGAAGGGGCTCTACAAGGAGAAATTTGAGTTCAACCCATATGATCAATCTGCAAAAGCGGCTGAAGAATTTGAAGCTGAAATGCAAGCTGAGGAAGATCTGGCAATTGAAGAAGAACAGATGAGAGTAGAGGCTGACATACAAATGGCCAAACAAGTCCACAGAGAAGAAGCCAGAGTAGACTACCTAGAAAGAAACTTTACTCTAAGGAAGCATGAGAAAAGAATTCAACACTTAGAGTGCACTAACCCTGGTAGATCTGACCTACTACTCACCTGCTACCACAAAGGAGGATCCTACAAGATTGGGTTAAACTTACTACACACTCTGGGTTTTGAAGAATGGAAAGACATAGCCAGACTGAGCACAAAAATAACAAATATTGAACACAGTATGGCGGTAAAAAGAGAGGCTGTCTACAATGTCAATGCAGCTAACATGCTGAAACTGATAAGTGATGAAGAGTTCAGATCATTCTGTACTATGCACAAAGTGAGGGCTGGAGCTAAATCATTGGGTCTTGAAAACAGCAACCTGCATCCTGTTCCACGAGGAGTTGTGTTTCAAGACAGAACATATGTAGAGACAGAGAAGCATACGGGCTTATGTTACACAGACTGTGGGGGAGAGGAAAGTTTCCAAGCTAAAGACAGACTTAACATGGCTTCTATTCACCACTGTATAGCTCTGCTAAGTGAATGTGAGTCTACTCAATGTCTCCCATTCAGAATGAAACTGATAAGATGGCTGTTCAATAATCTCAGAAGGATTGAAGAGATTGGAACTTTGAATGACAAAGTGGAGCTGATCAAGAAAGAATATCAACTACATTTCCACAAATCTGACAAAGAAATGGAGAGACTGCTTGCCTGGAAGACAGAAAGGTTGAAGTGGATAGAAGATGTACAGAAGCATGTGCCATTTGAGACTTCCCTGAAGAAGAAGAAGAGAACTCCGAAGAAGAAGAAGTGATTTGGATGATGAATACTTTTGTTCACAAACAATGTTTTTAAGTTTTTTAGGTTTGTGTTTGTTTTTAAGCATCATTTGTAAAAGACTTTGATTGAAACAGATAGGGGGAGATTGTTGGGAAAAACAATGATTTAACCCAAGTTAATGAATCTGTTAATTAAAGTCTTAGTCTGAGTGACATGAGTCTGAGTCACTCAGTCTGAGTGACTTGAGTCTGAGTGACTGAGTCTGACTACTCAGACTCATTAAGAGACGTAAGGCGTAATTTTAGGCAATTCAGTTAGATAAAATCTTCTATCTCTTTATAGATTGATCCTTATCAAGCTCACTATTATTGTGTATAAATAGTGAGCTTGAACGTTGTAAACATTGCACCTTTTCAACGAAATATAACTGTGTGTTATTTTCACTGTTTCTTTATTATAATTCCGCTATAATAACTCTTGAAACTGACTAATCAATCGATAAATAATAATTAACATCTAAATACTTATTTGTGATTGATTTGCCATTATTTGAGATCTTGTTGAGACCTAACATATTCTTCATAATTTTAGCTCTTAACACCGATTAAAGTAGTATTATGTTAGGAATAGAATATTCATACATTGTATTTGTATCTGTTATTAGGGGGGTAATTGTAATATCTAAGAAGTCTTTGTAAAACCCCCACAATCCTATAAATAATAGTGTAGGGTGTGGATAATGTAACGTTTGGAGTTTAATGCCATATTCACTTTCTTTCTCTAGAATTACTTTCTCTCTCTAGACTGATCAAACCTAACAATTAGTATCAAAGCAGGGTGCTCGAAAACACCTTGTTCGACCAGATTGTCATCTTACACGAATAGAAAATCATCCGAATTCGACCCAAAAATCAACATACACGAATGAAATCTCATTCATGTTAGTTGAAAAGTCATTCGTGTGTTGCATTCGTGTGATTTATGAGGTGTTCGAATAGAAAATCAACATACACGAATGGAATCTTATTCGTGTTAGTTGAAAATTTTAATTCTTGTAAAATATTCGTGTGAATTAGTGTGTATTTGTGTGTTATTTGGAAAATTAGAATGGAATGATACGAATGGTATTAGTACATATTCGAATGGATATTTTGATTCGTGTAGATTGGTATAGAATTTAAGTTTGAAATTTTTTCTAAGTGTTGATTCGAATGGAATTAGTACATATTCGAATTGGTTGAAAGACACACGAGCAAAAATTGGCTGGTTGCAACACGTTAATTTTACTCGGACACGACTTGGTTAAGTACTCAGACACGGCTTATCATTCGAATAGAACTTGGTGATACAGATAGGATTTCAACATATACGAATTACCAAATTCTTCAAAATTTCTCTAAGTATTGACACGAATAGAGATTTTGTTAGGTATAGAATACTAATAACATTTAGGGAATAGAATATTCATAACATTGTATTAGTATTTGTCATAAAGGGCATAATTTTAATATCTAGGAAGTCTTTGTAAAGCCCATACACTCCTATAAATAGGAGTTTGGTGTGTGATTAATGTAACCTTTGGAGCTTAATGCTAAATCTACTTTCTCTATCTAGAATTACTTTCTCTCTCTAAACTGATCAAACCCAACAATTGGTATCAGAGCTAGGTGCTCGAAAACACTGCGTTCGACCAGATTTTCACATATCGACTCAAAATTCAACCAATTCGAATAGGAAATGACATAATTCGACCAGAAATTCAATAGAAACAAATAGAACTTTCATTGGTATTAGTTGAAAAGTCATTTGTCTGTTACATTTGTGTGATTTATGAGGTGTTCGAATAGAACGTTTTGAATAGAAAATCAACATACACGTTGGCAATGTTCTCGGATACAAATTTTGGTGAGGTATTTTGCATTCTAGTTTACACATACTGTCCAAAACGTTTATTTAAAATGCTTCTATTATTACTGCTACTACGTATTTGATTTAACTTACAGATTTTGTATGAATATTGTTGATAACAATTACAATTACGGTGGGTTTAATATGTGATAACAATTTTTCAATGTGAGCTGCAATATCAAGAATGTCATGGCTAGTTGTCATGTGTTGACCATATGTCAAATGTCTAAAGGTTGCTATTTCGATTACACAGTAGGTGATTCTATGTTGTGGGTTGAATAATCAAACGTGGATACCATTGTGTGGAACATTTATGAGTTGACTATACCTTGAATGTTCAAATATTGTTAATTACAATGTAATTGTCAATTACAATGTCGCTACTACAATTTTGTTACAAAGATTTTATATATATGGTTTTTCTTAACTCTACGAATTCACACCAACCTTATGTTAACGTTTTTAAGCTATGTTTTCAGGTTATGATCAGGCATAGAATGACTAGAGAATTTCATGGACTTAGAAGACCATTCAATTGCATTTGAACATTATTACAATTATTGAACTTTGGTTATTCATACAATGTGTTCGTATTCGTTTCAACTCTATAATTTATATTACATTTTTATTTGTGACCTTATGAAACGTATTCATTTGTATGTAAATCATTATTAGATATTCTCTTGTTAACTATTCAATGTGTTATGACGATCGCCAATCGGTTGCACCCCATGTTTCCGCCAAAGGTGGTGTGTGACACATTGACGCACTTTTTAGTGCTTTATATATTTTAAACAAATCGGGGGAAAGTAAAGCTCAACCATACTATTTCGAGAAAACGAACACATTTCTATACTTACTAAAAATGGAAACTTTCTACTTTCAGAACATATTATAAATAGATCTTTCTATGTACGAAAACCTTCTACTTTTCGAAACTTACTATATTTGGAAACTTACCATAAATAGATATTGCTATTTATGAAAACTTACTACATCTGGATTTCGTAAAACTTGGAACAATACCTAATGCATAAATTTCAAAACTATTATGGGATACTGGTTGTGATGATTACTTGCTTTAACGTGCTCATTAGTAGATTTCTACTAATGGAGTTTTCTTACGGTAGCGTGGCTACCTACATACATGTTCAAACGTTCTCGTTAGTAGATATGTTCTACTAACGGAGTCTTCTACATATGCTCCTTAGTATATGTTTACTAATGGAGTCTACTTACGGTAGCGTGGCTACTACGGATGATTAGGGATATTTGTGGATGATTGTTTACATGCATTAGTTTGACGTATTTTATACATTAGTGTTGGAGTGAGATTTGGATTTCTTTCTATTACTTCTTACTTACTACTCAATGAACTCGCTCAACTTTATGTTGACCTTTTGAGCTTTATTTTCAGGTACTGAACATGCCCATGACTTAGCGTATGGGAGTGGACTCTAGAAGACTTCACGATTTGCATTGCATTGTGACACTTCTATTTAGACATTATTTCTTTGGATTTATTTTCGGGCTTGCATGCCTGAGTACTTTTTGATACGTTGCTTGGTTGTTTGTTGGATATTTTGCTTGTAGTGACCAATAATTTTTACCTTGGAAATGGCGACGTCATGACATACTATCTTTTCATTTATCATATAGACTATATCTTATTTGCCATTTGTGTTATGACGATCGCCAATCGGCCACACCCTGCGTTTCCACCACTGTCGGGGTGTGACACCACTTTATGGTTCAAACGATCAAAGGAATTGAATGGTTGTATACATTAGAATCCATTAATCAAAGACTACAAGTATACATTCAGCGTCCGTTTGAAAGGAAAGATTCTTCAATTCAACTTTTCAAAGTGTGCTTTCCGCGATACAAAGTTTCAAACGCTACTCTGATGAAATCTAAAGTTGAATTTCAAGAAAACGAAGAAAAAGGAGGAGATCGATAAGACTGTCATTCAAGGTTCTCAAAAAAGACCCTTTGGGTGACTAGGTTTTTAAGACTTCTTTAAAGAGCAAGACCTTCGAATTTTTTTTCATCAATGACATATTCAACACAACATCAAGGTCAAGCTTTCAGAGAAAATAAAATGATTCTTCAAACAACTTACCTTTAGATATAAAAGTATTAAAGATTACAACAAGCTACTCTGATGAAATCCAAATTGTTAGGAATAGACTATTCATAACATTGTATTTGTATTTGTTATTAGGGGCATAATTATAATAACTAGGAAGTCTTTGTAAAGTCCCAACAATCCTATAAATAGGAGTGTGGGGTGTTATTAATGTAACTTTTGGAGCTTAATGTTAAATCTACTTTCTCTCTCTAGATTTACTTTCTCTCTCTAAACTGATCAAACCCTACATTTGGTATCCGAGCGGGGTGCTCGAAAACACTTCGTTCGACTAGAGATTCGACTAGGATCCATTCGAATAGGATATATTCGACTGGATATTATACATACATGAATATGAAGTTAATTCATGTTAGTTCGTTTGATATTCGTGTGTTTTCATTCGATTGAAGGTGTAATTCGTGTGTGATGAAAAAGAGTTCGTGTGTTGTTCCTTTGTGTGAAGAATAGTTCGTGTATGTTGAAAATAAAGTCTAATGGAAGTATTCAAATGATAAGTGTATGATTCGAATAAAAATTTTCGAATAGGAACATTCGAATAAGGTGTATTAGAACTTGATTTTGGACAAGTGTTGAAACGAATAGGAAGTTGGGACACGAACTTGATTTTGGCTTGATCGATCACGGTGATTTACCAAGTACTCATTCGACTCACTTTTGTACCTACACGAACTCAAAAACATTCGACTCACTTTTGTACCTACACGAACTCAAAACATGATTTGGGTTTACATGGACATGAATAGGATTTCTAAATTTTTCTAAGTGTTGATTCGAACAATGAATAGGATCATTCGACTAATATTTCAAGACATTCGAACACGAAGAGGTGTTTACAACGAGCACAAAAGATCACGATCAGTTGAAAACGAGGGTTTCGAGACTTTACAAAAAGAAAACAAAAATACCCTTAACATCGAAAACAAGTGAAGTTTTGAGATTCCACGTTTTCACATTAGAGACGAAATCGAAAAGTAAGAGCTTTTTCAAAGAGAGCAAAAAAAAATTTCCGGCAGTTTTCGGATACCAGTAAGCTTACGCGACGAATTTTGACGAGATTCAAGCATAAAAAAAATACGAGATTTATACTTCCGGAATCGAAATTGAAAAGAGAATTTAACGGTGTTATTTTAAGCGATTGATTAAACAAGTTTCGAAAAAACGATTGTACGAGCGTGAGACACCACGGGTCAAGATTATCCGGATTTTTCTTCAAATTTTCAGCATTGAGAATTTTTCTATCAAACATTAAGGGATTTTCGCCATCAAAATTTACATCACGAAGAAAAATATTTTGGGAAGTGTTTTGGATTTCACAATCGACAACGATCAAGGGCTTACATTTTATTTTCCTCCGGATCAAGCTTGGATAAAACTAGAGGTACCAGAGAAGTTTTGTGACGACACTGAAAATGAATTGTTTCCTTCTAATTGGAACGGTCATGTTAGATTGGATAAAATGTGAAACGGTGCTAAACGAATAAGAGAATGTCTGTCACACAATAACGAGTTCAAACTTCTCACCATGTCAAGCCAACACAAATGAGGTACAATCTTCATCTTTTAAAGTAGAAACTACGATAATTGAGTTGGAAAAGAAGTTGCAAACTAACTCCGAATTGGTTTTAAGGTTTTCAAACGAAAAAGCTAATAATTCTAAACTTTCAAATGAAATTCAAATTTTGGCATCTCAACTTCAAGTTTTAAACCTTACCAATTTCAAACGCGAAGGGTTTAAAGAGTTAGCAACTTTTTGGAAGCGGAAATATGATGAAAGTGTGATTAATATTCAAATCCTTACAAATGAACTTAATGAAAAATTGCATTTAATCAATACACTTCAAAACAATCACAAACCATAAAGTTTGATGAGGGGAAATATAACCAAAGTCGTTTATTGGAACTCAAGAATCTTAAACAAAAACGAATGAATGAAACATTTAAAAGAATAGAGTTAATCACCGAGTTAAATAATGAAAGAAATGAGACACTAAGTGCTAACGCTAATATTATGCTTTTAAGAAAACAAATTGAAGATTATAAAACGGAAATTAAATCTTTAAAATCACAAGCACTTGAAGTTGAAACTTTAAAGCGAAATGGAACCGAATGCAAGCTAGATGAGTTCTAGGTTGGTGATCTTGATGCCTACAGCTCCTCCTCCTTCTAATACCCCAGAATACTACTTCAAAGCCTCACCAAAATGTTGGTTTTTGTCCAAGTGTTTGTAAGAAAATGTGTTGTATATGTGTGTTTAAGAGTAGGAGTGTGTGTGTTTGTTGTGATGTTGTAATGAACAAAGGGGTTGAAGATGAGTTTAAGATGACTCAATTTCTGGAGTCAAGGTGGTTGAGACACCTGTGGGACAGGTGTAAGCTTGTTAACACGTTTTTGATGACTCAACATGTTAGTGGAACAAAGTTGGTAGCTGAATTCTAACCTTTCAGCCGCCGGCTGGACCTCAGCCTTAGGCTGGGAATACTTAGCCATTGGCTGAATTGCTAATTCAGCTGGAGTTTGTTTTAAATTTATTCTTCGCTCACATTATTGCTTTAGACCAATTATATATTGTAAACGAATTTAGACAAATTCGCGATTTGTTTTGTTGGTATAATTATATCACGGGTTTTGATTCTGGTTTCGAGACACGCTTAAGGGCTAGAATGACGTAGAATCCTACGTTAGTGTTTGCGAGTATCAGCTTTTGCTAACTTTATCACTAAGTTATGTCTTCGCATACACGTAGAGACTATAGTTTAAGTATAAATAGTAGCAATATCAGTATATTTCGAGGCTAAAGATAACGGGATTAACCTGAAATTTAGACGGTTGTCACATTATCCCCCTGTTAAAAGAATTTCGTCCCGAAATTAATTTGCCTCGCCGGGAGTGGGAGAATCCTTGATTAAGTGCGGATACCTCTGACGAATATGGTCTTCACGCTCCCACGTGAATTCGTGACCTTGACGGGAATTCCATCAAACTTTGAGGATGGTATTTGGTTCTGCTTGAGTTGCTTCACCTCTCCATCCATAATCTCGAGCGGTTCTTCGATGAAATGAAGTTTGTTATCGATATGGACCTCGTTTGGTGGAATTACAATGATCTCGTCAGACAAGCAGTTCTTCAAGTGTGAGACGTGGAATACATTGTGAATGCTACTAAGTTCTTAAGGTAGTTTAAGCCGATGCTAGCGGGCCGATCCGTTCTATAACCTCGAATAGTCTATTGTACCTCGGGCTTAGCTTGCCTCGTTTCCCGTAGCGAATTACCCCCTTCCACGGTGATATTTTGAGAAGTACTTTATCACCGACTTGGAATTCAAGGGATTTCCTTCGGTTGTCGGCGTAGCTTTTCTGCCTGCTACGCGACGTCTTTAGCCTTTCCCGAATGGTCGTGATCTTGTCGATGGTATCTTGAACAATATCAAGCCTTGTCAATTGTCGGTCGCCGGCTTCTAGCCAACAAAGCGGTGACCGACACTTGCGTCCGTACAAGGCCTCGAATGGTGCGCACTTGATGCTAGCATGGTAGCTGTTATTGTAGGAGAACTCAACCAAGAGCAGGTGAGTGTCCCAACTTCCTCCGAAGTCAACTACACACGCTCTTAGCATGTCTTCAAGCGTTTGGATCGTTCTTTCACTCTGACCATCGGTTTGGGGATGGTAGGCTGTGTGCTGAGGTCTAGCCGAGTCCCGCGAGATTTTTGAAGTGCGTTCCAAAAATGGGACGTGAACCGACTATCCCTGTCTGATACGATGGAGAGAGGCGTTCCATGACGAGATACAATCTCGTTGATATAGACTTGAGCGAATTTTTCCATCAAGTAGTTCTCTCGGACTGGCAGGAAGTGTGCGAATTTTGTTAACCGATCTACAGTGACCCAGATCATGTCATTTCCCTTTGAAGTGCGGGGCAACTTGGTTATGAAATCCATGGAGATCAGTTCCCACTTCCACAATGGAGTCTCTGTCTGTTGAAGTAAGCCTGATGGTTTCTGATATTCCACCTTGACCTTCGAGCAAGTCAAGCACTTAGCCACGTACAAGGCGATTTCCTTTTTCATGACCGACCACCAGTAATACTCCCAAAGGTCTTTGTACAGCTTGTCGGATCCCGGATGGATAGAATATCGGGATCGGTGTCCCTCGTCTAGGATAAGTTTCCGGAGGCTTTCGGATCTCGGAATCCACGCTCGGTTCTTGAAATAGTGTATTCCGTCAGGTTTAGTCTCAAATTCCTTTTCGTGGTTATGCAATGTTTCGCCTTTAATGTTTTCGGTTTTAACGCTTCGCTCTGAGCTCTAGCGATTTGAATTCGTAGGCTGGTTTGAACTTGCACCCCCAATGCTCTAACCCGAGATGGCCTTACCCTTTCCTTCCGACTCAGGGCATCTGCTACTACGTTTGATTTACCGGGATGGTATTTGATCTTGCAATCGTAGTCACTTAGCAGTTCTATTCATCTTCGTTGTCTCATGTTGAGCATTTTCTGATCGAGTATGTGTTGAAGGCTTTTATGGTCAGTGAAAACGGTGCACTTAGTGCCGTACAAATAATGCCTCCAGATTTTCAAAGCGAACACGACTGCTCCCAGTTCTAAGTTGTGAGTCATGTAGTTCTGCTCGTTCACCTTGAGTTGTCTCGATGAATATGCGATGAATTTGTATTTTTTTCATAAGAACGCAACCAAGACCTTGGTGGGATACATCGCAATATACTACAAAGTTGTCTGTTTCCCCGGGCAAGGAAATAATAGGTGCGTGGCCCAACTTGTGCTTGAGCTTCTGAAACGATTCCTCTTGTTCCTTGCCCTAAATGAAATTTTTGTCTTTCTGAGTAAGTATAGTTAGGGTTTAGCGATCTTTGAGAGATTCTCAATAAACCTATGATAGTAGCCAACCAGTCCTAGGAATTGTTGGATTTCCGTAGGAGCTTTTGGGGCTTGCTATTTCTCAATAGCTTCGATTTTGGCTGGATCTACATGAATTCCCTCCTGATTGATCACATAACCGAGGAAATGTACTTCTCGGAGCCAGAATTCACATTTCGAAAACTTAGCGTACAACTTCCGATCTCTAAGAAGTTCCAGAATGAGTTTCAAGTGTTGTTCATGATCTTGTTTGTTCCGGGAATAGATTAGGATATCGTCTATGAACATGATTACGAATTTGTCCAGATATGGTCTACACACCCTGTTCATCAAATCCATGAACACTACCGGTGCGTTGGTCAGACCGAATGGCATAACGAGGAATTCGTAATGCCCATAACGAGTTCGGAAGGCAGTTTTGGGAATGTCGGGTTCACTGAATCGAACCTGATGATACCCTGAACGAAGATCGATCTTTGAGAAGTAAGTTGCACCCTGAAACTGGTCGAATAGATCGTCGATTCGAGGGAGAGGGTATCGGTTCTTGACGGTCAGTTTATTGAGCTCTCGATAATCGATGCACATCCTGAAAGATCCGTCTTTCTTTTTAACGAGGAGGATTGGGGCTCCCCAGAGTGACGTACTAGGAAGAATTAGACCATGATCTAAGAGTTCCTGAACTGTTCTAAGAGTTCTTGCATTTCGGGTGGTGCTAGACGATACGGTGTCTTGGAAAACGGCGCTGTTCCAGGAATCAGGTCAATTCCGAATTCCACTTGTCGAGTTGGAGGTAGTCCGGGTAAATCCTCTGGAAAGACTTCTGCGTGATATTTGACTACAAGAATGTCTTGAATACGTTTCTCATTCGGTTTACGTTCGACGATGTGCGCTATGAAGACATCGCAGTCCTTCTCGAGATATATGTGCATTTTCATAACAGAAGCCATTCGTAGTTGTTGTCTAGGTTTGTCTCCCTGTACAATGAGGGTTCCCCCGTTCGCGAGGGGTATCCAAATGAGTTTTTCGAAACAAACAATTTCAGCTCGGAATCGAGCTAACCAGTCCATTCCGACGATGATATCGAAACTTTTCAGTTCTATGGGGATAAGGTCTATAGGGAAGATCTTATTGGCTAGGCACATTTAACAACCTACAATTACGTCCTTAGCTTCGTATTCTTGACCGTTAGCGGACTCCACAGTGAAACTATCCTTAAGAACTTTAGGTCCTAGATTGATAAGGGGTCTAAATTCTAAGGATATGAAGCTTCATCTGCTTTTGAATCGAACAATATAGATGCGTAATGGTCGTTCATGGGAAATTTACCTGTCACTGAATTTGGATCGTGCCTTGCTTCATCGTCAGTGATTACAAAAGCGCGTCCTAGGCCTTGCCCGACCTGATTTGGTTGAGCATTTTGCAACTTGGGGCAAGACTTTCGGAAGTGTTTGTCTCTTCCGCATTCGTAGCAAACTGGCTTCTTTCCTTGATCACCAGTTTCCTCTCGGAAGTACCTGGGGTAGTGCCCCACTTTGTTACATTTGTCGCACCCCGGGCAGTTTCCAACATGGTGGAATTTGCATTTTTCACACTTGGGGAGCGACCCAGTGTAAGTTCGGGGTCCGGTTGTGGGGGATACAACTACTGCAGAGTTACAGGTGGTTTTGGGCTTCTTGTTGCGGTCGTTCCTTCTTGGTTGGTGAACAGCTTTCCGTTTCCCACCTTCCTCTCGTTTGACTGGCACTAGAGAGAGAAGGAGGTTATTGGTCAGACGACGAGCGAGAAAAACGGCGCTCTGAATCGACGTCGGTTCTGCCAAGATTACCATTCCACGAATCTCGGGGGAAAGACCAGAGATGTAGCGATCAATCCGGTTTCCTCGGGGGTCACCATTCGTGGTACTAAACTAGAAAGCTCGTGGAATCGAGCGGTGTAGGTATCGATGTCGTTTCCGATCATCTGGTGATTCCACAGCTCTGACTCGAGCTTCGAACATTATTCTTCCAGAATTAGCTTCTTGAAGTCCTCCCACGAGAGGTCATAAGTTGCGGCTCGACCTCGTGTTTGGAAAATGAGGTTCCACAAGGATAGAGCTCGTCCATGGAGTACACATGAAGCGTACTCAACCTTCTCAGCCTCGACACAACGACTGATGTGGAGAACCGAATCAATACGCTCAATCCATGAGAGTAATCCAACATCACCGGCGGTGCCGTGAAATTCCTTCGGCTTGCAAGCCATAAAGTTCTTGTAGCTACAGCCGGGTCGGTTATCGTGTTGGTTTCGGTTGTTGTTCTGGTTTTGGTTTTGGTTAGGGTTCTGCCCTTGATCGCCTTGGTGGTTATTGTCATTGTTGTTTTCATGGTGGTTGTTGTTGGGGTTATTATTTCTGGGATTTCTGTTGTTGATCCCAGTGGTGATCTGGCTGATCATGTTTGGGATTGTTGCGTTGAGCTGGGCAGCAACCTGCTCGGCTATTATGGTAGAGTTGCTTTTTTTGGGAGGCATAATTCTACAACAAATAGGAGGAAACTAGTTTAGCACGCACGAATAAGAATATGCGATAAGGATTTTAACAACAACCAACAACAATAACATATATAGGAAGGATTAGATAACTTAAATACGATAAACGATCATAGAACAATAGTACAACCCAAGCACGACAGAAAAACAAGGATAATAGTGATAGAAGTTTCATTTTATAATAATCGGTTACATGTTTCATAATGATAATAATGGGAAAATTCGAAACATGAATACAAGTACGAGTTTTAAGTTGTTACAGGTATGGAAAATTACAGCTTAAACAAAAGTACAATACATAAATTGAAATAAAACTAATGAAGCATGTCTAGGAACATATTCAGTAGGATAACGGCTATCAAGGTACCCATCACCAAGCACACACTCAAAGGAGCCGAATAGTTCTCGATGTCGATTGAGTCGAAGAAACGAATTGAAGTGACTGCTCAGATAGGCGGCGAGCAGCGTCGGAGACCTGGTACAAGAGGTACGCCTACTGATCAGCCTCCTGTGTGAGTCCCTGCACGTCCATACGGAGTGCATGGTACTCGACTGGAGTAAACCTCCGATCTGGTGTCATCACTAGCGGTGGTCTAGATGGTCCTGCTCCGTTCGGGCGCTGCATCGAGTGGTCCTGAAGTCGTTCCCACATGTAACGATCCATGTTCGGCGTAAGCGACGCCGCATACGGATCCTAGGGGTGCAGTAGGATATGGGGTGGGGTAGCTCTGACTGGGTTGGGAGCCTCCTGTCCCATCATGCGGTTTGGCAGTCGACCGAGAAGTATCACCTGCTTACGAGCAGTGAGTCGGATGCGCGGTCCTCGCCGTTGTGGAGCTGCGACGGGAACCGGTGGTGCAGTAGGTAGGACGGTCCTCGGACTGGATTTAACATGGCTGCTGGCAATGGCCATGGAGCTCTCCTCCGAAGGGTCGGTAGTGTCATGGTGCTGGGATCCCGAAGCGGTGAAGTTGTCAAAAACCTCGTTCGAGAACACGGCTCGAGAGTGCGAGTGCGAGTGTGAATGCGAGTGCGATTGCGACGATCCAGACATAAAGAGACTGCGATAATATGGAACGAGTAAATACGGGAATAGGAAAATGTAATAATGATAGTGCGTGTTCAGGTCAGTCACATGAGAATCGGGAATCAGTAGAATCAGGAACTGTTGACTAAAAAAAACCGTTAACAATAGGAATTACGTTCTGCTCTTGCATATTTTTTTAAACTAGGCGTAATTGATCAAGTTACGCGCAGTTCGTAATGAACCATGCATTTGCGGAATTAATCTACTAAAGTTTAAGTCTCGTGAAATGATTTTCGAAAAGCCTTGGTTATAGTCTGGTTTTGATTTAAAATTTTGAAAAAAACGTATTCACTATAACCTTGGGCTCTGATACCAAGTCTTTCACACCCCGCTAAACCGGAAACACGAGATGTGAAGAGCGAATATCATTACACAAGACATAATTAATACGAACGGTTTTAGTCATTAGAACAAAAGTGTTAATAATAAGTCAAAGATAACCAAGTGTTTTTAAGTGTTACATAATATCCAAAATAATATATACAATGACGTCAAAAGACATTCCCGATTCTTCAAATAGTGACTTTCTTGACCCGGAACGAGAACATAGCACTTTATGTCCTTACACTGCGTTTCCTGAAAACATGTGAAAAAGTGTGAACTAGGAAAGTAGTGAGTGAGTTACAGTTTTGCTATTCCTTGACTAAAAGCGATGTTCACACTAAATCGATTATCCGACCGTGAGGCCCCTTTCCCCGCACTATCTACGAGGAGGTGATGAACTTAGTAATATGTACTTAGGTTGTATACATTATATAAACCTTTCGAGAACTTCCGGTTTCAATATTTCAACGACCTTGTACTCATTCTATGTTCCGTATATCGAGGTATTCGTGTATCGCGCTTCCGGGATATCATATGTGCTCGAAAACAAGTTAAACAACAAAATGTTGTTTACTAATTTTATTAAATGATTTTGTAGGTAATTAATTTATGTTTTAAGTCCAATTATTAACTAGTCCAAATTCAATTATATAGATAAAATTCCATTTAATTTTAACCCAACTCATCAAGATTTACCTTAACTAATACCTAATCATATTTAAACTAAATAACAAAAAACCTAATTTCCTTCTTTTTGCTCCCATACCGTCGCCCCATTTGCTGCCTTATCCCGTCGACCAAAACCCCATATCAGCCGTCGATATCATCAATTCCAGCAACAAATTTCGAAGCTTTACCTTCATCATCAAATTCGTGTTCATCATTGTCCATCATTCAAGGTAATTGTTTGATTTCATGTGATTGTTTTCCTAATCCGAAAATCTGTTTGGAACTTCTTATAATCGGTTATTAAAAAATCTTTGAGTTCAAATGGCAACAACCTCCACACCTTCGAGTAACCTTGTTCCTCATCACAATCGTGTTCAGCAGTTCCTCCATAGAGGTATGTAACAAATCCCGTTTTGAAAACCTTAATTTTCATCTACTTCTAATCTTGTGTTTGGTTCCTTAAATCTGGTTTTAATCGTCATTGGAAATCCATTTTGTTGGGAAAAACAATGATTTAACCCAAATTAATAAATCTGTTAATTAAAGTCTCGGTCTGAGTGACATGAGTCTGAGTGACATGAGTCTGAGTGACTTGAGTCTGAGTGACTGAGTCTGACTACTCAGACTCATTAAGAGACGTAAGGCGTAATTTTAGGCAGTCTAGTTAGATAAAATCTTCTATCTCTTTAGAAGATTTCCTAAGATTTATCCTTATCAAGCTCACTATTATTGTGTATAAAGAGTGAGCTTGAAAGTTGTAAACTTTGTACCTTTTGAACGAAATATAACTGTGTGTTATTTTCACTGTTTCGTTATTATAATTCCGCTATAATAATACTAGAAACTGAGTAATCAATCGATAAATAATAATTAACGTCTAAATACTTATTTGTGATTGATTTGCCATTGTTTGAGATCTTATTGAGACCTAACAACTGGTATCAGAGCAAATAAGATTTAAATTTTAATAAATTTATAAATCTTAAACGATCAATACTTAGAATCCTAAAACAATGTCATCATCTTCAAATATAACAGCAATGGCTGGAAAAGGAATTCCTGTTTTTACTGGTCATAATTTTGCCCATTGGAAGCTTAAAGCTGAGTGGCATTTATCAGGAATTCATGAAGAAATGTTAAGAATCATCACTAAAGGACCTATAATTCCTGGAAAGATCATTGATGAAGTAAAGGAAGGTGATAAAGTTGTTCAACGTGCCAGATGGGTTCAAACCACCAAAGCACAATGGACAGATCAAGACAAGTTGTTGTACAATCTTGATCCTAAAGCCAGAAGCATTTTAGGAAATGCAGTGTCTGAACAAATATTTTCAAAAATTGCTGGCTGCAAAACGGCAAAAGAACTATGGGATACATTAATTGTGTCATATGAAGGTGTTCCAATAGTGAAAGAACAACGACTAAACAGTCTCATAAGAAATTATGAAAATTTCTATATGAAAGAAAAGGAGACTTTGGCTGATGTTCACACAAGATTCCAAATCATGTTGAATGATATGTCAGCTCTGGGAGTGACAAAGGAAGATGATGAAATCTGTAAAAAATTTGTTGACATCTTACCTAACAAATTTGAATATGTTATTACATCTCTTGTAGTTAGCGAAAAACTGTCCACCTACAAGCTGCCAGGACTATTTGGCTTATTGTTAAACTTTGAGGAATCTCAAGAAAGGAAAAAAGATCAACAATAGGCGAACTGCAAGGGATCCAGAAGCTGCATTAGTTGCAACTAGCAAAAGGAATAAAGAAATTTATTCCAAAGCTGACTCATCTGAATCTGAGTCACACTCAGACTCAGAGTCTGACGATGAATCGGAAGTTAAGAAACTGAAAAGTCAGCTTGCCCTGTTAACCATGAAGCTTGAACAGAAGACAGGCTACAAAGGAAAGAAACCTTTTGATCTGAAAAAAGGTAAAATGCTTTAAATGCAATGAATACGGTCACATGGCTGCTGATTGCAAAGTAAAGAATGCTCAGACTGAGCACATGGACGAAGTTGCTGAAAGGGCCCAAAGATACCGAAACAAGTATCTCAAGTATAAGAAAGGCAACAGTTCGAACTCACAAAAACCTCAAACTGAGCAGAAAGCATTATTTGCTGAAGAATGGTTAGATGAGGAACTGTCCTCTGATGAAGAGGAAGTAGAGGACAAATGTCTGATGGCATTTGTGGAGGAAGTAACTGAAGTTGAGAAATCTGCTTCTCAGTTCGAAAAGGATTTAAAGGAAGCTGAGAGAATGAGCTGCAACTCAGACTTGAACAAGTCAAAACTTTATAAGGTACATAATTTCACTCTTACACAAATGAACAAAAACTTCAAATGTTTGAGTATATTTATGTTGATTTGACCACCACTTTAGAAGAACAAACTGAACTCAAACAAAAATTCAAAGATCTTGAAAACAATTTAAAAATTAAAGATGATAATATTTGAATTAGAAAGTTATAAAGTACTTTTAAATGCTCAGACTGAAGCTTACAGTGATTTTGCAAAAGAAAATCACAAACTTAGAGAAGAAACTGAGCACTATAAAAGAATTTGTAAATCATGGTGTATATCATCTTTAAAAAATGAAGATTGTTTGAGCAGACAGGTACCCAAACAAGTTCAAGCAGTGTTGGGTGAAGGGTTCAGTTTGAAGAAGTACATGACAGAAGAGGAAGAAGAAGCTGAAAAGGCTGAAAGAGAAAAAATCATTTTTAAACCAGAAATCCTTCCAAACACTTTCACTTATTTGAAAGGAGATAAAATAATGATGTCAAATTCCTTTGTTAAACCTGTAATTTCTCAAGTTTTGAATAAAAATGATCTTTTGCCTTCATCTTCCTCTAAATCTGAATGTGTTACTTTATCTGAGACTGATGTAAATATGCAGATTGAAAAGGATTCTACATCCTTGAACAAAGTTTTTCCCAGAGTTATGAGCAAACCTAAGAGTCAGGCTCAAGTCAGTTCCAGAGGCCATAATAAAAGTCTTGAATCAAAAACAATTGATAAATTAGGAAATCAATTACTGGAACTGACCAACATTGTAAAAACTCTAGTCAGGAATAAATCACCTAATCAAGTAAGGCCCAAATCTCCTCCTAAGAGAATTTGCTATAATTGTGGTGAAAAAGGGCATGAAGATGTGTTTTGTAAACTACTGACTAAGTCTAGACCTAAGAAAACTTATTTTCAAAAGTCAGTCTCATCAAAATATTGGTCAGCTTCACTTAAGTCAGGCTCATCAAAGTCCAGGTCAATCTCATCAAAATCAGATTCCTCTTCGAGAAACACTTCTCCATCAAAGACTACATCTGTACAACCTCCTCAAATTAAGTCAGTCACTTCTAGAGTCAGTCTCAAAAATACACCTTGTAAACACTGTAGTGTCATAGGTCACTATTCTGTTAATTGCATGAATGAAATAAGCAAATGGAACTACACTGGCTCCAAAACTGACTGCAAGACTGAATCTAAACTCAAGACTGCTGAAACTCATGGTACCACTCTAAAGTGGGTACCCAAAAGGAACTAATATCTTCTATTTTCATGTGCAGGACTCTACAAAATGGTATCTAGATAGTGGAGCATCAAGGCACATGACAGGAATGAAGTCCTTTCTACAGGATTATAAGGAAGAAGATGGACCTCAAGTGAGATATGGTGATAATGGGGTATCAATGACTCGTGGATATGGAAAGATTCATGCTGGAGCTGTTACGTTCAAGAGAGTTGCATATGTGGAAGGATTACAACATAACTTACTCAGTGTGAGTCAAATTACTAATGAAGATCATGAAGTCAGATTCAGGAAACAAGCTGGAATAATCTATAATGCCAAGGGAAAACCATTACTGCTAGCCAAGAGAGAAAGAGATGTATTCTGTCTGGATCTGAGTACAAAAAATGATGAAGCTGAGACATGCCTGTTCACAGATACAAAGGAAGAATTTATTTGGCTATGGCATCGAAGGTTATCTCATTTAAACTTCAAGAATATTAATGCTTTGTCCAAAATCAAATTGGTACGAGGTTTGCCAGAACTGACCTATACCAAAGATAAAGTTTGCTCAGCCTGTGTTCTTGGAAAGCAAACGAAGTCTCAATTTCCATCCAAAATGCTACATTCCATTATTGAACCTCTGTTCATGCTACATATGGATCTATTTGGACCAATTGGAATTGAAAGTAAAGGAGGAAAGAAATACACACTTGTCATTGTTGATGAGTTTACTCGATTTACTTGGGTCATATTCTTAAGAGCCAAAAGTGATGCTGCAGAGGAGATTATCAGTGTGATCAAAAGAGAACAGCGCCAGAAAAATACTCTTGTTCGTCAAATGCGAAGTGACCATGGAACTGAGTTCAAAAACTCAGTCTTAATAGACTTCTGTGATCAATTAGGCATAGTTCAAAACTTTGCCTCAGTTCGAACTACACAACAAAATGGAGTATCAGAGAGAAGAAACAGAACACTAATTGAAGCTGCCAGAACAATGTTGTGTTATGGAAACATGAAGATAAAATTCTGGGCTGAGGCTGTGAACACTGCATGCTTCACACAGAACAGATCAATCATTGTGAAGAGGCATGGAAAAACAGCATATGAATTGTATCACAACAAGGTGCCTTCTATTCATTACTTTCATATCTTTGGAAGTAAATGTTACATTCTCAATCAAAGGGACTTGTTGTGTAAAATGTCTTCTAAAGCTGATGAAGGGTTGTTTGTTGGATACTCTAGCATTGCAAAAGCATTCAGAGTATATAATGAAAGAAGAAAAGTGGTAGAAGAAAGCATAAATGTCACTTTTGATGATACTACCCAGTCTGACAAAGATGAATCATCATCACAGACTGACCTAGCCACCATCAACCAACTTTGTGACGAATTACTTGTGACTTCATTTGAATCTGACAATCAGATTGGAGCTCAGAATGCAGAAAATACTCCTCAACATCAAGAATCAGAAAGTGAAACTGATGAACCATCTATCCAGAATGCTCCAGAATTAGAAACTTTAGAATCAACTGGCACTGATGATACTCAGCCTGAGATACCTCAGACTGACCAAGGTCAGCTTCAAACAACTCAGACTGATAGTGTTCAGACTGAAGAAGAAGAGGTCCCTGATACTGGTTCAGGAAACATCAAGACTGTCAAAGGCTATCCTATTTCATCTGTTATTGGCTCCTTAACTGAAGGTGTCAAAACTAGAAGAAAGAATGCCACAGCCAATTTCTGCTTCTATACAAATTTCTTGAGTCTGATGGAACAAAAGAGAGTTGAAGAAGCCTTATTAGATGAAGACTGGGTGGATGGCATGCAAGAGGAGCTTGGAGAATTCATTAGAAATAATGTCTGGACAAAGGTCCCACGTCCTCTGTATAAGACCATTATTGGCCTTAAATGGATCTTTCGAAACAAGTATGATCAAGATGGAGTGGTGATCAGGAATAAAGCCAGACTGGTGGCTCAAGGCTACAAACAAGAAGAAGGCATTGACTATGATGAAACATTTGCTCCAGTGGCCAGAATTGAAGCAATTCGTCTATTCCTAGCATATGCAGCCTTCAAAGATTTCTTGGTTTATCAAATGGATGTGAAGAGTGCCTTTCTAAATGGAGATTTGCAGGAGGAAGTCTATGTGAAACAGCCTCCAGGTTTTGTTGATCCAAACTTTCCTGATCATGTTTATAAGTTAAACAAAGCATTATATGGTCTCAAACAAGCTCCTAGAGCTTGGTATGAAACCTTGTCTGAATTTCTTATTAAAAATGATTTTAAAAGGGGATCAATTGATAAAACATTGTTCATCAAAAAGGAAAATGGTCATGTCATTTTGGTTCAAATATATGTTGATGACATTATATTTGGCTCCACGAATGACAAACTTTGCACTTGGTTTTCAAAACTCATGTGTAGTGAATATAGAATGAGTATGATGGGGGAACTTAACTTCTTTCTTGGTCTACAAGTAGAACAAAAGAGAGATGGAATTTTTATAAACCAGAGTAAATATGTTCATGATTTAGTCAAGAAATTTGGTTTTGAAACAAGTTCTGAAATGAAAACTCCAATGAGTACTTCTGACAAATTGCACAAAGACTCATCTGGTAAGTCAGTATGTCAAGCCACTTATAGAGTAATGATTGGTTCTTTACTCTATTTGACTGCTAGTAGACCTGACATCATGTTTTCCACATGTCTAGGTGCACGTTATCAAGCTGACCCCAAGGAATCCCATCTTAGAGCTGTCAAACGAATTTTTCGATATCTTAAGGGTACTCCAAACCTTGGTCTATGGTACCCTAAATATTCTGGTTTTGAACTAATTGGCTACTCAGATGCAGACTATGCAGGATGTAAACTTGACAGGAAGAGCACCTCAAGAGGATGTCAGCTTCTAGGAGGAAAGCTAGTCACTTGGTCAAGTAAGAAACAAAACTCAGTTGCAACGTCCACCGCTGAAGCTGAGTATGTGGCTGCAGGGAGTTGTTGTGCACAATTGCTATGGATGTAACATAAATTGGCTGATCTTGATATCAAAATACACCACACTCCAATCATGTGTGACAACAAGAGTGCAATCCAAATTACTGAGAATCCAGTATTGCACTCCAGGACCAAACACATTGAGATTCGACATCATTTCATTAGAGACTGTGTGGAGAAAGGAAAGGTCAGACTGGAGTTCATGGTAACAAATGATCAATTGGCAGACATATTCACAAAGCCTCTAAGTGAGGAAAGGTTCTTTTATTTGTTAGGAGAACTAGGCATGCTAAATCCTTAATCTGTCATAAATATAAATCTCAGGCTGAACTGTCAGTCAGCTTGTGATTTTTCAGTCTGACTCAGTAGTCAGCTCCAGCTAATTCAGTCTGACCCAGTGCTCAGATTGAATGTATTTTTAGAACATATTTTTTTGACATCTCTTACATTTTTAATTTTTTTGTATATCTTTTACAAATTTTTCTCCTTCTTATTAGATAGATTTTTTATTTTTTTTAAGGAGTAAATGTACAGTCAAGGGTCAATAGTGACAATCTGCTAACATTAAAGGTCTAAACTGAAAGTCTCCTAACTTAGTTACATGTTTTTCGCTCCTGTAGTTTATATTCAACTAATTTTCAAATTATAACCTAATTGCTTTCATCCTTTTAATTTTTTTTCTCTCTTACTAATCTTCTGCTTGCTTGTATCTTTGATGGCGAATGCTAATATGATTCTTCACGTTACTCCAAGAATGATTCCTAGTGCAGATTTTCAACATCGGGTTACGATCAAGGATAACAACAGAGTGGCGACTGCTGAAATTCCCGCCAATCGTCGAAACAGGGGATTTGAGAAACTGATTCAATATATGAAGGCACACCCTCTCTACGGCGCTTTCTTTTGCGCAAATACCATGTGTCCTCCAGTGCTATGTGAATGGTGGTACACTTGCACCGCCAATGTTGACAGGACTGCCCTCACTGGCACCTATAATGATGGGCGCGAAACAATCACGATCACTGAAGACACAATTCATATTGCCTTATTACTCCCAACCCTCGCTGAGGCTGGAGAAGGTGGGTTTCAGACCAGACGGAGCAAAAAGCAAGCTAGAGATGAAGCTTTTCCCCTTATCGGTGAGCCTGAAACACAAGGGGTTATTAAATACAATCTTTTCCCCGGAAAATGGAAATTCTTGTTTTCAATAATTACAAGGTGTTTGGGGGGTAAATCGGGCAGCCTGGATCAGATGAATGAATTTGAAACTCATCTGTTTCATGCTATGGTAACGGGTAGACGAATCTCCTTCTCACAACTTTATTTTGATGAGATTCTCTCCCTAGCCCTAAAAACAAAACGACCGAATGATGTCCCATTCATTCGTGTTCTCTCACTCTGCTTTGAGGAAGCTCTGGGGAAGGTAACTTATGATCAGCTTGAGCAAACCTTTTATACATGTGAACTTCCCAAGCTGACTCCCAAAATATTTACTTATATAAATATCACTGCGGATGAAACTGAGCTCACACCTGTTATACTTGAATGGATTGCAAATCCTTTCATCGATCAGGAACTAACTGAGTCTGACTCTTCAGACTCAGAGGTCCAAGCTGAACGAATTGACGGAGGGCCTGAGGGAAATATCCCTGCTGCAGATGCTGAGGTGGAACTGGGTGGGGCTGGGCACGCTGATGCTACCCAAGGTATGGATATTACTATTTCTCTACCTCAGTCTGAGAGTATCCCCTCTCGGTCTGAGCTGTCCACTACACATCTTGATGTACTGGCTACACAAGCGACCCAACTGGACATCCATGTACTTAGTATGGGACCACCCCCTTCAGTCTCAAAGCCAATTCCAACGGCTATTTTCACCAGCTCTGTGTTGGTTCACGATCAGGTACCACCCTCAAATCTATTACGCTCTCTTACACTAGTCGCCAATGCCTTACTCCCCAAACTGAGTGAGGTACAGACTTCATCTTCTATGGCTTATGATCATTCTCCTAAACAACAGGGAGGGAGTGAGGATGTACCACCAGTTCCAACATCAACTGCTACTACTTCAACCCAGTCTGAGGTTGCCTTGACTGTCCTCGTGCTGTTACAAGCCCTTATGGAGGTGTCAGCTCAGTTTGATGACAGACTGAAGGCAATGCAGACTGAGGTTCATGCTTTGAGAACACAAAATGCAGAGGAGCTGAAAGATCTAAAGGAGATGGTTTTGAAACTGACCTCTGAAGTCAGTATGATGAGAAAAGGCAAGGCTGTTGCAAAGGATTCTCAGATTCAGGGGGAGAAAATAACTGCTGCAACTGATGAATCTGATATCCCCAAGCAGAGTTTGAAAAGGAAAAGAGAAGAGGGGGAGAAAAGGTACTATAAAACCACCAGGTTCAATACTAAAACTAGTCAGTCGGAGGTATTCTATGAAACTGACTGGAGTGAGATGTCAAGTGATGAGCCTGAGAAGGAGGATATCAAAGGGAAAGGCAAAGTGGGGTATACTAGTGATCAAGATCAGATTGAAGAAGAAGAACATATGGGAGTCCAGACTGATCTTGAAACTGAAGTGAAAAAGAAACAAGTTGAAGCTGAGCGACTAGCCAAACTTCAAAGGTATGCTCACAAGTTTGGAATGACTGTGGAGCAATATAAAGAATATGTGAAGGGGCTCTACAAGGAGAAATTTGAGTTCAACCCATATGATCAGTCTGCAAAAGCAGCTGAAGACTTTGAAGCTGAAATGCAAGCTGAGGAAGATCTGGCCATTGAAGAAGAACAGATGAGAGCAGAGGCTGACAAACAAATGGCCAGACAAGTTCATAGAGAAGAAGCCAGGGTAGACTACATAGAAAGAAATTTTACCCTAAGGAAGCATGACAACAGAATTCAACACTTAGAGTGCACAAACCCTGGTAGATCTGACATGCTACTCACTTGCTACCACAAAGGAGGATCCTACAAAATTGGGTTAAACTTACTACACACTCTAGGTTTTGAAGAATGGAAAGACATAGCCAGACTGAACACATGAATAACAAATATCGAACACAGTATGGCTGTAAAAAGAGAGGCTGTCTATAATGTCAATGCAGCTAACATGCTGAAACTGATAAATGATGAAGAATTCAGAGCATTCTGTACTATGCACAAAGTGAGGGCTGGAGCTAAATCATTGGGTCTTGAAACCAGCAACATGCATCCTGTTCCCCGAGGAGTTGTGTTTCAAGACAGAACATATGTAGAGACTGAGAAGCATACAGGCCTGTGTTATACAGACTGTGGGGGAGAGGAAAGTTTCCAAGCAAAAGACAGACTGAACATGGCTTCAATTCACCACTGCATAGCTTTGCTAAGTGAATGTGAGTCTACTCAATGTCTCCCATTCAGAATGAAACTGATAAGCTGGCTGTTCAATAATCTCAGAAGGATTGAAGAGATTGGAACTTTGGCTGACAAAGTGGAGCTGATCAAGAAAGAGTATCAACTGCATTTCCACAAGTCTGACGCTGAAATGAAGAGATTGCTTGATTGGAAGACTAAAAGGTTGAAGTGGTTGAATGAAGTAAATCAGCCTGTGCCATTTGAAACATCTTTGAAGAAGGAGAAGAGAACCCTCAAGAAGAAAAAGTAATTTCTATGTGTCTTTTTGTTCACAAACAATATGTACTTTGAATATGTCTGTTTGTGTTTATTTTTTATGCTTAGTTTGTAAAAGACTTTAATTGAAACAGATAGGGGGAGATTGTTGGGAAAAACAATGATTTAACCCAAATTAATAAATCTGTTAATTAAAGTCTCGGTCTGAGTGACATGAGTTTGAGTGACATGAGTCTGAGTGACTTGAGTCTGAGTGACTGAGTCTGACTACTCAGACTCATTAAGAGACGTAAGGCGTAATTTTAGGCACTCTAGTTAGATAAAATCTTCTATCTCTTTAGAAGATTTCCTAAGATTTATCCTTATCAAGCTCACTATTATTGTGTATAAATAGTGAGCTTGAAAATTGTAAACTTTGTACCTTTTGAACGAAATATAACTGTGTGTTATTTTCACTGTTTCGTTATTATAATTCCGCTATAATAATACTAGAAACTGAGTAATCAATCGATAAATAATAATTAACGTCTAAATACTTATTTGTGATTGATTTGCCATTGTTTGAGATCTTATTGAGACCTAACACATTTTGAACATGTTACAAACTGATTTAACGTCACCTGTAGTATACTTATATGTTTCATAATTCAAAACGTCATAAAAATGTTAATACCAAGTCTATACACGTACTAATGTTGGAAACTTGTTGATCTGATTTTCAGTCCGTCTTGCTCGATTAATAACTCTTAAATGACTTTGAATTTGAATATATGATCTGAACCAAAAAGGTAGCCCTCAGAATCTAGTTTTCGGAAATATAAAGTTCTGAACCTAGTTCTTTTTCAATCTCTCTGAAATCGTATTTGAGTAAGCGTGGTCTAAATGGAAAGTTAAAACGGTTTATTAGGTTATTACAACTTGAATATGTGTAAAGTTTTAGTGAATTTAAATGTTATTGTTAAACTAATTATGTTGAGCCTAAGTGAGTTCTAGTGCATCACCATAAGGGTCTAGATAACTTGTGTATTCTTTCTGTATTTTTAAACTTGTTATGAACTTAAGCTATAAAAGTGACTTTTTGGACAGATTGTATACCTGTTTTGTTTCGATCATATCTTGGTCATAATTAACTCAAATGAACTGATTCCGGATTCCTAGACATAGCTCTATGAGTCTAGTTTCCGTACATATAAGATTCATCGTTTATTTTTTCCTAAAACTAAAGTTACAACAGTTTTAACGAACGTATGTATTCACTGTATTTTCGTCGATATTTCTAAGTTTATTCTTAAACCGTAAGCATACAACCTTCCTAACCTTCCTAAAACGGGTCAACTTGAATACATTGTGTATCGACCTTAAACTTAATGACTTTATTACTTAAGAATCATTACTTACTCATTTAGGGGAGCTCTATACCTATTTGGGACTAGCTTGTGACTTATCCTATACACACACACTCACACTACTAGAGTAGTGTCTTTGCCATTTATACGAGGTGAGTTCATCGCCCCATATTTACTGCTTTCTTATTTTAAACTAAACGGGGGAAAGTAAACTCAACTAAACGATTTATGAGAAAACGAATACCATTTTCAAACTTACCATAAATAGATATTTCTATTTATGGAAACGTCCTATTTTTGGAAACTTTCTATTTCGGGAAATTTACTACTTTCGATAAACTTACTATAAATAGACCTTCCTATTTATAGAAACTTACTACTTTTAGAAACTTACTATTTTCAGAAACTTACTACGAACTGGATTTCATAAAACGTGTAACAAAACCTAATGCATTTTCAAAAACTTACGAGATACGGGTATATTTGGATTCATGGTACTTACACACTACTTAGCTAACTTAGTACTGTCGAGGCGTACTAAGGGTATCGTTCGGACCTAGCACAGCCGATGCGTGTCATACTGACTTGACGCTGCCGAGGCGCGTCAAGGAAAGTGTTCAAATTCGATATTGCCGACACTTACAGGGCCCTGTCGAGGCGTGTCACTGTTTTCGTTGGATATGATTACTATTCTCGATATGGTTACTATTTTACTACTTATAGTTACACGCTTTTCTTATACTACTGTTGTTTTGAGATTGAAAAACTGTTTACTTACATTTTCTTACTTACTACTCGATAAATTCGCTCAACCTTTGTGTTGACTTTTAAGTTTTACTTTCAGGTATTGATCAGGCATAGGATCTAGCTGGATTGGACTCCTAGAGACTTAGAGTTACTTTCATGCATGGTGGCTTGGATTCTTATTTTATTATTAACTTTATTTCGGGCTTGTATGCCTAAGTACTTTATTTTCATTTTCGAATTTATTTTGGATGTTGTTTCATTGTAGTGAATGACGTAATTGTGTACCAAGGAGTTTTACCTTGGACATGGCGACGTCATGACATACGAATATTATTTATTTCATATAGATTATTTCTTTATTTACTATTGTGTTATGACGATCGCCAATCGTGTGGCACCCTGCGTTTCCGCCACTAGCGGGGTGTGACAACCAATAACAAAAACGGATGTGAGTGTGGCTTGGAGGCTGCTCGACTAAAACAAGGAACCCGGGAGAGAAAAGAGAAGCTTGTTAACATTTTGTTTGAACCCTCTACTTTGATGGTTGTCCGATGGACCACGAATGAAGAAGAGATAGAATGTAGTTGTTGTTATGGGTAGAAGATCGAACAAAATAAAAGAAGGGTAGGGTTTGTTGTCTTAGGGTTTGCGATCGGGTATATTCGACCACAAGGAAGTTTAAGGAATCGGTTGTGGGCTAGGTTTTTGGGTTGTTGTCATTTGTTGTTTAAAGAATGGACTAGGCTAATGGACTCGAAATTTACTAAAGTTAACCGAAATAGAAAGTTTACAGTTTGTGATTTAATTAGTTATGACAATGCTCAACCTTTTAACTTTCGAAAACCAATGTAGAAGCTCACTACTCGTGGAAAGGTGGTACTCAATATCTAGCATGCAATCTAGGTTTAAGTGGTGATACGTAAAACATCTATATTGATATATTCACGTTTATAATTAGCAAGTTGCAAATAAGTTTATGTATATCACATGATCACATTTAGAAAGTACGAACTCAAATAATTTTAAACATGTAAGGTACTATATCTTAGAGTAGACTGACTAACCCGAAAGGTACTATATGATTTGGTTTTTTGGATTCTTTGATCGGATTAATATTTTCGATTTTGGATTGGTTGGGTTCATATAAAAAACCGAATAACAAATTTATATTACTTTATATTCCATAATACATCAGTATTTATTTGATTTGCTTGACCATAATGGTTTCAAACCTATAATATTAATATCTTTCTTATTACGTATTAATAAATTAGTGACATTTGACAAGGAGTCTTAATTTATCCTCTAATTTTACAAACACCTTCTTTCGAGACATTTGCCTATAAATTATTGGGATATACATTTGGTTGGTGTCTGTTATTTTCAATAAGTGCTTTATGCACACTTATGTCTGCAAGCGCGCAAAAGTTAGTTGTTTGTTTTTTCAAACATAAAATATCTGATGTATGTTTCCATGTCTGCAGGAGAAGAGGTGGTTCTAATGTCTGAAATCTGAAAAGAGGATATTGTTTGTTTGTATAAAAATAAAAAGCTGTCTAATTGTGTAATTTGTTATTTTTTTCTATATAATACGAAATTGTTGAACTCGTAAGTTATAACAACCCTTCAGAGTTGATTTCAAAGTACATCAAAAGCTAACCAAACTTCATCGTTGATTTCAAAGTTCAATAAAAGCTAAAAAAAAATCAAATTAATTTCAAAGTACAATAAAGTCTTAAATAACATTCATTCAACATATTCCACCTATTGTTTTCCTATTTACTCTCGCAAATGAGTAATATATTATCGGTTTGAGCAGCATCATGCGCTTGTAACTCTTCACATTCATGTTCGTTTTCACGTCAGTTGTATCTATTACATGATATTTTTCAAGTTGCACAATAGTTTAATTATATTAGACCTGGCAAACATGACCCGTCTTGAAATTTTAGGGTCAATTTGGGTGAGTTTTTCATCTTCTTGGGTTGAAATGGGTGATGAATAAAGTTAATTAAAGGGTCATTCGGGTCATATATACCTTTCAGAAAATTTTGGAATGGGTCAGACGGGTCAATGGAGAGTTTGGAGGGGGTGGAAAAATTTCCGGTCACCGTCGTTCTTGGGCAACACCACCATGACCGTCGGAATCACCATTCGCCAGTATCACCATCACATACCTTTCAATGTCATCCGTCGCATTCACAATCTCCTCATCGTTATCCCCCATTTCCGTGCTCAAATAGGAATAGAAAATTTCTTTCGATGTGGTTTTTATTGTCCCAAGAAAGAAAAGTGACTGAATATTGATTATTATTTATTATTTTTATGGCTTTTTTTATCTAAAAGTATTAGCTGGACACAATTTTCAAAGATTGAATTTATGACTTTTTATTTTTTATTTTTCATTTTCATTGTTACTTTAAATCATTTATAGATTAATCAAAATTCACTTTATAATTTTTTTGTTATATATCTCTTTTAGATTATAAATTTTTCACTATTTTTATTGTTTAATATTAATTGACATAATAATGTTCCGGTTTATAAATAACTTGTTATTTGAGCGATAAATCCGTTCTAAGTATGCAAGTAAATGAATATACACTCGTTATATAATAAAAATTGCTTCACACGAATCCAATAATAAAAATTGCTTCACACGAATCCAATAATAAGGGAAGAAAAAGCAGTTTCATTTATTTAAAAGAAAAAAAGGGTCAACCCGACCCGACCCTACATGACCCGTTTGACCCGTGACCCATTTGACCCTTTTCACATTATGACCGTTTTTTACCCTAACCCGTTCTAACCCTAACCCGTTTTGACCCATTATTCAACCCGACCCGACCCGTCCATCTTGCGACTCCCAAATTATATTGACAAAACAACTCATAACTTAAAAAAAATCACGTATAAAAATTTGAATTACAAAACATGGGATGGTAATATCTCGTTGCATATTACAAATAATTTAAAATTAAAAAATAACAAATTCTCAAATAGTATATATTGCCACTAGTCAAAGGTAACTATCATTAACAAAGAATTGTTTAATAATTAAAAAGAGTTTTAAATCATTCGTAATTAAAATTAAAAAAAAAAGTCTTCAATTTTGCATAGTACAAGTCAAAGATTCATGTCATTATACAACGCATATATATAAAAAAATGTCATTTTAATATCATAAAACTGTTTATTAATTACAAAAGAATATTTGTATAATATAAAAAAAAGGATTACACATACACATAAATTATATAAATAATTTTAGAAAATAAAAGAAAAAGAAACAAGATTAACTTTGTAATGGTGTGGGGTGGGAATGGTTGTAGAGAGAAAAAATTGTTAGAGTGAAAATGTCTTCAAAAAATAAGCCTTCTTTCAAATCTTCTAAAATAAGTGAAAATAAGTAATTATTTTGTGTTATGTTTGTTTCTAAACAAACACTAATTTTTAAAAATGTTTATGCGCTTGCAGACACAAGTGTCAAGGAAGCACTTATTAAAAAAAACACCACTCAAGTGTTTGTTTAGAATAAGATATAAGACATAATAATCATTTTATTTTTAAAGACATGGAAAAAGTCTTCTTTTTAGAAGACATATATCTTAATCCTAAAATTTGACTATTTTTATAAACACGCATTTGTTTTACACCTCAACTTTTTTGACAACTCATGGTTAATTAATTTCTATCCATGATTGTAGTTAGACTTATATTAATTTATGTTTCTTGATTCTAATTCTTATGATATCAACGTGTTAATCTAACTCAATAAACCCATCAACATGTAAACACTTGCAGAAACTATATTTCTTGCTTCTAAATTTTTATGATATGAACATGTCAAAAATTTGTATTACTTGTTGTTTTAGTTCTATGACCTCATGAAGAACGACAAACTTGGTCAAACGAGGCTACCAAATGCTTAATATAAACGTGTATTGATGAACTTAGCAAATTTGAAGTTTCGTTATATTTGATAAATTCAACAAGCTTGTATCATTTGACAAATATAACTTAAATTATGCAATCAGAAAAATTATTTATTTTATTAACAAAACAAACAATCTTTTTATATCAGATTTCAGACAAAAAACAATTACATCATCTCCTGCAGACATGGACACAGACATCAGACATTTTATGTCTGAGAAAACAAACAACACCTTAGATAGTAATAGAAAACCGCATTTTAAAAACCGAACCAACATAATAGTAATTTGGTTCGGTTCGGTTCAAATTTTAAGTTTGTTTGAATGATTCAGATTCATATATTTTAAACCGAAATCCAATCGAATTAATCTAATTGGATAGGATTAAACCAATCCATCCAAACGAACACCCCTAAATGTGTTTGTTGTAGAAAATATATGATGTGTGTAGATGTGTATATGACTACATATTGCTTATTTTCCTCATTAATTCGCCTCCTTCTGTAACAATTCTTCTTTTTTATTCTTTACTTTTTCATATTTTTTCAGATTATTATTTTAGAGTTTGGATTTGATTTTATATAAAACCGAGGAAGACGATTATTGGACAAGTAGGTACCTTAAACCTTAGGGTTTATGTAAATAAGTTGTTTGAAAAATTGTTTATGAAAGTTTTAAAGTTTGGACTTAATTTGATAGATTTGTGATGCTCTCAAGGTATATATCTAAGTTCTTATTGCAATTGTTTTTCTATGGAATACACATCTAAAATATTTCTATAATCGATTCTTCTCATATGATCAATTGAGGTCTTATGATTGTGACATAATGGTTTTTGGGTAACTGATTCTTAGCTGAATATAGATGCAAGCATGCTCATTGAGTCGTTGCAATTCCGACCCCTACAAGAAAAGTGTATTACCTATCTCTGAAGGCGAAGTCAGTACTACTATTAGAAATTGTCAGGTCTGATATATCCTCGAAGCTAAAACACTCAATGTAAGGAATCAATAACAGGTTGCGGAATAACAAGCTATTGATCAAACTAACTGAATTAGAACAAGGAATTCAACGATTGAAGATATTATTTTCAAAGGCTCAAATGGCGTTAAAGTTTGTTACATAGATATAGATTCATAAACTCACACTTTTTGAACTCCTCTCACAAATATTTATATACTAAGCTAACTAACTATTACATTATAAACACCCTTATGTTTATTTAAAAACACTTCGAGTGAACTTGAACTTAACTCTGGTGAAGAGTTAGTTCACCCGACCTAAAGTCTTCCTGATATTACACTCTAAGGTTTAGTTCGGGTGGTGAACAATGTTCACCCGAACTAAATATCTAACACTATACAATGTGATTAAGATCTTTGGAAGCTTCAACATCAATCCTATATACTCCAACAATCTCCCCCTTGGATAATGTTTCCAAAATCTTCATCTTGCTAGTATTAGCTCCATTCCCATCTTCCAAATAACCATCATTCTCTACCTTCTGTCTCTTGTACCCCTTCTCATTTTATCAACCTCCCAAGCTACAACCTCAAGTGCCATCCTTCTTTCTTTATCATAGGTTATAGTTTATCAAGTGGAAGATTGAAAATAGTAAGAATGTCATCATTAAAGAGCTCTTTTAGATCATCATTTTCATAGAGTCTCTCATCCTCTCCATCTTCTATGCTTATTACAATCTCATCATTCTCATAGTCAACCCACCATCTGAGTATCTTGGGCTTTTGATGCACAACTTTGACCTTCTTCATGGGAGCAATAAACATAGTCATTCTTTTCCTTTTTGCTCTGAATTTCTTTCCAAAGTTGGCAAAATTTGTCTTACCACATTCATGGATAAACCTCTCATAATCATATCCATGTGCATATTGACCATGGTTCACCATCTTCAACTGACAGGGTCTTCTGGCATCTTCCACAAAGATTTGCATGAGTTTCTCAGTTGTATCAAAGGACTAAGTCATTGTACCAGTTCTACTTTTTCTCTTGATAACAATTGCACCAGTATAATGATCAAACCTCCAACCAACTATAGGTGGAAGAATACCTCTCTTCATGTTCATCGGTCTTTCTCTTTTAGCCCTCAACTCCTCTTAGGATACCTTCTTTATTCTAGATCCTGAAGCACTGCCCTCTCCTTGAACTGAAACATCACCAGCATCAGTGGGAAACCCATATTGATCTAAATCACCTCCATCTGTTGCAGTCTTATCAATCCAATTAGACAATTCTTTAATCATAGATGTGACAGCAGGATCATCTACATAATAGTCTTCTAGCAATGTAGATTTAGAATATTGAGCAGGAAATGAATCTTCATGTTGAGTCTTTTCAAACCAAGACTCTTTCTCCATATACTCATCAAAAGGATCATCTTTTTGCTTTACCTTAGTCTTTGACTGCACATCTTGACTCTGTTTCTCACCTAGAGACTTAATGTGACATTCTGACGTGGATGAACAATTTTTGTAGAAGACCCCTCGCCAGTTTGAACAGAAGGAGCAATTGGAGCTTCATTTTCTTCTGTTCTTTGACTTTCAACATTTACCTCAACATGCTCAGAAGCCCTTATAGTTTGTCTTTTGATCAGCTCCTCCTCTATCTTCTTTTCTCTCTTTGATTTCAATTAATTAACCATGACTTTAGTCTAAACATCTAGCCAATTTTTCTCCAGGGTCTCCATCTTCATTTGCCCCACTGATCTAGATGACAATCCACCAACAGCTACCAAATAGTTCTTCAGATGAAGCTTGTGATTCTTCTATGAGAACATATTTTTGTATTCAAGCATCTTCTTCTTCAAATTTACTACCTTAGAAGGTACTAATGTTGATGCCTTCAGTGCTCTACTCTTCACTCTTCCTTCTTGTTTTACACTGCTTCCAGCCTCAAGAGTTTTCTCAACTACTCTCAACTTATTCCTCCTTTACAGTCACTTCTACATCATCATCACCTTCCTTATCACTATCAATCTCTATCACCACTTTCTCTCCTCCCAGTTCTTCATTCCACTGATTATTTATGTCATATGCATGTACAGAAACATGGTTCCTTTCCTTGATATACGCAGTGAAAGTCTCTTCTGTATTGACATCAAATATCCCTTCATACAATCCCTCAAAATGTCTCTCAAATGTCTCTTGATCTATTATCTCTCCAAACTGATCAACAGCTCTAAACTTCTTGATATTCTTTTCTGCATCAACATTTTTAATTTCCTCTTATCACCAGAATTAATTTTTTCTTCACCCGATTTAAATTCTACATCACCAGACTTAACCAACTCTTCACTAGATGTAATTTTTTCTTCACCAGATGTAAACTCTGTGATTTTCTCCTTTCCTTTTAAACTCCCAAATTTCTCCAAATCTTCTACTATCTTCCCCACTATGGATAGATCAATCTCAGCTTCTTCATTCATACTTTCACTGCTTTCCAATCTAACTTCAGCTTCAGCTTCAACATGTTCTTCTTCCACCACTATTCTCTCCTAAGCTTCAACTTCAACATTCATCTCAGTTTTATCTCCCCCTATTTTGGATGCATCATCTATAGGAAGAGATTTTAGGCACCTTTTTCTCAATTGCTCCCTAATAAATACATTTGAAGCATGTTTCCACCTTAACTGATTTATCAGTGAGCTTTTTATCTTTACCAGTTGCTCCAAGGCCTCATTCTTCTTTCTCAGATCCATTATTGTCAACATACCAATCCCTGCTCCCCCTTTTTTCCTTGAAGTATACACATTAACAGGATTGCTTGATGAACCATCCTTCTGAACAGATAACACATTGGTAATCACAGGTGGAACCTTAGAAGTAACAGTATGTGATGCAACCAGATTAGGCAAGGCTTGACTCTCCTCAACTGTACAGAACCAATCTCCTCTTTCACCACTACCTTGGGCTTGCTCGGCAATAGGGGATTGAGGTGGAGAATAGGAATAACAGGAGATTCAGGTTGATCAACCTCCACTTGTTGTTGTTGTTGTTGTTGCTCTTGTTGTTCTTGTTGTTGCACATTCTCTCCCCACTGGCCTTGTAGCTCCATAAACATTTGTATAGCTACCCTTGCCTGATTGATCATAGGTAGGAAGAAAGGAGTGAACTGTCCTGAAAATACCACTCTTGCTTTGGGAAAAAAATTTCTCATATTATTCATGATTTTCCAGTTCATGTTCTCATATTTAAGTGTAGGACCTTTTAGCATCAGTCCCTGAACTTCAGTTTGCAAGATGATCTGAAGGAATCTTGGATAAAGAAGAAAATTTTGTGAACTGCCTTTAACCATTCTTTGCATTCAGTCCATGATGAATCCAGAGAAATTAAACCTCCTTTGAGTGATTATACAAACAAAAGCAGATGCCAATGTTTAATTCATCTCATCAAACCCCGCAGACCTTCTAGATATGCAGCAAACCAATACATGGATAAGATATCTCCAGTTGAGTGAGACTCTTGTCTTCTTCACCATACTCTCTGGGAAATCACCTTCACACCCAGCTTTTCTACACACATTCCTTATTTCTTCCATCTCCAAACTCTCCACACCACCACCATCATCCAACTGTAATACTCTCCTCAACACATCTTCAGTGATAGTCACATTCTCCATTTGTATAATTGATGTAAAAGTCCTAACTCCATTAACAATGGGAAACCTTGCATTCTGCCACAACTCCATGAGTACATCTCTATATAAAACAGGACTATCTGAAATGGCAAATCTAAGGTTTGAATTGATCAGAAATCCCAAAATAATCCTCCAATCCTCATCAACTTCAGAATGGCCCATATCCAAAAGTGCAACAACATTATGTTTTGGTTTATAAGGGAAAGCCATCTGAAATCAGTTACAAATCATTAGAATTCAATCAACATTATAAAATGAATAAACATATATAATAAAAATTATTAAAAATACCTTAATAAAATAAAAAAAACAGAGGAATGAAACTCTAAAACTGGAAAACTCTTAGAAATCTATCTCAAAGGCACTAAAAATCTATAGAAAAACTCTTATGGAAATAGTCACTGAAATGGAATGGTAAGAAACTTTTTAAAGATTAGCAATTTTGATCAGGATAAGAGATGCAATTTGCATGAATTAAAAATGATTATTTGAATTTAAAAGTGTTAAAAGTAAATTAAGAAAATATTATTTTTAAGTTCCCTCCAAAAAGTCACCCGACCTAAATAATAGTGTCCTAGAGTTAAAATTAAACAAAATTATAACCCGACCTAAAAGTTAAAGAACCCGACTTAAACTTATTGTTAAAATAGTCAACTCAAGTACCAGATTTAAGTAAATTTAATGCCCGAGATAAAAATATGGTCAACAAAGTCAAAGTTATTTCCAGACATAAATTAGATCAATACCTGTTAGGTATCAATAGAAATCTCAAACACTAGCTAATCAATTACAAATAAGTATTTAGATGTTAATTGTTACGAACCGTTTAATCACTCAGTTTCTTAGTATATTATAGCGGAATTATAATAACGAAGTAATGAGAATAACACACAATTATTAGATTAGAAAAGTTCAACGTTTACAATAGTCAAGCTCACTATTTATACACAATAATAGTGAGCTTGATAAGTACGAATCCTAGTAAATCTTCTAAAAGGGTAGAAGATTTAGTCTAACAAACATACCTAAAATAACGTATCACATTTCATTATGGAGCTGAGTAGTCAGCTCCACAATGCCTTAGTCTCTTTTCGTCACTCAGACTCAAAGTTACTCAGACTCAAAAAGTAAAACTTTAATAAACAGATTTATTAATAAGGGTTAAATCGTTGATTTTCCCAACAATCTCCCCCTATTAGTTTAGATTAAAGTCTTTTACAATGGAACACATCCAAAACAAACACAAACTTAACACACAAATTAAAATAAAACAGTTTGTGAATTAAAAAATATTTACTTTCTTCTCTTGGAGGCTTTCTTTTACTTCAATGGCACATCCCATGGATTAGGCTTCTTCACTTCTTTTGCCCATTGTAATCTTTCTATTTTTCATCCAAGCACCTTCTCCATTTCAGCATCTGACTTGTTGAACAGTAGTTGATATTCTTTCTTGATCAGTTCTACTTTGTCCATCAATGTCCCAATTTCTTCAATTCTTCTAAGGTTATTAAATAACCAGCTAATCAGCTTCATGCGAAATGGAATACACTGGTCAGATTCACACTCACTTAGAAGAGCAATGCAATGATATATGGAGGATATGTTCAATATGTCCTTAGCTTGAAAGCATTCTTCTCCCCCACAATCAACATAACACAAGCCCTCATAGTTATCAGTCTTCACATATGTTCTTTCTTGAAAGATTAAGCCTTTGGGAACTGGATGTAGACTGCTAGTGTCCAAACCAAGTGATTTAGCCCCAGCTCTCACTCTTTTGACTGTGTAAAATGCTCTGTAGTCTTCATCAGAAATCAACTTCAGTAAATAGGCAACATTCACATTTGAGTCTGTTTCTCTATTGACCTCAAGTCTGTGTGCAATGTTGTTTATTCTTGGGCTCAAACTGGCGATTTCCTTCCATTCTTCTAATCCCACGGTATGCATTCTGTGTACCCCAATTCTGAAGGAGCCCCCTTTGTGGTAACATGTCAGCATGAGATCAGATCCACCAGTATAAATGCAATCCAAGTCTTGGATCTTGTTTGCATTTCTCCTTATTATGAAATTTGATTCAATGTAGTCCAGTCTAGCTTCTTCCCTTAATACTTGTTTAGCCATTTGTCTGTCAGGCTCTATCCTCTGATGTTCTTCATCAATTGCCATTTCTTCTTCCTCTTTCATCTCAGCTTCAAGTATTTCAATAGCTTTTATGCACTGGTCTTGTTTTTCTGTGGGTTTGGCATCAAACTTCTCCATGTATAGACCTTTGACATATTCCTTGTTGCTTTCAACTGTCATCCCAGCATTGTGTGCATATCTTTGCAGCTTTGCTAATTTTTCAGCTTCAGCTTGTCTTTCTTTTATTGATGTCTCAGTCTGAACAAGTGGATTTTCCATTTCAGTTTCTGCCTCAGCTTGAACAGTTGGCTCTTCCATTTCTATAGCAGTGTCAGTGTCAGTATCAACTGCAGCTTTTCCTTTTACATCCTTGTCACTCCTTTGATCCTCTTTCTCAGATTCACTTGATATGTCACTGTAATCTGTCTCATAATGGTCCTCAGTCTGACCAGTTTTCAGATTGAATCTTGAGGTTTTGAAGTACCTTTTCTCACTGTCATCTCTTTTTCTTTTCAAAGTCTGCTTGGGGAGGTAAGACTCACATGTTGTGGTAACATTTTTCTCCCCCTGAGTCTGAGCATCCATGGAGACCTCCTGCACAACTTGTTTTCCCTTCCTTATCTGACTGAGTTCAGATGTCAGCTTCATCACCATCCCCTTTAATTCCTCCATCTCCACAGCATTTTGGCATTTTATGGCACTAATCTCAGCCTGCATTGCAGTCAGTTTGACATCAAACTGAGTTGACATGTCCTAAATTTCCTGTAACAGCAAAGGAACAGCCATAGCAACCTCAGACTGAGAAGAAGAAGTAACAGTAGATAGGGATACATATGGTACAACCTCACCCCCCTGTTGACTTGGAGAGCGATCCTTGGCCAAAGAAGTAGAAGTCTGTACCTCACTCAGTTTGGGAAGTGAGGCATTGACGACTTGTGCATAGGAGTGAGAGAAGTTTGGTGGTACATTATCGTGAACTAGCACAGAGCTAGTGAAAACTGCCTTAGGAATAGGCTTTGAACCTGAGGGGGGTTGTCCCATACTAAGTACAAGGATATTCAGGAGTGGAATATCGTCTTCAATGCTTACCACATGTGTCAGTGTGGCAGCAGCAACGTGTTTCTCCAAGCTGACTACTCTAGTTTGGCTTTGGGTTGTCTGGGTAGTCAGTTCCACCTCTTGCTCTAGCAGAGGGAGGATGGACTGATCTACATCACTTGATGGGAGTTTAGAACTCTCAGCCTCGTGGAAAAGTGAGTCCATTAGTGCTTGATTTAAGTGGGGCTTGAGGTGAGTGCTTTTTCGAAAGAACTTGGTGAGTTCAATAGATTGGTCGCTTGATTTGCTAATACATCAAGTTGGAAAGTGGACTGTACCTCAGACTGAAAGGGGATACTCTCAGACTGAGGGATAGAGAGAGGGATATTCATACTTGGGACGGCCTCATCTTTCCCTGCCCCACCAATCCCTACCTCAGCAGCTGAAAGAGGAATGTTTGCCTCCAAATTCTCGTCAATTCCTTCACCGTGATCTACCGAGTCTGAATGGTCAGACTCAATGACTTCAGGATCAATAAAAGGGTTATCAATCCACTGAAGCATAACTAGTGTCAAACCTGTCTCAGCTTCAGTGATATTGATGTAGGTAAAAAATTTAGAGGTCAGTCTGGGAAGAGAGCACACATAAATTTTTTGATCAAGTTGCTCATAAGTTGTCTTTCCCAGAGCCTCCTCAAAGCTGAGTGAGAGAACTCGAATGAATGGAACATCATTCGGTTGTTTGACTTTAAAACAAGGGAGAGAATCTCAAAATAGAGTTGTGACTAAGAGATTCGTCTGCCCGTGACCATTGAATGAAAAAGATGGTCTCGAATTCATTCATTTGATTAAGACTCCCAGATTTACCCCCCAAACATCGTGTAATACTGGAAAAGAGGAATTTCCATTTGCTTGTGAAGAATTTATATTCGATTACCCCTTGGATTACAGGCTGACCAATGAGAGGGAATGCCTCAGCTCGAGCTTGTTGTTTGGTCAGTTTGGCCTGAAATCCTCCTTCACCCGCTTCAAGAGCGGTGGGTAGCAACAGTGTCACACGAATGTTTTCCTCAGTAATGGTAAGGGTGTACCTTCCATCATTAAACGTGCCAGTAATTGCAGTCTGAGCAGCGTTGGCGGTGCAGGTGTACCACTACTCACATAACACCGGTGGGAACATCACTGTTTCACAAAAATACGCACCATACAGGGGATGGGATTGCATGAACTGACACAGTTGTTCAAAGCCCCTATTTTTGTCGATTGGCGGAATATCGGTAGTGACCACCCTATTGTTATCCTTGATCTGAACCCTACTGTGAAAATCAGCGCCAGGAATCATGCGTGGAGTAACGTGAAGGATCATGTTCATATCCTCCATTGAAGATAGTTCAAGAAAAAGATTAGAGATAATAATAATTAGGTTAAAATTTGAAATTAAGTTGAATTTAAACTAAAGGAGCGAAATTTTAGTAACTTAGTTAGGAAACTTTCCATATAGTCTATGCAGTTTGACCCTATTGACAATTATGACCCCAGAGTTTGAAAATATTTGCAACTGACCCCTAAAAA
>CAJVGC010000065.1:26300918-26385156 GCA_910822075.1 Senecio squalidus | reverse complement strand
GTTGTCTCATGTTCAGCATCTTCTGATCGAATATGTGCTGAAGACTCTTATGGTCGGTAAATACAGTACACTTGGTCCCATACAGATAATGTCTCCAATCTTCAATGCGAATACGACAGCTCCCAATTCTAGATCATGTGTCGTGTAATTCTGCTCATGGATTTTCAACTGACGTGAAGCGTAAGCTATAACTTTACCATTCTGCATAAGCACACAACGCAGACCCTTGTGCGAAGCGTCACAATAAACAACAAAATTCTCGGAACCAACTGGCAGACTAAGAATAGGAGCGTCACACAACCGCTGCTTCAATACCTGAAAGGCTCTCTCCTGATCGGAACCCCAAACGAATGGTTCACTCTTCTGTGTCAACTTTGTCATAGGTGAAGCGATCTTGGAGAAGTTCTCGATGAATCGACGGTAATACCCAGCAAGACCCAAAAACGAACGGATTTCGGTCGGAGATTTTGGTGCAACCCAACTTTTAACAGCTTCAATCTTAGCAGGATCAACGTGAATACCCTTCGCACTAACTACGTGGCCAAGGAATTGAACTTCGGATATCCAGAACTCGCACTTGGAGAATTTCGCATACAACTTTTCCTTTCGAAGCACTTCTAGAACAAGACGCAAATGCTCTTCATGTTCCTTGCGACTTCGGGAATAGATCAGAATGTCGTCGATGAATACGATAACGAATTTGTCAAGATACGGACGACAAATACTGTTCATCAGATCCATGAATGCTGCAGAGGCGTTTGTCGGACCAAACGGCATCACCATGAACTCATAATGACCATACCGAGTACGAAAAGCGGTCTTAGGTATATCATCTTCCTGAACTCTCAACTGATGATAACCAGAGCGAAGATCGATCTTAGAGAAATAGCAAGAACCCTGAAGTTGATCGAATAAGTCATCAATACGAGGAAGGGGATAACGGTTCTTCACAGTCAGCTTGTTTAACTCCCGATAATCAATACATAAACGCATGGAGCCATCCTTCTTCTTAACAAAGAGGACAGGAGCACCCCACGGGGAGAAACTAGGACGGATAAAACCCTTATCGACCAGTTCCTGAATTTGTTTCGACAACTCGAGCATCTCGGAAGGAGCCAAACGATACGGAGCTTTAGCAACAGGTGCAGCTCCAAGAACAAGATCAATACGAAAGTCGGTTTGTCTCTGGGGAGGGACTCCAGGTAAATCTTCGGGAAAAACGTCAGAATACTCGCGAACGATCGGTACACCATCAATCTTTATCGTAGAATCTTTCTTCACCAAATGAGCGAGATATAAAGAACAACCTTGACGGACATACTCTCGAACTTTCAAACTTGAGATGACTTTAGGACGTTTCCCAGCCTTGTCTCCGTGTACAATCAACTGATCTCCATCCGGCTTCTGAATACGAATAAGTTTCTCATAACAGACTATCTCGCCTTTATGCTTAGCTAACCAATCCATACCGACTACGACATCGAAACAACCGAGTTTCATAGGAATAAGGTCGATGGAGAAAGGAATATCGGCTAATACGAGGGGAATATCACGAATAACTTCTCTAACACAAGCACATCTACCATCAGCTATTTCTACCTCATAAGCAGGCTCTAAAGGACTAGAAGCACGGTTTACTAAGGGGCGGAAATCACTAGATATAAAGCTTCTATCGGCACCCGAATCAAACAAGATAAAAGCAGGATAATCATCGACAAGAAATGTACCAGTGACTACAGTGGGATCCTGGTGAGCTTCAGAAGATTCCATGGAGAAAGCTCGGCTTTTGGCATGATTTCCTCTTGCACTAGTACCAGCACCATGAGTAGGAAGGGGAGTAGATGATATAAGCTTGGGACACTGATGACGACGGTGACCTACTTCTCCACATTCAAAACACGCTCCAGTAGCCTTTCCACAAAACTGCTCGGTGTGGCCTAACTTCTTGCATCGTTTACAAACCCAACAAGCCACATTTGCTGCATGAGCACTGCCGCACGTATCACACTTCGGGCGCTTGCCCTGATAACCAGCTCCAGAACCTGTCAAAGCAAACACCTGAGGAAGTTGGGGTCTCTGATCCTGACCACGGCTTCTCTTCCTCGAACTACCCATATCTCTCCTATCAAATCTACCAGAATCTCTTCGGCTCACAACCGGCTGAAGAACACCACCACGGATCATACTTGCGGTCAACCGACCAGCAATATCAACCGCACTCTGTAGAGTACCTGGAAGGTGAGAAATAATGTGGTCCCGCATAGTCTGAGGCAAACCTTGAGTGAAGCGTTCGATTCTCTCATTCTCCGTGCGAACCAAACGAGGAGCCAAGACACACAAATCATAGATTCACATACCCGCGAAAATCAGAACCTTGCATAGTCAGGTTCCACAACTCATTCTCCAACCTCTGCGTCTCAGATGACGGCACATACTCTTTTCTCATCATAACCTTCAGATTTTCCCAACTCATCAAGGTAACAGCAGCCCGGCCCTGAACCCGTTTCACCGAGTTCCACCAAGTTAGGGCTTTACCCTGGAACAAGAACGTAGCATACTTAACCTTGCTTTCCTCAGCACATCCCGAAACATCAAACACAGACTCAATCCTCTCAAACTACTGTAGGGTAGCAACAGCATCCTCAGTACCCTTAAACTCAGTAGGTCTGCAATCCAGGAAAGCCTTATACGAACAACCTCGGGGTGGATCCTCAATAACAATATTCGGTCCTCCGACTCCCACATGCACTGCTCTTCCCACATCAGAACCATCGCGCCCAGACGCCGTACCTTCTGATCCAATGCCGTGCATCACAGGTTCTTCAAACCCTATGTCGGCATCTTGCACCGGTGTCTCCTTGAGTTGTGACAACCGTCTTATTTCCGGTAAAAATCGCATTCTCTATCTTTGAGTTAAATTCGAATTGATCATATCTTTACTTGCTTCTTAACCTTGTGTGTGTCGGAATCGAAATCGGAATCACAAAATGAATCCTAATACCAAGAAAACACCTTGTGAACTTGCCTAAGTTCCTAACTAAAATAACCGGAAACTCGCAACTAATGAAAATGCTTAACGTTAAAACGAACGAAAAACGAAAAAGGCAAAATCTGCCCCCCAGCGCGCCGCGGTGAGCCCAGTGCGCCGCGGTGGAGGGTGCAGACCAGCCATTTTTACAAACTTTGAAACTCAATCATTTGGACTCAAACTTAAACCCAACGTTTTTAGTCCGGATTTATAGAGACCAAAAGCCTTTTTAAGAGTCCAATAACTCTATTTTTACCATTATAACACAAACAAAAACACATACAAACACACACCAAACACATTTACACACACACACTTGTTATTCACTCTCTCTCACTCTCAACTACACTCTCTCAAAAATTCAATTAATCACTTCATTTACAGAAATTTATACATCAAAAATACACACTTTAACCACACATAAACACATCAAAATCGTCATCAAGAAAGGAGGAAGAAGGGGTTTCATACATTTGGGTCAAAGGTGCATATTCAAAGCTTTTGGGTCAAAATCTCCAAGGATTCTCTTCAAACACCTTCAAACCACTTTAATCTCGGTAAAAACCCTTCTAAGCTTCTATTTTTACAAGTTAAACTCGTTGCATGTAACATCTATCACCTAAAAATGAATTTATATGAACATATTTCACTATTTATGAACAAAAACGGGATTTCTCTAAATGCATGGTTAGATCTACACATTCTGGTTAAAAACACTATATAAACCATGAAACATCCATTATTTAGGTATATCCTTGGTTGCATGTCGAAATCCAACTTAAAAACATCATTTTCTTCAAAAACGAGTTCGGCCAAGAACCTGTCACGCTGACCGCGGCGCAGTCGAGGTTTTGCCGCAGTCCCTCCCACTGCGGCGCAGTCAGGTGACAGACAGGCCCAAATTGTTAAGCTTAATCGTGTTCAATCGTAACTCTAAACGTGTTATCTAAACTTATATTCGGAACTGAAATTTATGAACTTTAATCTGTAATGAGTGTAACTTACATATAAAAGAACTAAACGAACAAGTTTTATATGACATTGTAATGGTAAATATATGTAAGATATTTATGGAAAATGTTAAGCGGGAAAGTGTTTAAAAATTGGATTTAAAGATTTTGGCGCGGAAGCGCTGCCCGATTTTCGATAGACCTAAAACCAACACTTATATTAAAAGCATTTTCGTTAACTAATGACATTATAAACTTATAAACATTCATACTCATTCAATCTTGGTATTACTATAGGAGTTCCGTGATTCCGACCCATTTCGACCCGTTCCGACCGCTCTCTCTCTATTGTGCTATTCTTCGCAAACCGTGAGTTACATCCCCACTCTTTTACTGTTTTTATACTTCTTTTTGGGGGGAAACAAGAGATCTAAACGAACTTGGAACTGTTATGAACTTTTATTACTATTGAACTCTTATTGAACGTTTTCTGGAACTTGTATGCGAAAACAGATTTATTTGCCCATATGGCAAAAAAAAAATAAACTAAATGGTTTGCCACCCTTTTTCGGCTAAATGGTTTGCCACCCTTATTCGGCTTAATGGCTTGCCCCCTTTTTAATTGGCTTGCTAGTTCAAATCTCTTATAAATGTATTACTTTTGCCACACTCGGCATCGTATTTAATTTATTTATTGCCATACTCGGCACTCGTATGAACTTTGATTGATCATATAACTACCATGACTCTTGAGGGATATAACTATTCGTAAGTGACTACTACTAGTTTTAAAATAACATTAGTGCCTAATTTTTTCGTCACACTATTAGCTTTGTTAAGCCGTTTAGTAATTATGGGTATCGATACTTAGGAAATAACCGTTCCTTGCTTAGGCGGCAGCTTAAGTACATATTACTCGATCAGAAATGACTCCCCGTAAGTAGTGCGGGGTAAGGGGCCTCACGGTTGGTTAATCGGTTTAGTGTGAACACTTAAGTTATTATGCCAAGTAGTCGTTATACATGATTTCAATCAATAGTTTACTTATCTTGCGCATATAGAGTTATACGACTTCCGCAACATTCTTTTAAACAACTGTCTTGGTTCGAACTATCTTTTGAGCAACTTTTGGATCGAAACTATTCTTTAAGTATTGTTCTACTTTTATAAACTTCTAAGTATAGATATACTTAACTCAAACTCTTTTTAGTCGAGGACTAGAAAACTGTAACTCACTCACTACTTTATTGTAGTTGACACTTTATCTCTTGTTTCAGGAAATCAAATGTAAGATACGAAGTGCATTATGTGGATGGGTTTGGAATGTCACGTGAAATCATGAATCGGGAGAAGACCTATTTTGAATATGTTTTGGGAATTTTTATCAAACAATTTGCTATGTTGTCTCGTTATGTACTTTTAATGCTTGGATATCTTTAAACTGTAAACTCATATCTTATTCGAAATGACTTGAAACCGTATGTTTTTATTTATAACTCGTGTGATGATATATTTGCTCTTCACATTCCGTGTTTCCGCTTTAGCGGGGTGTGACATGAGTTGTGCCACAATCACGGGTATTGCTGCTGCAATCTGCTCCGCAATCAACTGACTGATATTCGGAGTAGTGGTATTAGCATTGGGGGCAGCAGTGGTATTCTGAGGCATAGCACCCGCTCTCACACTGGCGCGACCTCGTCTCGTCGACCTTCTCGTAGCAGTGACGGCCGGAGTAGACCTAGTAGAAGCTCTCTTAGGCGGCATCTTCTACGAATGTCAAAGAGAATAAATCAGAACGATAACCGGATGTGCGACTAAAACGAACAGGCCTCATAGCATAAAATGCAAAACAAAAGCACATAAAGCATACGAATCACATACAGGCCCACAAAAGAAAGAAATGCGCACATAGAGTAAATCAGATAGGTCCAAAAGCCTAGGTCAAAGTCTAAGTGATTCCGTAAGGTCACTTAGTTCGCTATAACCATTGGTTCTGATACCAACTTCTGTCACACCCCGCAAAAATGGCGGAACCGAGGTGTACAGAGAATACGGTATCAGAGATTCAAAGGTTACATAAACATAAGTAAGCCATACATCATCAACATAGATAAATAAGTTTGAAATAAAATACGTTATTACAATCATCCGAAAATATCAAAATACGGCTACAGCGTTTGGGATACTAAGGAATTAACATAAGCAAAATAAATTCCATGCAAAAGATCCACGTAGCCAACAAGCATAGCATCATAAAGGTAACCTCAAATCCCTGAAAAGCGTTAAAATACGACGTCAACATAAAGTTGGTGAATTATTCGCAATAATTAATAAAAACGTAGTAGTATAAAAGTTTCAATATGTTTTGACCCAAAAGTGTTATGATTTGAAGATAAGTCATTTGAAAATGATGTTTCCAAAATATACGTGAAGTATACAAAGCCTTTTGATAAAATACTCATACATATACCATAAAAATACCATAATCATTTCATAAAAATAGCATACTGGATAGATATTAGCTTTAGGAACATACGATACACCTGAACCATAACAATACTGGCAACTAACCCCACCTAGTGTCTTAAGCTAGGTTGTCCTCGAAAATCACGGTCATAACATTACTAACACGGACAGGGCGCATCCATCATCCATCGTGTTAGAAATGAGGGTTTGTTAGACCCATATAGCGCTATATATACGAACCGGCGGCTAAAAGCTAACAGGTGTGTATACGGGGCCTTGTACTACCACAAAGGCGGTACAAGTTTGGGTAAGACTCATCTAAAGCATTCATATCCATAATACATACCATAATACATATAACATAAAAATACCTTTATACAACGCTAATCATGCCCAAAAAGTGTAAAAAGGGTAAAAAGGGCAACGAATAACTCACGGAATAGCAAAGCAATCCAAACACGATATGTCGGGAAATAATCAGATACGGTCAAGCTTCCTCGTCTAAGTGCCCTAAACATCACGTAAATAAACATGTCTAAGTATCTCTAAGTCTAGTGGGATATGCCTTAACGATTAACGTTTTATACGGGTTTTAAAATGACCAAAAGGAACATCGATTTAGCAAACGTTTCGGAAAATACAGCAATCAGTTACGCATCACGTAACTGAGAATTACGTGACAAAGGGTTAATTACGTGATAAGGAGTTACGGGATTCAGAAGTTACGTGATTCAGGTCATAGTTACGTGATTCAGGTCATAGTTACGTGGTCATAGTCATAGTTACGTGGTCATAGTCATAGTTACGTGGTCATAGTTACGTGATTTTGAAGGAATTACGTGCTCAGTTACGTTCACGTAACACAGTTACGTGACGTAACTAGGTTTTACGAAAAATTACATTCGGGATTCGATTTCTGAGTGTTTTAGGTGTCAAAATCATCCCATATTGGAACCCTATGTCCAGAATACGTTTAGATACATAAAACCTAAATATATTTCGGGTTTTGATGGTGAAAAGAAGTGTTTTCGAGATTGAATAAAAATAATAAAGTTTAAAACCAAATCTAAGAAATACTTACCCGATCGAAATAAAACTCGGAGGGTTGATAAAGATGAACGTGATGAACAATAATCAAGCCTCGGAAATGATTTTCAACGGTTGGATCTCGAGATATCTAGAGAGAAGTATGAGGGTTTTGTGTGTATTTTCTAGAGAGATAGTGAGATGGGGAAAATGGGGATGAAAGGGTAGGTGATAATGGAGAATAAGACAAAAAGTTGGTGTCTAATAAGACAAAATAGTTGGTGGAGGTTTTAGGACCATTTTTGTAATAAACTTCCCATAGGACTAGTTTTGTAATAAAAATTCTTGAAGGACTAAAATTGTAATACTTTTTCAACGTTAATCTTAATCGTATAAATAAGGCATAAAACCCCTAAACTTATCATAAGAGCATACTAGACTTATACTAAAGGCACTTAGAACTAAACGTTCCCGACATAACGATCCGAATCACATAAATACCAATACGATACCCATAAAATACGAGAAATACGAATACAATACTCATAAAATACGAATACGATAAAACATAAAAGGAATACAATAGGGTCAAAACATAAACATAAATAAATACAACGAATACGGGTCGATAGAAATATACCTAGAAATTCGAGAATGTCACAGAAGGTCCATCTCTTCCAGATCATCAGCGTTTAGTTGCTCCAGGTCATCTAAGGTCAATCCTGAATTTACATGACTAGCATAGAAGGCTTCTCTAGCTATGTCATCAGGATTTTCATGTTGTGACCCTCTTGAATAACTACTTCCACTAGCTACAAATCCTTGATCACAAGGAGATGCATTAACTTCTGGTGCTTTTGTTGACACAAAAGCAATGTTTTATGGACTGCTGCTTGTATGTCCCTTCTTTGAGTCAACTTCCCCTTCAAACACTCTCAGCTCGTTGAACACATCATCTAGCTCCATTTCCTCCAAGGAATCACCTTGCCTATAGTTGATGGTTTATGGAATCCATTCTTCAGGAAGTGACCTTAAAAACTTCCTGTTTAGAGTGTCTTTGGAGATAACAATACCCACTATTTCCATTTCACTTGACAGCCTGTTGAATCTGTCAAAGATTTGGGTTAGAGCCTCCCCTCTTCCAACTTTGAAGGCTTCAAACTGCTGGTTTAGGACCTCCTTATAATTTCTTCTCGTGCTTGCATTACCTCCAAATCTTTTCTCCAGTGCATCTCATAGAGTCCTGGCGTCTGTGAACTTGCAGAACTTGTGTTGATAGTCATTTGGTATGGCTAGCAACAAGATGCTTAGAGCTTGACTCCCTATGTGTGTCTGCTTCTTTTCTTGGTCTGTCATGGAACAACCTTTGCACTTCCAGTTGTTGTAGTGATGGTCTTGTTACCATTTTGCACCACATCCCACATAAGATAATTGGTTTGAAGCATATACTGGTAGATTTTATTTTTCCACATTCTATAATTTGACGATGATAGAACTGGGACTTTATTTGCTTGAACACCATCATTCAAGTCTGCCATTTTTAAAGAGATTTTTCTTTTGTTTTGAAGATTCAATCACACTTTTGTTTAACCCTTGTTTTAATTAGATCTAGAGCACCTCAATGCTTTGATACCAATTGTGAGGATCGAACCAGTTATCAAATAAGATAAATTGATTTAACGATTTAGATCTAAAACAATTACAACTGTGTTGTAGCGGATAAACACAAGATGTAAGAACAAGGTTATGATTAATTGAGTTATATGTAAGAATAAACTTGAATAGCAGATAACAAAAATTAATCAACAACGCCTCAATTGACTTGTATTAATTTTCAGAGAAATTACAATTAGTACAATCAACGTTATCATCTCTAATGATAAAGGAACTACTTTATACAATCCTTGAGGCTACTAAGCTATAATCAAGTATTACAATCGATTAAAACTATACTAAAATCTATAGCCCATACTCTATAAAGATGTTTAATCTCAAATCAAACTGTCCTACCAACTAATTACCAACTCTCTGTAAAGCGTTCTGATTAAGCACGTGAAAAGTACTTTAGTTGTTGGTGATCTTCAGTAGTTGAGGATCTTCATCAGTTGTCGTCGCCGGTGATTATCCACCTCTACTGAGCAGTTGGGGACGATGAGTTTCTACTGATCAGTATGTAGTTACTGATCAGTTCTTCAAAAGACTAGATACTGATCAGTTCTTTCCATCTAGAAGCTGATCAGTACCTTGGGACTAAAGTATATGATTTACTGCTGATCGATAGACACAATCTTATCTACTGATCAGTAGCAAAACATACCTAGTGAATTTTGTCCCAACAGATATTGACAATACTAAGGTTGTCAGTTACTAAAAAAAAATCCATAAATTAAATACTAGCTAAATCATTTGGTGATACACACAAACTTTGCATCACGTTTCATCCTAATATCATTCTTCACACTCGTATATGTATGAAGCTATTTAGAGTGTAAAAATAAAGTAATGATAATAATGAAAAATGAAGGATGTTGCATATTGTTGATAAGAAATCTTTGTTTAGAAAGGTGTTACCAACCCATCATAGAACTGTGTATTACACACAAAGGTCAAAGGAAGTTGGCCATAAGTTTGTGGACCCAAATTAAATGCAAAAAACAACATATGCCAATAATAATCCATGCATATGACGAGATTGATTCCTCTGTCCACCAACAAGTTGCCACCTGCTCTTTTGCTGACGATTTAGTTACTCACTACTTTTATGTGTATATATCTACAAATATGTATGCATGTGAGTTTGTAGTCATCTAACATAAAATGGGAAGGCCTCCTTGCTGTGATGAATCTGGTCTTAAAAAAGGTCCATGGACCGATGAAGAAGATGAAATACTTGTTAAACACATCCAGAAACATGGTCATAGCAGCTGGAGAGCCCTTCCTCGACTTGCAGGTACGTATACATGACCGCAACATGGGCACATATTTCTGTTAAATGGGGTTTCCGATTCAATTCTTTTGACGTTTTTCAGGTCTCAATCGATGTGGAAAAAGTTGTAGATTGAGATGGACGAACTACTTGAGACCCGATATCAAGAGAGGGAACTTCTCTGATGAAGAAGAGCAGACAATTCTTCATTTCCACTCAATACTAGGAAATAAGTAAGTTGCCTAGCTAGTTAATTACTATTATTAATAGTCGATGTTTTTTAGATGCATGGATAGATACTAATACTCGTGTTTGTATGTTTATATAGGTGGTCAGCTATTGCAACTCGTTTACCAGGAAGAACAGATAACGAGATTAAGAACTATTGGAACACGCATTTGAAAAAGAAATTAATTCAAATGGGTATCGATCCAATGACACATCGTCCATGCACAGATGTTTACGCGAGTCTCCCTAATCTCATATCCTTGGCTAACCTTAAGGAGCTTGTAGATCACCATTCTTCATTATCTTTGGATCAACAACTCTCCATGATTCTCAAACTACAAACACAACAAACGGTTCATGATATATCTAAGTTTCAATACTTCACTACTAGAAAAAATTCACGTACTAACGTTATAAATCCTTCGTTAAATAACTATCTTCTTCAAACTGCCCCACCATCGTCGTTACAAACAAGCTTATCAAATCATCCACCAGATATTCAAAATCATGAATACGTTAATATTTATGGATCCTTGTCATCAAGTGGGATCCCAAATCTGGATAATCACACGAACTTGCACTTCTCTCATTTGCCCGATTTGAAATTAAAAGAAAATACGGATGTATGGCTACCGAACGCTAGTTCTTCCCAGGCAGTCTATGTCCCTGTGGATCCACCGTTAACAAATAGTACTAGTGATGATGCATGTAGTACCACTACTAATTCCGGTCCACATTTTTGGCCGGACGTACTCCTGGAAGACCCTTTATTTCATGACATACTCTAAGTCCTCATATATGAAATATTTGGAGAGAATGAATGTATATATTTCGTGTGACTAGTTTAAAGTTTTACTATTATTACAAATTATCATTCCCTTACCCCAACAATAGATTTTATACTGATTTTCCCTATATGCATGTAAATTCGTACTTGGGTCATAATATATACATTTACGGAAAATAGTTTTTGGAACGATAAAAAATGATTGAAGTACACTAATTAACGTTTCTTCGACCGATGGTGTAGTGTGCGATATGTCTTATTGGGCTTGTTATGTATATTTTCGAGCTCCTATGCATATTCTTGTGTGTATGTATGATCATTGTATAAACGTCTTATATGAATGATATGATATAGGGATTTCCCTAATAATTTTCTTTGAATTTTCATTTTGTCATATTCACTTCAAGAAAAATAAGTTTTGATGACAAGTATTTTTGGTCACTAATAGATTTATTAGTCACCATAAAAAAAAGTGTTCACTAAATTTGGTCACAAACAAAATTAATGACCAAAAAATAACGTTATTTGGCTTTTAATAAAATTAGTAACGGCTCTATAATGACGAAAAATGATCAATTAAAATTAGGTAGTAATATCATTATTGATCAAATATTTGATCACAAATAAAATTAGTGACCAAATATTTGGTTACTAATAATATTTTTCACTAAAGAACTTCTCTGATTCTTGATTCCATTATATCGATCACTTGAGTGTTTGACTGAGAGCATATCCTAATTAATACATGCATCAATTTCAAACAAGACATTTTTCTTACTTTTATTGGTAAAAGAAACGACAAATATTTATCTACTACATTACTTATTTTGTAATCAGCTTTGTGCAATTACTTCATGGGATTTCCCTCATTTCTTTTCTGTTACTTTATTCTTTGGGTTCATGAAGCCAAACCTAATTGTTATTTTGGTAATAATAAATCAATAATAATGTCACAAAATAGTGAAATTATTATAATCATAAGGAAGAAGACAACATAGGTACTGCCAACAGAATCAGATACCAACTTTCAAAGATTTTTTTTATTTCTCTAGTATATTGTTGCGTGTTAGAGTATGTGTTATAGACTTATAGACATCTTCTGCTTTGTCAACTTAATACAAAAACAATAAACATGTAGCTGGCCCAATATATATGTAGTAACAAAGTGGACACAATTTATAAATTGATTTGTAGTTTTGTTTTAAAACAATAATTTTCTTTAAACAAGTTTTGCTAACTATAAAAGTTACCATAAAACCATTATATCCATTATCTTAATTATCTATTAAAACGAACATCTAAACTTTACTCGTAAGCATCGATATGATGAGTTATCAGCAATTAACAACCGTGATGCTTTAATGGCATATCTAGCGTGCCTTGTAATATGACTCACAAGTTCTTCTATGAAAACGTAAAACTGTAAAGTATATTCGTTCTATCTCTAGGCCGGGTGTAGTTGCATTGTTGTGTTAGTTAAGACGATAAGTGAGATATAGATGTATTGTGCAAGTTACAAATGATTTTCTAGAAATGTATGTAAAAAAGAGAGTTGACTAGAAGTGTCAATGTCAAATGAGTAAAGCAATGATGAGAGAGGAGGGGACCCAAGTAGTTAGGAAACACACGTACATGGTTTAAAAATTGAGGAATTTCCTAACTTGCCAACAACTACAAAACTAAATAGCAATAGATAGCTACCACTTTTCCTAACCCCTACCCTAATTATGGACTTTCTCGACTATCACTTTCCGTTACAATGAAAATGGTGTAAAATTTGATAAAATATTATTTAAAAACACATTAACATAATGTAAAATCTTTATACAACACCATTCATATTTCCATTTACACCAATATTTAGCGTGACGCCAAATTCTCACATTTCTGTTGGGATTAGAACTTAGATAAAATAGTTTTAATTTCATTAATATTGTTTTCAACTACTGATAGTAATGTATGTTTATTAATGCGGTCTGAACAAGAGTTAATGCTGAAGATCATTGATACTGAAGACATACAAGTTACTACGGAAGACAAGTTAATATTGAAGTTGAAGATTACTACTGAAGACTTTCATTACTACGACTTGTCATTACTATTGCTGCTTCAACATAAGTTACTGCTGAAGTGTTAATATTGTAACACTTGCCATGCAAGTTAGAATAAGAATTACAATTATAATTAGATTGTATTTCCTTATTAGATAGATGTAGTTTCCTAGTTTATCTAGGTTTAGCCTCAAGGTCTATAAATATAGATCCTTTTATTGATAAAAACACGTTGTATTGATATTCATTATTAATCAATTGAGGCTTATAATTCGACAATTTATTGTTCATCATTCTTCATACGTTAACAATATTATTTGCTTGAATAACTTGTTAATATCAAAGTGTTCATATCCGCTGCTGAACTTCTTTGGTAGATCACGATCTAACGAAGTTAAGGTTTAAGGTTTATACAAACGTATTTGATCCTGACAAGTGATATCAAAGCACAGTAGGTGCTTTAGATCCATTGATCAACAAGTTTACAAAGTCTCATACAGAAGAATTCAACTTACAACATGTCTGACGTTCTTCAACAAGGTTCCAGTTCTTAATAGTAATGATTTCGATTTATGGAAGCTACGCATCAAGCAGCATATTATGCTATCTGATTACACGGTTTGGGATGTGATCATCAATGGCAACAAAGCAGTTGAAAAATTTGCAGCTGATGGTCATCCTGGTCAAGTTATATGTCCTCTAACTGACAATGAAAGAAGAGAGAAGCAAACGGAGATCAAAGCTCTAAGTCGTCTTCTTATTGCAATTCCAAACGAGTACCAGTCACAATTTGAAGGGTACACCGATGCTAAAGCTCTATGGGAAGCCTTGGAGAAAAGGTTTAGTGGAACAAAGAACACTAAGAAGAACAAGAAGGCTCTACTCAAACAAGATTATGAGAATTTCAAAGCATTGAAGGAAGAACGAATGACCCAGACATTCGATAGGTACAAGAATCTCACAGGAGAACTTGCAAGTGTTATAGTAAGAATTGATAAGGATGATATTAATAGAAAATTCATCAGATCTCTTGGTGAAGAATGGGTTATATACACAGTCACCTACAGACAGGGAGATATGCTAGAGGAGATGGAGCTGGATGATCTTTACAACGATCTTCGAGTGTTTGAAGCAGAAGTAGAAGCAAAGAAGCAAAGTAGTAGCAGCAACAATATTAATAACTTTAATACTGCTCTCATCACTTCATCTACCAGAACAACTCAACGGGAAGATGGAGAAGATTTGACTTTTGAAGCCTTCATCTCACAGAGTTCCTGCCTCACCAATGAAGACTTGAAGCAGATACATCAAGATGATTGGGAGGAGATTGATTTGATGTGGCAGACAGCCATGCTATCTCTAAGAGCAAGAAGATTTGTCCAGCGCACAGGGAGAAGATTCATTCCCAGAACCAATGACAGAATTACCTTTGACAAGAGCAAGGTAAAGTGTTATTACTGCGGAGAGCCAAGACACTTTTCCAGGGAGTGCAAAAACAAACCAAAGGGCAACAATTCTGGCAACAATTCTAGGAACACTCAAGACAATGCATCTACAACATTAGTTACACATGATGTATTTGGGTATGATTGGTCACATCCGGCAGAAGAAACCAGTTAAAACAGGGCTCTAATGGCGATTATTATTGAAGACTCACCTGTTTCTACTGAGACAGTTAATACTGTTCACCATGCATGCATTACTAATGACGATGGTGTTTCTGCTGACCAAGTTTATACTGACGATGTTGAAGATGTTTTTGGCTATGATTGGGATGAAGACACTCCAACAACACCTGAATAATCCACCCTCTTGCAATCTCTCATGGCCATAGATTCCACCTCCAAGGAAGCAGCTGAGGTAAATGCTAAACTTTGTTCTAATGAATGTAAAGAAGTAGTGTCTAAATACAGACGTCATAATCCATTACTATGTGATTCTGTTAAAGCTTTAGAAAAACAAAGGAGGTCAGCTGCTTTAGGCATAGAAAATCTAGAAAACCGAATTAAATCTTACAAAATTAATGAGTCAAGCTATGATGAAAAGATTAAATTGGTATAATGGCAAAAAAATGACCTACTTGTTAAACTCACTAATGCTAGGGAAGAACATGCTTCTAAATCTGTTAATGACCTAATTAACCATCAAATCCATGGAAAAATCAAATCAGGACTAGGTTATAAAGAGGTAGCCCCACCATTTAATCAAAACTATATCCCTCCAACTTTAAAAGCCCCTACAATTCCCATCACCTAGACACCTCCAAAAGAATCATTCATAATTTATATAAAAAAATACGTATATTGGTAAAAAAAAAAAGTTATTTACGTAAGTATAGGTTGACCCGAACCATAGGGTTCAAGTCAACCCAAAAAGGTGCGAATACAATTATTTACTAGAATAAGGAGACTTGAACAAGGTTCGACGACCACCACATCTCACCGGGCTCGACAAAAAACCGGCGGAAAAGCCCCGCCTAACCAAATCCCAAAACTAAGCATAACAATAAATGCAGGAAGAAATGTCACACCCCGCTAAAGCGGAAACACGGAATGTGAGAGCTGGAATATCATTACACGGTCATAAGCAAATATAAACGATTCAAGTCATTTCATTTTAAGATAAAATAGTTCAAGTTTCAACATTAAAAAACAACCAAGTAGTTCATGATTTAACTTAAAGTACAAATACAAGTTTCAAATAAAATTCCCAAAATTGAAAGGGTCTTTTCCCAATGAGCACCTCACGTAACCATAACGACCCTTCCTTGCCATGCATTCCATACACTTACATTAATTTCCTGAAACATAAGATAAAGTGTCAACTACATAAAGTAGTGAGTGAGTTACAGTTTAGAGTTTCGAGAAAAGTTTCCAAAAATAGAAAGTACAAGAAAATAGTGACGTCGTAAGTAAAAGAACGGAACAACGTTAGAACATACACGTGAATAGTAAAAGGTTTGAACGTACACAAGTAAGTTAAGTAAATAGAACTCGTATAAATAAAGTTGTAGCGGAATCCAGGCGCTAAAAGATATATGCGTAGGGAGTATGTGTTTAACTAAATAGTAACTCGTATCAATCACTTGACATAATATAAGTAGTAAGTATACACTAAACCGATTGTGTGGTCCTGATCTATCCCAAAAATCTTTAATTGAGTGTACGTCTGAACTTAGCAATATGTACTTGGGTCGCTAACCCTGATTAAGGAGTGACCGCTCCTAAGTATCGATACCCATATGACTAACGACTGTTGCTAATAGTATATAAAAGTTCCTGAACCAAAACGGGCAAATGAACAAAGTTTCCAAAAGTACAAGTAAGTTCTTACGGGCTTATATTTTCATCAAGGATTGGTCGCTAACTAGTATCCTAAATTTAGTTAACCCGCTAAGGCATCAACACATATACGCATAATAGTTTCCAAGTTTCGTACAAGTTTCCAAAGTTTCAAAGTTCAAAGTTTCATAAGAGTTTCAATAAGGTTTTGTACAAGTTTCCAAAGTTTACGATTTTCATAAGTTTAAAATGTTTCAAAGTTTCCAAGTTTCCAATTGTCTCAATAATTCGCAAATAGTGTTAAAAGTTACAAAGCATGTGATCTTATGTCTCCCCCAAATAATGTTTAAAAGTACAAAAGTAAAACAAAGTGGGGTTGTAACTCACGGTTTGCGGAGAAACGAGAACTCGGGAATCGGTCGGAAAAGGAGCCGGGAATCACGGAATGCCTAAGGATACCAAGATTGTCCAAAATTTATTATCTCATTAGGTTACTTTATATAATGGATTAGGTAACTTTTGTTTAGAATTAAGTGTTAAGGTCAATATTGTTCCAAAAATTGGTCCGTAGCGGTTAACGTTATATTTAGTCCGAAAGTTCAAACTTGAAGTTATTATTATGATAGACATGTTTAGGTTACTGAAATGGTTTAAGTTTTCTAACGAAATTTGGGCAGCGCTTCCGCGCCCAAATTTCATGTCCAAAACCTAAAGTCATTTCCGCTCACAAAACACATATATACACATAATAACTTAATAAACAAGTCCATTTAGTCCAAAGAGTCCAATACAAGTCACCATTGTTATTATTTTAGTCACCTCAGTTTCAAATATTATTCACTAAAAATCCAGAACGCGTACATAAGTTTCAAACGGCCAAAACGGCGATTTTCGGGAAAGTCAGCAGCCCGGTGCGCGACACCTACCAGGGGGTGCTGCGCACCTCCGTGTTGTTCTTTTCCCTTTTTGGGTTTTTCTTGTCAAAAACGTTTTGTTACTCAAAGATTTCGACATGCAATCGGTAGATACTTCATAATATGGTGTTTTTACAGTTTCTAAACAACTTTTAATCACAAAAACATAGATCTAAGTATTATTTAGTTAAAAATCGTTTTTGTATAAAAAAAAGTTATAAATCTTTATAAAAACTCATTTTTATTGTTTAGATCTTACATGCAATTAGTAAAAACAGTAAATAAAGGTAGGAGAAAGATTTCTACCGGATGAAAATGAATGGATGATGTTTTAGACGGATTTAGAGCTCCAAAATCGGTAGAAAGAGCTTCAAACCTAAATAGACTTGCACCTTCTTGCTTGTTTTGATGTTTAAACGTTTTTGATGGTTGATTTATGGTGGATTTGTGGCTGTACTTTCTGGTTTCAATGGGGTTTTTAGAGAGAAATAGAGAGAAGGTAGAGAGAAAATGAGTGTGTAGGTGTTTTGTGTGTGTGTTTTTGATTAAAGAAAAAGAGAAATGAAAAGAAAAGGGTAGAGTAATAATGGGAGGAGTCTTGGGGCTGGCAGTAAATGAGTGTCAAAACCGGAGTTTGATTGGGTGGTTTGTTACAAAAACGAGGCAAGGACCAAAAATGTAAATATTTTGAAATCTGGCAACAGGTGTTGCGCACCAAGCACTAGGTGCTGCGCACCGTGCTGCGCACCGTGCTGTTTTTCAGATTTTATCTGATTTTTGTTTTTACGTTATTGCTTCGTTGGACCTTTTTGTTAACTGAAAGTTCTTAATTATGATACGTTATGAACTTAGGAAAGTTCATTAGGTGTTTTCTTGGTATTAGGACTTATATAATTGATTCCGGGAGTTATTCCGACACTGGTTCCGACAAAATACAGACACAATATGTACGAGCTAGAGAATTATGAACACTATAAAAAAAAGTAACTGGAGATTCGAACCGATAAATTAACTGAGAATCACCTGAATTTTTGACGGTTGTCACAAGAAACGCCAACTCTTTCTTATAAAAGAGCTTAACAGCACTCAAAATATGTGTAGCATAAACCGTCCCCGCACCCGAATTCGCAAATATAGTAATCAAAACATGTTCTTTAATATTAAACGGACTCGGGTTCAACGTAAACTCACACCACTTCCCTTTAAAAAACACACGAGTAGTAATAGTCCGGGCCATCAAGTGCCCAAGAGGTACTGTAGCCACTTGAGCCGCTATGGCACTTATCGATAGCGGCTCAGTTCGATACCAGTAAAACTGCTTAACAAACGATAAAACAACACATAAAGAAATTCCCAAGACCCACATTCGGAATGTAAGGACCGGCATTGTGGTATTGTGGTATCGTATTTTTTTTTAAGATAATATAATTTTTATAATCGACCCCATATAAAATATAAATTAATAATTCGTCATAAAATTAATATTACATTTCTTTAAAAACTACTCAAGTGTTTTTTCTTTTTCTTTTTTTTTCCTTTTTTTTTTCTTTTGTTGAAATCAACTTCACCTTGAATGTACAATAATATTTATATGAAAATATAAAAAGTATTTGTAAATTATTAATTATTAATTTATCTATTAATTAATATCTCTTTTAATTAATAAATTTCGATGGTCCCAATAGTATTAATTTATAGGGTTTTTAAAATCAAAGCATGGAGAAATCATCTAAATTTGAACTTCTCTTTAGTGTAGAGCTAAATGTCAAAGTGTCTAATTGTTTGTTGTAGTTTGGATGTTTATGCCGTCTATGTAATTCTCTCATTAAATAAATAAAACAATCTTGTTTATTAGATGAGAATTAGTATTGTGTCGACATGTTTCAATGTTGTTATTGACTACCATATCAATCTTCTAATGTTATTAATCTTAAGTAAAAACGTATGTCCAAATTATTATAATAATTTATAATGTATATTAATAAAAGAAACATAGAAATTGCTCAAGAAAACGTAAAACTAGATCAATATCAAGTACTTATCCGATTGATTAGTGATCGAGCAACAAATACATTTGCACAACAATTCAATCTTAACTATCAATCTAATATTATAAATTAAAGAGTTAATTACATAATTGGTCCCTGTGTTTGTTCCAAAACAACGGGTCCAGTCCCTGGGTCGCAATTCCTTCGGACCCAGTCCCTGGACCCTATCTTTGGTTGCACGTTTGGTCCCTCCCACTAACAATCGTTAAAAAATCCCGTTAAATACCCCATGTGACTGGCACATGATGGGTAAAAAAGACATTTTGCCTTTATTTTCCCCTTCTTCCCCAAATCAAAAACCCTAAATCAAACACTAATCCCGGTTCAGTCAACGCCAGTGCTACACCATCATTACCGGAAATTGATAAAGGGGTTTTAAGTGACGGTACTAAAGTGGCTGTCAAAAGAGGTAACCCGAAATATCAACAAGGTTTAGCCGAGTTCCAGACTGAAATCGAGATGCTTTCACAGTTTCGCCATCGCCATTTAGTGTCTCTAATTGGTTACTGTGACGAAAAGAATGAAATGATTTTGATATACGAGTACATGGAAAACGGGACTTTAAAGAGTCATCTTTACGGGTCTAATTTTCCTACTATGAGCTGGAAGCAACGGTTGGAAATATGCATTGGTTCAGCGCGAGGGCTACATTATCTTCACACTGGTTATTCAAAAGCAGTTATCCATCGGGACGTGAAGTCTGCCAACATTTTACTTGATGAAAATCTCATGGCTAAAGTTGCAGATTTTGAGTTATCAAAAACAGGGCCCGAGCTTGACCAGACCCATGTAAGTACTGCCGTCAAAGGTAGTTTTGGGTACTTAGATCCAGAGTATTTCCGAAGACAACAGTTGACTGAAAAATCAGATGTCTACTCATTTGGGGTTGTTTTATTCGAAGTTTTATGTGCACGACCCGTAATCGACCGTCTTTGCCACGTGAAAAGGTAAAGACCGTGTCAATTTCTTGCAACTGGAATCTCGTATCAATTTCTTGCAACTGAATCTCGTATCATAATCTACCCAAGCTTGAATCTTTTTCCCACTTTTCATATCAAGATCGTGTTTTGTTGAATTAGGGTTTTTGATTTGGGGATTGGAGATGATTTGGGGAAGAAGGGGAAAATAAAGGCAAAATGTCTTTTTTACCCATCATGTGCCAGTCACATGGGGTATTTAACGGGATATTTTAACGATTGTTAGTGGGAGGGACCAAACGTGCAACCAAAGATAGGGTCCAGGGACTGGGTCCGAAGGAATTGCGACCCAGGGACTGGACCCGTTGTTTTGGAACAAACACAGGGACCAATTATGTAATTAACTCTAAATTAAATTTAATTTAATAAGTATATTTTCTAACTCACTAACAGTATTTCAAATATATCTTAAAATTTTAATTTTAAGTTTTAGTTTTCTTTTTAAGTTACACTATTTTAGTAAATTAATTAGGACTTCATTTCAACTAAACTTTGTTCTAGATTTTATTTTCTTTTGAATTACATTATTACATAAATTAGCTAATCTTTTAGTTTTTTTTCTTTTTATAAAGTCAATATGTTTTAATTCCTTTTTGATTCCTATAACTGATTAGATAAATTTTGGTCCCGACACAACGCACAAGGGCAGAAAATCCTAGTTTGTTCCAATTTGCAATGTTTGATTGGAGATGATGCTCTAACTATAATGGTTTGATGTTCTAGTTCGGCTGACTTTGGTCAATATTTGTTCGTGTCACTTTAATTTTTACTCTGCTAACATTCCAACATTCTATCCTTTCGAGCTGAAAACCACCCTATCTTTACAATTCATGGCACATGAATTAAAAAATAAAGACTTAAATACAAATTACATCTCACCCTAACAGATATATTGGTGAAAAAACAACACACAGAGAAAGTGGTGGTGTGATTTAACAGCAAAACTGAAAGCGCGTGCTATAACAAAGAAGAATTGTTTCGCAACTGACAAAGATGGCCGACCTTTAAGTTGTAGCGAATTCATCAAAAGAATAACCCCTTCTTTTTCACCTTTTTTTTCTCTACAGCCTGCAACAGTTCCAAATATCAACATTCCGATAACAATTACCTAAATCACCATTAAACTTTATGTTGTTGCAGTGGTGAAAACACTACAAATACAATTTTCATTTCATTGTGTGCATGTGGATACCCAACTTGTTCTTACACCGCATACCCAAATTAGAATCATGAATCCATCGAATGTCTTAAGGAACACAGAAGCAAACCGCATTCATTATTGGTTGGGTAAACTTTTATAAACTATTTTATCGATTGCATTTGGTATACGTGAAGTGATCCAATCACGAACAAGAACAGGGATGGCCTTGTATTTTCAAGGTTATAAGCATTGTTTATTCTCGAGATGACTATTTCTATTTTATTTTCATCTCTAGTTACAAAATGTTGGAATATCCACAGCAGGTTTCAAGCACATTTATTAATGAATCGTTCAAAAAGACGATACTATAAAAATTTAAAGTGAAGAAGACTTACCCGTTTGATAAAGTATCGCATGGTGAGAACAATTATATCCCGTGAACTGCAAAAAACATGGACATGCAAAAATTTTGCTCAGATAATTGATTAATGAATAAAAAAAGATATTATACATATATGAAAAGAGTAACCCGTGAGCATCTAAAATTACTGACAAATTTAAACAAGATTATATTCCATCTCATTTCATCTGTTTTCTATAGTCCTCTGACTTTCTGCGAAAGAACTCCTCTCGTCACTATATTTCTAAGAGATGCGTTTTTTAAAGATCACGAAAGAGCTGTAAATAATAGAGGAAGGCCATTTGAAAAAACTTAGAGAAAATAGATTAAGTTTAAGTTGTGCTATATATTTATCGGTATCGGGTCAAACAGGTTTAAGAGTCGCTCAAAGTAGATAGGAGTGTCCAACTAGTACAAGTGTTTTTCTAACTTGTAACTAAAGGCTTTTAAAAGGGTAAACTGTAAACAAACATAATTTATAAATGTTAGTTTATATTAATACTTTGTTTAATTGCAAACTAAATTATTATAAACAAAAAACTACTGTAAATAGCAGCTAATGAGGAAAAGAAAAAAAGAAAAAAAGAAAAAATAAAAATAAAAAAAACAGGAAATCTTTGTTAAGCAGAGAAACATCCACAGAAATCAGATACGTATTAATTAGAACCACCTGATGGCAGCTGATTCTTGCTCCACTCGAAGCCTTCTCTCAACACTTCCCAATCCGATAATCGAAAATTCAACAGGATTTCCACAAGGAACAAATACCTGAAAATGTCGATCAAATCGAAAACATCAAAAAACAATACCAAATTTACTTTCTAAACTATAAATTGAAACAAACTGAAATATAAGAGCATCCCATTCAATTATAAATAGGTCCATCATTATGTGAAAATCAGTTGATAATAAATTAGACAGTTTATCATATCAACAATATGATTAAGATAATTGGATATAACTATTTAAAACAGCCATAAACAAATGCATATATGTCATTAAATGGGAAAGAAAGCGTACTGTTGTTGTTGGAGAGAACTTCTCATTAACCGGAGTGCCACTACCCTTGATGTTAATTCCATCCTTTTTGATGACTAATGTAACTGGCTCCCATATGTCGATATATCTAGTCTACACTAACAAAGAATAAGAATATTACTGTATATATTTGTAGCAAAGCTTCAAGAATAAGAGAGCTTTGCAAATATATATAACAAGGGTCCAAAAATGGGATACTGATTGCTATTAAGGAGAACATATATGAACTACTAGAAAGCTCAGTAAGATTAACCAACAGGTCTTTAGCCAACCGGCATGAACGTGGCTCACCAACCAAGAATTTATAAGGAGAAATATGCCAGTCTTTTGCACTAAAACAAACTCACCTAGATTAAGAAATAAAAGGTAAAACTAAGCTTCATATACTACCACAGGTTGCAATTTGAACGCATTTCCTTATAAAAAAGTGAGTTTGGGTTATGTTTCTCTCTAAGGGGTCAAGTTATAAAGAATAGCTAAAAAGAAACATGTCAAATGCCGTGCCGAGTGTATTTGTAATGCACAAAATTTTATTCATACAATTAATTATTATGACATAATATAATTTTTGTGATCATCACTCGATGTTCATAAGAATATTTAACATTCATAGACAAAAAATGTTACGGCCCCACTCAAACCCAAACCATACTAAAGAACTGAAGGGATGACTTTCATTCCCATAATGCTTATTTGGTTAATGGGTTCTGATTTTGTAAACGGGAATGAAACCAAAAGTATAGGCATAATCCATACCCATTCTCTTTTGCAAACCAAACGCCCCAAATTGGTTTGGCCGGTTACCCAGCCATCACGACCTGCCCATTTTGGCACCTCTAGCTACTACTAACAATATATGGATACATTTTAAGAGAGTCGTACCCATAAGGACAATCTATGTTCAGCATAACCAGCCTGAAGAGCTTTTCTGATGTGGTCATGCATATCGGAATCTGTAAAAGCAATGAAAATCGTGCAGTTCATTAGAGCATTTAGAAGGAAGCACACGACGATAAATCAAATGTCAATTACAATAATTCAATGAAATATATACAAGCTAACGGTTGTCATTCCTCTTCCGAAAATGAAGCGTTTAAAAGTACATTTATTACAACTTATTCTCTACTAAAACAAGATATAAATCATAATTCAACGCCAGAAGGATGAAACATAAAAAGCTTACCACACACAATTTTTCTGTGTTCATTAGCGAAAACCTTCACAAGTTCACCCTGAAAAATTTATTAAAACAAAATCAATATAAACAGTTTTGGCAAGGTATGTATCAACAAAATAGAAATACCTTTCGCTTTCTATCATCCATGGGTTGGACTTCAATGGCAAGGTATGTATCAACATCATCAGCGGTAACAAGATAATTTGGTTGCTTTGCACCTGTTCAACAAGTTATCCCATCAAAATGTATTAATAAATGTACGAATAAAGACGTAAGAGCATAAGGAGGAATACCTTCTATATAGTTAACAGATCCATCTTCCAAATGCCGTACCCACTAAAAATTCAGAAATTAAACTCGAAGAAATGTGATTGATCGAAAAATTATATAGCTTAAGATGGTGAAATAAGTTGCACCTCAAAATTACAACTTGTAGTTCCATTTAGAGAGTATCCGGTAGCTTGAATTTCTCGGCCTGGAAAAGCTTCACCTGCAATTTGGAGTGATTCCACTGCAGGTAATGGATCATCATCCGCAGCTGAACATAGTAACACACCAGTCAAAGATTGACCAACTTAAGGTAAAAAAAATTACCCAGTATAGACACAAGTATTATTACTAATGGTGGCAAATGGGTAGGTCAAAGAGAGTAATTTTCTTATACGGGTTGGCAGCGTTACCTTCAGAAAAGGAAGAACTAGGTTCTTCAAGGACTGGAGTTAGATATGGGGAATAGGAGTTGGGATCTTCGAGCGTAGTTGTATAAGGAGAGTTCTTGGAATTCCAAATAAACCAACATGAGGGCCCTATATTATTAATTTGTGTTATAAAATTCAACAATTTGTATGGTCAAGTCAATTTTTGTTGAATATTATTTCTTGGAAATAGAAATTCTCCCTTTCAACAATTTGTATGGTCAAGTCAAAATCTAGAAAATTTAAGTTTCAATTAAATTAACCACTAACTAATTCTCCCCATACTATTATAAATAGAAAATTTGGAGTAGCTTTTTAACTCATAGCATATTTGGATTTTCTTCTTTCATCTGGTATGTTTACTTTTTAAAAGTTTAACATTATTATTATTTTGTTATGAATTCAAAAGAGAAAAAAAAAAACATTCCATAAAAGTCATATCTTTTTTTCTTTTCTTTTTTTTAATGTGGATTAAATGTTATTTTTATTGATTATGATTATTATGGAATGCAACATATTTATTTGAACTCTTTGTAATTTATAGAATGTGTAATTTATAGTATGTAATTTATAGTATGTAAAAATACTAATTAGAATAGAATACTATTAGAATAGAATACTATTGATTATAGTAATTACCTTTAGTGTAAGTAATTACCTTTACTATTGATTATACTATTAATTAGTATTTCTACACTCCCTTATAGTTTTAATAAGTTTAGTTTACTTTTATCACTAATTTTTATTTACCTCATATATATAAAATGTTATTTAATTTAAAATAGTTGTTTTAATTTAATATATGTAGTATATTTATTTATTTATTTTAATACTAGCAACTTTATAGGTACATATTATATTTCTTTAATAAATAGGTATTTTTATGTTAGCAACTTTATAGGTACATATTATCTTTCTTTAATATCTTTTTTTTTGTCAGGAAAAAGAATATAATTCTTTATGAGGACATCGGAATTTGCCACTAATCAAGTACAATATATATCATTATATTTATATAGGTTTTTTTCTTCTAAATTACTCATATAGATATGTTAACATAATATACTAATTTATATTTTACCTCAGGTCAATATATTCCCTTGAATTCGATTGATATATTTTGGAGGAAGCTTGATATTTCACCGTCAACATCCGAGCAGAATGATGGTATTAGTTGTGATCGTGTAATGGAACATTATAAACAAGAATTTGACAAGCAGTCAGATGTTGGGAAGAAAAGTTTGCTAAGAAAGTTAAAGGATATAATCGGGTTAGGTACAACCGGCATTCGTGAACCTATAATTCAAAAAAATACTCGTGGACGACCCAAATTGAAGAAAACTCAACCAAAAAGGCATGTCGACCCCACTCATCAAGATTCTCGTAGACATAGTTGTTCAAACACGTCAAATTTTGTTGAATCGTATTCGTTTAGGGAACCAGCGAGACATAGTTCATACGAGATGGGAAATTACCAAGAGCCGATGATTGACTTGAATAAGGAACCGCTGATAGACTTGAATGAGGTCCCAGATGAGTTCGAGAGTTTTAACTTTAACTACCAACCATCTTATTCACATACTTATATAATGGCAGACATTTCAGATATATTTTACCCTTACATTACAAATATACACAATGTTGATGGGGATGGAAATTGTGGATTTCGAGCATTAACCGTTGGTCTCGGACGTGTTGAAACTGATTATGAGGACATTCGGCGTCAATTGAGGGAGGAGTTAGAAAGCAAATTTGATACCTACATGAAAATATTTGCCATTGATATTAATACATTGTACGAGTCTTTGTGTTTCAAAGGGTCTCCTGCACCGAGAAGATACTGGATGTCTATGCCCGAAGTGGGTGTTCTTGCTGCCAACAAGTTTGGCGTAATTGTCCATTGTTTAGACAACAGAGGCTCAACAACTATTATCCCTTTTTGGAAGAGCCCAGAAGAGTTCCAGCACCATCACGTTATAACAATTGCAATTGTATCTAGTCATACTCATTACGTGATGGTGCAATTACAAGGAGAGTATCCAATGCCGTTTATTACGACCTACTGGAATTTTCATAGAAACTCGTCTGCAGCTAGATGGGAAACAATGTATCGGTCTCGTATAGAACTATTTAATCAGTGTATCCATCGTGAAAGAACTTTTATGAATTTAGATGATTAAATGTAATAATTAATCTCATTTACTATTTTATATTAATTTTATCATTTCTCTTTATGTTTTAGTACTATTTTATATTACTTTTTTGTCATTTTTTTATGTATTATATTTATAAATAAATAATTTAATAACATTATATGTTTACTTATTAAAATAAAAAGAAAAAAGAAAAAAAACATAATCATTATCTCATTTATTATTTGAAAGAACAAAACATAATGATTAGGAAATGATTAGGAAATGATTAGTAAATATGTGGGCCCGCTGGTTTATTTAGTAAAAAGTGGTGGTGCATTTAGCATACCCCAACGAATTATTTTGTTCATCACGGTGCCGACAAGATATATATTTTTATTGGACCGACATGAAGCGAGGAATAAGCTTTCGAGATCTTCTAGTGGGTTTGATTGTATTTGAGTTATTGTAGACCGATTGACGAAATCTGCTTATTTCAAAATAATGACCACAAATGGCATACCGGAATAATACCTATAAATCGCGGTTGTCACATGAAACTCCCAACTATATACTCAAAAAGCAACTGTTTCTCCAAATAATGAAATGAAATTTTGCAGTAACCTAACATTGTCAGTCATATGTCTTAAGCATCCACTATCTACTATCCAAATAATATCTTGAGTTTAAGTAGATTGCTCCTACACAAGTTAATCATTCAATGAGATCTTGGGATCCAAGTTTTGTTAGACTTGAATTTGAATCTTTGGAACTTATTTAACTTAAAAATGTTCAGTTGGGAATAAACTTGTGAAAATAAGCTAAGTATGGTTACTACATAAAATCTACTATTGTTTGCTTACTACTGCAAGTTTACTGGTTTCTACTGCACAAGCCCGTTACTACAGACTGTAAAGCATTACTACTGCAAGAAGACTTTGAAGAAAATGATAATTCTAGAATAGATTTGTAATTATCTTTTCCATAGTTGTAGTTTCTTTACAATTGTCGTTTCCTAGAAATAGCGAGGTTTGGCCTCAAGGTCTATATATACATAGATCCTTGTATTATGAAAAACATGTGTATTAATCTTTCTCTTTTGATTAATACATTGAGGCGTGTGGGTGATATTCGTTATTTTGTTCCTTCATATTCATATAAACAATATTCGTTTAATCACATAACTTGTAATATAAAAGTGTTTAATCCGCTGCTGAACTTCTTTTGATAGATCAATATCTCATTATACATATTAAGGTTTTGTTTAAATAAACCCTAATCGATCCTGACACATTCTTCTTTCAAAGATAAAATTTTGATAATCCGAGTTACAACTTTCAATATCCGAGTTAAAACTATAAGCTTCAGAGTTAAAAATTTCCTTATTAGATTTAAAACTTTCAGCATCCGACTTAAAATGTTTAACATCAGAATTAAATTTTACTTCATCAGACTTGAAAAGTTTCAACATTACATTTTAAAGTTTTTATCTCTGAGGTAGATTTTTTCAAACTTTTCAAATTATTAGCAATTAACATTTCAGGAGTAACTCTACCAAACTTAATAACATTCACTCTTTTAGATTTCTCATGTTTAAGCATACATTCCTTAATGTTAACCCTACCAAACTAGATCACAACAGGTAATTTAACATATTTATGCACAGATTCAAATTATTATTCCAACCACCAAACACTAGCTTTATGTTTCATTTTGCACAACTTATATTTTGGTTTTCTTTTGGTTTTAACAAGTTTAAACACATTAATTCCTTTTCCAGTTAATTCTCTATGAATAAGCTCATTTGAAATCAGTTCCTTCCTGGTTAGTACAAACACATTCTCATTTCAAAAGCAATAACATTTTTCATTCATACAATCAGGAAAAGATTTAACAAATTCATCTTCAATCACAAAACCATCCTACTTATTAACGGCGCGATCAAGAATCTCAATCGGCTCCTCAACAATATGGAGTCTATCATCAATCTGTAAATTCTCCAAGGGAACTAACAAAGAATCATCGGCTAGGCATTTCTTCAACTGCGAAACATGAAAGACATTATGAACGCTCGAGAGCTCTGTCGGTAAATCAAGTCGATCATAATACGCTCCCATTCCCATATAGGAATCTTCGGAAGCTTAGTAACAACTTTCCATACTGGAGATCTTCTCGGAAGCATAGTAATTAATTTATAAAATTGCGAATCATTCACCGACTTTATGTTAACGTATTATTCTTACACTTTTCAGGGGTTTGAGGTTACATCTTGTGATGATATGCTTATGTTTAATATTATGTGGATCGTTTACTACTGCTTTTGTGGAACTTTCTGCATAGTTTAGTTCTTAGATGATCCTTGTATTTTGATATGTATCGTTGTATTTCGATAACACTTATTATTGTATTGATGTAAAACTTTGGTATGTTTAATATTAGTTGTTTGTTGTGACCTTGACTCCTGATACTCATGATACTGTTACACCTCGGGTTTCCGCCTGAGTGGGGTGTGACAGTTCAATCACATGACAAGGAACAGTTTCCAATGGTAAGCTTACCTTGGATCAAGTAAACTTTCTAAAATAGCTTAATTACAATCTTTTGTCTGTCTCACAAGTGTGTGATAAGAGGTTCACTTCAGCACTTACTTCATATTCCTTTTATATTTTGAAACCTTAATTTGACATTCCAAAGGATATTATAGTGTTTCAAAGACCAAGATATGAGTGTTAGGATCTGTCGAACTAGGTTTGTATGTAACAAACAATTAGATCAAGATCTATTAAAGAAGTTGCAGCGGATCAACACTTTGATATTAACAAGGATCAATGATTGACAGTTTATATAAATGTGAATTAATAAGCGTTAAACAATGAAGAATACACGAATTTCACTAACAACCTCAATCTATTAGAATAACCGTATTCGAATAGACATATATTTACAAGTATATAAGGATCTACATTTATAAGCCTTGAGGCTAACAATCCCAAAACATAATCGGGTTACAACTCTATCAAATCTACTTGATAATTATCTAAATCTATTCCATAATTATTTGCTAACAATACGCTAACATTATTAACTAAACAGTAGTAACAGACCGGTAGAAACTTTATGCACTCCATGCAGTAGCAGTAGTAATAGTGTATACCAGTAGTAATCTTCACTAACTGATGACCAGTAGAAACCATCTTCACCAGTAGTAATACTTAGCAGTAGTAACTCACATAGTGACCAGTATAAACCCTCTTCACCAGTAGTAACACACTATAACCCAACAATCTCCCCCTAAACTTCTGTTTTCTATCATAAACATAAGTTTCTTCATACAAAACTGGAGAATGCTGCCAAAACCTTTAATCCCTACATAGAGTTTCTATGGTCTGTAAGCTGACAACTGATCTTCCATAAAAGTTGAATTGCTTCTTCAGAATTCTGGTTAGCCTTTAACTTTACATTCAGCATATTGATCATAACATTGATGCCATTCTTATACTTCTTTTCTACAAAGAAATACTCAGTTGTACCATCAGTCCTACTTAAGGAGTAAACTCCATAGCTCTCATAATGTATCCATTCAATCACAGGAGTAAATCTTGCAAGTTTCTCAGGAAAATTCTCTGGCTCAAACATAATTTCTAAGAACTCCATAAATAAGTCATTGAAATCTGAAACAGTACCTTGCCCTCGAGAATATTTCTTCACACCAATCAGGAACATGTCTACCAAATATCTCGTGCTTGTGTTCCTAAAAATCTTCAGATAGCTGTAGTATACCTTGAAGCTCTAACTATCTTGTAGCCATTTCTACCATCAATCACAACTGCATACCAGTCAACAATAAGCATTTCAGTAAATGTGGTAGCATAGTTGATGTTTTCAGAATGCAGTATCAAGCTCTTCATATCATCATACACTCTACATGCAGCTTCATTTACTTGCTCATTTTAAATTGCAGAAACACATCCAAACTCAAAGTCTCAAGTAGTATCTTCTTTCTTTACCTTGAAGATCTTTGGCTTCTTGTCTTCATGTTCCTTTTCCTTAGATTTGTATTTTATAGATTTCTTTTTATCATGTCTTGATTTCATCCTTCTAGCACCAGTAGTAACCTGCTCCTCTATGCTTACCTTTCTTTTACCAGTAGTAACTGTTTCTACTGCTTGTTTTGTTCTTTTAGCAATAGGAACACCACTAGACTGGCTTGCTTTTTCTCTTTCTTTCAGGGAAATATTCATCAACAACCTTTTTCTTCCTTGTCTCCTTCTTCTCAGTCTGAGCAGTTCCAAAGTGAACCACTTTATATCCCCTATCAAGTGCAGCTTTCAAAGATCTTTCTTTCTAAAACTAAGCTTGCTCCTCTCTTGCCTTCTGCAGTTTCTTTTCCTTCACATAGAGATACATAACTGTGTCAAGTTTCATTGGCCCTAGTTGCTTGCCACTGTACTTTCATGTTGACTTTAGAAAGTCAGTGTACTTCTTTTTGTCTTCAGCTCTAGTCACATTCCTCCTGATTGTGCTCTTGCTCCAAGACTCTTCCTTCTTTTTCTTTTGTAACAACAGCTCATCCCTCTCTAACATCTTCTGAGAAAGTTTATGATCAATTTTTTCTTGAGCTCTTCTTTTAAGCTCATCTTCAATCTACTCTTGAACCAGTTTCTAAGCTGCAATGGCATCATCTTGATCTTGCTTCTTACAACAATCTAATATGTTCATCTCTTTCTTCATACAACAATCTAATATGTTCATCTCTTTCTTCAGCTCTTTTTCTTCTCATTTCAATCTGATTTTCCTCCATCTCCTGCTTGCTTTTCATCTGTCCTTTGCCCTTGCTTTTCCAATTTGGATCATCTTCTAGATATAATCTTTGAATTCCCTTCTTAGTTTGAATGAATCCCATTAGTCTGATCTGAAAAGGTGGAGGAATGACAGGTTCATTAGATTCTGTTGTAGGACCTGCAGAGTCACCAGTATCAAGTGTCACTGACTTCTCTTTAGGCCTAATTGCAACAACTTTCCTTTGTCTTGCCACATCAGCATCAATTTGTTCCTTCCTGATAGCTTCCTGCTTTAACTTCTCTTGTTTTAATCTCTCCAACTCAGTAGGTAGTGTGATATCATCATCAGATATAGGAGCTACTGGTGGATTAGCAGTAGGAATTTCACTTTCAGCATCACCAGTAGGAAGTTTACTTTCATCATCACCAGTAGTAACTTTCTCACCAGTAGAAACATTACCACCAGTACTAACATTTTGTTCCCTCTGCTCTTGCTGCTCTGTAGCTTTCTCCTTTTCCTTCCCTTCTTGTTTTTCAGTTTGCTCACTTCTCAACAATATTTCATCAACCTTAGTTCTTGCTTTCTGTCTTTCTGCTTCTCCTTCACCCATATCCATAATGACATCCCTGATTTCTTGATCATCAGTAGTCCATTCAGTGGATGTAACATTTGAAGAAACATGAGGTGGATAAGGTGAATCAGTATAAACTTTCTGTTCTTTTTCTGTTTCCTTCTCCTGCTGTTTTTCACCTTCATCTTCATCCATATCAATAGTGACCACCCTTATTTCTCTATCCTCATCATCAGTCCAGTCAGGGAGTGTATCAGCGTCAGGTGCATCAGTAGTAACTTTAACCTCCTTATCAACTTCCCTTTCTTCTTCTTTCTCAGCTTCCTTCTCAGTCTCATGTTCAACATTCACATGAACTTCCTTGTCTATCCCCTGTTCAACCTCTTGATGCTCCTCTTTTTCTACTTCTTTGTCAGCTGCCTTTTCCACCTTCTCCCTTTTATTGGCAGCATTCTTATCATCCATATCTGAAAAACTAGAGCTTGAACTAGAAGGAGTGGGAAATTTGGGAGCTTTAGATCATGCACCACCCTTCTTTGCCACCTTCACAGGCTTCTTCATAGACAACCTGTAGAGCTTCACCTCCTTCAACAATTTGGACACCAACTTTTTCAATTTCTTTATCTCCTCAGCTTGAGTATCCACATTTTCAGTAAACTTAAGGCACATTTCCGTCAATTCAAAATTAGAGAAAGAAAACCTATCCTCCCCACCTTTCTGTTGAGTACCAACATCAGACGGTTCATGGGATGATTTAGAGGGTACCTCCTGCCTAGCAAAAGCATCACCCTCCCCCTTGTTTCTTGGCACCTGGTTCCTCTTGACAATGATTCCAAGGAATCATCATCATTAAGAGTTGCAGTTGATTGGGTCTTCTTTCTAGTCATATTGTCATGTGCACCACGAGGTGGTACAGTAGTAGTATGAGCCCTTTCAACATGGTATCCCCCCTCTTATGGACCACCTTCTTTGGGACCTTGGGTGAGGGCTCAGTTGTACCCTTTGGAGTGGAATCGGTAGAAACTGATTTAACAGGTTCAGTTGTTCTTGATTTTGGTCCAAGGGGTGAAGGAACCCTCTTAGACTTGCGGGCATACTCCTTCAGAGGAATATTTTTAGGTGTGTTGGAAGGTGCATCAAAAGCACTTGTTGTTTGTTCTGTAACAGGAATAGAAGTTGAAGCAGACGGTGTGGGTTGGGACTCAAGTGGGTTACTTGGTCCTTAGCTGAAGAAGTTGGGACAAACACCATTGTAGAGAATAGTGGATTCACCTTACCAGAAAATTGATTTACCTGCCTCCTAATATTAGAAAATGTTTTCTTGGAATGTGAATCCACGAGGAGGACTTTACCTTCAGTAGAAACTACAGGAACTCCACCATTACTAACTCTGACAGTAGTAACTCTCTACATGTTCAAAACAAGAATCTTGCATATCATTTCAAACATTTTGATTATGTAAATGAAAAAGGTAAACCAAAGACTACTGTTGGCTTGGGTTCCTAAAAGAAACTAACCTCCTATTCATGTGCAGAGCAAGCCAGGTGTTAAGAAAGGAGAGACGTGGCATGTAGACAATGGATGCTCTAGGCACATGACATGCAACAAGCTGCAACTCAAAGACTATGTTGAATATGATGGGGGCTATGTTGCATTTGGAGGAAATCCACGAGGAGGGCGAATTACAGGAAAAGGCACAATCAGCAATGGCACCATTACCTTTGAAAACGTTCTTTTTGTTCAAGACTTTAACTATAATCTGGTTAGTGTATCTCAAGTTTGTGATAAAGAGAACACAGTATTGTTTACTAAAACCGAGTGTATACTAAGTTTGAAATAGCTGACGAAAGTATGATTCTAATTCGAACATGAATCAAATTACCCCTGAAGGTAAAGAAAACCGTTTTATTTCAAAAGCGTCACAGGATGAATCATCTTTATGGCATTGAAGAATGTGTCATATGAATTTCAAAAACATAACAAATTTGTTAAAAATGGGTTGGTTAGGGGTTTACCACAAAAAGAATTTACTTGCAATGATTACTGTGTTGCATGTCTAAAGGGTAAACAACATAAATCTTCTCATAAAATCAAAGACACCAATTCTAATCTGTTAAGTTTACACTTATTGCATATGGATCTTTTTGGTCCAACTCATGTTATGAGTCTACGAAAGAAGTATTACTGTTTAGTTATTACTAATGACTTTACAAGATATACTTAGGTTTTCTTTCTTGGTACTAAAGATGGAACAGGTGATCATCTGCGATCTTTCATAACACGAATTGAGAACAAGACAGAAAAGAAGGTGAAGATTATCCGATGTGACAACGGCACTGAATTCAAGAATCAAGAGATGGATGACTTTTGAAGCATAAAAGGAACTGAACGTCAGTACAATGCTCCTCGCACTCCTCAACAAAACGGAGTGGCAGAACGTCGAAACAGGACTCTTATAGAAGCAGCACGATCCATGCTTGCAGATTCCAAACTTCCTGTTACATTCTGGGAAAAAGCAGTTAACACTGCCTGCTATGTTCAGATCAGAGTATTTATTGTAAAATCTCAAACTAAGACCCCATATGAGCTCTTTAATGATAGAAAGCCATTCATAAGCTTCTTTAAACCATTTGGGTGTCCTTGTACAATCTTAAATACTAAGGAATATTTGGGGAAGTTTGACAGCAAAGTTTCTAACGGGTTCTTCGTAGGGTATTCTACTCAGAGCAAAGCATACATAGTTTATAATATCAAAACCAGAGTTGTGGAGGAAAGCACAAATGTGTCTTTCAACGAGAAGACTCTGAATGCAACAGGAGAAGGACCATATTGGCTTTCCAATATAGATGAACTAACCATATCGTTGAATGCTCATTTTATAGGTCAACAGAACAATGAATCGAGAAACGGAGTTAATGTAGGCAAAAACATTAATACTGTTGAACCAGATACTACTAGGGAACCAGTTAATACCCGGGCAATCAGTTAAAACTGGTGAAAAAGTTACTATTGGTACCTCAGTTAAAACTGGTCATTCAGTTAATACTTGACATTCAAATGTTCCTACTAGTTCTATATTTAATATAGGTGATCCCATTTCTACTGGTTATAATGTTAAAACTGGTCCATCTACTCAACATGATCAGTTCATATACTTTCCATATATCAACATTGATCCTCCTGGAAGTTTTAAGCCCGACACCACTGATGCTGCAAGCACGATGGATTTGCATGCTGATGATGATCATTCGAGTAGTCCTATGGAAGATGAGATTCCTCTTTCCGAAGATGAGGACCATTACATCAGTCCTACTCCAGCCGATAATGTTCAAGAAGCAGCAACTATTCCATCTCCACAATCCAATTCCGATGATCTTCCTGAGCAAAACGATTCAAACTTGGAAGAGGAAATTTCCGAAGATCCATTTCAAACCCAACGAATTAACATGATTCATCCTTTGGAACAAATCATTGGAGATGTTCACTCCACTAGAAAAACAAGAAAACAGCTTCATCGCAGTTTTAATGAATGTCTGTTTGTGTGTGTTCTTTCTCAAATGACTCCGAAGAAGATCGAGCAAGCTATCAAGGATCCTAGTTGGGTTGAGGCAATGTAGGAGGAACTCTTACAGTTCAAATTACAAGCAGTATGGACACTTTTTTTGCTACCAAGTGGGAAAAGAATAATTGGCACCAAATGGATCTTCAAGAACAAAACTGATGAACGGGGAATAGTAATCAAGAATAAATAACGGTTGGTTGCTCAGGGTTACACACAGGAAGGGGGGTTGACTATGATGAGGTGTTCGCTCCAGTCTCCAGAATTGAAGCCATTCGAATTTTCTTGGCATTTGCATCTTTCAAAGGATTTAAGGTCTATCAAATGGACGTCAAGAGTGCCTTCCTTTATGGAAAAGTGGAGGAGGAGGTATATGTGTGTCAACCTCCAGGTTTTGAGGATCCTGAACATCCTGACATGGTATACAGATTAAATAAAGCGTTGTATGGTCTTCACCAAGCTCCTCGTGCTTGGTATGATACTTTATATGTGTAACTTCTTAATCATAATTTCAAAAGGGGTGCAATTGACAAAACACTATTCAGCAAGACAGTTGGGGGTGATATTATGCTTGTTCAAATTTACGTCGACGATATTATCTTTGGTTCTACTAATGACTTATTATGTAGAGAGTTTGAATAAATTATGCATAAGTGTAGGTTCTGATCAGGTTAGAGAGAGAAAGTATTCTAGAAAGAGAAAGTATGATTTATCAATTAAGCACAATCTCTTAGACATTACACACACCCCACACTCCTATTTATAGAAGTGTGGGGACTTTACAAAGACTTCTCACATATTACAATTAAGCCCCTAACAACGACTAAAAAAACAAAGTTATGAATATTCTATTCCTAACAATTCCCCCTTATTTGTAGTTGTTCAAAATATGAAGTCTTTGTCTTTAAGCATCTTCATTGTTGTTATCTTGACCGTGCAGATGCTTGATTTGATCTTCAACCGCAACTTTGGATTTCATCAGAGTAGTTTGTTGTAATCTTTGATATTTTTTGTATCTAAAGATAAGTTGCTTGAAGAATCTTTCTTTTCTTTTGAACGCTTGACCTTGATGTTGTATTGAACATGTCATTGATGAAGTATTCTCGAAGGTCTCGCTCTTTGAAGAAGTCTTAAGAGCCTAATCATCCAAAAACTCTTTTTGGCGAACCTTGGATGATAGTCTTAATGATCTCCTCCTTTGTCTTCGTGGTCTTCAAATTCAACTTTAGATTTCATCAGAGTAGTGTTTAAATCTTTGTATCGCGGAAAGCATACTTTGAAAGTTGACTTGAAGAATCTTTCATTTCAAACGAATGTTTTATGAAGACTTGTAGTCTTTGACTTCATAAATCCAATGTGAACATAACATTCGTTTCCGTTGACCGTTTGAACCATAAAGTGGAACGCTCCCCCTTATTTGAGTGCTCCCCCTTAGTTTAGTAGTTTCACTTTATCGTTCAACTTGTAGAAGCTTGATTGGATTTCTTTGTTTATGGCTTCTTTTGTTTGAGCAATCGTTCCAAATTCCTTGACGTTTTGATTTTTCATTTAGCTTCCCCTCAACTCATACTTGAAATCAACTATCTGAAAGTTGATGTTTTACTTCGTTGTAGCTTGATGATGAACATTCTTCTTTACTCACGTTCTTCCCACTGGAAAACCATTTACACACGTTTTTCCCTTTGGTACACGTTCTTCCCCCTCATGACGATTATGACTCGTTGTAATCATCATGTAAACGTGTACCCAAATAGTATTCTCAAATAGCGTCCATTAGCGTGAAAATGGGTAAGTAACTATGAGATCACTTAGATTGCTCGTTAACACAACAATCAAAATCACGAAAGAAGTCGATTGTGTGACCTACGTTCAATGTTGGCAAAGCGTTAGCATTGGTAGGATTTCCATTCGATCATTGTGAAATACCAAGATCGTTGGTACCACTACAAATGTTCCGAGCTATATCACAAAGATATGTTATTTGAAGATTCGTTCGTGTCCTAGAGAATGTTTAAAGTTTTGACGCTAGACTCAATAGTGCATGAAACGAAGTCGAGAAATGGAGTTGATTTTCTCTTGTTCAATATAAACATTCTCCGAGTGAGAATATGATAGAAATGTGTTAATTCTCCGTGTATATTGAAAAAAATTCTTGTGAAGAATTTGAGTGGCAATGAGGGATATGTGCATTGCATCACTGGGCCATGATGTCTTTTTCAATATCGAAAATCAACACATGAAATTCGACAGAAACTTGGCTACCCGGCGATTTAATCGGTGAAGAAACGGTCTCTCATTCTTTTAACCGTATCACACAATCCACACTCAACCTCTCATAATATTCAACACCACCCTCATTTTGGCATTTTCAAAACGATGATTTTGTTGATTTTGTAACCTTTAATATCCAATCCTAGACCTAAAGAACCCTCACATTCAAAAGTGATTCCTTGGGTAAGTCCCTCCGGCTCTGGGTGGACTATAGGAAAAAGATAGAATTTTGAAAACCGCTCAAGGTGCATCAACATTTTGCCAAATTTTTTTGAAAAACATTTCCAAAGTAACTTTGAAAGGGTTTTTAATATTTTCGAAAAGACGCTCCCCCTTCAACGTATGCATGACAAAAACTTTTTTTGGTTATGGGAAGTCTTTTTCGAAAATACATTTGAGTATTGCATTTCAAAAGTTTTATTTGAAAAATTGTTTCGTTGAATCTCATTTGAAAGATTTAGGAGGTAGTTCGAAAAATGATTTTATGAACTCCCCCTCAAAGTTTGATTCTCCATGTTTGATCAAACAAGTGTTTTGAAAAGACTTGTCATTTTGAAAACACTTGTTAATTACGAAAATACTATCAAACACAAATAGAATACTTTGAATATGTTAGTTCTAGTCGAGATTGCAAATCCGCTACTATTCACATTCATCATATTAAACTTGTATTTAGACCAATAAAGTCGTAATTTTTCGGTTTTAGAACGGGTTTCAATTTGAAATAATTGAAAGCCTAAACAAACTCAAAATATCATATAAGATAATAATACTCAAAAGGGACAATTCTAGTCGAGATTTAAAAATCCGCTACTAAACACTTCCAAATATTACGTCTCTCAAGTGATAAAACTAAGTTTGTAATTTTGATACCTCGTGTAAGCACTCCATGAAGTTCGAGTCCGAAATTGAGTTATTCCGGAGTCACCTTGATGATCTACGGGTCTGCACAATCAAAACAAATTGCTTTTGGTACCAATTTCATTTTGGGTCCTTTTTGGTTAGCTATGTGCAAAGAATATGAATTCCATTTCTCCGGTAAATACACATTTGAAGTAGTTGATATTGCAATCGGTGTGTTTGTTTTTGAAATTGGTGGAGATTTTGGAATCCATTTCTATTTAAGATTTGGTGAAGAACTTCTTGGTACAAAACCATTTGATTTCATTGAAGTTCGTTGTTTAAATTTAGGAACAAAACTATTCACTTTTTGCTCGGAATATTTAAAGTGTGATGGTGCAAGTTCAAATAACTCGGGTATTGAATAAGTGAACGTTTTCGATTACTTTTTGTTCATTGGAGGACAAAGTGCTTTCTTTTCAACATGTTTGGTTGAGTCGATTTTGGATTTCAAACTCGAAGTTTTCAAAGGTGTTGTAAAATTTCCATTAGTTTGTGATTTCGGAGAATACTTTTGATTCTTTTTCGGAAAAGAACTAGTACTTGGAGAAACCACATTTGAAAATGTTTTTAAAGATCTACTGTGGTAAACCTTCAATGGAACTTTAACAACCTTTTTCGAATCGTTTTCTGGAGTTTTAGATCTCCGTTCTCCTTTTGTGAAATGCTTTGGGTTTTTGGTAAAACCGGACCATTCATTTTTCACATTGAATCAATCTTATGAGTTAAAGCTTCGATATCCTTTTCTTTTGAATGTAATGCATTTTGAAGAAATTATATCTTAGCAATAGATTGTTCATTCGAGGAGAAAAATTCCAATGAAGATTTGTCATTTGAAGTTAGAGATTTATCAAGTGATGCTTTTTCAAAAGACGCAATTTTATCTAAAAGGTTACGTTTTTAATTCTCAAAATAGTTCGTTCGACATTCCAACTCTTGCTCAAGTTCCGAAACTTGTTCCATAACATCATCGGAATGCAGTTCCTTTTCGGTATAACTTGGAAAGTTATCATCCGAAAGAGGAATTTTCCTAGTTTTGTAACTTTCATTTAACGATCTGTAATTAAAAGATAATTACGTTTTATTAAAAAATGGTCGTTTTGCATCCTCTTATTCTTCAATTTCTTTTGATAATCTAATGAAAGTCATTGTAACATTTTCTTTGCCCAAGGATTTTGTGTCGTAAAGACCGGGAGCATGATACATAGCTTTGTTTAGATATTTTGGATTATCATGACCCAAACCTTCTTGTGGATTAAAAAATCGAAACTCTTTTGGTTTGTTTGGAAAAATGAGTTGATTCATTTGTTCTCTCAAACAATTTGGCTTTGAATTTTCATTTCGATTTTCATTTTCAAGTGCTTGTGATTTTAAAGAGTTAATTTCCATTTGATAATCTTCAATTTGTTTTCCTAAAATCATAAGATTATCGTTAGCACTAAGTCTTGCATTTCTTTCATTGTTTAACTCATTCCTTAAGTCGGTGATTAAATCCATTCTTTCATTCATTCGTTCTTCGTTAAGATTCTCGAGTTCCTTTAAAACACTTTGATTATATTTCCTCTCACCAAACGTAATGGGTTTTGATTGTTTTTAAAGTGTATTGATTAACTCCAATTTTTCATTAAGTTCATTTGTATGATGTTGAAGTTGAATCACACTCTGATCATATTTCCCCTCCCAATGAGTTGCTAACTCTTTAACTCTTTGAGTTTGGAATTGTTAAGGTTTCAAGCTTGAGTTTGAGATGTCAAAAGTTGAATTTCATTTAAAAGCTTAGAATTCTCATTTAAAAGATTACCCTTTCACCGAGATAAAGAATGTACCTCTGCGACGTTGTCCTGACGTGATGATGATAAGTTGGAATGCGATATCGTCGATAAAAATTTCTCGTGCACGTGTAGCAACATTTCGCTTTCGATCCAATCTTTCATGACCGTTCCAATTATTATGAGACAATCTTTTCCCCTTGTCTTCACACAATTTCTTTAGCTCCTCTAGTTTTGTCCAAGCTTGGTCTGGAGGACAATAAAATGTAAGCCCGTCAACGTTGTCGATTGTGAGATCCACAATATTCCTGGTAAAATCTTTCTTCATAATGAAAATTTGGTGGCGAAAATCCCTTAAAAGTTGAAGAAAATTTCTCAATGTTGAAAATTTGACGAAAAATCCAGATAATCTTCACCCGTGGTATCTCACGCTTGTACACTCTTTTCCCCAAAACCTATTGAACTAATCGAGTACAATAACACCTTTGAATTCGCTTTTCAATTTCGATTCCGGAAATATAAATCTCGTATTTTTCCGATGCTTGAATCTCGTCAAAATTCGTCGCGTAAGCTAAATCGGTATCCGAAAACTGTCGGGAAAAATAAAAATTGCTCCCTTTAAAAAAGTTCTTATTTTTTGATTTCGTCTCTAACGTGAAAACGTGGAATCGCGAAAACTTCAGTTTTTTTTTGGCTAAAGTCTCGAAACTTCGTTTTCAATTGATCGTGATCGTTTTATACTCTTTGTAAAAGTTTCAGTTCGTATTCTAGTTCGACTTCGTGTAGATTAACTGGTGTATTCGAATAAGCTTGAGTTCTATTCGTGAGAAGTAGTTCGTGTTAGTTCAAAGTGTGTTCGAATGGGAGTTCGAATGATGAGTTCGAATGCTAAGATCGAGTAGGTTAGTTTTCTGTTCGTTCCACACTTATCCGAGATACTCCTAGTCGTTTGTTTGAGAATCCTAGTCGAATGATGAGTAACACTTAGTTCGTTCTCACTTATCCTAGTCGAATGCCAAGTAATTCGAATGTTTGTAGATTTTACCCTTTACACTAATGCAGTGATTAGACTAGAAATTCACCTTACACGAATGCACTTGTAGTTCGTGTATGTTCATATACCAGTCGAATGGTGTACTAGTCTAACACACTTAAAATCCTAGTCTAATGGACTAGTCTAACCAGTTGAAATCCTAGTCTAATGGACTAGTCTAACCAGTTAAAATCCTAGTCTAATGGACTAGTCTAACCAGCTGAAATCCTAGTCTAATGGACTAGTCTAACCAGTTAAAATCCTATTCTAATGGACTAGTCTAACGTGTTGAAATACTAGTCGAATAGACTAATTCGTGTTGGTTCCAGTCGAATGAACGGGTACTTTTGAGAGTATCCCGCTCTGATACCAATTGAAGGTTCTGATCAGGTTAGAGAGAGAAAGTATTTTAGAGAGAGAAAGTATGATCTATCAATTAAGCACAATCTCTTAGACATTACACACACCCCACACTCCTATTTATAGGAGTGTGGGGACTTTACAAAGACTTCTCACATATTACAATTAGCCCCTAACAACGACTACACATACAAAGTTATGAATATTCTATTCCTAACAATAAGAAATTCAAGATGAGTTCAATGGGGGAATTGACGTTCTTCCTAGGTTTACAAGTCAAGCAGAGTCCTACTGTTATTTTCATTCACCAAGCAAAATATGTCAAAGACATTCTTGAAAAGTTTGGCTTTCAGGATGCCAAACATGCAAGTACTCCAGTAGAAACACACAAACATCTTGAGGCCGACTCTGAGGGGGAGGATGTGGATGAGCATCTTTACAGATCAATGATTGGATCATTAATGTACCTAACGACATCTCGTCAAGACATCATGTATAGCGTGTGTGTGTGTGTGCACGTTATCAGACTCGCCCCAAGATTTCACATCTAACTGCGGTGAAGAGAATCTTTCGTTATTTAAAGGGAAAGACAAATTTGGTTTTATGGTACCCAAAAGATTCTCCATTTGAGCTCATATCGTACACAGACAGTGACCATGGAGGAGAAAATCTGGACAGAAAGTCAGCATCAGGAGGATGTCAATTCTTTGGATCACGTTTAATCTCATGGCAATGCAAGAAAAAACAAGCGTGTCCACATCCTCAACGGAGGCAAAATATGTTGCTGCGCACAAGTGCTCTGGATTCAGAATCAGATGATGGACTATGGTATCTCTTTCTTACATACTCCTATTTTTATTGATAATAAGAGTACCATAAGTATAGTCAATAATCCAGTCAAACACTCGAAAATTAAACACATCGAAATTCGTTTTCATTTCATAAGAGACTGCAACAAAAAGCAACTTATTCAGGTCGTCAAAGTACATATGGATAATCAATTTGCAGATTTGTTCACAGAAGCATTTGATGTGGGCAGGTTTACATTTTTGATCAACAGTATTGGTATGATTAATCCTGCTTAAATTTTGCTTCTTAAAAATGACGAATTGAATCAAAATTTTCAAAATCTTGTATGTGTATAGTTAATACTGTTCTATATTAATACTGGTAGTTATCGCCTATAGTATTTATACCGGTGGTTACTACTGGCAGGGTTTGTGACGTCCCGTCAATTTGAGGTACTTGAGTTACCGGCATTATTTAAATTTTATTCGCAATTGGTTTGACCCTTGTATTTCGCTTTGTTTTGCTCACGATTTACTGTTATTGAGTATCGGGTTTTCTGTATTTTCTGATTCGTCCCCTGAGACGAAATAATTTTATTTTATCTAAGTGCCAATTAGTTAGTATTCTCATAATTATAAGTTAGAAGGTTTATGCCAACTTTGTCGGTTAACGGATCCTTTATACTTGAGATATCGTGCTTTTGCGCTTGTTTTGTCTTTTACCGAAATCGTGCTTTCTCGAATCCAAAACTTAAAAGTTATCATTAAATGAATCATAATACCAATAATACATATAATGAACTTTCCGAAATTCATTTAAAATCAATCGGGAACCCTAAACGAACGCATGTACGTACGACAACACGAACGAAAAACGTAAAAATCCAGGAATTTGATTTGGGCGCGCCGCACTGGGCTGGGTGCGACGCGGTCCATTCCCTGGACAGTTTTTTTGTTGTTGTTGTTGTTGTTGTTGAGTTGTGTGAGTCATCAAAACAAGGCTTGCCTTGAAACATTTGTCCCATATGTGTCAACACTTCCCTTATTACAGAATTTAGCTCTCTAAACTCACATGCTAGTCTCTCCATTTCATTTTACATTCACACACACACATATATCAACACTTTTTCTCTCCATTCTCTATCTTGCTAAACACACACACATTTCACCTCCAACAATCCTTTGAATGCAGTAAATTCCAACCATAATCAGCCTAAAACATCACTATAAATCGTGCTTATCATCAAGGGAAGCTAGGGTAAATCATCCATGGGTTTAACATATTGATTTCTATCAATTTTTGGGTCAAAGATCACCACCAAAGAATCAAGCAATTCCATCAAGTCATTTTAGATCATCACATCTTCATTTTTTTGAGGTATTATAACCTATCCTCACTATTTCGAATATGATTTATCAATTGCATGTATCATCTAAGTACATAGAAATGAGTTTTATAAAATTTGATGGGTAAAAATCTATGAAATCAAGATTTTTATAAAATGTATATGGATCTTTGATTTAAATGGTGAAAAGCTTTACAAAATGGTTGTTTGAAAGTGTTTTGATGATTCCATAACTTGCATGTCTAAATCTATTACATCAAAAGATGATTTTCCAACACAAAACGATTTTTGTAAAAATTGGGGTTTCTGTCCCCCACCGAGAGGCAGTCGTGTCACCGCGCCACGGTGACTCCACCGCGAGGCGGTCGTAGACCAGATTCTGGAAATTTTGTAAATCCGTTAAATTTGTCACACCCCGCTAAATCGGAAACACGGAATGTGAAGAGCTGGAAGATCATTACATGGGTTATAAGGAACATAACGGCATTCAAGTCATTGATAAATATTAAAAGTGTTTACAAGTTCAGAAATAGATAACCAAGTCATAGAATTTAGTACGAAATACAAAGATAAAGTTTCAAATTAAAATTCCCCAAAAGAAAATGGTCAAGTCTTTTCCCAAATCAGATCTCACGCGACCGTCTTGACCCGTCCATGCCATGCACCTCATGCTTACACTAAATTTCCTGAAACATAAGATAAAGTGTCAACTACGAAAGTAGTGAGTGAGTTACAGTTTAAGTTGCTCGAAAAAAATTGTTTAAGTATATAAAAGTAAAAGTTTCCAAAAAGGAGGTTAGCGGAGAAAAGTCGCTTAAAATTTATATACTTTTTAAAGTTCAAGTAACGGGCGAATCGGTGCCCTAAAGTTCGTAAATACCAAGTAGAGTAAAATTTAGTCAAATCATAGTTGCGGAAACAATCGCTAAAAGTTCGTAAATTTATGCGTATAAGTAACTAATTAGATTCTTGTGTCAACCTCTTGGCATCTATAACTTAAGTGTTCACACTAAACCGATTGTTCAACCGTGAGGCCCCTTTTCCCGCCTATCCTACGGGGAGTTTCAAGTTCTTAGTAATATGTACTTAGACAGCCATCTAAGCAAGGAACGGTTCTTTCCTAAGTATCGATACCCATAATTACTAAACGTCTCTGTAGTTAATAGTGTGTAAAGTTCTAAAAAGCAGCTGGGCACTAAGTAGTTTTGTTTTAAAAAGAGATAGTCGTCCGTCACTTAAGATTCATGTTATAGTTCCATCAAGGGTCGGTCTCGCATACAAGTATCAATAATTAGTTTAGCCGAAAAAGGGGGAAAGCCGGTAAGTTCAAGTAAGCCAGTAGAGTAAAAGTGTTTACAAATACGAGCTCAAAGAGTTTGTCCAAAATAGTTCAATAGTTCCAAAGTCATAATAGTTCATAAAAGTTCCAAAGTCAAAATAGTTCATAAAAGTTCCAATAGTCAAAATAGTTCATAAAAGTTCCAAAGTCAAAATAGTTCATAAAAGTTCCAAAGTCAAAATACTTCATGAAAGTTCCAAGGTCAAAATAGTTTCATAAATTGGTAATAAGTCAAAGTTCACAAGATGCAATTTGTTCATAAATGTTTTTAAGTTACAAATAATCTTATGTTTCCCCCAAAATCATGCAAAATACATATAAAAATAAAGGGGTTGTAACTCACGGATTGCGAAGAGTAAGAACACGGAATTCGATCGAAAATGGAAGCCGGGAATCACGGATTGCCTAATAATACCAAGATAGTTTAATTAGTTATTATCTTATTATGTTTTTTATATAATATAATAGATAAAATGTTATTAAACTTTAAGTGTCAATGTTAAGTATTGTTAAAATAGTCCGAAAGGTAATTGTCACGTTTTTGTCCAAAAGTCCGATTTAACGTTTATTATTATTATGTTACGAGTGCTTTTGCTCGCTGAAGCGGTTTAAATTTTTCTAAGGAAATTTGGGCAGCGCTTCCACGCCCAAATTTCATATCCAAAAATGTACAACCAATTCCGCTGTGACAACCCAAAAAAAATCCAGGTTCACACCAACTCGACCTCTTAAACAACTAGTATATGTTTTTTTACAATTATGTACGACCGGTAGGTCACACTATACATATGTGATGCTTAATGACTATATCTAAACATATACGGATACCGGAATTAGGTATACGAGATTCACCTTACGTAAACGTATACATTTTTACAACTATATTTCTAGTCCAACATGAAAGGCATGAAACTCTAACCTTCCGTTCATCATCTTTGCATGAATTGTTGCATGCATGTAGTATAAGTTACCAAAACTTGCATAAGTCACCCACTAGACATCAAAACATGCCTAAACACCCTAGACTTTTCAAAAACCACCCAAAACCCCCTCCCAAGGCTCCATGGCAGTTCACAAGGGGCCCCCATGGGATTCCTTGACTTTGTTGTCTATAATGTGATCACTTGCTTGAATAGTAGGTTACTATGGAACTAAAAACTCCATACCAATCATGACATCACAACCATGGTAGAAACAATGGCTAACTAGGGCTAACTTCTAACCCAACCTCCCCTCTATAAATAGAAGGCCCTATCATTCTTTTACACTTGCTCAAAACACAAAAATCTCTCCCCCCTCCACTCTCTAGAACCGGCCAAGGCCAAAGGAAGCAAGAAAACACCAACAACTCACATACTTGCATAATCAAGGGTTTAAAAGTTAGAGATTTGAAGCTTGCATAAGTCCTCCTTTCATAATCACTTAGTAGGTAACCTAAACTCTTTTCATTTATGTATTATACACATATTTGCATATCACATATATCATGAAAACATATAACCATAAACTACTCTTGAAGAGAAACTTGTAAAAACATAGAAACCGGAAAAATGTTTTATCATAATCATGAACTAAATATATGTTAAAAGTGTAATAAAGAAAAAGGGTCTTAAACAAAAGTTAAATATATGTTCATAACAAACATACTCAAAAATGGGGATTTTTGGATGGGTAATGATACTCAAAAGATGCAAAACTTACAAACATACCCAAACACATAACCTACTGCCTACCCGACTGTTTTTAGTGATATCAGAGAAAACGTATTTCGAACTATAAAATGAGACCTATTACATCTTAAAGTTAAATAAAAAACAAACGTTTCGATATAAGATTCGTTAAAAACGGATAAATATCGAGCAAGATATGCCATTTTAAAGTTTGACCTAATTTCTTGAACCACAAACTGCTTACCAGTGGACTTTTTGTTAAATCTGGGAAAAATGGTTTTGAATTGGGACATGAGGCCTGTGGAATTTGAAAGATAGTTCAAATGCCTATATTTCCATAAAAAGAACACTAAAAACGGATAAACGACCAAGGAGTTATGATATTTTCAAGTTAGCATGTACTATGAGAAAACCCTAAAACATACTGTTAGTATTTCTGTTATAAATATCGGTAGACTTTCAATATAGTTTCAAAGCCTAAACCATTTGAAAGGTATTTCAAACTCGGTCGTTTCTATATAAGATTCATTAAAATCGGATAAGAAACGGGCGAGATATGTTACTTTAAAGTTGGGTAAAACTTAAAGACACTTGCTGAGTTTTTATAAACTTTTATAAAAACTAACTTTTAAAACCAACTCGGTAATAATAGCGATAACACAATACTAGGGAGCTTTGTATGCAATGATTCCATCTCGATATTTCGTAGTGCCGAGCTTGTTGGATTTACGATTTAAAGTGTCCTAGCTCCGCATGCGATTATAGAATGGTCTTGTATATAATGGCCCGAACGGTGTTAGTTTATTATTATCAAACCCGAAGCCTAACCCTACCTTATTCATACATATACATACATTTTCATGTGCATTGGACTAGAATATAAAAACCTAAATTCTAAAATTTGATAGGTCAAGGTTAGACCTACCTGATTCTCGGATTTGAGACTCCTACGTGTTGGCTTACACACACTGCCTCATTACTTTTAGCTGGCTTGCTAAGGTGAGTTTATAGCCCCGCTTTTTACTTGTAATATACTTGGGGTGAGATACATGGTCTTTTACTTATGGACACAAGTACTTAAAACCTTTACTAGTTGCCTAAGTTACCACTAAGCCAAAGTAAATTCCCCTATCATGAATCGTTAGTTAAGGACTTAAGCGCGTTTGTATTGGATAGATCTATTAGGGTTTGACAACCCTCACCCAATGGCTAGACGATGTAACCCACGTCTACCACAACTAACTCGTGGACTCGAGTAGGGTGCTTTACTTTTGAAACTATATATGTTATTGGCTATAACATAGGAACACTTATGGGGTAAGGAACTTTGTTACGCTTCGATTTCATGAGCTTAGGTGCAACTGTAAGACTTTACTTAAACGGAAATCTTGTGGTCCACCTTATTACTAAACTAAACCTATGAATTCACCAACTTTATGTTGACTTTAGCATGTATGTCTCAGGTGCTTAGTCGAAAGGGCTTTCGACGGAGGGATTTTGGGATATGACAGAGTCGCATATTTCAAACTTACGCTTTTGGGAGATTTCCCTTGCATTACTTATTTTCTTTTAAGTTATGTAATGTAAATCTTTGTTTTGTGAACTCTGGTAACACTTTTCCTTAATCATGTAAAACTCTGATTTTCATTATCAATGAATGTATGTTCTTTTTTTAAAAACGACTCATATAGAGGTCGTTCGCCTATATATCATTGCTATCTGGGACCCATGAAGTCAACACCTCGAGTCTCGGGAACACGAGATTTGGGGGTGTGACAGATTGGTATCAGAGCTCTTGTTATAGCGAACCAGGTTGCATTAGTAAATATCCTGGTCTATAACTGAGCTTTAGAACTTACTGCTTCCGCACTACTTACTTATATTTTACATAGAAATGCTTACACTTTTGGACCTTGTCACAGTATGTCGACTCCCTACTACGTTATACTTTCTGATTCTGAGGATGACTATCCTCCACATACACCTACTACTCCAGATGCCGACTCGAGCGTCGATATGGACATCTCCTCTACCTTAGGATCCCCAGTTATACCATACGACGGATACGATGGCTTCGAGAGCGAGCATACCACCACCATTATCTACTTATCCGACACGGATTCGGACGAAGAGATGTATACCCACACGTCCGTGCTAGGCACGCCTTCTACTCAGTATGACGGATTCATCCCGGAGGACGAACCTTCCGTTCTTACTCCTATTGCCGAGCCTACTATCCATGACAATCCTACTCTCCGAGCTGACTCGGGATACACTCCTACTCCCGAGGGATTTGTCTACCCTGAGACGGAGGAAGAGGAGGAGGATCCCCCGGAGGATGACTCCGACACCGCCTCTTCCGATACTTTCACTACACCTCCTGCCACTATCCCTGCCATGGAGTCCCACCGCTACATTCATGCTCACATCTCCGGGGGAGGAGGAGCCCGCACTCGTTTGACCGCACGGAAGGCAGTTCCCATCCTTCCTACCGCACCTCACAGATACCACCCTCACGTCGTTGCCAGACGGACTCCACCTACTCCCGACAGTACTGTCGTCAGAAGAGACTACCATGATGTGGCCGTAGTTACTACTACACCTACCACCACACCCATTCCTACTACTACTACTACTCCCATCACCACTCCCATACCCACCACCACCACTACACCTCAGCAGGACCACGGCTACCAATATCAGGATTGGATGCGTTCTACCCTCCAAACTTGGAGGCAGACGGAGAGAGTACCCAGTACATACGAGATAGGGGAGTCATCTACTTCCCCCGTTCCAGTCCCGATTTCTTCCATTTTGCTAGCGAGACTAGCGCGCTTAGAGAGAGAGCAGAGGATGCTTGAGCAGGATTTCGGGAGTTATAACTCTTGGAACACTTCTAACATCAGGCAAAGCTTCGACATGGTTCGACATGACGCATCCTTAGCGGAGCGGGCATCAGAGGCTACACATGCGCGTGTCATGAATACACGTGGCGACTTAGCCACTCTGACATCTCGTCTTGAGTCATCAGAGAGGCGCATTGGCGAGTTAGAGGAGATGGTTCGGCGACTGAGTGGTGCATCTACCAGCACGAGACCTGGTCATCCACCTAGATAGGATAGTAGCATTTTAAACCTTCCATGACAGGTTGTGTCTGGGTTATTTTCTTTTGTACTTGAACTAAAATGGGTGTTCTATAAACCCATTCTTTTGTTGTATTTCCTTCGAAATCAATGTATTCAAGTTATATAAATGAAATATTGGTTTTAATCTACTTATTCTATTGTATGACTTGTGTTTGGTATGATTGCATATTTATTACTGCTTATATGTCGTGTATGTGTGGTTGATGCTATGTTTGGTTTTTTTTTTTTTTCTATTATTTGTTTTGAAGAATTATGCCGCCAAAGAGGAACACAAGGACCACCAGGAACTCACGAAACCCAAACGCTGATGACACGGAAGCTATCATAGCTCAGCGAGTAGCAGACGCTATTGCTGCGTATGTAGCTAACCACGCAAGCACCAATGGTGGGGCGGGAACCAGCAATACAGCTGGAGGGGACGAGAACGCCCATCGTGGTTGTTCTTGCAAGGAATTCATGAACTGCAAACCCCAGTACTTCAATGGTACAGAGGGAGCTGTCGGACTTCTCCGATGGTTTGAGAAGCTAGAATCCGTATTCCGCATTTGTAACTGCAATGAAGCCAATAAGGTCAAGTATGCTACTTGCACCCTCCAAAACAATTCTCTAACATGGTGGAATGCCTACGCTCAAACTGCAGGGATTGATGCGGCATATTTATTGCCATGGGAGGACCTGAAGCAAATGATGAAGGAGGAATACTGCCCCAGAAATGAGATCCAAAAATTGGAATCCGAATTTTGGAATTTGTCAGTGAAGGGAGATGACATAACTGGTTATACCACCCGTTTCCAAGAGTTATCCCTACTGTGCCCAGGAATGGTAACCCCGGAATACAAAAAGGTTGAAAGGTACATCTGGGGATTACCACCCCAAATTCAGAGAAATGTTACTTCCTCCGAGCCGGAAAACAGCCAGGGAGCCATCCGCATGGCGCATAGCTTGATGGACCAGTATGTTCGTCGAGGTTCATCTGAAAAGAAATCATCTGATAACAAACGGAAATGGGAGGATACTTCCGGGAAAAGCTACAATCAACAACCACCAAGAAGCCTGAAACAACAAAGGCTTATACGGCTGCCCCTGGTAACTATCAGGGAAACAAACCACTTTGCAACCGATGCAAGATCCATCATACCGGCCAGTGTACTGTGGTTTGCAAAAACTGTAACAAGACGGGCCACCAAACCAAAGATTGTAGGAAATCTGCCCCTATAGCTAATGTGAAGGTTCCTAACGTCTGCTTTAAATGCGGAGAACCGGGACACTTCAAAAAGGACTGCCCTCAACTAGCAAACCAAGACAACAATGGAAGAGCTCAGGGCAGGGCGTTTGTGATTAGAGCAGGAGAAGAACAACCAGGCCCGAACGTCGTGACGGGTACGTTTCTCCTCAATAATCAACACGCAACTGTTTTATTTGATACTGGTGCTGATAGGAGCTTTGTATCTACGAAATTTAAAACTTTGATCAATAATGCCCCAACTACCTTAGAAGCTAAGTATACAATAGAATTAGCAAACGGGAAATTGGTGACTACAAATAGTATCATTCGAGGTTGTACCTTAACCTTAGCTGACCACCCATTCAATATCGACCTAATACCTATTCAACTCGGAAGTTTTGACATAGTAATAGGAATGGATTGGCTATCTCTAAATCACGCCGAAATCATATGTAACGAGAAGATTGTTCGTATTCTCCGCACCGACGGGAAAACTCTCTTGATCAAGGGAGATGGGAGCCGATCAAATTTAAGCATCATATCCAACTTAAAAACGCTGAAGTACTTACAGAAGGGATGTGACGCCTATTTGGCTTACATGACGGAGACGGAAACGAAGGAGAAACAACTAAACGACGTACCGATTGTTCGAGAATTTCCCGAAGTCTCCCCAGAAGACTTACCCGGACTTCCACCTCCAAGACAAGTCCAATTTCACATCGATTTAAAGCCAGGAGACGCACCAGTGGCTCGAGCACCATATCGACTCGCTCCATCCGAAATGGAAGAGTTATCCAACCAACTCCAAGAGTTACTAGATCGAGGATTCATTCGTCCAAATTCCTCACCCTGGGGAGCACCAGTTCTTTTTGTCAAAAAGAAGGATGGATCCTTCAGGATGTGTATCGACTATAGAGAACTGAACAAGCTAACCGTGAAGAATCGTTATCCACTTCCAAGGATTGACGATCTTTTCGATCAGCTTCAAGGATCAAGTATCTACTCTAAAATTGACCTACGGTCAGGTTATCACCAACTTAGAGTACGAGAAGAAGATGTTCAGAAAACCGTATTTAGAACTCGCTATGGTCACTACGAATTCCAGGTTATGCCTTTCGGTTTGACCAACGCACCGGCGGTATTCATGGATCTTATGAATCGGGTGTGTAAACCGTACCTGGATAAGTTTGTGATCGTATTCATTGACGACATCTTGATATATTCGAAAAATAAGAAAGAACATGAAGAACATTTGAGATTAATCCTCGAATTACTGAAAAAGGAGGAATTGTACGCAAAATTATCTAAGTGTGAATTTTGGATCGAGAAGGTTCAATTCCTTGGCCACGTTATCGACAGTCAAGGCATCCACGTAGACCCAGCAAAAATTGAATCCATTAAGGATTGGGCTGTCCCTAGAACCGCAACGGAAATACGCCAATTCTTAGGTCTTGCCGGTTATTACCGACACTTCATTGAAAATTTCTCCTAGATAGCTAAAGCCTTGACGAAGTTGACGCAGAAAACTGAGAAGTTCGTTTGGGGTGAAGAACAAGAGTCGGCATTCCAATTATTGAAGCATAAGCTTTGTTGTGCACCGATTCTATCATTGCCCGAGGGAACAGAGGATTTCGTGGTATATTGCGACGCATCACACAAAGGATTAGGTTGTGTGTTAATGCAAAGGGAAAAGGTTATCGCCTACGCCTCACGACAGCTCAAAATTCACGAAGAAAACTACACAACACATGACTTAGAGTTAGGAGCTGTAGTGTTCGCACTCAAGATCTGGAGACACTATTTATACGGAACTAAGTGTACAGTGTTCACAGATCACAAAAGTCTGCAACACATTCTTGATCAAAAAGAATTGAACATGAGGCAGCGTCGTTGGATCGAACTACTTAGTGATTACGATTGTGACATCCGTTATCATCCTGGAAAAGCCAACGTAGTGGCAGACGCTCTAAGCCGAAAGGAGCGAGCTAAACCATTACGAGTACGAGCTTTGGTTATGACGATTCAATCTAATCTACCCACACAAATCCGCGATGCAAAATCGAAGCACTTAAAGATGAAAATGTAAAGGACGAAAACCTGCGAGGTATGGACAAATCATTTAAAACCAAAAGTAATGGAACCAAATGTTTTGAAGACAGAAGTTGGTTGCCCCACTTTGGAGGACTAAGGGAGTTGATCATGCAAGAATCGCACAACTCCAAGTACTCCATACATCCTGGATCAGACAAAATGTACCAAGACCTTAAAATGCTATACTGGTGGCCAAATATGAAATCTGAGATCGCTACTTTTGTGAGCAAATGTTTAACGTGCTCAAAAGTGAAGGTTGAATACCAAAAACCTTCTGGGTTATTGATACAACCCGAGATACCTCAATGGAAATGGGAAGGAATAGCAATGGACTTCATCACGAAGCTACCCAAAACCCCGCATGGTTACGACACTATCTGGGTAATAGTTGACCGACAAACAAAGTCCGCGCATTTTCTACCCATCAAAGAGACTGACAAAATGGAAAAATTAACACGGTTATACCTTAAGGAAGTCGTCTCTAGGCATGGGGTTCTTGTTTCGGTCATATCTGATAGAGATAGTCGTTTCACATCTAGATTCTGGCAATCATTGCAAAAGGCTCTAGGAACGCGTCTGGATATGAGCACTGCATATCACCCACAAACCGACGGCCAAAGTGAAAGAACAATCCAAACATTGGAGGATATGTTAAGAGCATGTGTCATCGATTTTGGAAAGCGATGGGATTTACACTTGCCCTTAGCAGAATTCTCCTACAACAACAGTTATCACACCAGCATCAAGGTTGCACCATTTGAGGCACTTTACGGACGAAAGTGCCGATCACCCGTATTTTGGATCGAAGTTCGGGATAGCCAACTTATTGGTCCAGATATTCTTCACGAGACCACATAAAAGATCGTGAAAATTCAGGAGAGACTCCGAACGACGCGCAGCCGACAGAAGAGTTACGCAGACCGAAGGCGGAAACCACTAGAATTCCAAGTTGGAGCCAAGGTGATGCTCAAAGTCTCACCATGGAAAGGCACCATTCGCTTCGGAAAGCGAGGAAAACTAAACCCCCGATACATCGGACCCTTCAAAATTCTGGAAAGAATTGGACCGGTAGCTTACCGACTCGACTTACCACAAGAACTAGACGGAGTACATAACACGTTCCACGTCAGTAATCTTAAGAAGTGCTTGTCGGATGAAACTCTAATAATCCCACAAGAGGAACTTCAGATTGACACCAAACTAAACTTCATCGAACAACCCGTCGAAATCATGGATCGTGAGATCAAACAACGTCGACAGAGTCGAATACCCATCGTACAGGTTCGATGGAATTCCCGTCGAGGACCTGAATTCACTTGGGAACGAGAGGACCAGATGAAACTCAAGTACCCTCATCTCTTCTCAGGCACCCAACCTCCAGAACAAACCAACTAAATTTTGGGACGAAATTTCCATAACAAGGGGAGACTGTGACAACCTACAAAAATCAAGGTTCACACCAACTCGACCTCTTAAACAACTAGTATATGTTTTTTTTCAATTATGTACGACCGGTAGGTCACACTATACATATGTGATGCTTAAGGACTATATCTAAACATATACGGATACCGGAATTAGGTATACGGGATTCACCTTACGTAAACGTATACATTTTTACAACTATATTTCTAGTCCAACATGAAAGGCATAAAACTCTAACCTTCCATTCATCATCTTTGCATGAATTGTTGCATGCATGTAGTATAAGTTACCAAAACTTGCATAAGTCACCCACTAGACATCAAAACATGCCTAAACACCCTAGACTTTGCAAAAACCACCCAAACCCCCTCCCAAGGCTCCATGACCGTTCACAAGGGGCCCCCATGGGATTCCTTGACTTTGTTGTCTAGATTGTGATCACTTGCTTGAATAGTAGGTTACTATGGAACTAAAAACTCCATACCAATCATGACATCACAACCATGGTAGAAACAATGGCTAACTAGGGCTAACTTCTAACCCAACCTCCCCTCTATAAATAGAAGGCCCTATCATTCTTTTACACTTGCTCAAAACACAAAAATCTCTCCCCCTCCACTCTCTAGAATCGGCCAAGGCCAAAGGAAGCAAGAAAATACCAACAACTCACATACTTGCATAATCAAGGGTTTAAAAGTTAGAGATTTGAAGCTTGCATAAGTCCTCCTTTCATAATCACTTAGTAGGTAACCTAAACTCTTCTCATTTATGTATTATACACATATTTGCATATCACATATATCATGAAAACATATAACCATAAACTACTCTTGAAGAGAAACTTAACATAGAAACCGGAAAAATGTTTTATCATAATCATGTACTAAATATATGTTAAAAGTGTAATAAAGACAAAGGGTCTTAAACAAAAGTTAAATATATGTTTCATAACAAACATACTCAAAAATGGGGATTTTTGGATGGGTAATGATACTCAAAAGATGCAAAACTTACAAACATACCCAAACACATAACCTACTGCCTACCCGACTGTTTTTAGTGATCTCAGAGAAAACGTATTTCGAACTATAAAATGATACCTATCCCATCTTAAAGTTAACTAAAAAACCAACTTTTTGATATAAGATTCGTTAAAAACGGATAAATATCGAGCAAGATATGCCATTTTAAAGTTTGACCTAATTTCTTGAATCACAAACTGCTTACCAGTGGACTTTTTGTTAAATCTGGGAAAAATGGTTTTGAATTGGGACATAAGGCCTATGGGATTTGAAAGATAGTTCAAATGCCTACATTTCCATAAAAAGAACACCAAAAACGGATAAACTACCAAGGAGTTATGATATTTTCAAGTTAACATGTACTATGAGAAAACCCTAAAACATACTGTTAGTATTTCTGTTATAAATATCGGTAGAATTTCAATCTAGTTTCAAGGCCTAAACCATTTGAAAGGTATTTCAAACGCGGTCGTTTCTATATAAGATTCATTAAAATCGGATAAGAAACGGGCGAGATATGTTACTTTAAAGTTGGGTAAAACTTAAAGACACTTGCTGAGTTTTTATAAACTTTTATAAAAACTAACTTTTAAAACCAACTCGATAATAATAGCGATAACACAATACTAGGGAGCTTTGTATGCAATGATTCCATCTCGATATTTCGTAGTGCCGAGCTTGTTGGATTTACGATTTAAAGTGTCCTAGCTCCGCATGCGATTATAGAATGGTCTTGTATATAATGGCCCGAACGGTGTTAGTTTATTTTTATCAAACCCGAAGCCTAACCCTACCTTATTCATACATATACATACATTTTCATGTGCATTGGACTAGAATATAAAAACCTAAATTCTAAAACTTAATAGGTCAAGGTTAGACCTACCTGATTCTCGGATTTGAGACTCCTACGTGTTGGCTTACACACACTGCCTCATTACTTTTAGCTGGCTTGCTAAGGTGAGTTTATAGCCCCTCTTTTTACTTGTAATATACTTGGGGTGAGATACATGCTCTTTTACTTATGGACACAAGTACTTAAAACCTTTACTAGTTGCCTAAGTTACCACTAAGCCAAAGGAAATTCCCCTATCATAAATCGGTAGTTAAGGACTTAAGCGCGATTGTATTGGATAGATCTATTAGGGTTTGACGACCCTCACCCAACGGCTAGACGATGTTACCCACGTCTACCACAACTAACTCGTGGACTCGAGTAGGGTGCTTTACTTTTGAAACTATATATGTTATTGGCTATAACATATGAACACTTATGGGGTAAGGAACTTTGTTACGCTTTGATGTCATGAGCTTAGGTGTAACTGTAAGACTTAACTTAAACGGAAATCTTGTGGTCCACCTTATTACTAAACTAAAACTATGAATTCACCAACTTTATGTTGACTTTAGGATGTATGTCTCAGGTGCTTAGTCGAAAGGGCTTTCGACGGAGGGATTTTGGGATATGACAGAGTCGCATATTTCAAACTCACGCTTTTGGGAGATTTCCCTTGCATTACTTATTTTCTTTTAAGTTATGTAATGTAAATCTTTGTTTTGTGAACTCTGGTAACACTTTTCCTTAATCATGTAAAACTCTGATTTTCATTATCAATGAATGTATGTTCTTTTTTTTTTAAACGACTCATATAGAGGTCGTTCGCCTATATATCATTGTTATCTGGGACCCAAGAAGTCAACACCTCGAGTCTCGGGAACACGAGATTTGGGGGTGTGACATCCGCTCACAAATCACTTATAACATAAATATATACATATTCTAGTTCGTTTTAAGTCCCAATAGTCCATATATGTCACAAATGTTATTACTTTTACTTATTCAGTCCCCAAATGTTATATGACAAAAAGTCAGCGGGTCAAACATAGTCAAAACGTGCCAAAAACGACAAAACGACAAGTGTCCGAAAAACAGCAGCTCTGTGCGCCGCTGTGACCACTGGAACGGCGCACAGAACCAGATTTTTCACCCGCTGCGTCGTCCTGGTCACGGGGACGGCGCACGGGTCGCGGGTTTTCGAGTTTTTTGTTGTAAAACGTTTATTTAGCCTTAGATTCCGACATGCAATAGGTTTAAACTTATTAAAACATCATTTTAACAGTTTATAAATCATTTTAAGTTACAAATTCGTGGATCCAACGACTATTTCGATTAAAAACGTTTTTGACCATAAAAAGTCATAGATTTGTATAAAAAATTATTTTGAACCGTTGGATATTACATGCAAGTAATAAAATCAGTATAAAATGAAAAGAGAAAGGTTCCTACCGAAGAGATTAGCTTGGATGAGGTTTTGGCCGGATTTAGCTTCAAAAATCTTTACAAGAATGGTCCTTTTTCGAACACTTTTGGTTTCCCTTGATTATCTTGATGTTCTAAACGATTTGTATGGATGGAAAATGAATATTGATGGTTGGAAATCACTGGAAATGATGGGTTCTTGAGAGGTTTTAGAGAGAAAATGGGTTATGTGTGTGTTTTGTTTTTAATAAAATGAATAACAAAATGAATAAAAGAAAAGTGATGGAGTCCCATTAGTACTGGTATAAAGTCAGTAATTATGACATATTCTCGAGATTGATTGGTTTAAAAATGTTGGAAATCGATACATGCAAGAAATTCAAAATATTACAATTTTCGTCCTGCAGGACGGCGCACATGGCCTCTGTGCATCGTCCTGGACGATTTTTGTAATAATTTTTGGGTTTTGGCTGATTTTGCATAATTGTTTCGTTGGACCTTTTCGTTAACTAAAGTTTTAAACTATGTTACATTATGAACTTAGGAAAGTTCATTAGAAGTTTTCTTGGTATTAGGACTTATATAATTTGATTCCGGTTTTGATTCCGACACTATCGCGGTTCCGGTTATTGAATAGTTAAAGACTAGATAGACCGAAAGAGACATAGAGTATAAAAATGCACCTGGAATTAGACGGTTGTCACAAAATTGCACCTTAAGATCGTTATATTGTGAACCTTTACTAACGGTGAGTGTATTGTGTTTTGGAGGAAGGTTGTCCTCAGCCCACGCCACCAAGGTCTTTGGTTCCGGCTTCTTTACTTGAATATTCTAATGGGTGCTTACGGTAACAATCGTTTTCTCTCAAATTCCTCATTTTCATTATCCATCGTTATTCGGTTTTAGCCTTGAAAACGGTTAGGAGTAAATATTAGACCAACACTTAATGTATTATCGGATTTGGACAACATCGGACATAATACGTTAAAATGTGAATTTAAGCATAAGTAACGTATTTAACTTATACCCTATTATATATTATGAGAAAAACTTAAATGCTCTTGAAAATATAAATTTTGACAAGCGGGAAATTGTACTGAATTTGGACTAATAATCTACGTTGCGGAAGCGCTGCCGAAATTCGTTTCACGACTTTTTACGACTATAATCACTTATATGAGTAAACTTGTGCATAAAAGTAATATATTACATAATAACATCATCTTTGGACTCAAAGACGTCAACATATTTATAAAAGTCATAATATTTCTTAAAACGGATGTTTTAACCTCGTTTAACAAATAAACCTTCGCTACATAACGCGTTCGTAATCTAAAATCATCAAATGGCGTTTTTTACGAAAAACTCTTGGTAAAATGATTTTGAAAGTTATATTACCCTTATATTTTGAAAGTAAGACTTTAAATTATTCAAAGTGTCAAATTGGACTTTTAAATTGACTTTGACTTTTAATAAGTCAACATAATTGACATTTGACTTTTATAAGTCAACATCTTTGATCTTGGTCAATATAATGAACATTGGTATTAATATTCTTTTCGACTTGGAGTTATCACTTGCTTCCAACGGTCGCTGTTGACGTGAAAGATCGATATCTTCCCGATCGACCCTATTCTGGCGCGGAACATCGTCTTCCTAATCCGTCATCCTTATTCGACTTATTAATCGTTGGACTAATATATTAATTTAATCTCAACCGACAAGGCTAAACCGACTATATTATTTACTGTTTTAGGGCACTTAGACGGTGGGTTTGTAATCCCGTGATTGTATCACCCGAGTAATTGTTGTGCTTTCACTGTGAGTTATTCGTAGCCCTTGTCTTAAATAATTTTGGGCTGTAAAGGGTATTTTAAACTGTCTGTGTATTTTGAACTGTCTACATGTATGCGGAATGTTATAAATTATCTTGTTTACCTAGTGAAATTTGTCTGCCTTAGTTTTAAGTGTCTAAGCCATGGTGGCTCCCCTCTAATACACTCGTTAAGCTTTTTCCCGTGGTTCATATGTATAGATATGTATTGGGTTATGTACCTAACCCACATTCCCCTGTAGGTTGTTACTACGAGCGGATGTTATGACCTTATTATTAAACTGTATGATTAAGCTGACTGCCTTTGGTCTGACACACCATTGGATTGGGGATTAAACTGATTGGTTAGGATCGAGATGTATGACTACTTAGGCATAGTACCTTTCACTTTTGGATGAATACAAGATATATGATTTTAAACTTACATTGTTTACTGAAACTTGTCGATGGGTCACTTTTTACTTAAAATTGCGAATAATTCACCAACATGTTGTTGATGTCGTTTTAACGCTTTGCAGGAAATTAAGGATTTCCATTGATCATGCCATAGTTTATTTTCAGATCGCTTGCTTTTGGGGAAATTTAAATTTGAACTGTTTATTGTAATTTCCATGACGATCCGTTTGTTTATTTCTTTTGGAATTGTATTTGTACTTGGCGCCTTATCGCCTTTGACTTTATGATGTAACTTGTAACATTTGGCATGATCTATTTAATTTGATGTTTTGTTTATCGGTTATATTGTTGTAATCTTGACTCTTGATATTATAACTGGAACATCCCGTGTTTCCGCTATTAGCGGGGTGTGACAGGGTTTATATTGATCATCGTTTTAATAGTATCATTTTCTACTGGTCAATTTTCTCAACAGTTACTACCGATCCTTTCTACTGGTTGTAGTTACTACTGCCAGTTGTAATAATCTTGGTGGGAAGTTTCTACTGCCAAGTGGAAAGTTGGTTATTTTGTTTTGTGTGCACGGGCTATTTAGTATAAATTGGGAATCTAATTGTCTTATTTAATTCTATTCAAATTGAAATTGTTACACCCAAAATTGCAAAACCCTCTTTCGAAGGAAATCTTTCTCAAAATAAACCCTCTCGTCTTCCGCAAACCCTAATCGCTCATTTATCAAGTTCAATCACTCTCAAATCAATGGCGGAACAACAAGAACTTACATCCGGTCTTACTCATAACATTGCCGTTGATCTTGCACTCCATAAAGAGGCCGATGATTTTCATCCGATTATCAAGTTCTTTCGAAGATCCTACATTCGTTATGCTTTAACGGTAAACCCTCCGGTTACTGAAAAGTACATCCGTGAGTTTTGGAACACGGAAACTCTGGAAAACATTGATAATTACAGAGGCAAATATTCGATCACACTTACGTCTCAACGATGCCTCAGGTCTAACATCGATTCCTAATGATGAACTGTTTGATATTTTTGAGTGAATGGGGTATGATGGAAACCTAACAAAGTTCACTTTCCAAAAGACGCTTATCTCTCCTCAATGGAGATACATGGTGCATGTCTTACAGCAATGTATCTCTAAAAAGAGATATACCTGGAATGAGTTTAACACTACCATAGCTACTGCTATGGTGTGTCTAGCTACAGGAAGGGTATATAATTTTTCAAACATGATTTTCAATGATTTAAAGTGGAATCTTGCCTACGTGGAAAACAAGTTTTTAATGTACCCTCAATTTTTAACTGTCATCATTAATAAAGAAATTGAAAATATTTCCAATGAGGGAGATAATCTTATCATGGATTGTCATACAAAGAAAACTTTTTCAAACATGAGAAGAACATTGAACAAATTTTCTGGGAAGGTGACACCATTGTTCTCTACAATGGTGGGTGTCCATGTTGCTACCGATGAAGGACCAAGTAACCCATTTGAGTCCCAACCCACACCACCCACTTCCACTGTTGTACCTGATACTGAAACCGAAAAGAGTGCCTCTGTTGCACCAACTCCATCAACTCAAAGTAAACCTCAGAAGGAGTACGCCCCTAAGGCCAAGAAGGGTCCTTCACCTCTTGGACCTAAAGCTAAAACTTTTAAACCAGTGGTGAACCCAGTTAAGAAGGTGGTCCATAAGGAGAGGGGAGACCATGTCGAAAGGGCTCATACTATTGATGCACCACTTCGTGGTGCTCAGGCAGTAAGAAAAGCATTAAGACCCAATCGAAGACAACTCTAGAAGAGGATGTTTCTCCGGAATCATTCCCTAGAGGTACCTGGCGCCAAGAGACCAAGGGGAAGGGTGATGCAACTACTCGGCAGGAGGAACCCTCTACATCCGAGGAACTTCCCAATGTTGGTACTCAACAGAAGGGTGGGGAGGATAGATATGGCTATACACCTATGGAATTGATGGATATGTGCCAAAAATTTATTGTGAAAGTGGAAGGACAGGAGGAGGAGATTAAACGATTGAAGAAACTGGTATCTCGCTTGGTTCAGGAGGTAAAAGTGTGCAGAATCGTGATGAAAAGTTATGTCAAGTTGAAGAAGAAGAAGGTTGGTAAAAAAGGGGGAAAGAAGGGTGGAGCAAAGCCAAAGCTGCCCACTCCTTCAGGTACTAGTTCAAGTTCTAGCTCCCCAAGCAAAGATGGTCAGAATGTTGGCACTAAGGGGGAGAAAAGTGTAGAGAAGGAGGTTGAGAAGGAACAACAAACAGAAACAGAGACTCCAATTCTTAAAGAAGATATTGTGGTTGAAACCAATGAACAACAGGAAGTTTCAAACGTCCCAGTGTCTACTGTACAAAAGTCAACTGAATGGACAACTGAAGATCAAGAACTACATGATGTCATTATGAACATGGGAGATTCTGAAGTTGAAATCAAACAGGCAAGGGAACGAGTGGATGAAATCTTGTTAGGGATTGCCAAGATTAAGATTGAAGAACAGAAGGAAAGAGATGAGAAAAAGAAGCCACCAGTTACTACTGGTGAGGAGCCACCAGTTAATACTAGTGACAAAACAGAAGAAAGTCCTACTGGTGAAACTGAAGCTACAGTTACTACTGTACTCCACCAGTAGTTTCTCACATTGAATATGATTCAACCATGGCTTCAGAACTTTAAAATATCAAAGAAGAGAAAGCTAAATAAGAAAAGGTGAAGGCTGAGGAATTAAGGAAAGAACAAATTGCAGCTGCAGTAGCACGCCAAAGGAAAGCAGCCGTTGAACAACAAGGAGAAAAGAATTCTGAAGGCTGCTCAAGAGCAAGCCAAGCTGGAGAAGGAAATACAAGAATTGAAGAAGGAGAGAGCTCTCAAGGCTGCTCTTGACAAAGGGTATAAAGTTGTCTACTTTGGAAAGAAGAAGGATGCAGATCCAAGAGTGGAGAAGAAGAAAGTTCAATAACAGTATGTGCCATCCAAACGAACATATCCAGGTGGCAATGTTCCTACTGCTAAAAGATCAAAGCCAGCAGTAGAAACAGTTGTTACTGGTACCAAAATAAAGGAAAACACAAGTTCTTCTGCTCATACTGGAGTGAAGAAAGCAAGAGTTGAGCAAATGAAGAAATCTACAACAGAAAGTTCTCAAAGTACTGAAAAGGAGCCACAAGCTGGGAAAGAAGAAGAGAAGCCAAAAGTTGTCCAGGTGAAACAAGAAGACATTTCTGGTAACTTTTTGTTTGGGTGTGTGCCTGAGATTTCAGATGATTAGGTAAATGAGGCTGTTGATAGAGTTTTTTACGATATGAAGACTCTGATCATACATTCTGAAGACATGAATTGTGCAACAACCTTTACTGAAGTACCCATAGTAGATTGGTTTGTTGTGGTTGTGGATGGTAAGAATGGTTACAAGGTTGTTAGATCTGTCAAGAGCTTCAGAGTGTTCTACGGTCAAGTCGAAAGGACTTGGTGAAACTCTTTCTCATCGGATGCAAGAATTACTCCAATGGCCAAGGTACTGTTCTAGATTATAATGAAATATTTATGGAAGTACTGGAGGTCATGTTTGAGCCTGAGAATGTGCCAGAAAAGTTGTCAAAGTTTACTCCTGTTCTTGAATGGATACACTATGAGAGTTGTGGACAATATATGTTTCGTTAGCTCATTGTTATGTGATATGTTTCGTTAGCTCATTGTAAGGAGATAATTATGTAAACAATATATTGATAGTTATATTCGTAGATTTCTTTAGAGATTTACCCTAATCGTTATTAGGGTTTCCTCAAGGTCTATATAAATAGATCCTTGTGTCGTTGTAAACACATGTCTGTTAACGAACAATAATTCTTAATAGATTGAGGTTGTTGGTGGAATTCTTGTGTTCTTAATTATTAACGTTTATTCATTCGTATATACATAAACTGTTAATCAATTAACCCTTGTTAATATCAAAGTGTTGATCCGATGCAACTTCTTTGACACGTCTAGATCTACAAGTTTTCTAAACACAAACCTAGTTCGACAGATCCTAACATATTAGGCCAATCCTAAGGTTTCACACCTAGTTTGTGACAACCGTCACTTTTTCCGTCTCAGTTTAGTTATGCCTCTAGCTCTTACCTGATTTTAAAAAAACTTTTAAATTTAAGTTCCTTATACTTTACTTACGTTTGATTATTGCTTAGGACATGTGTGTATACCTCTGTATGTGATTGATATCGTGTTAGCTTAGGTGCACAAGTAGTTAGTTCCCACTAGATGAGCTCCTAGATGACTTAAAGATTAATATCGTGTTTTATAATCGAGTTGCTATGTAAACTTTATTAAATCTAATTAATCGAGTGTTCGTCTTCAATGCTTATACATAATGTACTTAAATCACTGTCCCGAGTTACGTTCATTTTGTGATCTACACTTTTGAGAAACGTTTGTTGCTTGTGAGCGAAAATCAAATCTTTGTTTTGATTGTGCACTGTGCCGCAGTGGCTACCTCGTGGCCCAGGTCAGCTTTTCTAATTCGTTTGTTGGAGTGTTTGTGTCGAGTCCTAGCCTTGAAACACCTTCTAGTCGGGTGCTAACTGTCCCAAACAACCCCTAATCGACCCTTTAACCCTTAACCCTAAGACTACCATATAAATACATCCTTAACAAAACCCTAATCTCCTTTTTGTTTTCATTTCACAACCGTCACCCCTTGCTCTCTCTCACTGCAGCCGAATTCCCCTCCATTGCAGACATAAGTAGATGTTCTTTTGGAGTTCCTGGTCTGATCATCATCATCATTCATTCAATCATCAACCATAGTGTGTAGGTAATTGGTTGTTTCAAATTGATGTTCATTTCTTTTCTATCATGTCCGATTATCATTATAATCACCTGTTAATTTGTGTTGCTCATTGTTGTAATCAGCTTTTGGTTGTTTGTGTGGTGGATTATTTCATTATATATCAACCCTAATAGATATTCATCATCCTTGGATCATCATTTATTCATCAAATGTAAGTGTGTTTGTGTTAATCCCTCTTGGCCGATTCATTCATTCAATTCTGATTCATGTTTAGATATTCTAATCTTATGTTGTTATTCGATCTTGGTTATGGTTGATACATGGATCGATCCCAACGGCCCTTGCTTCTCTTTTCGTGGTCTTAGATCATTCTTGTATTGTGTCTAGGAGCAAGACTCAACTTTTCCAATCGTTACATACAAGCTTAGGGTATAAGACCCTAACTCTTGATTTCCCTTTTTATGTTTCATTGTGTTATTCTTAAATCGTGTTATGTTTATTTTTGAATCTGTTTTTTGGGTGTTTATAATATGAACTAACATCACGTGATTTGTATCTACAAGTTTCATACGCAAATCGTCATCTAAAACCCTAATTTGAAAGCTTATACGTTGAATTGTAAAACTTGTTGATCGATAAATCATTATGTCTTGTTCGAACAATAACTCTAAAATGATATTGTATTTGAAACTGGGATCTGAACGAATATTGTAGCTCTTGGAATCTAGTTTTCAGAAATGTGAGGCTCGTTGTCTAATTCTTCGTAAAAATTCCTAAAACTGTAAATTACTAACAGGGGGTCATATCTGAGTTTTTAAATCGATTTGTTAGCATTAAAGACATGAAATTGCGTAACGACCTAGAAACATTTTTAGATAATGTGTAATTGGTTATTATCACTTATTAACATACTTATTAACAGATACTAAACATATTAAAAAGAATTAACTTGATTAAATGGTTATGAGGTAACATAAAAGCATTTATAGCTCAAACTAGATAAACTTACGTTTTGGACAGATTGTTAAACCAGTTTTGTTTCAATCATAACTATTTTATAATTACCTCAAATTGATCAAATCCAAAGTCTATAATGTATCCTTTCGAGTCTAGTTTTCGAACGTATAATATTCATCGTTTAAATCTTCCTAAAACTCAAGTTATAACAATTTTAATGGACATAGGTACTCGCTGAAATTTCTATCGCCATACCTACACTTACCGGTTAATCTCAATTATGTGACATAATCAAATTTCTAATACGGACATGTTAATTATGTTATTTAATCGAGTTGAAACTCGAGAAACTTATTTACTTACGATTCATTACTTTTAATCATTTAGGGGAGCTCAATATCTAGTCGGGACTTAGCCTTGTGACCTACTACCTCATATACACACACTCACACTACTAGAGTAGTATCGCTTACTTACTATATCTAGGTGAGTTCATTGCCCCACTTTTACTATTATATATGTTTTACAAATCGGGGGAGAGTAAAGCTCAACCAAAAACAACTTTTGAGGAAAACGGATTCTGATAAACGGATTTCATTTCCATTACTTACTATATATGGAAATCTTTCTATTGTTGGAAACTTACTAAATTTGTAAAACTTACCATAAAAAGATGTTTCTATTTATGGAAAGTTACTACGTTTGGAAATTCATAAAATGTGTAACATAAACCTAATGCATATTTTCAAAAACTTAAACGAAACATTGGTTGTGAGAGTTGTTTACCAGTATACCTTTCCTACTGGTAAAACCCTGGTCAGTATACATTTCCTACTGATGTATTAGTATACCTTTCCTACTGATACCTACACTAGTATACCTTTCCTACTAATGAGGTGTACTTACGGCAGCGTGGCTACTGCGGATGTTGCTAGTCAGTATACCTTTCCTACTGACATTACTCGATTACTAGTATACTTTGCCTACTAGTGATATATGCTTACGATGGATGATTATGGATGATGATTTTTTTATTACTTACATGCATTAGTTACACATCCTTTTTGCTAAACTGATGTTGAGATATGTTTTTCTTACTATTACATTTTATACATACTCAATGAACTCGCTTAACTTTATGTTGACTTTTCGAGCTTTATTTTTGATGAGGTTAGTAAGGAACCAAGCCCAATAACTAACAAGTTGATAAAAACTACCTGACAAGTTGTCACCAAAAATAGTCAGGCTGTCATAAACTGCCTGTCAAGTTGGCAACGCCTCCAAGTTGTCAGCACCTGTCAAGATTGTCAATGCCTGTCAAGGTGTCAACGGCTGTCAAGTTGTCAATGCCTGTCCAAGTTGTCAGCGCCTGTCAAAGTCAAGCTATGTCAGCGCCTGTCAAAGTCAACCTATGTCAGCGCATGTCAAAGTCAAGCTATGTCAGCGCCTGTCAAAGTCAAGCTATGACAGCGCCTGTCAAAGTCAAGCTATGTCAGCGCCTGTCAAAGTCAAGCTATGACAGCGCCTGTCAAATCAAGCTATGTCACCGCCTGTCAAGTTGTCACCGCCTGTCCAAGGTGTCAGCGTCTGTGAGTGCTTTATTATCATCATAATAGTAACGCGTTACATACACTGATGATTAATGATTAAGACCGTTCAAGTATTCATGATCATCACTAATGGACAACGTGCCATATACTTGACACTGGCCATATAAATACATGGTCCAAATCATTATCGACCTCACTTACTTTTTTCTCATCTCATCTCAACACATACTCACAAAACCTTAAACGCAGAGTTCATATACTCTCACTCTCATCCTCAACCTTGATCACCCTAGGTTCGTCAAGAACTTGTTGGGTTTGCACTGTGATCATCACAGGAGATCCAAGGTTGACATCACCTAATCTTTGTGTTTGACAATCTCTGTTCGAACATTGGCGCCATCCGTGGGACACGTTTTTTAACGACGTTTCACTTTTCCCAATTCCTTTTGTTTTTTCTTTTCTCCGTAATCAACCGTTTCCATGGAGGCAACAAATTCATCGCAGGTCATTTCTTCAGCGCCAGAAATAACCACTACCGTGACTACCACTGCACCGGCAACGGTGATGACTTCACCCCCTGCTTTTCCTCCATCACCTGTTCGTACCACAATTCCAGGACCATACGTCGATTCTAAGTGGACGGTGTCGGATCTAAGGTCGACACGAGGGTATCCCTCTTTAACAAGTCCCCTTTTTTCCACAAGGTTGGCGGGAACAAGTATGTTTACTTCACCACCGCCAGTGACATCCATCCCTCCATTTCAACCTCTTTTGTCCCACGGGACAAGCTCTCAGGAGGATGGCACGGATCTTGTAAGACAACATGTTTCGATTGCTTCCCAGCCTGCTACTCAAGGGGTTCAGGAGGATCCCATTGTGGAACTGCTTAGAAGGTTAGCTTAGAGCACTCAGCCACCACCACCCCCACCACCACTTACTTCGTCGGATCTGTTGTCACAGTTAGTGGAGGCATTGCGCCCAACGCCTCAGCCAGCGCCCGTACAGCTAGTAGATCCGTTGTCACAACTCCTGGAGAGGCTAAGGCAACCAAGCACACACACCTCACCAACATCTCTACCACAGGACACATCTAACGACATGCTCAGAGTGTTTCAAACCCTAGTGACAGCAGCAGTACCACCCCGTGCAGCCACTATGCCTTTGTCAGTGGTTAGTTCAAAGTTTTGTGACTGGGTTGCCAGATTCCCACTCCCAGATAAGCAAAAAGTTCCGTCCGTTGTTGGTACTTACGACGGTACTCGAGATCCAGACGACCACCTTGCTCTGTTTGAACAGGCTATCATGACGGAGAAATGGTTAGACCCAGTCGCTTGCCACATGTTCCCTGGAACATTACAAGGTTTCGCCCGTGATTGGTTTGTTGACTTGCCTGAGATGAGTATTCAAGATTTCGCAGATCTAAAAGCCAAGTTTGTGACTCAGTTTGTACAACAAAAGAAGCAAAATAGAACTCATATATAGGCTCATTTGATACGAAAAAAAAGAAGGAGAGGGGTTGCATGACTTTATCCAGCGATACACACAAGAATGCCAGAAGATCGCCATGTTACCAGAGAGTCAACAAATTTTTGGCTTTACTCTTTCCCTGCTTCCAGGACAACTGCAAGAAAAGTTAATCAAGAGAACTCCAGATACTTTCAAAGAAGCCACGGACAGGGCATATGACTATCTAAGGTCAAAGGAAACTGTCTCCCTGACAAAAAGAGAGGTAGGCGGCAAGTCATGGACCGACACTCGACGAGATGAAAGGAGAAACAGGAGGTTTGGCCCATACGATAAACATGCGTCTGAGCTTGATCTTAGCAAAACACCAAAAGAAATCTTAATAACAGAGCAGGTGTGCGCTACCCTTACCCCTCCACCCCAGATGGAGCATAGGTCAGGTACGAAAAACATGAATAAATACTGTGATTTCCATGAAGACCATGGACACGACACAAATGTCTGTAGAGAGCTCAAAAGGAAAAAATAAAAATCTTAATAGATGTGTTAAAGTTTGTCAAGTTTTCTTGACAAATCTGTGTTTGTTTAAACGTCTAAGGCACATAACGAGTACGTAAACTACGTAAAAAAAAAAAAGACTTACGAGTACAGATAATTACGACTTGCAAACCGTTGTTTTGGCAAATCCTAAATCGGGGGCATGATGAGGTTAGTAAGGAACCAAGTCCAATAACTAACAAGTTGATAAAAACTACCTGACAAGTTGTCACCAAAAATAGTCAGGCTGTCATAAACTAACTGTCAAGTTGGCAACGCCTCCAAGTTGTCAGCACCTGTCAAGATTGTCAACGCCTGTCAAGGTGTCAACGGCTTTCAAGTTGTCAACGCCTGTCCAAGTTGTCAGCGCCTGTCAAAGTCAAGCTATGTCAGCGCCTGTCAAAGTCAAGCTATGTCAGCGCCTGTCAAAGTTAAGCTATGTAAGCGCATGTCAAAGTCAAGCTATGTCAGCGCCTGTCAAAGTCAAGCTATGACAGCGCCTGTCAAAGTCAAGCTATGTCAGCGCCTGTCAAAGTCAAGCTATGACAGCGCCTGTCAAATCAAGCTATGTCACCGCCTGTCAAGCTGTCACCGCCTGTCCAAGGTGTCAGCGTTTGTGAGTGCTTTATTATCGTCATAATAGTAAGGCGTTACATACACTGATGATTAATGATTAAGACCGTTCAAGTATTCATGATCATCATTAATGGACAACGTTCCATATACTTGACACTGGCCATATAAATACATGGTCCAAATCATTATCGACCTCACTTACTTTTTTCTCATCTCATCTCAACACATACTCACAAAACCTTAAACGCAGAGTTCATATACTCTCACTCTCATCCTCAACCTTGATCACCCTATGTTCTTCAAGAACTTGTTGGGTTTGCACTGTGATCATCACAGGAGATCCAAGGTTGACATCACCTAATCTTTGTGTTTGACAATCTCTGTTCGAACAATTTTCAGGTAATGAGCAGACATAGGAAGTAGGTTTGAGACTTGGCTTTTAGAAGACTTCAGGTCTTGCATTGCATTGTGACACTTCCGTTTATGCATTATTTTTCTTTTGGATTATTTTCAGGCTTGTATGCCTATGTCCTTCCATTTAAAATACTTCGTTACCATTTACGTTTCTGTTTAATATTTATGTTGTAGTGTAAGACTTGTACATGAGACAAGGATAACTTTCTTGTTAAATGGCAATGTCATAACACTTTGGTTTAATTCTTGCATTTGGTATTTCTCTATTATATTGTTATGTTGTGATGATTTCCAATCGGCCACACCCTCCGTTCCCGCCGCAGGCGGAGTGTGACATAGTTGTTGTTAAGAGGACTTTTAGATACCTTAAGGGACAACCTAGTCTAGGACTTTGGTATCCTAAGAATTCAAACTTTGATTTATATGCATGTATAGATGGTGACTATAGTGGTTGTAATCTTAATAGGAAGTTAACAACAGGAGGATGTCCATTTCTAGGAAATAGACTTGTTTCTTTGCAGTGCAAGAAACAAACATCAGTATCTCAATCTTCTGCTGAAGCTGAGTATATTGCTACAGCTTCTTGCACTTCCCAAGTTCTATGAATTCAGAATCAATTGTTAGACTATGACATTAACTTTATGAACACACACATCAACATAGAACACATTGCTGTAATGTTCATAACTAAGAATCATGTCCAGCACTCAAAGACTAAACACATTGAGATTATGTATCATTTCTTTAGAGATTGTTTTATATAGAAATTAATGCACTTGGTTAAGGGTCACACTGACAATCAATTACCTGAACTTTTCACAAAGCTATTTGATATAACAAAATTCAATTTCTTTGTTCAAGCTATTGGTTTAATGAATCTTGACTAAGTGTATTCCAAAGTATTTATGTACATATCTTTTTGTATTTTGTTCATATTCTATTTCAAAATACAAAAAGAGGGTTGAAAATAGGAAAAACTCAAAAATATTTTTTAAAGTAATAAGTTGAAATGTTTAAGTTGGAAATACAAATTTTAACTTTAAAAATGCAAAAATATTTTAGGTCTATAGAAGAATTTTTTTAACTTTGAAGTTCAAATTATTAACTCTGAAAATTCAAAAGCATTTGTTTTCTGTTTATACAGATAAAACTCAAAAAATAAATATATATTTTTTTTGTTGTTGATTAAAATTTGTTCGAAAAACTTTACAAAAAGATTTGTTTCTATATTATTTTGAAGTCTTAAGTCTTTTATGTTTTATTGAGTCTTTTAATTCTTTGTTAATTTTATTTATTTCATTTACAATCTTCTAGAAAATCCATTACACAATTTGAAATATGTTTTGAAAAAATCAAAAACAAGTCTTATACATTTGACTGTTTTGTACAAAAAAATGAAAAACCAAATACAAGTGCTAAAATGTTTTAAAAAAGTCAACAAAAAATGTAATTTCTTTCATATCTTGGTATGTACCGTGAATAACTTGAAAAAGAAGTACAAAAATAAAAAATTTAAGAAATGATACAAAAAGTATAAATTTCAAAAAAGCTTAAATAGTTTTTAATATATAGAATTTCTTGAAGCCAAATGTTTTTATAAATGCAAAGTTACTAGTATTTTGATTTCTTTAGTAACTTGTGGTTTATAAGTTGCTTAAAAAACAAAAAATATTGATGTTGTCAAATGAGATATCAATTATGTGAGTTGAAAAAGAAAGAAAATTAATATTTATTATAAATTATGACATATAAATCTGTTTTGCATTAAAACCTACATAAAGAGAGTATAGAACTCAAAAATTGTTCATGTTAACTTGATAAAATGCAAAGACATGAGGATTTAGTTGGTATAGTTGAAATTTTTATATGATTATAATAGCTTCGATGTTGACTTGATAAAAGGAAAAGACAGGTGAGAATTAGCAACTATACTAAAATAGTTTTATTTAAAAAACCAGAACACAATGTATTTTAAGAATTAAAAAAGTACGGTGAGAGGTGAACAGAATTATAAGGTCGTATGAAGATTATAATTTAACTATCCTTAATAAAGGTTGAAGAGTTGGCTTGTGTTTTAAGTAAAAATATTTTTCAGAACTACATACTATAAACTATTCTCCCACATTGATTTTGAGGTAGAATGAAAATATGGTTAATAAGTGTAAGTGTCTTTCAAATGTTTGAAATACTTTGGAGTGAGATTATGAACCGATTATGTGCTAGGTTATTTTGGATTATATTCGGTCAAATTGTTTGTTGTAGTTTGGATGTTTATGCCGTCTATGTAATCACCAAATGATTCTCTCATTAAATAAATAAAACAATCTTGTTTATTAAATGAATATTAGTATTGTGTCGACATGTTTGAATGTTGTTATTGACTACCATATCAATCTTCTAATGTTATAATAATTTATAATTTATATTTAATAAAAGAAACATAGAAATACATTTGCACAACAATTCAATTTAACTATCAATCTAATATTATAAATTAAATAAATTTAATTTAATTTAATTTAATAAATATGTTTTATAACTCTTTAGTAAATTAAGATGGAATTCATTTCAACTAAACTTTCGTCTTAGATTTTATTTTCTTTTGAATTACGTTATTAGATAAATTAGCTAATCTTTTAGTTTTTTTTCTTTTCTCTTTTTTTGACAAAATCAATTATACAAAGTCAATATGTTTTAATTCCTTTTTGATTCCTACAACTGATTAGATAAATTTTGGTCCCGACACGACTACAAGGGCAAAAAATCCTAGTTTGTTCCAATTTGCAATGTTCGATTGGAGGGATGCTCTTACTATAATGGTTTGATGTTCTAGTACGGCTGACTTTGGTCAATATTTGTTCGTGTCACTTTAATTTTGACTCTGCTAACATTCCAACATTCTATCCTTTGGAGCTGAAAACCACCCTATCTTTACAATTCATGGCACATGAATTAAAAAATAAAGACTTAAATACAAATTACATCTCACCCTAACAGATATATTGGTGAAAAAACAACACACATAGAAAGTGGTGGTGTGATTTAATAGCAAAACTGAAAGCGCGTGCTATAACAAAGAAGAATTGTTTCGCAACTGACAAAGATGGCCGACCTTTTAAGTTGTAGCGAATTCATCAAAAGAATAACCCCTTCTTTTTCACCTTCTTTTTCTCTACAGCCTGCAACACTTCCAAATATCAACATTCCGACAACAATTACCTAAATCACCATTGAACTCTATGTTGTTGCAGTGGTGAAAACACTACAAATACAATTTTCATTTCATTGTGTGCATGTGGATACCCAACTTGTTCTTATACCGCATACCCAAATTAGAATCATGAATTCATCGAATGTCTTACGGAACACAGAAGCAAACCGCAAAAATTATGGTTGGGTAAAATTTTATAAACTATTTTATCGATTGCATTTGGTATACGTGAAGTGAAATCCAATCACGAACAAGAACAGGGATGGCCTTGTATTTTCAAGGTTATAAGCATTGTTTATTCTCGAGATGACTATTTCTATTTTATTTTCATCTCTAGTTACAAAATGTTGGAATATCCACAGCAGGTTTCAAGCACATTTATTAATGAATCGTTCAAAAAGACGATACTATAAAAATTTTAAGTGAAGAAGACTTACCCGTTTGATAAAGTATCGCATGGTGAGAACAATTATATCCCGTGAACTGCAAAAAACATGGACATGCAAAAATTTTGCTCAGATAATTGATTAATGAATAAAAAAAAATATTCTACATATATGAAAAGAGTAACCCGTGAGCATCTAAAATTACTGACAAATTTAAACAAGATTATACTCCATCTCATTTCATCTGTTTTCTATAGTCCTCTGACCTTCTGCGAAAGAACTCCTCTCGTCACTATATTTCTAAGAGATGCGTTTTAAAGATCACAAAAGAGCTGTAAATAATAGAGGAAGGCCATTTGAAAAAACTTAGAGAAAATAGATTAAGTTTAAGTTGTGCTATATATTTATCGGTATCGGGTCAAACAGGTTTAAGAGTCGCTCAAAGTAGATAGGAGTGTCCAACTAGTACAAGTGTTTTTCTAACTTGTAACTAAAGGCTTTTAAAAGGGTAAACTGTAAACAAACATAATTTATAAATGTTAGTTTATATTAATACTTTGTTTAATTGCAAACTAAATTATTATAAACAAAAAACTACTGTAAATAGCAGCTAATGAGGAAAAGAAAAAAAGAAAAAAAGAAAAAATAAAAATAAAAAAAACAGGAAATCTTTGTTAAGCAGAGAAACATCCACAGAAATCAGATACGTATTAATTAGAACCACCTGATGGCAGCTGATTCTTGCTCCACTCGAAGCCTTCTCTCAACACTTCCCAATCCGATAATCGAAAATTCAACAGGATTTCCACAAGGAACAAATACCTGAAAATGTCGATCAAATTGAAAATATCAAAAAACAATACCAAATTTACTTTCTAAACTATGAATTGAAACAAACTGATATATAAGAGCATCCCATTCAATTATAAATAGGTCCATCATTATGTGAAAATCAGTTGATAATAAATTAGACAGTTTATCATATCAACAATATGACTAAGATAATTGGATATAACTATTTAAAACAGCCATAAACAAATGCATATATGTCATTAAATGGGAAAGAAAGCGTACTGTTGTTGTTGGAGAGAACTTCTCATTAACCGGAGTGCCACTACCCTTGATGTTAATTCCATCCTTCTTGATGACTAATGTAACTGGCTCCCATATGTCGATATATCCAGTCTACACTAACAAAGAATAAGAATATTACTGTATATATTTGTAGCAAAGCTTCAAGAATAAGAGAGCTTTGCAAATATATATAACAAGGGTCCAAAAATGGGATACTGATTACTATCAAGGAGAACATATATGAACTACTCTTTAGAAAGCTCAGTAAGATTAACCAACAGGTCTTTAGCCAACCGGCATGAACGTGGCTCACCAACCAAGAATTTATAAGAAGGAGAAATATGCAAGTCTTTTGCACTAAAACAAACTCACCAAGATTAAGAAATAAAAGGTAAAACTAAGCTTCATATACTACTACAGGTTGCAATTTGAACGCATTTCCTTATAAAAAAGTGAATTTGGGTTATGTTTCTCTCTAAGGGGTCAAGTTATAAAGAATAGCTAAAAAGAAACATGTCAAATGCCGTGCCGAGTTTATTTGTAATGCACAAAATTATATTCATACAATTAATTATTATGACATAATATAATTTGATGTTCATAAGAATATTTAACATTCATAGACAAAAAATGTTACGGCCCCACTCAAACCCAAACCATACTAAAGAACTGAAGGGATGACTTTCATTCCCATAATGCTTATTTGGTTAATGGGTTCTGATTTTGTAAACGGGAATGAAAGCAAAAGTATAGGCATAATCCATACCCATTCTCTTTTGCAAACCAAACGCCCCAAATTGGTTTGACCGGTTACCCAGCCAGCACGACCTGCCCATTTTGGCACCTCTAGCTACTACTAACAATATATTGATACATTTTAACAGAGTCGTACCCATAAGGACAATTTATGTTCAGCATAACCAGCCTGAAGAGCTTTTCTGATGTGGTCATGCATATCGGAATCTGTAAAAGCAATGAAAATCGTGCAGTTCATTACAGCATTTAGAAGGAAGCACACGACGATAAATCAAATGTCAATTACAATAATTCAATGAAATATATACAAGCTAACGGTTGTCATTCCTCTTCCGAAAATGAAGCGTTTAAAAGTACATTTATTACAACTTATTCTCTACTAAAACAAGAGATAAATCATATTTCAACGCCAGAAGGATGAAACATAAAAAGCTTACCACACACAATTTTTCTGTGTTCATTAGCGAAAACCTTCACAAGTTCACCCTGAAAATTTAATTTAAAACAAAATCAATATAAACAGTTTTGGCTGAAAAAATTCCAATTGAAAAATTTCTATATCAATAAAAGCTAAAATTATTTAAATATAATACATGCAAATGTGACTATTCATATAACATCATATCTGAATTAAATATCAAGGAAACGAGAAGAACAAATGTAAAGTAAAATAGAAATACCTTTCGCTTTCTATTATCCATGGGTTGGACTTCAATGGCAAGGTATGTATCAACATCATCAGCGGTAACAAGATAATTTGGTTGCTTTGCACCTGTTCAACAAGTTATCCCATCAAAATGTATTAATAAATGTAAGAATAAAGACGTAAGAGCATAAGGAGGAATACCTTCTATATAGTTAACAGATCCATCTTCCAAATGCCGTACCCACTAAAAATTCAGAAGGTAAAAAAAAATTAAACTCGAAGAAATGTGATTGATCGATAAATTATATAGCTTAAGATGCTGAAATAAGTTGCACCTCAAAATTACAACTTGTAGTTCCATTTAGAGAGTATCCGCTAGCTTGAAGTTCTCGGCCTGGAAAAGCTTCACCTGCAATTTGGAGTGATTCCACTGCAGGTAATGGATCATCATCCGCAGCTGAACATAGTAACACACCAGTCAAAGATTGACCAACTTAAGGTAAAAAAATTACCCAGTGTAGACACAAGTATTATTACTAATGGTGGCAAATGGGTAGGTCAAAGAGAGTAATTTTCTTATACGGGTTGGATGGGGTTGATCCATAAGTACATGGGTCGAAATTGCCACATTACCTTCAGAAAAGGAAGAACTAGGTTCTTCAAGGACTGGAGTTAGATATGGGGAATAGGAGTTGGGATCTTCAAGCGTAGTTGTATAAGGAGAGTTCTTGGAGTTCCAATTTCCAAATGGTTCTCCCTCATTTCCTTCATTATGGTTTCCTTCCAAGTCAACATCGTTACTGCTAACGGGGTCGCTAAATGTAACTTGTTTATTGGTAGTTTCTTCATTTCTACTTGTCGGATATGAATTACCTTGGTCACCAGAAATATGTGCATTTGTCCCTAGAGAATGATCGTTTCTACAAAAGGCAGAGTGCATATGAAAATTAGATGGTTAAAAAATAATCTTATCTATAGGTCTCAGTTCTCACCTGTTTATGAGAGGTGAATACCTTCCTGATTCAGGCTCCAAAGTTTCTGCACCACCACCTGAATGCTCGGGTACATTCCAGCCTCTTGCAGTCAGATGGTCTGATGAAATTGGTATTTGCCCGTCAGCGTATACTTGTTGTGGAACCAATTCGAGCCCATTTTTGTTCTATAAATGGAAACTCGTGAGAATTTTACTCAAATTGGCGATAATCATATTAAGACAATGAGCAATTTGTTATGTTTAACCCACCCCAAAGGAATACAATGGTGATTCCGCAAAACTTGATGGGTTCACATCAGAACGCCAGGCTGCTAACTGATATTGAGACTCTTTTAGCTTTGTCTGCAACAGAAAAAATTGTCCAGTCATTCAAATAAGTCAAGTCTGGTTAAATTTGCAATTAGACACACAAACAAAACATACACAACATACCTCAATACCTATGAGCTTCTCCTGTAAATGTCTAAAAAGAACCTACAAAAATATTTCCAACAATCATATAACATAGAGGAGAATATTCAAAACAAGAACATTAACCACACTCTTGAACGGAAGTACATATGATGATGTATGATGTCGAAAGATAACATTAAAAAAAAAAAAAAAACGGGCAGTTGGTTATTATATGGCTTTTTGAACGTGATTATGACATTTAGAATAATGAGATTCAGATGTAAAAGGACTGGTCGTGGGAAATAGTGTTTCGGTGGGATTTGTTGTTGGAAGTTGTGATAAGAATGAAAGGAGACACGTTTTGTGAGAATTAGGTTAAAGGAGTGGGACTTAGTTAAACTTATTTTAACCTTTAATAATCAGTTTGGTTGCAACGCGTATGGATCTGATTATACAACAGTTGAGGAGTTTCTTTATTCTTCTTATTAAAATGAGTTTGTAAGTAAGCTGTGACTTGGCTGCTAAAAAGGACTCGGCGGAATTGGAAAATCAATTTGTCTCTTGCTAGTACTAGTGATCTCCATTCTAAAAATATGGAGCAGCATTATTACTAATACAACTTTAAGTAGACAAAGAACTGCACAATTAGAAGGAAAAAGACGAAGAGAGGGTAGAGGCTAATTAGTACAAACCTTGACGTTACCAACGATGGACTGGGCATCAACAACTGGTGGCTGAAGAGAATACTCAGCAAGAAGAGGCATCAACGATGATATAAATGTTGTCCGTTCTTCTTGTGCATCCTGAAAACAACTCATAAATAACTCTTCAAATAAATTCTATCCATAAATTTACAAAATCCAAGGGCCAAATTGTGAGATAGTACCTGTAATGCATACGTTAGACGTATATTTTCTTCAATAATGTCTTGTCTGTAGGATAGGGCTTTAGATGCTGCATCAACAAGGTCCTGCTGCTGCTGATCGAAGGCCTATAGAAAGTATCATAACTTTTAGGGAATGGTGAAGAAAGAGGACATCAAAATTGAAAAAGGAATACACAAAAATCTTGCTGACCAAACGCATGTAAGCAATTCGTTTTTCCAAAGCAAACTTCTCATTGTGTATTTGGGCTTCCTGTCAACCGTAACAGCCGTGTTACTGCATAATAAGTAGAGCAGAAGCAACCATATGAATGGAAAGATGGGCAGGTCGGTAGGGTTGTGTTACAGGTCAAAACGGCTAATTTTTAAGTACGGATTAAAACAGGCTGAGCTGACTCACAAAACCTTTAAATTGGATAAAAATCTCACCAAAGGTGACGGGTCCAACTTTGATTCCCCCCGGCATCATTCCTGCTGGACATTTACCAGCTCACACGAGTCATTTACCACCCCCCCCCCCCCCCTCCCAAAAAAAAAACCTTTTTCCTAATTATTTATGAATAGGTAATAGGTAATGTGAACATTAGGATAACAAAAATATTTGTTACAATAATAATCTAAAGCTTTGAATAAAAACGATTTAGGAGGTTTGCATTTAAAAACAGCCTGGCAGGGACTTTCAGCCAATTGGCACAATTGGACAAATATTAATTTAATTTGACCCGTCAGATATTAAACACAACCCAATCAACCCATTCATAAGTAAATGGGTCGAAGACCGTGTCCGGTGTCTCTACCTTGATTGAATAGTCAGCAAGATGCTTTCTCAACATTAAAATCTCTTGCTCCTGGTCTCGAGTTTCGATAATAGCCTATGCACATAATTATTTCAGTGAAACACAACCTTCACAAAAACATTGATAGTAATAAATAGACCATGATACCTGGTTTAGGGGGATGCCAGCATTCTGTATCTCAGAAATTGGCACAATCCCATGTCCATGACCAGTCACATTGAATTGTGGATCATAATCTCGTTCCGCTTGATACCTAACAGTATGTGAGTGTGTTTGTGAAATTTGTTCTTGTTTATATGGCTAAATGATTAAGAGGAAGTACACCTTATATACTCGATCAATGATTTATGTCCAATCCAAAATACCTAGAAGGAGAAAATGATGTTGCGCTTGAAGTGAAATGGCTCATCATGCCCCCGTTATTTGTTGCTGTCTGAACACTAGGAATCAATTTAACCGCGCCGTTTATCTTATGGCTCTCCGTGAAATCTTTATCGAGGACTAGTCTGGATGAAGAATTGGACTCATTTCCCATCTTAATTCCATCTGTTGGGCTCTTTGTTTGAGAGGGATAACCATGATCATTCCAATGACCAGTGGGGTGATTATTTTCAGCCTTGGTATCACTCGCTTTCTGAAAGGAAAATAACACTCATTCTTCTACAAAAAGGAAAAATAGCTTGAAGAGCATAAAAGTCTGCTGCATCCCACCCCAAATTTTGAGATATATAACCAATATAGAAAATAGTACCACCAATAATAGTATTTATGACGAAGAACATGAACTTAGTTTCATGGTATGAAACTTGTTCGCATGATATAGTCCTCTTTTTCAAATAAAGTGTGCGACTGTCAGTCACATATGTAAAATAACCTGAATCATGAAAAATAAAGGAATCTAATGGTGTGTTATTAGTGCTATAAATAAATTATAATTACTATTGACCCATAAGAGGAAGTTTGCAATCGAAACTTTGTTATTAGCACAATTTATACATTCTAGTAATTATTAATGGGCAAAAAGGCGGGTTGCAATCAAACTTTGTAATTGATTCTATCGATACTTGTTTCCATATACCCTAAGTAAATAAATATAAACTTAAGACATAGGTTTATAATTGTTTATATTTATTTTATTATATGGTTATATAGTTATTCCAATAATTCAGTACGAATGATGAAAGACCCATCAGGGAAAATTCTTCTTCATTTTCTATGATTCAAATGTTGAAGTAGACGTAATTTTAACATCATTCTTGTTACCGAAACTAACATCTGTATTCAACATTAATCTTCTAACCTATCTTACCATTCAACTAGTTCTTGTGCTCTTCTAGAGCTGCCGTTGATGTCCATAACAGTTACAATTTATAAAAGGTAAAATATAGGCTCATCTTCCCACTGAAAAGGCCATTATAGCTAAGCTCATATACGGGGAATGGCATCAATATACATAGAAACAGCAAACAATCATCTCCTTACTAATCCAATTCTACCATTAAAACAGTTACACAAACACAGATAAATCAAGTGAAAGTACAATTATTTCTCAAAACAATTATCGCAAACACTGAACATTTCTTAGATATGCCATTAATGCCGATGTCCTCAGAATAGGTACTCATCATGATCTCTTACCCCTTGTAATAGTGTTTGGTTTTCTTGTTCCTGGTCGGGCGAAAGGACATGTATTCTCCATATAGAGTAAAGTGTTCATCAACAGAATAAAGAGTCAATCAATTATCTTAACATGCTAATCTTATCCATTACATTAAAAAAAATTGTGCTGATCAGCCTATTTCAATATTGAGTTGTAATTCAAGCAGGAATTAGTTAGGACATTTACATCTTAAAATACCTATAAATTAACTGACTGCGTAAATAATGAATGACTGATACACCCTACTCCAGAAAGAAGTCACGGTAAGAGAATGCAATCAAAGTATCAAACAAAGAGCAGTTATGTATAATAAAAACCCGCATATTATAAATTTAATAGTTTTGATAGTGATTTTTCTGAGATATATTAAGAAGTTAATGTAAAAAAATTGGAAAAAAGAAAAGAAAAGTAAGAAGAAATACATATTTTTCAAGTTCCTGGATACTCTTTTGAAGCTCAGATCTCAATCTATGATTCTCTTCCACCTTGTGAAAAAAGATATTAAACGGAAAATGTAAGGATGTGAAGAATTAATAACCAACAAACGAATATTACACATGATAATAATAATATTACGATAATACACATTATGTAACAAGATAACAAGCAACATAAAATATAGACTCTATGGGTGGGTTGTTACATAAATATTCCAATTACTTATCGGATCACTTGAAATACTTTCTCATTCAATATTAATAAATTTCCATACATGGATTAATAACATCATTCATTTATCCCCAAACCCATTTCGGTTGTCCTTTTCTGAATATGCATTTGAAGCATTAATTAAATGCATTTTTTCATTTCGAATAAACGGTTACGGAAACACGAAAGCAGGTATGAAATTCATGAAAATTAGGTTAAAGGTAAGAATACCTGTTGTTTAATTGTGGCTTCAGCAGCTTCAACAGCTTTCATGACTTGAAACAATCCATCATTTTTATTAATATTTAAATTAGATAAGTGTTGACTCATATCATCAAATTCAATACCATTTTCCATCAAATCTGCACAACAACAAAATATAAACTTACTTTATAATTATTATTAACATCAAAATTCATCATCAAAATCAAAATAATTAATTAAAAAAATGGATGGAGAGAATTACCTTTGAAATATAATATATATACAAAGAAGTGAAGTGATGGGTGAAAAACATAGACACAACAACAACAACAAATTGGGGGTTTTTTAAAATCAGTAAATAACAAGAGACTATTTCATGACTATTTTGACTTGGATTGACAATCCCAAAATAAATAAATATACACCAAGATCAATCGCGTAACACAACACCGATATTTATGTAAAAGTATATTTATGTAAAAGTTAAAAACTATATTGTTTTATTAAAAAAAAATTTCAATTTATATAATTTTAGTCATATTTATTAAACTATCTTTAGTAATTTTTATCTATATATATCTTTTTTTATTAATCGTCTTTTTGAATAATATAATCTTAGGATATGTGGAACTAGGTTTGAATAAACAAACGTGTAGATCTAGATCTATCAAAGAAGTTGCAGCGTATCCACACTTTGATATTAACAAGGGTTAATTGATTAACAGTTTATAAGTATAAGAATGAATAAACGTTAACAATTAAGAACACAAGTATTTCACCAACAGCTTCAATCTATTAAGAATAATGTTTCGTTAACAGACATGTGTTTACAACGACACATTGATCTATATTTATAGATCTTGAGGACTAAACCCTAATTACAATTAGGTTAAAACTCTAACGAAATCTACAAAGATAATTATCAATATTTGTTTACATAATTGTCTCCTTACAATGCTAACAGAATATATCAAATAAGCAGTAGTAACGCGCGCCAGTAGAAACTCAGCCATGCAGATCCATGCAGCCAGTAGTAACAATGTAACCAGTAGTAAGTCAGCAGTAGTAATATGACCAGTAGTAATCTTTAATACTTTACCACCAGTAGAAACTATAGTCACCAGTATTATTACTCACGAGTACTAACACATTTAACAAATCAGTACTAACTAACTCCACCAGTATTAACTCATTATAACTCAACAATCTCCCCCCTAA
>CAJVGC010000065.1:26278399-26300818 GCA_910822075.1 Senecio squalidus | reverse complement strand
AAGGCTACAAAAGTCAAATCTTCTCCATCTTCCCGTTGAGTTGTTCTGGCAGATGAAGTGATGAGAGCAGTATTAAAGTTATTAATACTGTTGCTGCTACTACTTTGCTTCTTTGCTTCTACTTCTGCTTCAAACACTCGAAGATTGTTGTAAAGATCATCCAGCTCCATCTCCTCTAGCATATCTCCATGTCTGTAGGTGACTGTGTATATAACCCATTCTTCACCAAGATATCTGATGAATTTTCTATTAATATCATCCTTATCAATTCTTACTCCAACACTTGCAAGTTCTCCTGTGAGCTTCTTTTACCTATCGAATGTCTGGGTAATTCGTTCTTCCTTCATTGCTTTGAAATTCTCATACTCTTGTTTGAGAAGAGCCTTCTTGTTCTTCTTAGTGTTCTTTGTTCTACTAAACATTTTCTCCAAGGCTTCCCATAGAGCTTTAGCATCGGTGTACCCTTCAAATTGTGACTGGTACTCGTTTGGAATTGCAATAAGAAGAAGACTTAGAGCTTTGATCTCTGTTTGCTTCTCTCTTCTTTCATTGTTAGTTAGAGGACGTATAACTTGACCAGGATGACCATCAGCTGCAAATTTTTCAACTGCTTTGTTGCCATTGATGATCACATCTCAAATCGTGTAATCAGATAACAGAATATGCTTCTTGATGCGTAGCTTCCATAAATCGAAATCATTACTATTAAGAACTGGAACCTTGTTGACAAGAACGTCAGACATGTTGTAAGTTGAATTCTTCTGTATGAGACTTTGTAAACTTGTTGATCAATGGATCTAAAGCACCTCATGTGCTCTGATACCACTTGTCAGGATCAAATACGTTTGTATAAACCTTAAACCTTAACTTCGTTGGATCGTGATCTATCAAAGAAGTTCAGCAGCGGATATGAACACTTTGATATTAACAAGTTATTCAAGAAAATAATATTGTTAACGTATGAAGAATGATGAACAATAAATTGTCGAATTATAAGTTTCAATTGATTAATAATGAATATCAGTACAACGTGTTTTTATCAATAAAAGGATCTATATTTATAGACCTTGAGGCTAAACCTAGATAAACTAAGAAACTACATCTATCTAATAAGGAAATACAATCTGATTATAATTGTAATTCTTATTCTAACTTGCATGACAAGTGTTACAGTATTAACACTTCCGCAGTAACTTATGTTGAAGCAGCAGTAGTAATGAGAAGCCGTAGTAATGAAAGTCTCCAGTAGTAATCTTCAACTTCAGTATTAACTTGTCTTAAGTAGTAACTTGTATGTCTTCAGTATTAATGATCTTCAACATTAACTCTTGTTCAGACCGCATTAATAAACATACATTACTATCAGTAGTTAGAAACAGTATTAATGAAACTAAAACTATTTTATCTAAGCTCTAATCCCAACAGAAATGTAAGAATTTGGCGTCACGCTAAATGTTGGTGTAAATGGAAATATGAATGGTGTTGTATAAAGATTTTACATTATGTTAATGTGTTTTTAAATAATATTTTATCAAACTTTACACCATTTTCATTGTAACGGAAAGTGATAGTCGAGAAAGTCCATAATTAGGGTAGGGGTTAGGAAAAGTGGTAGCTATCTATTGCTATTTAGTTTTGTAGTTGTTGGCAAGTTAGGAAATTCCTCAATTTTTAAACCATGTACGTGTGTTTCCTAACTACTTGGGTCCCCTCCTCTCTCATCATTGCTTTACTCATTTGACATTGACGCTTCTAGTCAACTTTCTTTTTTACATACATTTCTAGAAAATCATTTGTAACTTGCACAATACATCTATATCTCACTTATCGTCTTAACTAGCACAACAATGCAACTACACCCGGCCTAGAGATAGAACAAATATACTTTACAGTTTTACGATTTCATAGAAGAACTTGTGAGTCATATTACAACGCACGCTAGATATGCCATTAAAGCATCACGGTTGTTAATTGCTGATAACTCATCATATCGATGCTTACGGGTAAAGTTTAGATGTTGGTTTTAAATAGATTATTAAGACAATGGATATAATGGTTTTATGGTAACTTTTATTGTTACTACATATATATTGGGCCAGCTACATGTTTATTGGTATTGTATTAAGTTGACAAAGCAGAAGATGTCTATAAGTCTATAACACATAATCTAACACGCAACAATATATTAGAGAAATAAAAAAATCTTTGAAAGTTGGTATCTGATTCTATTGGCAGTACCTATGTTGTCTTCTTCCTTATGATTATAATAATTTCACTATTTTGTGACATTATTATTGATTTATTATTACCAAAATAACAATTAGGTTTGGCTTCATGAACCCAAAGAATAAAGTAATAGAAGAGAAATGAGGGAAATCCCATGAAGTTATTGCACAAAGCTGATTACAGAATAAGCAATGTAGTAGATAAATATTGTCATTTCTTTTACCAAAAAAATAAGAAAAATTTGTCGTTTGAAATTGATGCATGTATTAATTAGGATATGCTCTCAGTCAAACACTCAAGTGATCGATATAATGGAATCAAGAATCAGAGAAGTTCTTTAGTGACAAATATTATTAGTAACCAAATATTTGGTCACTAACTTTATTTGTGATCAAATATTTGGTCAATAATGATATTACTAACTAATTTTTATTGGTCATTTTCGTTACTATAGATCCGTCACTAATTTTATTAAAAAACAAATAAAGTTATTTTTTCGTCACTAATTTTGTTTGTGACAAAATTTAGTGACCACTTTTTTTTATGGTGTCTCATAAGTCTATTAGTGACAAAAAATACTTGTCATCAAAACTTATTTTTCTTGAAGTGAATATGACAAAATGAAAATTCAAAGAAAAGTATTAGGGAAATTCCTATATCATTCATATAAGACGTTTATACAATGATCATACATACACACAAGAATATGCATACGAGCTCGAAAATATACATAACAAGCCCTATAAGACATATCGCACACTACACCATCGGTCGAAGAAACGTTAATTGGTGTACTTCAATCATTTTTTATCGTTCCAAAAAATATTTTCCGTAAATGTATATATGATCCAAGTACGAATTTACATGCATATAGGGAATATCAGTATAAAAATCTATTGTAGGGGTAAGGGAATGATAATTAGTAATAATAGTAAAACTTTAAACTAGTCACACGAAATATATACATTCATTCTCTCCAAATATTTTATATATGAGGACTTAGAGTATGTCATGAAATAAAGGGTCTTCCAGGAGTACGTCCGGCCAAAAATGTGGACCGGAATTAGTAGTGGTACTACATGCATCATCACTAGTACTATTTGTTAACGGTACATCCACAGGGACATACACTGCCTGGGAAGAACTATCGTTCGGTAGCCATACATCCGTATTTTCTTTTAACTTCAAATCGGGCAAATGAGAGAAGTGCAAGTTCGTGTGATTATCCAGATTTGGGATCCCACTTGATGACAAGGATCCATAAATATTAACGTATTCATGATTTTGAATATCTGGTGGATGATTTGATAAACTCGTTTGTAACGACGATTGTGGGGCAGTTTGAAGAAGATAGTTATTTAACGAAGGATTTATAACGTTAGTACGTGAATTTTTTATAGTAGTGAAGTATTGAAACTTAGATATATCATGAACCGTTTGTTGTGTTTGTAGTTTGAGAATCATGGAGAGTTGTTGATCTAAAGATAATGAAGAATGGTGATCTACAAGCTCCTTAAGGTTAGCCAAGGCTATGAGATTAGGGAGACTCGCATAAACATCTGTGCATGGACGATGTGTCATTGGATCGATACCCATTTGAATTAATTTCTTTTTCAAATGCGTGTTCCAATAGTTCTTAATCTCGTTATCTGTTCTTCCTGGTAAACGAGTTGCAATAGCCGACCACCTATATAAACATACAAACACGAGTATTAGTATCTATCCATGCATCTAAAAAACATCGACTATTAATAACAGTAATTAACTAGCTAGGCAACTTACTTATTTCCTAGTATTGAGTGGAAATGAAGAATTGTCTGCTCTTCTTCATCAGAGAAGTTCCCTCTCTTGATATCGGGTCTCAAGTAGTTTGTCCATCTCAATCTACAACTTTTTCCACATCGATTGAGACCTGAAAAACGTCAAAAGAATTGAATCGGAAACCCCATTTAACAGAAATATGTGCCCATGTTGCGGTCATGTATACGTACCTGCAAGTCGAGGAAGGGCTCTCCAGCTGCTATGACCATGTTTCTGAATGTGTTTGACAAGTATTTCATCTTCTTCATCGGTCCATGGACCTTTTTTAAGACCAGATTCATCACAGCAAGGAGGCCTTCCCATTTTATGTTGATGACTAAAAACTCACATGCATACATATTTGTAGATATATACACATAAAAGTAGTGAGTAACTAAATCGTCAGCAAAAGAGCAGGTGGCAACTTGTTGGTGGACAGAGGAATCAATTTCGTCATATTTTTTTTTTTTAACGGCAATATTGGTGATTCGGGACCACAGTGATATCCATTTGGGCAGTATGCGACCCACAAACCTTATACCAAAGTTAGTTACATATCTCCTAATATTCACCTAATGAGAAAACCCCATAAAAAGTCTCAAACACAAGACCTCCCTCCCTAAAAAAGACAACCTTCTAGACAAACCCATTCAGAATAGATCTCGTCATATGCATGGATTATTATTGGTATATGTTGTTTTTTGCATTTAATTTGGGTCCACAAACTTATGGCCAACTTCCTTTGACCTTTGTGTGTAATACACAGTTCTATGATGGGTTGGTAACACCTTTCTAAACAAAGATTTCTTATCAACAATATGCAAGATCCTTCATTTTTCATTATTATCATTACTTTATTTTTACACTCTAAATAGCTTCATACATATACGAGTGTGAAGAATGATATTAAGATGAAACGTTAATAGTAACTAGTACCAGCAAAAGGATCCAAATTTTCTTTTATCTTTTATTTTTTGTTAAAAGGGAAAACCCCCAGTAAAAATGTTATCAATAAAAAACTTATCAATACAAGCACATATAGCCATCAAAGCTAAGAATGAGAATAAGACACCGACTTTGGACATACCCTTCAACACAACCGAAAAACAACCAAAAGAACTACCAAAACAAACTTAACCATTCTAGACTCAGGAGGTCACTAATCTTCCATATCATTAATACATCATTGGACTTCTCGGTCAGCTTAGCATGTAATTCCATTCGGTATCGAGATAATTTGGTATCTTGGGATAAGGTAGTGTGGTTTCCGCAATGTATCCCAAGGCATTCGATGGTGCTTGTGCTGATCATGTGGAACAAGCTGAAATTGCAAGATATATTACGGGTATAGAAATTATCGGGTATGTACGAGTTATGTGCGTTCTGCAATCTTCAGCGAGATACGAATACCCATGTATTCTTCGAGTGTGATTATCCAAGACAATTATTGTTACGGTTATGTAGTGTTGCAAGAATAGTATGTAATCCTATGAACGAGCTTGAAGCATCCATCAAAAAAAAGAATATTTGGAGTTTGGTTAATAGGTTGGTTCTTGGGGCTGCTGTATATTTCATTTGGCAAAAGAGAAATAATTGTATGTTTAAATGAAATCTTAAATAGTTGCGCTTATTGTTGTTATCAGTTTCAATTTCAGTTTTCAATTTCGATTTCATGTTTCCTTCTTTTGATTCCAAACTCATGTCATGAGATTCCGCATCATGACCTGTTTCATTTCGATTCACTGAGTGAGTAGAGAGAGATTCAGGTCTTGTCAATTGGTATCAGAGCCACACAAATCGATTGATTAAATTCAGTTGAGTATGGTTCATCAATTTGACTTGATTCGAAAATTAGGTCAAACCACTAGTGAATCGAAGGGGTCCAAAGTGAAATTGAAGAAGTCCGAAGTGAAATTGAAGACCTGTATTAAAGGATCTGTGAAGATTTCAAGGTGTTCATGGTGGATCTGGAGTTACACATATCAGTTCAAAGAATGTTGGTGAAGAGGGCGAAAACACAAATTAGCAATTTGAGAAAAGGGTGTGTTGTTGTGCTTTTGATCTGAAATCAGATTGACAAATCAAGAGATTCTGCTGGAACTGAAGATTATTAACTTTGTCAATGATCACATCATCATCGGTGGAACTTTGAAATAATGAAGATTACAACGTCTATGTGATGAAGAACAAAATGTCTCCAATAACATTTTTCTTCTAAACTAATGATCCGGTAATCACATTCAAGTTCCAGAAGAATGATGAAGATCCAAATGGTCAACTCAGTAGGATACTTGATGATTCTGGTTGAAGGTTCCGTAAGCAAAGTGGAATTCATGTTTATCATGAATCAGAGGCACAGCCATGGCCAATCACTTTCTCTTTAACATAGGTCTCTAGGATCAGTGATCAATATCGTTTCAAGAAAAACAGACATAGGCCTATGATAAAGAGTAAAGATAATTTGTTGATTGGTTGTTTGAAGCTCACCATGGAGGCATAAGTTATGAAGATTGAAGACTCATAGCATCATCCAATGGAACGATTGTTGGGCCAAGAAATTGACTGGATGAAGCTATGGAGCCTTCTGTGTGTTTGAATAAAGATGATTTCAGTTCGGGAAGGGTCCGAACTGAAATCAGGAATAATCCGAAGTGAAATTCCAGTTCGGGGAACATGTCAGTTCAGATACTCCGAACTGAATGAAGCTCCTCTGATAGGGAAATAAACTGAAGAATAACTTAAATCAACTAGTCAACATTGAAGATATCAACTCGGAGGCTGAAGACTTTGATTCCGAATTGAAGTGAACTCCCCGAGATGAAATTAAAATGAAGACATGTTGTAATAATTAGTTCGTAGTGTGTTAGATTTTGTCTATAAATAGTGTGATAGGTTGTTAGAGTTTGTTGTCTTTGAACCCGAAACTCAAGTTTGAGTTCCGTAGAGCTTGAATGTCAGTTGTAACAAGCTCGATCCAAAACCTATAAACACTATCAAATGAAATCTTAAACAGTTGCGCTTATTGTTGTTATCAGTTTCAATTTAAGTTTCAGTTTCGATTTCATGTTTCCTTCTTTTGATACCAAACTCGGGTTATGAGATTTCACATCATGACCTGTTTCATTTCGATTCACTGAGTGAGTAGAGAAATATTCAGATACTGTCAATCTAACAATAATATTTTACATTAAAAAAATTTACAATACTATCCAACAAGATTTTAAATTTTGAAATTTTTTTTGTAAGTTTTAGACCTTCCTAATCTATCCTTTTATCAATTAAAAGCACTACCATATTTAACATATTAGTGTATTAACCTTTCTTAACTAATGTCAAAAGTATTATTTCCATCAATTTGACTTTTTCACGTTTCTTCATTGCCCCATGAGTCCAACATAGAGATTAAAGACCATCTCATTTGTTTTCTTTTTCGTTATCTTCTTTTAATACTTGAATCTTTCTCATTTCTTTAAAGTCTCAAATATCAAAATCAAATAATCATTAGTTTATTTAAATAAAAAGAAACCAAAAACCCTTGTCAATAATCAACTATCTAAGTATTAAAGAAAAATGGAAGAACATATCTGTACGACACAACGGTATCCCGATGGGTGCTTATTTTGTTTTTGTGTTTTAATTTTATGATGAGTTTTGGCCTTATTTTAAGAAAGTTTATTTAGAAGGTTCAACAAAGAAATTATTACGTACCGCTAATTACATGTAAATAATACATACCACCATATCATTGAAATATACTTATTAAGTAATCTTTAATGACACTTTTTGATCTAAATCAAAAGGTTCACCACGTAACCATCTTAATTGAAACATCACATTGAATTGGTAAACATAGAATTTGTGGATAAAAATAAAAATTAAATGTAAAATCGAAATGTAATGGTTGGTCGAAAGAAGCGGGAATGTTAAGGTGAATATTGATTTTAATGGTTTTACTTCCAACATTTGTGGATAACCCCACCAATTTGATCATTTGTTGTTCTTCTTCTTGTTTTCAATACTAAAACTTTCATCATCAATTACTCATATCACATTATTATTCAAGTTCAAAACGCATGCATGCATGGATCTTAAAAGGGTCTCTCTTTCTCCCTCTTTTTATAATTTGTTTCGTAGTTTCTTTTGTTCGTTTACAAAGCTGTAACATGTTTTTTAGTTCCTATGAAGGGATTGTCGAATTTATACATAACATGTAGGCTTTATATTTGCAAGATATATTGTTTGTTTTTGCATGGAAATAAAGTTAGTTGTGTGTTTATGAAACAATATATTCCGTTCGCTGATCCAATATGCAAAAACAGCCATTTCAATTTCTTATTTTTCCGTTTTGTTGCATTTAGATGACCAAATACTTGTGTTGTTTTCATATTTATTGCTCAGCATGAAAGAGACTTCTTCACGGAATATGGAGAGGCGAGTAGATATGAAGTTCAAGAAGTTGTCGGTAAAGGGAGTTATGGTGTTGTAGGTTCTGCTACTGATACACAAACTGGAGAAAAAGTTGCCATTAAGAAAATCAATGATGTTTTCGAGCATGTATCTGATGCCACAAGAATTCTTAGAGAAATCAAGCTCCTTCGATTGCTTAAGCATCCCGATATTGTTGAAATTAAGCATATTATGCTTCCTCCTTCTAGAAGGGAGTTTAGAGATATTTATGTAGTCTTTGAATTGATGGAGTCTGACCTTCATCAGGTTATTAGAGCAAATGATGATCTTACACCAGAACATTATCAGTTTTTCTTGTACCAACTACTTCGTGGACTAAAATATATTCACTCGGGTAAGTGGGTCGGTGTTTTGTTTCTACTTTCTCATGAGCTCACATAATTCTCAAAATGGTTTGGGTTGAAATATCTAGTTTCTTTAGTATGGTCCAGGTTGGATTGACCTGTAAAACTCGTTCCCACATCTAGCACTTTCCCTTTATCTCTAATTTGGTTAATCGACTTTCAATTCGTTATCACTAGACTTTTCAAATTTAAATGTTTTGGGTAATTTTGATAGGCCATGAACCTATAAGATACGAACACATCTTACTATATTTCATATTAGTTTTCTCGAATTTCTTCATGGACCTTTTTTTATAAGGATCAAATGAGAAATCGTGTTAAAGCATTGCTATTTGCTAAATCTATTAGGACTTTCACTTGTGCTTATACATATTTATGAAAAAATATATCACAAATGTCACTTTTTTGCAGCAAATGTTTTTCATAGAGATTTAAAGCCGAAAAACATTCTTGCTAATGCTGATTGTAAACTGAAGATTTGTGATTTTGGGCTTGCTCGTGTATCATTTAACGATGCACCATCAGCTATATTTTGGACGGTATGTTTTCTTTCTGTACATTCCAATTTATATACATTTCAAAATAAAGTTTTTAGTTACATTATGTCTCTTGAATTAATGCAGGATTATGTTGCAACTCGATGGTATCGTGCTCCCGAACTTTGTGGCTCGTTTTTCTCTAAAGTATGATGCTCCTACCCTCCCATCTTCCTACTGCAATATGTGTATCAGTAACAAGTAACAGGTGGAAATATTTTTGACCCATTTACTTATGAATGGGTTGATTCGAGCTTTTGTTTATATGAAACGGGTAAAACTGATTAGCTACAAGAGAGACAGAGTGAAAGTCACAAAAAGCTAAGGTTGCGTTTAGTTGTAGAAAATTATGAGTGTTTTCTAGAAACATTTTCAAAAAAAAAATAGAAAACGGAAAACATGTTCACATGTGATTTTTCTAAAATAGATTTTCATGAAAAGAGAAAAGTCACTTTTCATATATAACTAAACTTTGGAAAACTCACTTCTACAGTTTTCTAACTATTTTCCCTTTCAATAATGGAAAACTCCTTATATTTTTCACTTGACATCTAAACGCGTTTTTAAAAATTTAAAGGGTTTTCTAGAGATAAAAAATTCTTTTCATTTTGTTGAAAATTGAAAACGAAAAACTAGAAAAAAAAATTCTATAACTAAACTATAGAAATTTTTTTCGACGACCATCTACTAACTAAAGATATTTCTAGACAAACCTAATCAGACAAGAATTCTAGAGTATTTTCTTGATAAATACCTTCTAGACGGAGTTTATATGGCGCAACCACAGGCAAACTGAAAATGCTTAGAATATTAATAGGGTAGAACTAATAGGAAACAATGATTATTTTCTTTTTTTGAAAATGAGCAACAATGACGACCATAAAATTGGCATGTTTTATTAGTTCTTATTTCTAGAGAATATTAACATACGAAACACTATAGCTTCTTATGTAAAATATATTTTATGGATGTGATCTTATTATTTTCCCACAGAGATAGGATATGTTTTTATTGAACTTGTAGTTATGGAGTGTTTATTAAAAGCTGAAATGGTGATTGTTAAGATGCTCTTTATTGCAGTATACACCAGCCATTGATATTTGGAGTATTGGATGCATATTTTCAGAGATGCTTACGGGTAAACCTTTGTTTCCTGGAAAGAATGTGGTGCATCAGTTGGATCTCATGACTGATTTGCTAGGCACTCCTCCTCCTGAAACTATTGCAAGGGTTAGGCTCTTTTGTTCTTACTTAACGTTCAATAATGATCCGATTAAACTTTTCATGTCCGTCAATGAAAGGTTTAGTTTCTAAAACATCACATTGAGTGTTGAGAAAAATGATGTTTCCAATTTTCAATGAATTACCGCTCCATACTGATTTACTTCAAAAATATGCAGATTCGCAATGAAAAAGCCAGAAGATATCTCAATGGCATGCGGAAAAAACAACCGGTTCCTTTCACGCACAAATTTCCAAATGTAGATCCTTTGGCTCTTAAACTACTAGAACGCCTAATTGCATTTGATCCCAAAGACCGACCATCAGCTGAAGAGGTATGCTACTAAACGAATGACTATTATTTTTCATGAAGTTCTTATCAGATGAAAATGGGTAGTTAGCTGGTTTAGATAGTGGTCCAAAACATATATCTTCAATACGTGTCACATCAAAATCGGAGATCAGATGGGTTGAATGGACCCGAGAGATTTTTTGAGCAAAATTTTAAATTTTGTTTTATAAATACCTGGTGTGTGTAATGTGATCACATAACTTATATTGCTTCACGAATGATTTATCTTGTAGATATAAATATTTTGAAACATTTCGTGCACTACAAATACATTTTGTGTAACCCTTTTGACCTGTTCAACCCATTTCAATTGTAACTGTTTTTTTTGGAAGGCATTTCCCTTTTAACTAGTTTCTATTATCTGTTCTGAGTGTTTGACCCAGAAGAGATATAACATAACAGGAATTGCCCTATTTGTAAGTAAATGTGTCAAAAATATGTGGCCTCTAGTAGAAAAAATGTACTATGACCCATTTGTCATCTCTATTGTTTCTAATGACATATGTGCTATCTTTTGTAGTCACTAGCTGATCCTTATTTCAACGGCTTGTCAAATGTGGACCGAGAACCGTGCACTCAACCAATATCAAAACTTGAATTCGAGTTTGAGAGGAGGAAATTGGGAAAAGATGACGTTAGAGAGTTGATCTACAGAGAGGTTTAGTTGTAACTTGATATATGTTACTATTTTTAGTGTCTTAATATTAATCTTTTCTAACATATTCTTATCCATGACTAGATCTTGGAGTATCATCCTCAGATGCTTCAGGAATATTTACGTGGCGGTGAACAAACTAGCTTCTTGTACCCGAGGTCATACATTTCTTTCTCTATTAATAATTTACATCATTTATTCTTTCAGTTTAAACCTAATAACTGCCTTCCCTATTATCCATGTAACTTTGTTGATGCGTAAAATATCTTGGTAGATACTCATAAAATCATTTTCTTGATATTTATTTTAGTGGAGTTGATCGATTTAAGAGGCAATTTGCACATCTTGAGGAGGGTCTTGGTAAAAAAGGCGGAGGTAGTAATACAACTCCACTACTAAGGCAGCATGCTTCACTTCCTAGGCAAGTTTGTTATATTTACAAATTGTGTACTTACCGTTAACTTATGAATAGGTAAGGTTTAAATGGGTCAAACCGGTCGAAAATAGTTATACTAGATTGTTACAAAATAATTGACATAATTATATATAACGATTTCGAATTTTTAAAAATTGTTATTATGAATCTTTACTTAACCCTCCCATTTACAAACTGTATATGTTACGACCTTATATATAGTCCAACAACCAATACAAAAGGTTACAAGTAAATGAACAAACAAAGTTGGTTTGAACTTTTATATATTATATTACAAACACCCAAATATAAGTATGCAGTTATACTATTCGCAATGAACGAATGTATGTATGTATGTATGTATGAGGTGTACATGATTGAATTCTCTTTACAGAGAAAAACTATTTGTATAAGATTGTATAAGATTGAACGTACGAATAAAGAAACATAATACGAAACTAATCCCATAAGAAAACTACCCTTTTTAAATTGAGAACGTACTTTAATTAATAAGTGTTATAATTCTTTAGCTCTTATCTTTATCGTTGAATCGTTGTGATCTAAGTCTTCTTGAGGAAGTCATCAATTAAAGCGGGTGTTGAATCGTTTGATCTTCCTTTGAAACTGACTGCACCATTTCACAAACTGAGATTGACTCATTATAAGATTACTTATATATTTCTTTCTTCATAACAATACGTTCCAATACATGAAACACATAAGTATGAACGTATCATACTTAATCTATAAAACATTTTACAGTTCTTTCATGTATTTGTCACATTTTATTTACATTTAGAAATTTGAGTAAACATTATGTCTAGGAAAAATTAATTTTATCTTTGTAATGTGGATCCAGGGAGAGAGTTCCTGCACCCAAGGAGAATGATGGTTCTCAAGAAAACGAATCGGAAAATCAGGCTTCAGAATATGTTGAAGATTCTGAAAATTCTAATGTAGAAAATGAAGTTAATAAAGGAAATTACAGTGCGCGTAGCTTGTTAAAGAGCGCAAGTATCAGTGCTTCCAAGTGTATAGGCGGGAAGGGAACACGATCTATAGAGGTAATTTTGTTTCTAATATTTACCGATTTGTTTTGGTCTATTTAGATTTTATCTTAACGAAATAAGAAGAATGAACAACGGGTAATAATCTTGGACATTCGACAAGTAGTTAAACACACATATGTCAGTGCAAAGTTCCATTCTCTTGAATATATTCAAGCTACACTATTGTTTTGGTCTCTTGTCATCTTAAATCATATATTTTTATCAATAACATTTCATATATAGGATGAACCCGAAGGCGACGACCAAGACAAGCAATAAAGGAGAAGCTCTTGTTGGATGCACAGGGAACTATACAACAAAAGAGAATGTAAATTTCATACATAATTTTGGCCAAGTTGACATACTAACTGCAAATTGCTGTCATTTTCTTTTGTTGCGATCATTAGTGGTCGACTTTCATAGTCTCAAATGATTTTGTGTCGGATAATGCATAACCTATTCAATAACATGGGTGATATTTTGTATGAAATGTGCAAGCAAAAGTGTTATAACTTTAGGCTAGTATGGTAATTTATTCGCTTTTAAAATTATTTATATTTTCAGTAGAGAAAAAAACTAGATAACAAACATTTTGTCGAAAATATTTTTTTTAACCCTCTTTTTTTTTGTACAAACTTATTGATCTCAAACCAAAACATAGCATTGTAAATAAGATTTTGATCTAACCATATGCCCAAATCTTCAAATGAACAAAGAAAAACAATTAAATAAAGTACTATAGTAATTGATCTTTATAGCAACACATCACTATATCCTTTGGAAGTTCTCTATACCAATAAATATACTTTGAACAAATTTAAAGACTAAATACAAAGAATATAATGAAAAGATATTTTAACCCGATTGAAATATATCATACAACAATTAAAATGAACTAGGAGATATCCGTGCGTTACAATATGTACTTAGACTACCATCTAAGTAAGGAACGGTCATTTCCTAAATATCGATACCCATAATTACTAACGGCTTAAAGCTAATAGTGTGCAACGAACTGAAACTGGGCACTAATGCAATTTTTAAAATGATAGTAGGCACTTATGAATCACGTTATATTCTCATCAAGGGTTGGAAGCTATACATTCAATCATAAATTCGATCAAGTGCCGATGCAGTGGCAACTTAAGTTCAACGAGTGCCGAACAGGGGCAAATAAAAAGTACACGCATATAAGTTCATAAAAGATTTAGTTCATAAAACATTTAATTCTCATGTTTCCCCCAAAAGAGTTATTTAAATACAATAAATAATAGGGGATGTAACTCACGGATTGCGTAGAGTAAGCTTGTGCGGAAAAAGAATCGAACGAGTCGGAATCACGGAAATCCTAAAAAAACAAACCAAGTCTCGGATAAGTATTATGATTTCCACTTTATGTTAAAGTTCTCTTTTAACATTTTATAAGTTTTACCCTTATGCTTAACTTCTGTCCCAAACTTTTAATACCAAAAACTTATATGTCGCGATATTGTTATATTACGTTTAATTTACGTTTAGTCCATATATGTCCAAAACACACGATGTCCAAGGTCAATAATAGTTCGTTATTTTATTGTTTCGTTTCCAAAGTGTTAAAATATGGTCTAATAAAATTTGGGCAGTGCTTCCGCGCTATAAAAGTTTAGTCTAAATTATCCAACACTTTCCCGCTCAATTCATTATAGAAAATAACAATGTATAACAACGTGGTAGATTTAATTATTTAAACTCAACCAAATCATTCATATTTCCCAAAATAAATAATCTGTTATATCATATTATAAATTGTGAAACATATATGTTTCTCGATTTCTCCGTTAATACGTTAAAAATACAAATTTTGTGCACTTCAATATTTAGCTAGCGGCTGAAATTATTTAGCCGTCGGCTGGACCTCAGCCGCCGGCTGGAGGGTCGCGGACAGTTTCGTAGTTTTGCTATTTCTGTGATTTTTGAGCGTTTTCATGTTAGATTTCGACATGTAACTGAATATTAATGAAGAGTATGTAAATATATATTCAAACCTCAGTTTCTTTTAGATTTTTTGCCACGAATTTATAGATTTATGTAAAAATCCGTTTTTGTATATAAACCGTTATAAAACTTCATAAAAAACATGTTTTTGAGTGATGGATCGTACATGCAATGAGTAATTTATATATAAAAACAGCGAGGAAGATGAATCTAAAGAAAGAAAGTAGATGGATGAAGATTTGGAGCTTCTTGATGGTGATTTCGGCTTCAAACACGGAGGAAATGGTGTCTTGATGAAAGCTTCTTGATACTCTTGATGATGGTGTCGATTTTTATGGTGATTTTAGTGATGTTCTTGCTGGACTTATGGCTATGATTCAATGGATTTTGATGAGAGTTTTGAGAGGGAGAGAGAGTTTCTAAAGAGAGTTTGTAAGTGTGTGTGTGTGTGTGTTGTTTTGTGAGTTGTTAGAGAAAGAAAGGAGAGAGTGAGGGTGATAGTGGCTTTGGGGACTGCATCCCTGCCACTTTGGGGATCCAATCCCGTGCTTGGGGCCTTGGTTTAATGAGGGTGCATGTAAATATGACTCACCAAAAGTTGGTGGCTGGTGCAGATGAATTCAGCCGTCAGCTGGGCCTCAGCCGTTGGCTGAATGGCTGCTCCAGCTAAGACTCGTTTTAAGTTTTTGTTACCGTTAAGCATTTGTTTAGAGTTTTACGTTCGTTCTTGTTATAAACTTAGGCAAGTTCATAATATGGCTTCTTGGTATTAGGTTTCATTTATTGATTCCGACTTCGATTCCGACACAAACACGTTTACCATAAAGTACGGTTAAGAACAACACAGATATCTCGAAGATATAAAACTACGAAAATCACCTGGATTTTAGACGGTTGTCACATTCTCCCCGGCTTGAAAAGAATTTCGTCCCGAAATTGATTCGCCTCATTCGGGAGGGAGAGTCTTTGAACAGATGTGGATACTTCTGACGGATTTGGTCTTCACGCTCCCATGTGAATTCATGACCTCGTCGGGAATTCCACCGAACCTTGACGAGAGGAATACGACTTTGCTTAAGTTGTTTGACCTCCCGGTATACAACCTCAAGCGGTTCTTCAATGAAGTGGAGTTTATCGTCGATCTGGACCTCATCGAGCAGAATGACAATGGTCTCGTCAGATAAGCACTTTTTCAAGTGCGAGACATGAAAAACGTTGTGGATGTTTGAAAGTGCTTGCGGAAGTTGGAGTCGATACGCCACCGGGCCGATTCGCTTTATCACCTCGAATGGTCCGGCGTACCTTGGGCTTAGCTTGCCGCGCTTCCCGAAACGAATTTGTAGGTGCATTTGTTAGTTACTAGATTCATATGTAATTAACGTTTATTCTAATATCAGTTTTTGTATTGTTTGGATATTAATATTGAGTGTTTGATTAATTATATGCTTGAACGTTTACGTTATCTTGAATTAATCAAATATATGTTTTGTGATGTTTATATAATATCCAGTTTACATTCGCACGGATGAGGATGCATCCGTGCGCATGAGAGGTTCATTCGCACAGTTAAGTTAATTAAACAAAGTGTTTATTAAAATGTTACATCCGTACGGACGAGATCATATTCGTACGGATAGGAAGTAATGGCTTGTTCATTCGTACGGATGAGATCACATCCGTACGGATGAATATCTGGGCCTATATATACCCAACGTGTTTCTGCATTGCGGGTAAGTTTTGCTAGGGTTTCTTTGTGCGTCGAACTGCTGCTGCTCGTATTCTTAGCGTTCCAAAGTGATAATCAAGTATAAACAATCATCCGAATAGTCTTCCTTAGGTCCGATCTTATCAATAATCATTGGTTCGATTCCGTTTCCGAAGGTTAAGTATTCGTTAGATAATCGATAGCTTATTTCCGCTAGGTTATTGATATAACGTTGAGTTCTTAAGATCACACACCCCCAACAAAGTGGTATCAGAGCGTTGGTTGTAGAAATCAACGTTCTTCTAGCGTTTTCTTTAAGATTTTTCGTTTGGATTGAAACTTAAGTTTGGAATTTTACGTTCAAAAGGTGTTTTTGTTGTTTTAAAACGTTTCTGGGTTGATTTGTTTAAGTTCTGGGCAGATAGGAAGCGTTTTGGTTTAGAAAATCGAGTTGTAGATCGAGTTTTAGCAAAACCCTAAAGTTTCAGCGGCGCATACGGATCAAGTTCTTGAAAAGATCTCATCCGCACGAATAGGCATTCATCCGTGCGGATCTAGGATTCATTCGTGCGGTTCTAAGTTTTTACTTAAAAAGTTTAACGTTTAGTTCATCCGTACGAATAGGTTTTCCTCCGTACGAATAGGCATTCATCCGTACGTGTCAGTTTGTTCATCCGTGCGAATAACTCATTCGTATAGAGTTTAGGTTCTCTGTCTCGTTCGTACGAATCACTCTCATTCGTACGTATCAAGTAGTTCATCCGTACGAGTCAAAGCAGTTCATCCGCACAAATCAGTTTAAATTAAAATTTTCACACTTTAAAATGGAATACGCTATGGCAAGTACTAATTCTAAAATGTCGGAAATGTTAATCAATGATGCTGAAACTGGAAGTATAAACAAGGTCCCAAAACTAATTTCAATGGACGACTACCCACACTGGAAACCTCGTTTCGAAATTCATATCAACGGATTGGACTCAAAAATGTGGGATATGATTAAAAATGGATATACTGAACCAATGGTGAAGATGGAGACCTCATTCCCATTCACAGATATACCGAGGAACAAAGGAAGAGTTATGATATTGAGAAAAAGGCTTATTCTTATTTATGTCAGGCAATTCCTAGATCTGTGTTTCATCAGTACAAGACATACAAGTTATCGAAACAACTGTGGGATGCTTTTGAATTAGACTGTGAGGGAAACAACAAGTTGAAGTCGATGAAGGGAAGAGCACTGAAAAAGGAGTTTGACAATTTTACTTGCTTACATGGAGAATCACTGTTCGACCTTATCAGACGTTTTCAACATCTGATTAGTGAGATGCACGAATATTCAGTGGTTACAACTGGTCCAGAACGAGTAGAATGTTTTGCTGATGCTTTACCAGAAAACTGGAATGGGTATATTGAGATGTTAAAGGAAAGTGGCTATCTTGCTCGCACAACTTTAAATGATCTATTTACCAAGCTGAGAGAAAAGGAGCAGGATGACAAATTTCGTGCTCAGAGAAAGGGACACACTCAAGATCCTTCGTTATATTACGTTGATCCCACTCCAGCCACTCCTACTCATGCTCCACTGAAGACAGCTTTCTCTGCTAATACCTCGAGTAATTCAGGAAATTTTGGGTGTTCAAACTCAAGCTCAAGTCAAGGCACTCCGGTTCAAAAGTCTCAAGCTCAAGCTACTTCAGAATCAGTTTCTACTAGTTTGAAGATCGAACACTTTCATAAAGGAAATGTGGATACTGTAAACGAAGATATGGCTATGTTGACTACCTTAGTAGCTTCCTACGATAACTTGTTGCAGGGTAAAATTGGAAATATAAACTTAACTGGTGAAGATTATGAGCATATTGACCGTGATGAGATGGAAAGAATCGACATTATGTGGGGTTTCGCTAATCTTGTTAGGAGGGCAAAAGAGTACGTGAAAAGGACTGGTAACACAATCGGCGCCAACAAGGAAACTAAGTATGGTTTCGATATGTCTGCCATTACTTGTCACAACTGTGGAGAGAAAGGTCACTTTGCTCGTCAATGTGAGAAGCCAAAACGAACAAGGACTGTTCAGAACCCTTTCAGAGATCAGCAAAATAGGAATGTGAACAGAAATACTCCTGAGGTGAACAAGAATACTGCTATGGTGACAACTGGCACAAATATCTCTACTGGTACAGAGAATTCAGATGTGAAGGCTTTGGTTTTTCAATCTGACGAAGGTTTGGATTGGCAATTTCAAATTGATAACAATCAGTCCGATGCTGAAGTAAACATTGTGAAGATTTTGAATCTCAACGAAGAAAGTGACGGGGAGGAGTCCATTACATCTGAAGAATCATCTGAGGAATCTTCAGCAGAATCAGAAGCACCAGAGACAAAACGGGAGTTTGCTATGATGGCAGGTACTGCAGAGTCATATAAGGTACAATCTGAAACTAAAATCACTTCCTGTTCTAGGTGTTTTGTTTTAGACGAACAAGTGAATGAGCTAAGAAAAGAAAATAACAATTTGTTGAGGAACTTCGTAAAAACAAAATTGTTAAAGGAATGAAAAACTGTTTTCTGAAAAGAAACTCCTGTCAAAACAAGTCAGTGATCTGGAAATAGCGTTGTTAAACAAACATGACTCCATTAACAAATATTTAAAAGATATTGATGCCCTTAAACGTGAAAATGCTTCTATAAAAATCAGCTTTGAAACTTTAAATCAACAAGTTAGAAGTTATTCCACTGCATCATACCTTTTGGATCATCTTTTAAAGGAAAAACGTCCTGAGAATGGGGAAGGGAAACCAAAGGTTGACTACAAAACTTGTCCACCTCCAATTTTTAACAAATTGATTAAGGCTCCAAAGGAGGAAGGGGACATTGAATTCATTGTTCAACAACCAGACCCAGTTGTCCAAACACCTATTGTCAATCACAAAGATAATTCAAATGCTCAAAGTGCTAAAACCGAAAAATTAAAAGAAACGGTATTGGTTGAAGATTGGGTTTCCGACTCAGATGAGGAAGAAAAGGGTTCGGGTTTGGGTCGTCAGTTACCGAATAAAACTTCGAGTAAACCTATTTACAATTTTGAAAAGACCTGAAGTTAAGGGACCAAAATTTGTCAAAGCCGGGGAATCACCAGTGGAGGTTGAGAAAAAGGAAACTGACAAAGTAAAATTCATACCACCTCACTTGAGAAAGACAACCACCAACCCCCAGAAGCCACCAAATGTTCAACAACATAATGGCTTTATGCGTCCTAATGCTATGTTCTCCAAACCTTTTACACATCACCGGAGAACTGACACGAAGTTCTCAAAACCTTAACGAATGGAGAACTTGTTTTGATTGTGGGGAGAAAGGCCATGTTAACTATAATTGTCCAAATTTGAAACAAAGGCCTAGGAACAGTTTTGACCAACATAAAATGTCTACTGAAAATCGTTTTTCTAGTCCAAATCGAAATCGATTTTCAAACAATCGGTCATCAATTCCAAAACAAAACAGTGAGTTGCTTCCTGCTGGTAAATCCAAACAGCAACCTCCTGTTAAACAAATTGAAAAACGATCACCATCACCATAAATCAACTGTTTATATCAAAAATTCTACTCATGAATCAAAGTCTTGGAAGCCTAAGGTTGATACTAAGGGTGCTGGACCGTCAAATGTACCTGATGGTTCAACGGGAAAATGGGTGGACTTACAGGTTTTAGGTGGTGATGGTAAACCCACAGCCATTAAGGCTTGGGTTTGCGTCGCGAACTAATCTTTTCAATTTGATGTGCAGGTCGTCTATGATCCTATCAAGAATACCTGGATTGTTGATAGTGGGGCGTCTAGGCACATGACAGGAAATATGTCACTACTCTCAAATGTCAGATCTATTAAAGGAGGATATGTTTCTTTTGCTGGAGATAAGGGAGGTTTTATCTCAGCCCAGGGATTGGTTGCAAATAACAAGATCAGTTTTGATAAAGTGAATTTTGTTCAGGCACTTGTCAACAACTTTTTGTCTGTGTCTCAAATTTGTGACAAGAAATTTGAAGTGATTTTTGATGATTTTCAATGTTACATCATGAGTAAAGATTTCAAGATTCCAGAAGAATTGATTATTACAACTTCACCAAGGGTTGGAGATTTGTACGTGCTCGATATCTCGAAAACTACTGTGAATTCGACTGAACATCAAGCTTTTGTCTCGAAAGCTACTGAACGTGAATCGATATTGTGGCACAAACGCATGGGACACCTTAGTTTGAGAAAGATGAATCATCTGATGCACAAGGATTTAGTTATGGGAGTAAATGTGAAAAAGTTTTCAGTTGCCGGAAGTATGTATTTCATGCAAAAAGGGAAAGCAATCCAAGAAGGTCTCACAAAGCGAAGAAGTTCACACCATAGATGCTCCACTTGAACTTTTACATATGGATATTTTTGGACCAATTAAGTATGCGAGTGTTGCAGGGGATAAATATTGTTTAGTGGTGAGTGATGATTACTCTCGATTTTCTTGGGTCATGTTTTTACGGGAGAAATCTGAAAAATTCGAGAATGTCAAGCTGTTAGTTACAACGTTGGAAAAACTGTACAAATTGAAAGTTCGACGATTTAGAACGGATAACAGTACAGAGTTTAAAAATCAGAGGATGGAAGATTTTTGCAAGGATCGAGGAATTCAACAGCAATTCAGTGCAGCCTATACTCCACAAATGAACGGGGTTGCAGAAAGGAAGAACAGAACGTTGATTGAAGCAGCTAGGACTATGTTGGCTGATTCATCACTGCCAGTACGATTTTGGAATGAAGCGGTAGCTAATGCATGTTACACTTTAAACCGAGTGCTAGTAGTAAAGCGTCATGAGAAAACCTGTTATGAGTGTTGCAGAAAAGAAAGCCAAACTTGCAGTACTTGGAACCCTTTGGAGCTCCTTGTACTATGCTCAAGCGTAAATCAGAGGGAAAGTTCGATGAAAAGGCAGTAGAAGGGATATTTCTGGGATACAGCACTCCTAACAAGAGAGGTTTGGAATCCAACTACTAAAGCTATTGAAGAATGGTATGAGGTGGATGTTCAGAAGTATTCTAACCTATTCCTTCCAAAGGATATCCCGTGGATGTTTTGACTATGATTCGTTATTGAATCATTTAATCTTCCAGAGTTTTCCGATGAAGATGTTGCCAGGTATTATTCTCACAGAGAAGATTGGAAGATCCTATTCCTCACGATCCAGTAACTCCAACAGCTGCTAACTCCTCCTGGTACTCCAGATCATCTGCAGAGTCCCACGCAAATGATGATGGTTCAAATTCTGATGGCTCAGCTACTGTAATGAATGAGCATGAAGAGGAAATTGAAAATCCTGATGTTACTAACTTGGGTCCTAATGTTCGCAATTCCTCACACTCCGGCTACAACGAACTGAACGTGATCACCCTGTCTCGAAAATCATAGGTGAACACTTCGGCCTGGAGTTCGTCACCAGAAGACAAATTCAAAGCGATGTCTACATTGACCTGTTTTAAATCTGGGGATGTCACCTACTGCGCACATGCATGCTTTATTTCCAGATTGAACCGGCAAATATTAGCTCTTTTGGATGACAACTGGATAAATTCGATGCAAGAGGAACTCCTACAATTTAAGAAGCTGGGTGTCTGGAGGCTTGTCGCTAAG
>CAJVGC010000065.1:26176487-26278299 GCA_910822075.1 Senecio squalidus | reverse complement strand
AAGTGGCTATCTTGCTCGCACAACTTTAAATGATCTATTTACCAAGCTGAGAGAAAAGGAGCAGGATGACAAATTTCGTGCTCAGAGAAAGGGACACACTCAAGATCCTTCGTTATATTACGCTGATCCCACTCCAGCCACTCCTACTCATGCTCCACTGAAGACAGCTTTCTCTGCTAACACCTCGAGTAATTCAGGAAATTTTGGGTGTTCAAACTCAAGCTCAAGTCAAGGCACTCCGGTTCAAAAGTCTCAAGCTCAAGCTACTTCAGAATCAGTTTCTACTAGTTTGAAGATCGAGCACTTTCATAAAGGAAATGTGGATACTGTAAACGAAGATATGGCTATGTTGACTACCTTAGTAGCTTCCTACGATAACTTGTTGCAGGGTAAAATTGGAAATATAAACTTAACTGGTGAAGATTATGAGCAGATTGATCGTGATGAGATGGAAAGAATCGACATTATGTGGGGTTTCGCTAATCTTGTTAGGAGGGCAAAAGAGTACGTGAAAAGGACTGGTAACACAATCGGCGCCAACAAGGAAACTAAGTATGGTTTCGATATGTCTGCCATTACTTGTCACAACTGTGGAGAGAAAGGTCACTTTGCTCGTCAATGTGAGAAGCCAAAACGACCAAGGACTGTTCAGAACCCTTTCAGAGATCAGCAAAATAGGAATGTGAACAGAAATACTCCTGAGGTGAACAAGAATACTGCTATGGTGACAACTGGCACAAATATCTCTACTGGTACAGAGAATTCAGATGTTAAGGCTTTGGTTTTTCAATCTGACGAAGGTTTGGATTGGCAATTTCAAATTGATAACAATCAGTCCGATGCTGAAGTAAACATTGTGAAGATTTTGAATCTCAACGAAGAAAGTGACGGGGAGGAGTCCATTACATCTGAAGAATCATCTGAGGAATCTTCAGCAGAATCAGAAGCACCAGAGACAAAACGGGAGTTTGCTATGATGGCAGGTACTGCAGAGTCATCTAAGGTACAATCTGAAACTAAAATCACTTCCTGTTCTAGGTGTTTTGTTTTAGACGAACAAGTGAATGAGCTAAGAAAAGAAAATAACAATTTTGTTGAGGAACTTCGTAAAAACAAAATTGTTAAAGGAAATGAAAAACTGTTTTCTGAAAAGAATAAACTCCTGTCAAAACAAGTCAGTGATCTGGAAATAGCGTTGTTAAACAAACAGGACTCCATTAACAAATATTTAAAAGATATTGATGCCCTTAAACGTGAAAATGCTTCTATAAAAATCAGCTTTGAAACTTTAAATCAACAAGTTAGAAGTTATTCCACTGCATCATACCTTTTGGATCATATTTTAAAGGAAAAACGTCCTGAGAATGGGGAAGGGAAACCAAAGGTTGACTACAAAACTTGTCCACCTCCAATTTTTAACAAATTGATTAAGGCTCCAAAGGAGGAAGGGGACATTGAATTCATTGTTCAACAACCAGACCCAGTTGTCCAAACACCTATTGTCAATCACAAAGATAATTCAAATGCTCAAAGTGCTAAAACCGAAAAATTAAAAGAAACGGTATTGGTTGAAGATTGGGTTTCCGACTCAGATGAGGAAGAAAAGGGTTCGGGTTTGGGTCGTCAGTTACCGAATAAAACTTCGAGTAAACCTAAACAAGTTAAAATTTTGAAAAGACCTGAAGTTAAGGGACCAAAATTTGTCAAAGCCGGGGAATCACCAGTGGAGGTTGAGAAAAAGGAAACTGACAAAGTAAAATTCATACCACCTCACTTGAGAAAGACAACCACCAACCCCCAGAAGCCACCAAATGTTCAACAACATAATGGCTTTATGCGTCCTAATGCTATGTTCTCCAAACCTTTTACACATCACCGGAGAATGACACGAAGTTCTCAAAACCTTAACGAATGGAGAACTTGTTTTGATTGTGGGGAGAAAGGCCATGTTAACTATAATTGTCCAAATTTGAAACAAAGGCCTAGGAACAGTTTTGACCAACATAAAATGTCTACTGAAAATCGTTTTTCTAGTCCAAATCGAAATCGATTTTCAAACAATCGGTCATCAATTCCAAAACAAAACAGTGAGTTGCTTCCTGCTGGTAAATCCAAACAGCAACCTCCTGTTAAACAAATTGAAAAACGATCACCATCACCAACTCATAAATCAACTGTTTATATCAAAAATTCTACTCATGAATCAAAGTCTTGGAAGCCTAAGGTTGATACTAAGGGTGCTGGACCGTCAAATGTACCTGATGGTTCAACGGGAAAATGGGTGGACTTACAGGTTTTAGGTGGTGATGGTAAACCCACAGCCATTAAGGCTTGGGTTTGCGTCGCGAACTAATCTTTTCAATTTGATGTGCAGGTCGTCTATGATCCTATCAAGAATACCTGGATTGTTGATAGTGGGGCGTCTAGGCACATGACAGGAAATATGTCACTACTCTCAAATGTCAGATCTATTAAAGGAGGATATGTTTCTTTTGCTGGAGATAAGGGAGGTTTTATCTCAGCCCAGGGATTGGTTGCAAATAACAAGATCAGTTTTGATAAAGTGAATTTTGTTCAGGCACTTGTCAACAACTTGTTGTCTGTGTCTCAAATTTGTGACAAGAAATTTAAAGTGATTTTTGATGATTTTCAATGTTACATCATGAGTAAAGATTTCAAGATTCCAGAAGAATTGATTATTACAACTTCACCAAGGGTTGGAGATTTGTACGTGCTCGATATGTCGAAAACTACTGTGAATTCGACTGAACATCAAGCTTTTGTCTCGAAAGCTACTGAACGTGAATCGATATTGTGGCACAAACGCATGGGACACCTTAGTTTGAGAAAGATGAATCATCTGATGCACAAGGATTTGGTTATGGGAGTAAATGTGAAAAACTTTCAGTTGCCGGAAGTATGTATTTCATGCAAAAAGGGAAAGCAATCCAAGAAGTCTCACAAAGCGAAGAAGTTTCACACCATAGATGCTCCACTTGAACTTTTACATATGGATATTTTTGGACCAATTAAGTATGCGAGTGTTGCAGGGGATAAATATTGTTTAGTGGTGAGTGATGATTACTCTCGATTTTCTTGGGTCATGTTTTTACGGGAGAAATCTGAAACATTCGAGAATATCAAGCTGTTAGTTACAACGTTGGAAACACTGTACAAATTGAAAGTTCGACGATTTAGAACGGATAACGGTACAGAGTTTAAAAATCAGAGGATGGAAGATTTTTGCAAGGATCGAGGAATTCAACAGCAATTCAGTGCAGCCTATACTCCACAAATGAACGGGGTTGCAGAAGGAAGAACAGAACGTTGATTGAAGCAGCTAGGACTATGTTGGCTGATTCATCACTGCCAGTACGATTTTGGAATGAAGCGGTAGCTAATGCATGTTACACTTTAAACCGAGTGCTAGTAGTAAAGCGTCATGAGAAAACCTGTTATGAGTTGTTGCAGAAAAGAAAGCCAAATTTGCAGTACTTGGAACCCTTTGGAGCTCCTTGTACTATGCTCAAGCGTAAATCAGAGGGAAAGTTCGATGAAAAGGCAGTAGAAGGGATATTTCTGGGATACAGCACTCCTAACAAGAGAGTTTGGAATCCAACTACTAAAGCTATTGAAGAATGGTATGAGGTGGATGTTCAGAAGTATTCTAAACCTATTCCTTCCAAAGGATATCCGTGGATGTTTGACTATGATTCGTTATTTGAATCATTTAATCTTCCAGAGTTTTCCGATGAAGATGTTGCAAGGTATTATTCTCACAGAGAAGATTTGGAAGATCCTATTCCTCACGATCCAGTAACTCCAACAGCTGCTACTCCTCCTGGTACCCAAGATCATACTGCAGAGTCCCACGCAAATGATGATGGTTCAGAATCTGATGGCTCAGTTACTGTTAATGAGCAAATTGAGAATGAAGAGGAAATTGAAAATCCTGATGTTAACAACTTGGGTCCTAATGTTGAAATTCCTCACACTCCGGCTACACGAACTGAACGTGATCACCCTGTCTCGAAAATCATAGGTGAACATTCGGCCGGAGTTCGTACAAGAAGACAAATTCAAAGCGATGTCTACATTGACCTGTTTAAATCTGGGGATGTCACCTACTGCGCACATGCATGTTTTATTTCCCAGATTGAACCGGAAAATATTGAAGAAGCTCTTTTGGATGACAACTGGATAAATTCGATGCAAGAGGAACTCCTACAATTTAAGAAGCTGGGTGTCTGGAGGCTTGTCGCTAAGCCAAAAGGTGCCAAGTCTCTTGGTTGCCGTTGGGTCCACCGTTGTAAAAGGGATGATCAGGGTATAGTTGTCAGAAACAAGTCAAGGCTAGTGGTTCAGGGTTTTCGACAAATACCTGAATTGGATTATAATGAAGTTTTTGCTCCTGTTGCAAGATTGGAGGCAATTCGGATTTTTCTGGCCTTCGCATCATATAAAAGATTCACAGTTTACCAGATGGATGTAAAGAGTGCTTTTCTTTACGGGAATATTCGAGAAACAGTGTACGTTAATCAACCACCAGGCTTTGTAGACCCCTTACATCCGGATAAAGTGTATATTCTCGATAAAGCACTTTATGGTCTGCATCAAGCACCGCGCGCCTGGTATGAGACACTTGCAAATCATCTGATCGAAAATGGTTTCCGTCGAGGTGTTATCGATTGTACGCTGTTTATTAAGGAAAGAGGTGACGATATTCTGTTGGTGCAAGTATATGTGGACGACATCATTTTTGGTTCTACTAATCAAGAGTTGTGTACAGAATTTGAAAAGGTGATGACAAGCAAGTTCGAAATGAGTTCTATGGGTCCGATTAAGTTCTTTTTGGGGCTACAAGTAGATCAAACAGCAGAGGGAATCTTTATACATCAGACAAAATATGTTAACGACATTTTGAAACGGTTTGAAATGTTGGAAACGAAGTCTGCTTCCACTCCCTTATCGGTGAATCACGGGATATCACCAGAAACTACGGGGGAGCCAATTGATCAGTCTCTCTATCGCTCCATGATCGGATCTCTTATGTACCTCACCGCTTCTCGTCCAGATATTATGTTTCCTGTGTGCTTGTGTTCCCGATACCAAGCAGCACCAACTGTTGTTCATCTTCAAGCAGTGAAGCGGATTATGCAATATCTGAAGGGTACTCCAGATTTAGGTCTTTGGTATTCTAATGATGACAATTTTGAGTTATCTGCTTTCAGTGATTCGGACTATGGAGGTTGCAAGAAGGATGCTAAATCAACTTCAGGAGGATGTCAGTTTCTCGGAACGCGTCTAATAACATGGCAGTGCAAGAAACAGACCGTTGTAGCATTGTCCACATGTGAGGCTGAATACGTAGCTGCGGCTAGCTGCTGTTCTCAGGTCATCTGGATTCAGCAACAACTGCGTGATTACGGTTTGTCTATCTCTACTACTCCTATTTATGTTGATAATTCTGCTGCCATAGCTGTCACTAAGAATCCCGTGCACCATCCTAAAACCAAACACATAGGCGTAAAATATCATTTCATTCGTGATTGCTTTGAAAAACATTTAATTGATGTCATTTATATCGAAACAATGTTTCAAAAAGCAGATATTTTTACAAAGGCATTTGATAAGTCTAGGTTTGGGTTTTTACTGCTGGAAAATGGTGAAGTCAAAAAGAGTGACGTAATTGAAGAACCTAAGTCAGACAAGTAACCGGGATTATTTTTGTATACTACGTTAAGCTTCTTTAACCTTTCATTTTTTTTTGTTTTTATAAAATTTCGAAAAATACAAAAAGATTTTTATTTTTAGAATTTTAGGGGGAGAAATAACTTAAAAAAAAAAAAAAAAAAAAAAAAAACGGGGGAAGTGAGGAAATACTGAACTAAACTGAACATGTAATTGTCAAAAAGATATGCTGAATGTAACGTTTACACATGTCAGTTGTAGGATATATTGGTAGGCTTATCTCACTGAAACTTGACGAAATTAAATCAATTTTAAAAGGGTTGTCGCAGATATCAAATTTTAATTTAAATCGTTATGGATATGTCTCAAAGACTGTCTAAATGATATCTGGAGATCAATAACAATTGAGAACACTGTAAACAGCACACAACAGTCGAAATTAAAATTTTAAAATATTATGATTAGCTTTTGTCTTGTAGTGTTTGTGGCTTTTCGCTGGATCAATTCGAAAATAGTAAATATTAGGCGTAATATCAGAAAATAAATACAGTATGTCAGTATATATTGAAGCAATTAAAGGCCATTCTAGTGATTTTGGGATAACATTTTTGAATGATTTGATCAAATGATGTGAATACCAAAATAGACACAGTCTATTCAAGATCAAATACAAAGTAAGAGATAAGTAAACAAACTTCAAAAATACCTTGATGGATGAACAGAAGTATAAGGTCGAAAGAAGATCATATTTCGAGCATTCCAAATAAAGGGTGAGGAAGTACTTAACAGATAAACTTCAAAAATACCTTGATGGATGAACAGAGTTATAAGGTCGAAAGAAGATCATAACTCGAGCATTCCAAATAAAGGGTGACGAAGTGCTTATTCTCTGAATGGTGTAAATTAAACGTTTTCACGATCAAGAATCACTGGTCCTTATTGCCTGTGCAGTGGATGTCATACTGACATACGAAATAAATATTATGATATTACGTCTGGTATTTATGAAAATAGAATTGAAAAGGCTGAAAAGTTAAGAGGACAAATACACGAACATACGTACAATTCTAATTATGATATAATTTTGATGACTGTTAAAATTCAAAAGATGTGTTGATTTCTATGTTCAAAATATTGGGAGATCTTATCGAGATAACCGGTTTGAAAGCAAAATGTCAAGTGAATGTTTGTTTAAGTTTAAGAGGACAAATATACCAATAATCGTCAATTGATATGTTAATAGTTACAACGAAAAATGGATGACAATGTTATGTTTCAGTATCAGTCTGATCCCTTATTCGAAAAGATTCTCACAAAAAGAATGTGAATTTTTCAGTTTGTGTAGTTATTAGTTAAATTCTTAAACTTTCATTATTTTGTCTTAGTTAAATTTCCATTGATCTTTCAAAAACAGAAAAATACAAAAAGATTTTTATTTTTATTTGTATTTTTATTTTTTATTTTGCTAGTTTTACGGTTGCTTGTCGTGACTTAAAATCTAAACGTGAAAATGAGATTAATGTGTAATTCTTATAACATCTCAAGGTCATGATTGTTAGTGCAGCTTTTGGTTACAATTTTTCGAAATTATGTTTCATTGAGCAAAACGTTTATTCTTTCTGAAATTGATGTGCTTAACGTTTACTTGATGTTTGAGTTTTGAAAGTGAAATTTTTGAAGTTTATGAGTTCTACAGCACGTTCGTACGGATGTAAATTACATACGCACGGATAAACAACTCAATCGCACGAATCAAAGGGAAGGTATTGTTTAGGCTGAAAATTCTCATCCGTGCGAATATCATCACCTTCGTGCGGATGTCATCTCATTCGTGCGGATCAAAGTTGATTTAAGATTTAAATGTTGGTTAGTTAAACGCACGGACGAAGGCTCATTCGTGCGGATGTCTTTCACATCCGTGCGAATGAAAAATGAGTATATATATGTTTCAGATCCGTTCAGTTCATTCACAAATACTCATCCGTGTTGATTCAAATTTCACAAAATTCTCAAAGTGTTAGAAAGAGTTTTTGAATCCGATTTTATTGTGCAACTTTGAATTACGAATCCAACCATATAAACCACTTAAGGTATAGTGACCGTTTTAGGGTTAATCTTTGAATTCTAAGTCCGAAATTAACTTCAATCAATCGGTCATCTATCTATGTTTGTAATGGTAAATTGGGTTAGGGGATTAGTAAATCGGTGGATTGCGAACATGTTGGTATGATTTTTGTGATCAAAAAACAGATTTTACATAAAATCTAGGTTTTGGAAAACCAACAGTTTCGATGAACTTCGTCCGCACGAATGTAAATTCATCCGTGCGGATAGGCGCTTCATTCGTACGTATGTTTAATTCATTCGTACGGATGTAAAATATGTAATCCGTTTGTTTGATTAGTTCATTCGTACGGATACATACTGATCCGTACGGATAGAAGTGTTCCTACGTACGGATGGCCAGAACAGAAACTTTAAAAACGTTTGAATTTTATTCTAACTGTTTTGCGTTCAATGTCTACATTTCTGTTTGCAGAATATGGCTGAAATCCCCGTTTCTAACGTTGATGAAACTGTGGCACAATCCTCTCAATCTCAAAGTGCTAGCTGGGGCATCGGACCGAAAAACAACATGTGCGCGTATCTCGACGAAGAGACCCGTAATGCCAAACATTTTGCTGGAATCATCAAATTCTTGAAGCGGTCAAGAATTTTCAAGGCTATATCTACTGAGCGCGTGCCTTATTTGACTCATATATCAGCTTTCTGGGAAAATGCTAGAGTTGTACGTGAAGATGGAAAGGTTCAAATCCACAGTTCAGTTCTCAGGACTGATGTCGTGATTGATGAACACGTTATCCGAGAAGTTATTGGCTTTGAGGATTCAGTGGAAATGCCTACGATGCTGAACAAGTATCTAGTCAGAGGGTTGCTTCTGAGGGTGAAGTACGTTGGTGATATTGAAAAGGGAGTGATTACGAAGTCGGGATTTAGCATTCAATACAAGTATTTGTGCCATGTGTTGCAGCATTGTTTGAGTCCTCGAAAGGCTGGGCATGATGAAATGAGAGAGACTATTCAGAGTGCATTTGCAGCATTAGTATTGAACATTCCGTTTAATTTTTCGGGAATGATTTTGCAACACATGACAGAGAATCTGGAGATGAAGAAGCAGAAATATTTGATGTATGCTCGTTTCGTCCAAATGATTCTGGACGTGAAGATTCCGACGTTGCCCAAAGTTGATAATGATATGATCAAGCTAGACGTGATGAATGATACAACAATGGTACGTTTGCTTTCATACAAAGGCAAGGAGGTGAAGCCTGCGGAAAAACGCCTGATTGGTCATCTTGCTGATCCAGCATATGTATGTCCTGGTGGTAGGAAATGGCGACATGACGACAGTGAATCAGATAAGGAGGATATTGTTGTACCTCAAGAATCTGACTCCGATGATGAGGTTATTCCGGTTGAATCTCCGGTTGGTGGTACATCATCATTTCAAGCTAGTTTGAGAGATGAAGATGATGTAGTCATGAGTGCTGAAGAGATTCCTTCAGTACGGAAAAGAAAAGAACCTTCTGCAGGTAGATCGTTAGGAGATATTATCAAGAAAAGGGAGAAATCTTCAAAACGTTTTAAGCTGGTGAAAAGTTCTGACATTACTCCAAAGACGATTGCCAGTTCTGCAACTCCAGTTCCTCCTCCTACGGCTTCTCAGTCACAACAAGGTCCCCAACAAAGTGACCCAATCATGACAACTGCTACCATAACAACAACAACTGCTGGTGGATCATCGTCGTCAATGCAGATTCCTGATTCTGCTCAGCTCTCTATTTTGAATTCTATGTTATTGAGTGTTTTAGCAAAACAGCAGCAACAAGATGAAGAAATTAAGAGACTGAATGCTTTGGTGGCAAAATGGGAAGCAGAACGAGCTGAAATGTCGAAGAAGATAGAGGATCAGAATCTTTTGATTGATTCGCAGAAGCTGTTGATTGAGGATTGCTCCAACAAGAACAAGGAATTGGTACTTATTACCAAAAGGATCAAGAAGTTGGAGGAAGACAACAATGTGGTGAAAAATACTATGTTTGTGGGTGATGATGGGGTATTCAGACTCAAAGGACCAGTCGATGCATCTGCTGACCCGTCTGGTGAAGAAAGTGAAAGCACGGAGTCTGATAGAGCTGGTAAAGAACATCCGAGTGACTCGCAGCATGATATTACTCCTATATCTCACATAAAGTCCTATTTAACTCACATTTTGGATATGCAGGGGGTAATACAGTTTAGCGTTGAGCATGACAAAGAAGAAGGAGAGATAGTACATTGTTTGTCCAAAGAACAGATTGCAGAATTATTTGAAATGAATCCCGATGAAGTTATTTCTGACGAATCTGCATCTGCTTCTGACGTAAATCCTCCCGATTCTGATGATGATGATGATGAGATAGTGTTTGAGCCAAATGTTGATTCAACAGAGCCTATCTATCAATCGAACGATTTCCAGGATCTTCCTGATGACGATGCAATGTTTAACGTCAATGATGAAGATCTTAATCGGAAGTTAGAGAAACATCCGGCGGCCAGTCAAGCTACACCAAATCTAGAAGAATTGAATGTTAAAAAAGCTGAATGGCGTCAGGCAGTGAAAGGATGTATTCGCCCGTCTCAACAAGTTGTTCAACCAGATTATACGAAGTTTTACTCTTTGAAGGGTGCGAAGACAGAAGGTCAGATAATCAGTTGGGCATACTTGGATGATTTGAATGTTTATGCAATCAAGCGAGAACGGGGCATAGATTATTTTAAACGCGCTCCCGATTTGAAGACGTTGCCATATTTTGATATGATGCAGTTGGCTCGTCTTAAGTTGCTGTACAGTGAGTCAGAGGATAAAGCAACTTGGTTGGAGAAGCAGCTTCATTATGAGTTCAAATCATCGTGGAAATACCTTTGGCCACAGTATCCAAAGATTACCTATTCCAAAGATCGGAAGAATCGGAGAACAGGTAAAGCTTTGAAGCATGTCACGTATAAAGCGCCAAGGGTTATGGAGAAGATTCCACTACGCCAAATGAAAGCCGACTTTCATCGGAGATTCAAATGGTGGTATTATGATGATCGAACCACAGAAGATGTGATTGTGTTGGAGCGGAAAGGTGTTTGGGAAACACTGCGAATTTTTGATCCGATGTGGATTAGAAATTTGACAGATGATGATATTTATGCTTTGTATCTGTGTCCTATATTCTGTGAAGTCAAAGATATGGATCAGGCGTCGCGTTTCAACAAGGTTGTTCGTGTATGCTTCATTTACAAGATCCACGCTTAAAAGGACAGATCGAAGACATGTTTACGTTATCTTCAATTAATCAAATATATGTTTTGTGATGTTTATATAATATCCAGTTTACATTCGCACGGATGATGATGCATCCGTGCGCATGAGAGGTTCATTCGCACAGTTAAGTTAATTAAACAAAGTGTTTATTAAAATGTTACATCCGTACGGACGAGATCATATTCGTAAGGATAGGAAGTAATGGCTTGTTCATTCGTACGGATGAGATCACATCCGTACGGATGAATATCTGGGCCTATATATACCCAACGTGTTTCTGCATTGCGGGTAAGTTTTGCTAGGGTTTGTTTGTGCGTCGAACTGCTGCTGCTCGTATTCTTAGTGTTCCAAAGTGATAATCAAGTATAAACAGTCATCCGAATAGTCTTCCTTAGGTCCGATCTTATCAATAATCATTGGTTCGATTCCGTTTCCGAAGGTTAAATATTCGCTAGATAATCGATAGCTTATTTCCGCTAGGTTATTGATATAACGTTGAGTTCTTAAGATCACACACCCCCAACAGAATTACCCCCTTCCATGGCGATATTTTGAGGAGTACTCTATCGCCAACTTGGAATTCAAGGGGTTTCCTCCGGTTGTCGGCATAGCTCTTCTGCCGGGTTCGGGATGTCTTCAGCCTTTCTCGAATATTAGTGATTTTGTCAATGGTGTCCTGTACGATATCGAGCCTTGTGAGTTGTCGATCGCCGGCTTCTAACCAACAAAGCGGTGACCGACACTTACGTCCATATAAGGCCTCGAATGGTGCGCACTTGATGCTAGCGTGGTAGTTGTTGTTATAGGAGAACTCGACCAAGGGAAGGTGAGCATCCCAACTTCCTCCGAAGTCAACTACGCACGCTCTTAGCATATCCTCGAGCGTTTGAATCGTCCTTTCACTCTGACCATCGGTCTGGGGGTGGTAGGAGTTGCTAAGGTCTAGTCGAGTCCCGAGAGATTTCTGAAGCCCATTCCAAAATCAGGACGTGAATCGACTATCCCTGTCGGATATGATCGAGAGATCCGTTCCGTGACGAGAGACGATCTCGTTGATGTATACCTGAGCGAACTTTTCCATCGAGTAGTTCTCTCGTACCGGTAGAAAGTGTGCGGATTTCGTCAATCGATCTACGATAACCCAAATCATGTCATTACCCCTTGCCGTACGGGGTAGTTTGGTGATGAAATCCATAGAGATTTGTTCCCACTTCCACATGGGAATCTCCGGCTGTTGCAGCAGACCTGAGGGTTTCTGATATTCCACCTTGACCTTCGAGCAAGTAAGACATTTAGCTATGTACAAGGCGATATCCTTTTTCATGCCCGACCACCAGTAGTATTCCCGTAGATCCTTGTACAACTTGTCGGATCCCGGATGAATAGAGTATTGGGAAAGGTGGCCCTCATCCAGAATAAGTTTACGAAGGTTTTCGGATCTCAGAATCCACGCTCGGTTCTTAAAGTAGTGGATTCCGTCCGGTTTGAGCTCGAATTCCTTCTAATGGTTGTGTAGAGTTTCGTCCTTAATGTTTTCAGGTTTCAACGCTTCTCGCTGAGCTCTGGCTGTTTGCGTTTGTAGGCTTGTCTGAACCTGTATCCCCAATGCTCTCACTAGAGATGGTCTTACCCTTTCCTTCCGACTCAGGGCATCTGCCACTACGTTTGCTTTAGCAGGGTGGTATTTGATCTCGCAATCGTAGTCGCTTAGAAGTTCAATCCATCTCCGTTGCCTCATGTTGAGCATGTTCTGATCGAGGATATGTTGGAGGCTTTTGTGATACACGAAAACTGTGCACTTAGTGCCGTATAAGTAATGTCTCCAGATTTTCAATGCGAACACGACATCTCCCAGCTCTAAGTCGTGTGTGGTGTAATTCTGCTCGTGTACCTTCAGTTGCCTCGAAGCGTATGCGATGACCTTGTCCTTTTGCATAAGGACGCATCCAAGTCCTTGATGTGATGCATTGCAAAACACTACAAAATTATATGTACCCTCCGGTAGGGACAAAATCGGTGCGTGGCACAGTTTGTGTTTGAGCTTCTGGAAGGATTCGTCCTGTTCTTTACCCCAAAGAAAATCCTTATCTTTTTGAGTAAGTTCGGTTAGAGGTTTAGCGATCTTCGAGAAATTTTCAATGAACCTTCGATAATAGCCTGCCAACCCTAGGAATTGTCGGATTTCTGTAGGAGTGGTTGGGGCTTGCCATTTCTCGATCCCTTCAATCTTTGTCGGGTCTACATGAATTCTGTAACATCCGTCCCACATCGGTTGGAGAGGGGAACGAATCCTACTTTATAAGGGGGTTGATACCTCTCCTAGTATGACGCGTTTTGGCACGGGTTCCGTGCCAGAAGAAAATCCGTGCGCCGGTGGGCAAAGCGGACAATATCACGCTACGGGTGTGCTTGGGCTGTTACAAATGGTATCAGAGCCGGGGCCCGGACCGATGTACACAAAGGGAAGGCTGTGTCTTATAAGGGGGGAGGATTGTAACATCCGTCCCACATCGGTTGGAGAGGGGAACGAATCATTCTTTATAAGGGGGTTGATACCTCTCCCAATATGACGCGTTTTGGCACGGGTTCCGTGCCAGAAGCAAATCCGTGCGCCGGTGGGCAAAGCGGACAATATCATGCTACGGGTGTGCTTGGGCTGTTACAAATGTGACAACCGTCAATAATTCAGGTGACTTTCGTATATTATGTCTTCGTTATGTCTGTACTATTCTTGGTCGTACTTTATCGTGTTTGTGTCGGAATCAAAGTCGGAACCAATAAAAGGAACCTAATACCAAGAAACTATACTATGAACTTGACTAAGTTCATAACAAGAACTAACGTAAAACTCTAGGCAAATACTTAACGAAAACGAAAAACTTAAAACGACATTTAGCTGGAAAAGCTATCCAGCCAATGGCTGAAGCATTTCAGCCAGCGGCTGAGGCCCAGCCGGCGGCTGGATATGCTCAGCCGGCGGCTGAAAGTCGCTGGCCAGTCTTTTTATGACTCATAATTGCATGAAACTTGATTGGCTCAACTCTTAAACACGGGATTGGACCAGAAACTGACCTTGTGTGAGTCCCTAGGTCATTAAACACCATCCCTTTTCCCCATTTCTTCCATTGCCTTCACATTTTCAAAAACACACACACTCTCTATTCTCTCTCTAAACTTTCTCTCAAGAACACCTTCAAAATCCAGTCACTTTACCACCATTAAAACAACAAGAAATCACCATTAAACTTACACAAATCGTCCATATAGCAAAGGGAATCAAAGGGGTTATTTTAAATCGGGTTTTAAAGAAGTTTCCACCGGTTTTTGAAGCTCAAATCTCCTCCAACCGTTATCTATTCGTTTCCTTCGGTAGATCTCTTTTACCTTACCGTTTTTATATGAAAATGACTTTGCATGGACGATCCATTCCATAAAAACTTGTTTTTATAAGGTTTTATAACGATTTTCTTACAAAAAACGGATATTTATATGAATATACATATTTGTGTTAAAGATCTAAAAAGAAACTGAGATTTAGTCACTAAAATGGATATTCTTCACTAATAAACTGTTTCATGTCGAAATCCAACCTAAAAACGTGTGACAACTGTCTAATTTCAGGTGAAAACCGCATTCTCTATCTTTAAGTTAACTATGAATTGATCCTATCTATACTTGTATCGTAAACGAGTGTGAGTCGGAATCGAAAACGGAAACATAAGACGAATCCTTATACCAAGAAAACACTTAGTGAACTTGCCTAAGTTCCTATCTAAACTAACCGGAAACTTTCAACTAACGAAAATGCTTGACCATAAAACGAACGAAAAACGAAAAAGGCAGAAATCTGCCCTCCAGCCGCGCCGCGGTGAGGCCAGTGCGCCGCGGTGGAGGGTGCAGACCAACCATTTTTGTAAACTTTGAAACTTAACTAAACGAACTCAAACCCGAGCCCAACACTTTTGCTCCTGGTTAAACATGTTAGAAGGCTTTTTAGAAGTCCAGTAAGTCCCTTTTAACACCTCACAATCTTTATTTTACAAAAACACCAAACACAAACACACATAAAAACACTCCTATTACTTACTCTTTCTCTCATTTCAAAAAATCCCTCAAACACTCTTCATTTACGGAACATAAGCTCACCAAATAACAGTAAAAATCACCACAATAATCACATATAAATCATCCATAAATAAGAAGGAAGAAAGGAGCTTTCAACTATTTGGGTTAAAATTGATTTCTAAGCATTTTGGGTCAAAAATCACCAAGAGATTACTCCAACCATCTTCAAATCACTTTCTACTCGGTATAAATCTCTCAAATCTTCTGTCTTTATAATATATATACTTTGCATGCATCATCTAACAACTAAAAATGAGTTTTTATGAAGATTTGTGACCATTTATGAACAAGAACGGGTTTTGATAAAAGTTACGTTAAATCCTTGTTATTATGGATGAGAATCCAAATTAAACTAATATTATAAGAGTTTTACTATTTTTAGCCATTGGATATCGAAATCTAACTTAAAAATAACGAATTTCATCAAAAACGATTTTGGTAAAGGATCTGTCTCACGACCGCGCCACGGTGCCTCCACCGTGAGGCGGTCGTGGTGAACCCATGACCGCGGCGCAGTCCCTCCACCGCGAGGCGGTCGTGGTGCAGACTTGTTACAAAACCTTATTTAAACCGTTATTGAGCGTAACTTTAAACTCGTTGTTTTAAACTTATGTTCAAAACTGAATTTCATGAACTATAACCTGTAATAGGGTAACTTATTCAACAAATAATCCCACGTGTGTTTTTATAAATCAAAGATTATTGTTATGACATTTGTAAGCGGGAAAGTGTTTAAAAAATTGGACTGAATGATTTTGGCATGGAATCGCTGCCCGATTTTAATAAATTGGACCTAAAACCAACACTTATAATAAAAAAATTTCGTGAACTAACGACATTATAAACTTATAAACATTGGTACTTATTCAATCTTGGTATTACTTTAGGAGTTTCGTGATTCCAACTCGATTCGACTTCATTCCGCACTCGTAGCATCTTTAGCAAACCGTGAGTTACAACCCCACCTTTTATTTACTGTTTTTAAATGATTCTTTTGGGGGAAACATGAGAACCAAAATTATTAATTGCCACACACGGCACTTGTTCAGATTTATTTATTTGCCACGTTCGGCACTCGTTGAACTTTGATTGATCGTATAACTAACGTGACTCTTGAAGAGAATATAACATGAATCTTAAGTGACAACTACTAGTTTTAAAATAACATTAATGCCCATTTTGTAACGCACACTATTAGCTTTGTTAAGCCGTTTAGTAATTATGGGTATCGATACTTAGGAAATACCCGTTGCTTGCTTAGGCGGCAGCTTAAGTACATATTACTCGATCGAACATGACTCCTCGTAAGTAGTGGGGGGGTAAGGGGCTTCACGTTTGGTTAATCGGTTTAGAGTGAACATTTAAGTTATATTATTCCAAGTAGTCGTTATACATGATCTCAATCAATTGTTTATGGTTCGTAACTATCTTTTGGGTACTGTTCATTGTTCGTAACTATCTTTTGGGTATTGTTCATTGTTCGTAACTATCTTTTGGGTACTGTTCATTGTTCGTAACTATCTTTTGAGTACTGTTCACGGTTCGTAACTATTCTTTAAGCATTGTTCTACTTATCGAAACTATTAAGTATTGATATACTTGACTCAAACCTTTTTAGTCGAGGACTAGAAAACTGTAACTCACTCGCTACTTTTGTAGTTTGACACTTTTTCTCATGTTTTCGGGAAACCAAATGTAAGGATAAGAAGTGCATACTATGGATGGGTCAGGCATGTCACGTGAATTCAAGAATTTAGAGAAGACCTATTTATATATTTGGGAATTTTGTTAAACAATTAATTATGTACTTTTGTTATGCAACTCGTTAAATGCATGGTTATTTTCAACTTGTAAACTCAAATTTTCTATCGTAATGACTTGAAACCGTATGTTTTTAATTATGACTCGTGTAATGATATCGTTGCTCTTCACACCTCGTGTTTCCGCTTTAGCGGGGTGTGACAAAACGCTTTAAAATCGCGAAAATGACAAAATAACTAAACTGACCGGAGGATCCAGCCGGCGGCCGAAGATATTCTGCCAGCGGCTGAATGTCTTCAGCCGCTGTTCACAAAAATCTTATTTTTACGATTTAAACGGTACGATTCGAGAACTTAATATATTTTCACAGATAATAATATATAATGACAGGTTATATGTTTTGAGAAAATAAATGTTTGGTTAAGCTTTTATAACTAAATCTATTATGTTATATATTTTATCGTTTTATATGGTTGTAGAGCGGGAAAGTGGATATAAAAATGGACTAAATTTTTATAGCGCGGAAGCGCTGCCCAAATTTATCGGAACATATACATAAACTGCAGTAACGAACAAATAATGTATCTAAACTTTTTTGACTTTGAACATCGAACATTTTGGACATAATTGGACTAAACGGAAATTAAACGTAATATGACAATGTCGTAACATATAAGTTTTGATATTAAAACTTTTTGGACAGAACTTAAGTATGAAGGTTTAATCCTTAGAATGTTAAAATGAAACTTTAACATAAATTAAAATCACAATACTTATACGAGACTTGGTTGTTTTAGGATCTCCTTGATTCCGACGTGTCCCGACTCTTCTTTTCCGCATGAGACTTTATCTTCGCAATCAGTGAGTTACATACCCTTATTTATTGTCTTTTAAATACTCTTTTGGGGGAAACATGAGATCTAAATGCTTTTCAACATTTTATGAACTATTGGACGTTTATTGAACCTATATGCGTAAACTATTTTAATTGCCCCTATTCGGCACTCTTTGAGTTTATGGCTTGCCCCCGATCGGCACTTGTTCTAAAACTATGATTGATTGTATTATACGACCTCACCACTGACTAGGCACCTCCGTTAACCCTTGATGAAAATATAACCTGCTTGTAAGTGCCTACTATCAGTTTTGTGCCCCGTTTCAAACAATTACACACTATTAGCTTGCTTAGCCGTATAGTAATTATGAGTATCGATACTTAGGAGAGGATCGCTCCTTACTTTAGATGGCAATATAAGCATATATTACTGAGTTCATCCGTACCTCGTAGATAGTGCGGGGTTGGGGCTGTCACGATCAGACAATCGATTTAGTGTGATCACTTACAGTTATATTATGCCAAGTGGTTGATACAATATTTTAATCATTAGTTACCTTTTTATACGTATATACTCATTTTGCGTTTGCTCCGCAACTAGTCTTTTTCCAAGTATTGATATACTTGTCTATGGTCTTCTTTGAAGTATATATGTATTTTAAGCGTATGTTCCGCTTCACTTCTTTTGAGAAACCTCTTATTATATATACTTGTCGAAACTTTTGTCGAGAACTTTAACTGTAACTCACTCACTACTTTATGTAGTTTGACACTTTATCTCATGTTTCAGGAAATCAAGTGTAAGTCATGGAATGCATAGCGTGGACGTGTCAGGCAGGTTACGTGAGATATGAATCGGGAGAAGACCATGTCCTTTGTCATTTATTTTGGGAATTTTTATGAAACAGTTTAATTATGTATTTGTTTGTCGTGAACTTAAGTACTCTTGGTTATGTCTCTTTGAACTTGTAAACTTTTAGATTCTATTTTTAATGACTTGAAACCGTTGTATTTTGTTATGACTTGTGAAATGATATTCTTGCTCTTCGCACCTCGTGTTTCCGCTTTAGCGGGGTGTGACAGACTTGGTATCAGAGCACAGGTTATAGTAAAACGGGTTTTAAAAATATTGAATTTTTTTTTTCCGAAACCAAACTATAACCAAGGCTTTTCGGAAAATCATTTTTACGGGTTCAAACTTTAGTGGATTAATTCCGCAATTGCATGATTGTTTTCAACTATGCATTACTTGATCAACTATGCCTAGTTCAAAATGAATTATGTAAGAACGGAAAGTAATTGCTATTGTTAACGGTTTTTGAGTCGAAAAATTCTCGGTCTCATCGATTCCCGATTCTCACGTGACTGACCCGTGCATGCATTTCATTTACACTTTCCTATTAGTTTCCCCTGTACTCACGTAAATCGTTGTTCACAGATTCGAAATGTCTCGTTCGTCGCACTCCCACTCATCGTCTCGATCGCAGTCTCGCTTGCTCTCACGTGTCGTCTCCTCGAAAGAAGCCTCGGAAGATCTCGCAGCTTCAGAGGGCCAGCGTCATCAGACTACCGATCCCACCGAGGAGACCTCGATGGCTTACTCAAGAGACCATGGCACCTCCAGTCCGCGTGCCGCACCGCCAGCTGCACCCCCGATGCCCGTCTCAGCACCGCCCCAGCAGCGTGGACCTAGAGTTAGGATGACTGCTCGTAAGCAGGTCGTCGTTCTTGGCCGCTTGCCAGACCGGATGGTCGGACGTGTTCCCAAACCACCCAGAACCGCTCCTCAGACGCCGGTGCCGTTCAGAGACCCGTACGCGGAGCCCAGATATTCGGTCATAGACCGCTATAGATGGGAAAACCTCCACGGACATTCGATGCAGCGTCCTGACGACGCAGGGCCATCCCGACGACGCAGGGCCATCCCGACCCCCGATGATGCCGGTTACTCAGAGATCGCCCCGGAGGTGATACTGCCACTCCACCGCAACGTTCAGGGACTCACGGAAGAGGCCCAACAGCAGGGCCTTCTCCTGTGCGAGATCTCCGACGCTGCGGAACGCCTGTCGGCACAGTCTATGCGAGTCATCGCGTCGGCTGAATCCACGGAGAGGATAGTCCAGTGCCTCGTCAGCGCGTGCTTGATCATGGGGATGCTGATAGCCGTTATCTTGGCGAAGGTATTCCTCGATAGGCGTCGTTAGGCATTTATTATGTATTGTATCGTAAGCTTGAGTCGTATTTTTCCCATGTACACGACTTAAAGCTAACTCTTATTTTGTATTGTCTTGTACTTGTATTTGAACCTTTCTGTATCTTATTGAACTATGTAACCGACTAACGTATTTATGATTGAATTTCTACTTTTATTATCCGTGCTTGTCCTTGTTGTGTGAATTATTGTATTATTACTTTCCTTAAATCATTATCATGCGTGTACCGTTTACCCTTCCAGGTTACTCTCACATTATCATTGTTGTTGTTCATTATTTAAAGTCTTATCGCTCACTCCTATTCGTGCGTTCTAAACTCTTCTCCTCTTTATTAAGAGAACCCGGATAGCCGTCGTCTTGATGAAGATGTTCCTGAATAGGCGTCGTTAGATTATTTCCTTTTCACCCGTATCGTACTCTAGTCTAAGTTGTAAATTCTCGTATCTGCACACGACTTAAGACTCGTAACGTAATTGTGTTTTGAACTTCCTTACTCTTATGAACCTTGTAACCGACTATTCTTTTTATAATGAAACTCCATTACCATATCTTTGTTTTTCTGTCATGCTTGGATTGTACTATTATTCTTTGACCATTGACCGTGGTTGCGTTATCTAACCCTTCATATGTACATCATTGTGATTAGACATCGTTAAAATCTTTACCTCAGATTCTCGTGCGTGCGTACTAATCTAGTTTTCCTCTTCTGTGGTAGGATCATGCCTCCCAAAAAGAGCAACGCTGACCTAATAGTCGAACAGATTACAGCGAAGCTCTTAACGGCACTCCCAAACGTGATCGCTCAGATAGTGGCTAGTGTCACCGACGGAATTTTCGGGGATGATAACCCGAACGACAAACAGCAGGAGAACAACAATGACCATAACCTCCACCTCTTCCCAACCATAATCAAATAAGAAGAGGGCGAGAACTCTGGAATCAATAACCTCCCTTTCCCTCCAGCCCGCGTCGAGCGAAAGGAGAGTAAGAAAAGGAAAGCTGATCATCAACCCAAAAGGAGCAACAGCAACAAGAAACCCACGACTGGAACCCGAACTTATGCTGGGTCGCATCCCAAGTGTAACAAGTGCAACTTCCACCGCAGCGGGGACTGCCCAATGTGCCACAAGTGCCAGAAGGTGGGGCACCTCTTCAGATACTGTCCGGAGAGAACAATCAACCAAGGCAAGAAGCCTGTATGCTTCGAGTGCGGAAGCAACCAACACCTCCGTAACACTTGCCCCGTAGTGCATGCAACAAAGACTTTTAGTACTCTCGCAATCTCGGCCGAAGAGGCAAGGCAGGATCCCAATGCAGGAACAGGTACATTTCCAGTAAATAACCCATATTAACCTAGGATTCAAAGTCCTTAAGGGTAGCCTCATTTAAGAATACACCAATGGTCGAGTGTTTGAAGCTAAGAACGTATTTTTAGAATGTCCTATGTGCCTAGGCAATAAGACCTTCCCCATAGATCCCGTCCCCCTAGAACTGAAAAGTTTCGACATCAACGTCGGAGCGGACCGATTAGCTCGATTCCGAGCTGAAATTGTCTGTTTCGACAAATTCGTCCTAGTACGTTATCCTGGGAGTCCCAGTCCTCTTCGTAAAAAGAAAGAGGTATCTTTCGGGATGTGCGTCGATTTCCGTAAACTCAATGAGCTGACCGTCAGGAACCGATACCCTCTCCCTTGAATCGACGATGTACTCGACCAGTTGCAGGGTGCAACTTACTTCTCAAGGATCGATCTCCGTTCAGGGTATCATCGGGTTCGAGTCAATGCACTCGATATTCCAACCCCCCCCCCCCCCCCCCCCCCCCCCCAACACGCTACGTCCGTTACGAACTCCTCGTTGTGCTATTCGGTCTGACCAACGCACCGTCAGTGTTCATGGGTTAGATGAACCGGGTGTGTGGACCATATCTGGACAAGTTCGTGATCACCTCCATAGATGACATCCTCACCTATTCACGGAATAATCAAATACCACCCGGGTAAAGAAAACGTGGTAGAAGATGCCCTGAGTCGGAACGAAAGGGTAAAACCATCTCGAGTTAGAGCATTGGGAATACATATTCAGACGAACCTTCAAACGCAAATCGCCAGAGCTCAGCGAGAAGCGTTGAAACCCGAGAACATAAAGGACGAAACGTTGCACAACCACGGGAAGGAATTCGAACTCAAATCAGACGGAATTCACTACTTCAAGGGTCGAGCGTGGATTCCGAGATCCGAAAACCTTCGCAAACTCATTTTGGACGAGGGTCGCCGATCCCGATACTCTATGCATCCGGGATCCGACAAGTTGTACAAGGACCTACGGGAATACTACTTGTGGTCGGGCATGGAAAAGGATATCACCTTGTACGTAGCTAAGTGTCTTACTTGCTCGAAGGTCAAGGAGGAATATCAGAAACCTTCAGGTCTATTGCAACAGCCGGAGATTTCCATGTGGGAGCGGGAACAGATCTCCATGAACTTCATCACCAAGCTACCTCGTACGGCAAGGGGTAACGACATCTTTGGGTCATTGTGGATCGATAGACGAAATCCGCCTACTTCCTACCGGTACGAGAGAATTACTCGATGAAAAAGTTCGCTCAAGTATACATCAACGAGATCGTCTCTCGTCACGGAACACCTCTCTCCATTATCTCCGACAGGAATAGTCGATTCACGTCCCACTTTTGGAAGGCACTTCAGAAATCTCTCGGGACGCGACTAGACCTTAGCACCGCTTACCATCCCCAGACCGATGGTCAGAGTGAAAGGACGATTCAAACGCTTGAGGATATGCTGAGAGCGTGTGTATTCGACTTCGGAGGAAGTTGGGACGCTCACCTTCCTTTGGTCGATTTCTCTTATAACAACAGCTACCACGCTAGCATCAAGTGCGCACCGTTCGAGGCCTTATATGGAGGTAAGTTTCGGTCACCGGTCTGTTGGCTAGAAGCCGGCGATCGACAACTTACAAGGCTCGATATCGTCCAGGAAACCATTGACAAGATCACTACCATTAGGGAAAGGATGAAGATATCCCGTACCCGGCAGAAGTGTGACAACCATCTTATTTCAGGTGAAAACCGCATTCTCTATCTTTGAGTTAACTGTACATTAATCGTATCTATACTTGTATCGTAAATGAGTGTGAGTCGGAATCGAAATCGGAATCATAAAACGAATCCTAATACCAAGAAAAACACTTAGGGAACTTGCCTAAGTTCCTATCTAAAATAACCAGAAACTTTCAACTAACGAAAATGCTTAACGTTAAAACGAACGAAAAACGAAAAAGGCAAAATCTGTCCTCCAGCGGGCCGCGGTAAGCCTAGTGCGTCGCGGTGGAGGGTACAGTCCAACCATTTTTTGTTAACTTTAAAAACTTAAACAAACGAACCCAAACCCGAGCCCAACACTTTGGCTCCGGGTTAAACATGATAGAAGCCTTTTAGAAGTCCAGTGATTCTATTTTTATACCCATATAACACCAACACAAACACATACAAACACACACGCAACAAAACACATTTACTAGCTCTCTCTTTGCAAGTCACTCAAGAACACACACTCACACCACTCTTCCTTACAGTGATTTTACATCATAAATTCAGAAAAATAACCACATAAAAACACCACAAATCGTTCATTAATAAAGGAGGAAGAAAGGGGTTTGCATCTTTTGGGTTAAAAATCGAGTTCTAAGCAATTTTGGGTCAAAATCACCAAGGAATCACTTCAACCACCTTCTAATCACTTTCTACTCGGTATAAATCTTTTGAATCCTCTGTCTCTTTAATATATACTTGTTGCATACATCATCTAATAACTAAAAATGAGTTTTTATTAAGATTGCGGACATTTATGAACAAAAACGGGTTTTGATAAAAGTTACGTTAAATCCTTGTTATTGTGGATGAAAATCCAAACTAAACCTATATTATAAAAGGTTTTACTATTTTTAACCGTTGCATGTCGAAATCTAACTCAAAAATAACGAATTCCATCAAAAACGATTTTTGGGTAAAGGAACTGTCTCGCGACCGCGCCACGGTGCCTCCACCGCGAGGCAGTCGTGGTGAACCTATGACCGCGGCGCAATCCCTCCACCGCGAGGCGGTCGTGGTGACTCCTGACCGCGGCGCAGTCCCTCCACCGCGAGGCGGTCGTGGGGCAGACTTGTTACAAGACCTTATTTAAACCGTTATTGAGCGTAACTCTAAACTTGTTACTCTAAACTTATGTTCGAAACTGAATTCATGAACCATAATCTGAAATGAGTCCAACTTACACATAAAAGGACTAAATGAACAAGTTTTATATGACATTGTATTCGGTAATTATATGTTTATGGAAATTGTTGAGTGGGAAAGTGTTTTAAAATTTGGACTTAAGGATTTTGGCGCGGAAGCGCTGCCCGTTTTTCGGTAGACCTAAAACCAACACTTATAATAAAAGCATTTCGTTAACTAACAACGTTATAAACGTATAAACATTGGTACTCATTAAATCTTGGTATTACTTTAGGATTCCCGTGATTCCGACCCGTTTCGATCACTCTTCGCGCTCGTAGCTTATCTTTGCAATCCGTGAGTTACATCCCCTCTATTTATTGTAATTTTTACATAACTCTTTTGGGGGAAACATGAGATCACTTGTTTTATGAACTTTTGTAACTGTTATGAACATTTGGAAACTTTTATGAACCATTGGTCTATTATTGAACGTTTTGTGAAACTTATATGCGTAAACAGTTTTATTTGCCCGATTGGCATACAATAAACTTAATGGCTTGCCCCCTTTATTCGGCTTAATGGCTTGCCCCCTTTATTCGGCACTAGATTGCACTAAGATTACTTGTATGCGAATCCAACCCTTGAAGAGAATATAACGCGAATCATAAGTGCCTACTATCATTTTGAAACAAATTGCATTAGTGCCCGGTTTTTAGCATCTTACACATTATTAGCATAAGCCGTTAATAATTATGGGTATCGATACTTAGGAAATAACCGTTCCTTGCTTAGGCGGCAGCTTAAGTACATATTACTAAGAATCTGAATCTGAATACTCCTTGTGGATAGTGCGGGGAAAGGGGACTCACGGTTGGTTAATCGGTTTAGTGTGTACACTTATGGTATATTATGCCAAGCGGTTGATACATTTTTAATCATTAGTCATCTTATTTACGCATACTCTTTTAGCGATTGAATCCGCAACTACTATTTTACAAGTATTGCTATACTTGCCTTTGTACAAACTATTAAGGTGTTGAAACACCTCGTTGCCTTTGGAACTTTTTTTCACACCCCGCTAAAGCGGAAACACGAGATGTGAAGAGCAAAGATATCATCACACGAGTTATAATTAAAAACATACGGTTTCAAGTCATTACGAATAAAACATAAGTTTACAGTTTGAAAATAACCAAGCATTTAACGAGTACATAACATAAGTACATAGTAAATTGTTTAACAAAATTCCCAAATATAATCAAAATAGGTCTTCTCCCGATTCTTGAACCCACGTGACATGCCTGACCCATCCACAGTATGCACTTCGTGTCTTACATTTGGTTTCCTGAAACAAGATATAAAGTGTCAACTACAATAAAGTAGTGAGTGAGTTACAGTTTTCTAGTCCTCGACTAAAAAGGGTTTTAAGTTAAGTATATCTATACTTAGAAGTTTCTAAAAGTAGAACAATACTTAAAGAATAGTTGCGATCCAAAAAGTTACCCAAAAGACAGTTCGATCCAAGAAAGTTGCTTAAAAGATAGTTGCGGAAATCGTATAACCATATACGCGCAAGATAAGTAAACTATTGATTGAAATCATGTATAACGACTACTTGGCATAATATAACTAAAGTGTTCACACTAAACCGATTTACCAACCGTGAGGCCCCTTGCCCCGCACTATCGACGGGGAGTCATATCTGATCGAGTAATATGTACTTAAGCTGCCGCCTAAGCAAGGAACGGTTATTTCCTAAGTATTGATACCCATAATTACAAAACGGCTTAACAAAGCTAATCGTGTAATGTTTCATTTTATAACTGATAGTAGTCACTTATGGTTAGTTATATCCCTCAAGAGTCACGTTAGTTATAACTGATAGTAGTCACTTATGGTTAGTTATATCCCTCAAGAGTCACGTTAGTTATACGATCAATCAAAGTTCATACGAGTGCCGAGTGTGGCATTAAATAAATTTGACACAGTGCCGAGTGTGGCAAAATACTAAATTTATCACAGTTTTGAAGCAATAAGCCGATTAAAGGTGGCAAACCATGAAGCCGAATAAGGGTGGCAAACCATTAGTTTATAATATGCCAAACGGGCAAATAAAACTATTTAGGCATAAGTTTCACAAAACGTTCAATAAGAGTTCATAATAGCACCAAAAGTTCATAACAGTTCCAAAGTTCATTTAGATCTCATGTTTCCCCCAAAAATTATTTGAAAACAGTAAATAAAGTGGGGTTGTAACTCACGGTTTGCAAGGATAAGCTACGAGTGCGAAGAGTAATCGAGGCGGATCGGAATCACGGGAATCCTATAGTAAAACCAAGATTGAATGAGAATGAATGATTATAAACTTAGCTCAGTACATATTATAGTTTGTGAACTTCAGTTTCGAATAGGAGTTTAAATGACAAGTTTAGAGTTACGATTCAAAACGGTTTAAATCAGATTTGGTAACCTGTCTGCATCACGACCGCCCCGCGGTGGGAGGACTGCGCCGCGGTCACTCGACCGCCTCGCGGTGGGATGACTGCGCCGCGGTCATATGACATGTTCTTAGCCAAAACTCGTTTTTGAAGAAATTTGATGTTTTTAAGTTGGATTTTGACATGCAACTAGAGATACACCTAAATAATTGATGTCTTATAGTTTATTTATTGTTTTTAACCACAGATTTATAGATCTAACCATCCATTTTGTAAAAACCCGTTTTTGTTCATAAATGGTCGAAAATCTTCATATAATCTCATTTTTAGGTGTTAGATGATACATGCAATGAGTATATATTATAAAGACAGAAGATTTAAAGGACTTATACCGAGAGTAAAGTGATTTGAAGATGATTGGAGTAAACCCTCGATGATTTTGACCCAAAATGCTTAGAATTCGACTTTTAACCCAAAGAATGCAAACCCCCTTTCTTCCTCCTTGATTGATGAACAATTTGTGGTGTTTTTATGTGGTTATTTTTCTGTGTTTTTGGTAGTAATAGTCACTGTAAAAATAGTGGTGTGAGTGTGTGTTCTTGAGTGCCTTGCAAAGAGAGAGAGAGAGAGTTAGTGAAGTGTTTTGGTGTGTGTGTGTGTTTGTATGTGTTATGTTTGTGTTAAATGAGAGTAAAAACTAGACTCAATGGACTTCAAAAAGGCTTTTAACATGTTTAACCCGGAGACAAAGTGTTGGGCTCGGGTTTGGGTTTGTTTGGTTAAGTTTTTAAAAGTTAACAAAAATGGCTGTCTGCGCACTCCACCGCGGCGCGCTGGTCTCACCGCGGCGCGGCTGGAGGGCAAATTTCTGCCTTTTTCGTTTTTCGTTCGTTCCATTGTTAAGCGAATTCGTTAGTTGAAAGTTTCCGGTTATTTTAAATAGGAACTTAGACAAGTTCACTAGGTGTTTTCTTGGTATTAGGATTCATTTTGTGATTCCGATTTCGATTCCGACACACACAAGTTTACGAGACAAGTACGATAAGATCAATTCAAAGTTAAGTCAAAGATAGAGAATGCAGTTTTCACCTGAACTAAGACGGTTGTCACATTCTCCCCGGATTGAAAAGAATTTCGTCCCGAAATTTAGTTCGCCTCATCGGGAGGAAGGATCTCTGAACAAATGGGGATACTTCTGACGAATCTGGTCTTCACGTTCCCAAGTGAATTCGTGACCTCGGCGGGAATTCCACCGAACCTTGACAATAGGGATACGACTCTGCTTGAGTTGTTTGACCTCTCGGTCTACAACCTCAAGCGGTTCTTCGATGAAGTTAAGTTTGTTGTCGATCTGGACCTCGTCCAGTGGAATGACAATGGTCTCGTCCGATAAGCACTTTTTCAAGTGCGAGACATGAAAGACGTTGTGAACGTTAGAAAGAGTTTGCGGAAGTTGAAGTCGATACGCCACTGGGCCGATTCGCTCAATTACCTCAAAGGGACCTGTGTACCTCGGGCTTAACTTTCCGCGTTTCCCGAAACGGACTACCCCTTTCCATGGCTATATTTTTAGGAGTACTCTATCGCCCACTTGGAACTCGAGGGGTTTCCATCGGTTATCGGCATAGCTCTTTTGCCGAGTACGAGATGTCTTCAGCCTTTCCCGGATGGTAGTGATTTTGTCAATGGTTTCCTGGAAGATGTCGAGCCTTGTTAGTTGTCGATCACCAGCTTCTAACCAACAAAACCGGCACTTGCGTCCATATAAGGCCTCGAACGAAGCACACTTGATCCTGGCATGGTAGCTGTTGTTATAGGAAAACTCGACTAAGGGCAAGTGAGCGTCCCAACTTCCTCCGAAGTCAACTACACACGCTCTCAGTATATCTTCAAGCGTCTGAATCGTCCTTTCACTCTGTCCATCGGTCTGAGGGTGGTATGCAGTACTGAGGTCTAGTCGTGTCCCGAGCGATTTTTGAAGCGCGTTCCAAAACCGGGACGTGAATCGACTATCCCTATCGGAGATAATAGAGAGAGGCGTTCCATGATGAGAGACGATCTCGTTAATGTAAATCTGCGCGAACTTCTCCATCGAATGGTTCTCTATTACCGACAGAAAGTGTGCGGATTTAGTCAATCGATCCACAATCACCCGGATTGTATCGTTACCCTTTGCCGTACGGGGCAGTTTAGTGATAAAATCCATGGAGATCTGCTCCCACTTCCACATGGGGATCTCCGGCTGTTGCAGTAGCCCAGAAGGTTTCTGATATTCTGCCTTGACCTTCGAGCAAGTAAGGGACTTAGCCACATACAAGGCAATGTCCTTCTTCATGACCGGCCACCAATAGTATTCCTGTAGATCCTTATATAACTTGTCGGATCTCGGATGAATAGAGTATCGGGATCGGTGGCCCTCGTCCAAGATAAGCTTGCGGAGGTCTTCGGCTCTCAGAATCCATGCTCGATTCTTGAAGTAATGGATTCCGTCCGGTCTAAGCTCGAATTCCTTTTCGTGATTGTGCAGGGTTTCGCCTTTAAGGTTCTCAGGTTTCAATGCTTCCTGCTGAGCTTTAGCAATCTGCGTTTGGAGGCTAGTCTGAACCTGAATCCCCAATTCTCTAACTCGAGATGGTTTTGCCCATTCCTTACGACTCAGGGCGTCAGCTACTACGTTTGCTTTACCCGGGTGGTATTTGATCTCGCAATCGTAGTCGCTTAAAAGTTCGATCCATCTCCGTTGTCTCATATTGAGCATTTTCTGCTCGAGGATATGTTGAAGACTTTTGTGATCCGTGAACACCGTGCACTTAGTGCCGTACAAATAATGTCTCCAAATCTTTAGCGCGAACACGACAGCTCCCAGCTCTAAGTCGTGTGTTGTATAATTTTGTTCGTGAACCTTCAATTGTCTCGATGCATATGCGATGACCTTTTCCTTCTGCATAAGGACACACCCAAGTGCTTGGTGAGATGCATCGCAAAACACTACGAAATTATCTGTACCCTCCGGTAGGGACATAATCGGTGTGTGGCACAGTTCATGCTTCAGTTTTTGAAAGGATTCATCCTGTTGTTCTCCCCAGGTGAAATCCTTATCCTTCTGAGTAAGTTCGGTCAGAGGCTTAGCGATTTTCGAGATATTTTTAATGAACCTCCGGTAATAGCCCGCCAATTATAAAAATTGTCGGATTTCCGTAGGAGTCGTTGGAGCTGGCCATTTCTCAATCGCTTCGATCTTTGCTGGATCGACATGAATTCCCTCTTGGTTGATCACATGGCCAAGGAAGTGTACCTCTCGGAGCAAAAATTCGCACTTCGAGAATTTGGCCTACAGTTTCTGATCCTTAAGGAGTTCGAGGACGAGTTTCAAATGTTTCGCATGGTCCTCTTTGTTCCTTGAGTAGATGAGGATGTCATCTATGAATACGATCACGAATTTATCCAAAAACGGTCGACACACCCTGTTCATCAGATCCATGAACACCGCTGGTGTGTTGGTCAGACCAAATGGCATGACAAGAAATTCGTAATGTCCGTATCGGGTTCGGAAAGCGGTTTTCGGAATGTCGTTCTCACTTACTCGAACCTGACGATAACCCGATCGGAGGTCGATCTTAGAGAAGTAAGTTGCACCCTGCAACTGATCAAACAGATCATCGATCCTCGGAAGTGGGTATCGGTTCTTGACGGTCAGCTTGTTCAGTTCTCGGTAGTCGATGCACATTCGGAAGGATCCGTCTTTCTTTTTAACAAAGAGGATTGGGGCTCCCCAGGGGGACGAGCTCGGATGAATAAGACCGTGATCCAAGAGTTCCTGCAGCTGCTTAGATAGCTCTTGCATTTCCGGGGGTGCTAAACGGTACGACGTCTTGGCAACTGCTGCTGCGCCAGGAACTAGGTCTATTCGGAATTCCACTGGTCGGTGTGGAGGTACCCCGGGTAGATCCTCAGGAAAGACCTCTGGATGATCCTTGACTACGGGGATATCTTGCACTCGGTTCTCCTTAGGCTTACGCTCGATGACATGCGCTAGGAATGCATCGCAGTCCTTTTTGAGGTACTTGTGCATTTTAACGCTGGAGACGATGCGAAGTTGTTGCCCAGGTTTATCACCTTGTACAACAATGGTTTGGCCGTCTGATAGAGGGATACGAATAAGTTTGTCGAAACAGACGATCTCGGCCCGGAACGGAGATAACCAGTCCATTCCGACTATAATGTCAAAGCTCTTCAGCTCTATCGGGATTAAATCAATGGGAAACGTTTTATCAGCTAGACATATTGAACATCCTAAGATTATATCCTTAGCCTCAAATTCCTGACCGTTAGCATACTCTATGGTGAAGCTATCCTTAAGAGTTTTAGATCCTATATTAATGAAGGGTCTAAATTCTAAGGATACGAAGCTTCTTTTTGCTTCTGAACTGAACAATATAGATGCATAGTGGTTGTTCACAGAAAACGTACCATTCACCGCATTCGGGTCCTGTCGGGCCTCTTCAGCTGTAAGTGCGAAGGCACGTCCGCGACCCCGCCCGCCTTGGTTTGGTTGGGCGTTCTGAAGCTTGGGGCAGGCGTTACGGAAGTGTTGGTCGCTTCCACACTCGAAGCACACCGGCTTCTGACCCTGGACCACTGCTCTCTCTGGACAATACTTAGCCAAGTGCCCCACCTTCTGGCACTTTAAACATACCGGGCAGTTCCCGTGGTGATGGTAGTTGCACTTGTTGCACTTGGGGTGCGTCCCCGTATAGCTTCGGTTTCCAGCTGGTGGTGTGGTGGTACAGCAGTCACCGCAAAGTTGCGGGTGGTTTTCGTTCTCTTGTTTCTATCACTTTTCCGGGAGGTTTGATCGGCTTTTCTTTTCTCTCCTCCCTCCTTCTTGGAGGATGCTGAAGCGGAGAGGAGGTTACTGGTGAGTCGGTCTGCCAGGATGATTGCGCTCTGAAGGGTTTGAGGTTCAGCTGAGATGACCATTCCCCGGATCTCAGGGACGAGACCGGAGACATAACGGTCAATGCGGTTTTCCTCGGGAGTCACTAGTCTCGGGACCATTCGGGCCAGCTCATGAAATCGGGTGGTGTACCCTTCGATGTCATTCTCGACCATCGTGTGATTCCACAGCTCCGCCTCAAGCTTTTTAATTTTCCCCTTAGGACAGTACTCCTCAATCATGAGGTTTTTGAACTGTTCCCAGGAGAGAGCATAGGCGGTGTCACGCCCTCGGGTTCGAACCACATTATTCCACCAAGTTAAAGCCTTCCCATGTAGTACGCAAGAAGCGTACTCTACCTTGTCGGCCTCGGCACACCTGCTAATGTGCAAGACTGATTCGATGCTCTCGAACCAGGACACAAGTCCTGCAGCTCCTGTGGTGTCGTGGAACTCTTTAGGTTTGCATGCCATGAAGCCTTTGTAATTACAGGCGGGAGGGTTTTGGTGCTGGTGTTGGTTCTGATTCTGGTTATTGTTGTTCTTCTGATTTTTCTGCTGTTGCTGCTGCTGTTGTTGTTGCTGCTGCTGGTGGTTGTTGACGTTAGCGTTGATCCCGGCAGTGATCTGAGCGATCATATCGGGCATAGCTGCGTTCAACTGAGCAGCAACTTGCTCGGCAATGCGGCTAGCGTTAGTGCGTCTAGGAGGCATGATTCTACAACAGACGAAAGAATAAAATTAGAAAGCACGATTAGGAATAAACGATAAGGACAATTGGACAACAACAATGATACGCAAGATTAATATGGAAGGATAACGATACACGTACGATAATAGTTCAACGAACAATAACGAATAATAATAATAATAATAATAATAATAATAATAATAATAATAATAATAATAATAATAATAATAATAATAATAATAATAATAATAATAATAATAATAATAATAATCAAAGGTTCAACGCAAGAGGCCAGTATATAATAAAAGTAGGAATACATTCAACAATAATATTCGGTTACAAGGTTCAAATAGAAAGATCGAGTACTAGTACAATACAACTGAAAATAAGATACGATCTGGCTTCAAGTCGTGTACAAATGGAAAATTACGACTAGAGCCTACAATACAATAAATAAAAGTAGATAACTAGCGGCGCTTCTCGAAAAGCATCTTGGCGATAATAACCGCCAATAGGGTCCCCATCACCAAACACACCCCAACCAGAAGCTGCACTGTTCTGGCTGTGGCCTGAGCCGAAGCGAGATGTCGCAACGCATGTTCCGACAACCTATGCGCGACATCAGAGACCTCACAGAGGAGAAGCCCTTGGTGTTGGGCCTCCTCGGATAGTCCCCTTACCTCGCGGTGGAGGTGCAAGAATGTGACAGGAGGGGGAGTCTGTAGGGTAGGCGGCGTCCTCTGCCTGGCTGCTTCAGCGTCACGGGCACGCTTCATCTCTTCACGCTCAAGCTGTCGCTCCCACGTGTAGTGATCTAGCATGGAGGTGCGTGGTGCCTCGGGAGGTGGATGACCGAACGGAAGGTGTGAAGGTGCGGGTCTGGACGTACCGGCCTGCTGTCCGACCATCCTATCAGGTAGTCGACCTGGAGAGACGACCTGCTTGCGCGCCTTCATGACGACGCGGGGTCCACGCCGCTGGGGCGGTGCGGCAACGGGTGCCGGTGGTGCAGCTGGTAGCACGGTCCTCGGGCTGGAGGTACCAATGCTGCTGGAGATCGCCATCGAGCTCTCCTCAGTCGGGTCAGTCGTCTGGTGACGCTGACTCTCGGACGCTGCGTGATCCTCAGATGCTTCGCGAGGGGAAGCAGCTCGAGAAAGTGAGCGGGACTGAGATCGTGAGTGCGAAGACTGAGACATGTCGGATCTGCGAATAATAAGTTACGTGAGTACAGGAAAAATAAGGAAAAGGTAAACGAAAATGCACGTATTGGTCAGTCACGTGAGAATCGGGAATGGATAAGACCGGGAATTTTTCGACTCGGAAACCGTTTAACAATAGCAATTACTTTCCGTTCTCGCATATTTTATTTCGAACTAGGCATAGTTGATCAAGTTACGCCTAGTTAAAAGCAAACCATGCAATTGCGAAATTAATCTACTAAAGTTAGAAAGCTCGTGAAATGATTTTTCTGAAAAAGCCTTGGTTATAGTTTGGTTTCAAAAATTTTGAAAAATTCTTAAAACCGTTTTCACTATAACCTGTGCTCTGATACCAAGTCTGTCACACCCCGCTAAAGCGGAAACACGAGATATGAAGAGCAAAGATATCATCACATGAGTTATAATTAAAAACATATGGTTTCAAGTCATTACGAATAAAACATAAGTTTACAGTTTGAAAATAACAAAGCATTTAACGAGTACATAACATAAGTACATAGTAAATTGTTTAACAAAATTCCCAAATATAAGCAAAATAGGTCTTCTCCCGATTCTTGAATCCACATGACATGCCTGACCCATCCACAATATGCACTTCGTGTCTTACATTTGGTTTCCTGAAACAAGAGATAAAGTGTCAACTACAATAAAGTAGTGAGTGAGTTACAGTTTTCTAGTCCTCGACTAAAAAGGGTTTAAAGTTAAGTATATCTATACTTAGAAGTTTCTAAAAGTAGAACAATACTTAAAGAATAGTTGCGATCCAAAAAGTTACCCAAAAGACAGTTCGATCCAAGAAAGTTGCTTAAAAGATAGTTGCGGAAATCGTATAACCATATACGCGCAAGATAAGTAAACTATTGATTGAAATCATGTATAACGACTACTTGGCATAATATAACTTAAGTGTTCACACTAAACCGATTTACCAACCTTGAGGCCCCTTACCCCGCACTATCGACGGGGAGTCATATCTAATCGAGTAATATGTACTTAAGCTGCCGCCTAAGCAAGGAACGGTTATTTCCTAAGTATCGATACAAATAATTACTAAACGGCTTAACAAAGCTAATAGTGTGTGTTGCAAGATGGGCACTAATGTTTCATTTTATAACTGATATTAGTCACTTATGGTTAGTTATATCCCTCAAGAGTCACGTTAGTTATACGATCAATCAAAGTTCATACGAGTGCCGAGTGTGGCATTAAATAAATTTGAAACAGTGCCGAGTGTGGCAAAATACTAAATTTATCACAGTTTTGAACCAATAAGCCGATTAAAGGTGGCAAACCATTAAGCCGAATAAGGGTGGCAAACCATTAGTTTATAATATGCCAAACGGGCAAATAAAACTATTTGGGAATAAGTTTCACAAAACGTTCAATAAGAGTTCATAATAGCACCAAAAGTTCATAACAGTTCCAAAGTTCATTTAGATCTCATGTTTCCCCCAAAAATTATTTGAAAACAGTAAATAAAGTGGGGTTGTAACTCACGGTTTGCAAGGATAAGCTACAAGTGCGAAGAGTAATCGAGGCGGATCAGAATCACGGGAATCCTATAGTAAAACCAAGATTGAATGAGAATGAATGATTATAAACTTAGCTCATTACAGATTATAGTTTGTGAACTTCAGTTTCGAACAGGAGTTTAAATGACAAGTTTAGAGTTACGATTCAAAACGGTTTAAATCAGATTTGGTAACCTTATCTGCATCACGACCGCCCTGCGGTGGGAGGACTGCGCCGCGTTCACTCGACCGCCTCGCGTTGAGATGACTGCGCCACGGTCATATGACAGGTTCTTGGCCAAAACTCGTTTTTGAAGAAATTTGATGTTTTTAAGTTGGATTTTGATATGCAACCAGAGATACACCTAAATAATTGATGTCTTATAGTTTATTTAGTGTTTTTAACCACAGATTTATAGATCTAACCATCCATATTGTAAAAACCCGTTTTTGTTCATAAATGGTCGAAAATCTTCATATAAACTCATTTTTAGGTGTTAGATGATACATGCAATGAGTATATATTATAAAGACAGATGATTAAAGGACTTATACCGAGAGTAAAGTGATTTGAAGATGATTGGAGTAAACCCTTGATGATTTTGACCCAAAATGCTTAGAATTCGACTTTTAACCCAAAGAATGCAAACCCCCTTTCTTCCTCCTTGATTGATGAACGATTTGTGGTGTTTTTATGTGGTTATTTTTCTGTGTTTTTGGTAGTAATAGTCACTGGAAAAAGAGTGGTGTGAGTGTGTGTTCTTGAATGCCTTGCAAAGAGAGAGAGAGAGAGAGAGAGTTAGTGAAGTGTTTTGGTGTGTGTGTGTTTGTGTGTGTTATGTTTGTGTTATATGAGAGTAAAAACTAGACTCACTGGACTTCAAAAAGGATTTTAACATGTTTAACCCGGAGCCAAAGTGTTGGGCTCGGGTTTGGGTTTGTTTGGTTAAGTTTTTAAAAGTTAACAAAAATGGCTGTCTGCGCACTCCACCGCGGCGCGGCTGGAGGGCAGATTTCTGCCTTTTTCGTTTTTCGTTCGTTCCATTGTTAAGCGTTTTCGTTAGTTGAAAGTTTCCGGTTATTTTAAATAGGAACTTAGACAAGTTCACTAGGTGTTTTCTTGGTATTAGGATTCATTTTGTGATTCCGATTTCGATTCCGACACACACAAGTTTACTAGACAAGTACGATAAGATCAATTCAAAGTTAAGTCAAAGATAGAGAATGCGGTTTTCACCTAAACTAAGACGGTTGTCACACTTTTAAAGTATATAATGTTTTAGCGCCGTTCCGCTTCTTTTCATTCATGAAACTTTTATACTTATATACTTTACGGAAACTTTTATCGAGAAACTTATAACTGTAACTCACTCACTACGTTATTGTAGTTGACACTTTATCTCATGTTTCAGGAAACCAAATGTAAGACACGAAGTACATACTGTGGATGGGTCAGACATGTCATTTGGAGTCAAGAATCGGGAGAAGGCCTATTTATATAATTGGGAATTTTGTTAAACAATTAACTATGTACTTTTGTTTTGTAACTCGTTAAATGCTTGGTTATTTTCAACTTGTAAACTCTTGTTTTCTTTCGTAATGACTTGAAACCGTATGTTTTTAATTAAAACTCGTCTGATGTTATCTTTGCTCTTCACGCCTCGTGTTTCTGCTTTAGCGGGGTGTGACAGACTTGGTATCAGAGCACATATTATAGTGAAAACGGTTTTAAAAAATTTTCAAAATTTTCGAAACCAAACTATAACCAAGGCTTTTTCGGAAAAATCATTTCACGAGATTTCAAACTTTAGTAGATTAATTTCGCAATTGCATGATTTGTTTTTAACTACGCGTAACTTGATCAACTACGCCTAGTTCAAAATAAATTATGCGAGAACGGAAAGTAATTGCTATCGTTAAACGGTTTTCGAGTCGAAAAATTTCCGGTCTTATCCATTCCCGATTCTCACGTGACTGACCCATACATGCACTGTCGTTTACATTTTCCTTATTTTCCCCCCTGTACTCACATAACTTATTGTTCGCAGATCCGACATGCCTCAGTCATCGCACTCACGATCCCAGTCTCGCTCACTTTCTCGAGCCGTCTCCTCGCGCGAAGCTTTTGAGGATCGTGCAGCTTCCGAGAGTCAGCGCCATCAGACGACTGACCCGACCGAGGAGAGCTCGATGGCGATCTCCAGCAGCATCGGTACCTCCAGCCCGAGGACCGTGCTACCAGCTGCACCACCTCAGCAGCGTGGACCCCGCGTCCGGTTGACGGCGCGCAAGCAGGTCGTCCTTCCTGGTCGGCTGCCTGATAGGATGATGGGACAGACTCCCAACTCATTCAGACCAGCTCCTCCCACGATGCCGTCCACGGACCCGTACGCCAGAGTTTCGCGTACGCCTACGATGGATCGCTACCACTGGGAGCGCGAGTTTCAGGAACAGTGGACACAACGCCCCGACGGCGCCGGACCATCTAGGCCAGTGATGCCGCCATCGCCACGATCACTCCCACCAGCAGCATTCCTTCAGCTGCACCGAGAACTTCGGGGACTCACCGAAGAGGCCGAACAACAAGGCCTTCTTCTGTGTGAGGTCTCCGATGCTGCGCATCGACTGTCTGAGCAGTCGATTCGAGTCATCACGTTGGCCGAGGCCACGTCGACGACAGTGCGGCGTCTCGTCAGCGCCTTCTTGATCATGGGAACCCTCATCGCGGTTATCTTGGTGAAGATGTTCGTGGATAGGCGTCGTTAGGCACTTTATTTTTTTATGTATTCTATTGTAAGCTCAGTCGTAATTTTCCATCTGTACACGACTTGAAGCTAGATCGTATCTTATTTTCGTTGTACTGTACTAGTCTTTGAAATTTTCCTATTATGAATCTTGTAACCGAATATTATTAGTTGAATGAATTCCTACTTTTATTATGTACTTGTCTCTTGCGTTGAACCATATTATTATTATTCGTTGAACTATTATCGTACATATATCATTATCTTTCCAGATTACTCTTGCGTATTATTGTTGTTGTCCATTGTCCTTATCGTTTATTCATGTTCGTGCGTTCTAATTTGCTTTCTTTTGTCTGTTGTAGAATCATGGCACCTAAGCGCTCCAACGCTAGCCTCATAGCCGAGCAGATCGCTGCTCAGCTAAATGCTGCCATGCCTAACATGATCGCCCTGATCACGACAGGAATAAACAACAACATAAACAACAACACCAACAACAAAAACAACCAGAACCAAAACCACAACCAGAACCAGAACAACAACAACAACCAGAATCAGAACCAGCACCAGAACCAGAACCCTCCCACCTGTAATTACAAAGGCTTTATGGCATGCAAGCCTAAAGAGTTTCACGGCACGACTGGTGTTGTATGACTCGTGTCCTGGTTCGAGAGCATCCAATCAGTCCTGCACATCAGCAGGTGTTTCGAGGCCGACAAGGTGGAGTACGCTTCTTGCGTACTACATGGAAAAGCTTTAACCTGGTGGAACAGTGTAGTCCGAACCAGATGGCGTGAGACCGCCTATGCTCTCTCCTGGGAATTGAGGAGTACTGTCCTAAGGGGAAAATTAAAAAGCTCGAGGCAGAGCTTTGGGATCACACGATGATCGGAAACGACATCGAAGGGTACACCACCCGATTTCATGAGCTGGCCCGACTGGTTCCGAGACTAGTAACTCCCGAAGAGAACCGCATTGACCGATATATCTCCGGTCTCGTTCCTGAGATCCGGGGAATGGTCATCTCAGCTGAACCCCAAACTCTTCAAAACGCGATCATTCTGGCGCATCGACACACCAGCAACCTCCTCTCCACTCCAGCATCCTCCAAGAAGGAGGGAGGAGAGAAAAGAAAATCTGAACAAACCCCTAGGAGAAGCGATAGAAACAAGAAGAAGATAACCACCCGCAATTTCGCGGTGACTGCTGCAACACCACCACCACCACCACCAGCTGGAACCCGAACCTATACGGGGACGTACCCCAAGTGCAAAAAGTGCAACTTCCACAAACCACGGGAACTGCCCGGTGTGTCTAAAGTGCCAGAAGGTGGGGCACATCGCTAGGTACTGTTCGGAGAAGACAATGGTCCAAGGACAGAAGCCGGTGTGCTTCGAGTGTGGAAGTGACCAACACTTCCGTAACGCCTGCCCTAAACTCCAGAACGCCCAACCAAACCAAGGCGGGCGAGGTCTCGGACGTGCGTTCGCACTCACAACTGAAGAGGCCCGACAGGACCCGAACGCGGTGAACGGTACGTTTTCTGTAAACAACCACTATGCATCAGTATTGTTCGACTCAGGAGCCGAAAGAAGCTTCGTATCCTTAGAATTTAGACCCCTCATTAATTTAGGATCTAAATTTCTTAAGGACAGCTACACTATAGAGTATGCTAACGGTCAAGAATTCGAGGCTAAGGATATAATCTTAGGATGTTCAATTTTCCTAGCTGATAAAACATTCCCCATCGATTTGATCCCGATAGAGCTGAAGAGCTTTGACATTATCGTCGGAATGGACTGGTTATCTCGGTTCCGGGTCGAGATCGTCTGTTTCGACAAACTTATTCGTATCCCTCTATCAGACGGCGAAACCCTTGTTGTACGAGGAGATAAACCTGGACAACAACTCCTCATCGTCTCCATCATCAAAATGCGCAAATACCTCAGAAAGGACTGCGATGCAATCCTAGCGCATGTCATCGAGCGTAAGCCTAAGGAGAACCGAGTACAAGATATCTCCGTAGTCAAGGATCATCCAGAGGTCTTTCCTGAGGATCTACCCGGGCTACTGCCACATCGACAAGTGGAATTCCGAATAGACCTAGTTCCTGGCGCAACACCGGTTGCCAAGACATCGTATCGTCTGGCACCACCTGAAATGCAAGAACTGTCAAAACAGCTGCAGGAACTTCTAGATCATGGTCGTATTCGCCAAAGCTCGTCCCCCTAGGGAGCCCCAATCCTCTTCGTCAAAAAGAAAGACAGATCCTTCCGTATGTGCAATGATTATCGTGAACTGAACAAGCTGACCGTCAAGAACCGATACCCACTCCCGAGGATCGACGATCTGTTCGACCAGTTGCAGGGTGCAACTTATTTCTCTAAGATCGACCTCCACTCGGGTTATCATCAGGCTCGAGTCAGCGATAACGACATTCCAAAAACCGCTTTCCGAACTCGATACGGACATTACGAATTTCTAGTCATGCCATTTGGTCTGACCAATGCACCAGCGGTATTCATGGATCTGATGAACAGGGTGTGTCGACCGTATTTGGATAAATTCGTAATCATATTCATAGATGACATCCTCATCTACTCAAGGAACAAGGAGGACCATGCGAAACATTTGAAACTCATCATCGAACTTCTTAGAGATCAGAAACTGTACGCCAAATTCTCGAAGTGTGAATTTTGGCTCCGAGAGGTACACTTCCTTGGTCATGTGATCAACCAAGAGAGAATTCATGTCGATCCGGCAAAATCGAAGTGATCGAGAAATGGAAAGCCCCAACGACTCCTACGGAAATCCGACAATTCCTAGGGTTGGCGGGCTATTACCGGAGGTTCATTAAAAATTTCTCGAAAATCGCTAAGCCTCTGACCGAACTTACTCAGAAGGATAAAGACTTCAATTGGGGAAAAGAACAGGACGAATCCTTCAAGAAACTCAAACATGAACTGTACCACACACCGATTATCTCCCTACCGGAGGGTACAGATAATTTCGTAGTATTTTACGATGCGTCTCACCGAGGAACTTGGGTGTGTCCTTATGCAGAAGGACAAGGTTATCGCATACGCTTCGAGATAATTGAAGGCTCATGAGCAGAACTATACAACACACGACTTGGAGCTGGGAGCGGTCGTGTTCGCATTAAAGATCTGGAGACATTATTTGTACGGCACCAAGTGCACGGTATTCACGGATCACAAAAGTCTCCAACACATCTTCGAACAGAAAATACTCAATATGAGACAACGGAGATGGATCGAACTTTTAAGCGACTACGATAGCGAGATCAAATACCACCCTGGTAAAGCAAACGTAGTAGTCGATGCCCTGAGTCGGAAGGAAAGGGCAAAACCATCTCGAGTTAGAGCATTGGGAATTCAGGTTCAGACAAGCCTCCAAACGCATATTGCTAAAGCTCAACAGGAAGCATTAAAACCTGAGAACCTTAAAGGCGAGACCCTACACAATCATGAAAAGGAATTTGAGCTCAAACCGGACGGAATCCACTACTTCAAGAACCGAGCGTGGATTCCGAGGGCCGAAGACCTTCGTAAGCTTATTTTGGACGAGGGCCACCGATCCCGATACTCTATTCATCCAGGATCTGACAAGTTGTATAAGGATCTACGGGAATACTATTGGTGGCCGGGCAAGAAAAAGGATATTGCCTTGTACGTGGCTAAGTGTCTTACTTGCTCGAAGGTCAAGGCGGAATATCAAAAACCTTATGGGCTAGTGCAACAGCCAGAGATTCCCATGTGGAAGTGGGAGCAGATCTCCATGGACTTCATCACTAAACTGCCCTGTACGGCAAGGGGTAACGATATGATCTGGGTAATTGTGGATCGATTGACTAAATCTGCACACTTTCTACCGGTCCGAGAGACCCATTCAATGGAGAAGTTCGCGTAGATTTACATTAACGAGATCGTCTCTCGTCATGGAACGCCTCTCTCCATTATCTCCGACAGGGATAGTCGATTCACGTCCCGGTTTTGGAACGCGCTTCAGAAATCGATCGGGACGCGACTAGACCTCAGTACTGCTTACCACCCACAAACCGATTGTCAGAGTGAAAGGACTATCCAAACGCTTGAAGATATGCTGAGAGCGTGTGTAGTTGACTTCGGAGGAAGTTGGGACGCTCACTTGCCCTTAGTCGAGTTTTCCTATAACAACAACTACCATGCCAGCATCAAGTGTGCTCCATTCGAGGCCTTATACGGACGCAAGTGTCGGTCGCCGCTTTGATGGTTAGAAGCTGGCGATCGACAACTTACAAGGCTCGATATCGTCCAGGAAACCATCGACAAGATCACCACCATTCGGGAAAGGCTGAAGACATCTCGTACCCGGCAGAAGAGCTATGCCGACAACCGAAGGAAACCCCTCGAGTTCCAGGTGGGCGATAGAGTGCTCCTAAAAATATCGTCGTGGAAGGAGGCAGTCCGTTTCGGGAAACGCGGCAAGCTAAGCCCGAGGTACATAGGTCCATTCGAGGTAATAGAACGAATCGGCCCAGTGGCGTATCGGCTACAACTCCCGAAGACTCTTTCCAACGTCCACAACGTCTTCCATGTCTCGCACTTGAAAAAGTGCTTATCGCACGAAACCATTGTTATTCCCCTGGACGAGGTCCAGATTGACAACAAGCTCAACTTCATCGAAGAACCGTTTGAGGTTGTTGATCGAGAGGTCAAACAACTCAAGCAAAGTCGTATCCCTATTTTCAAGGTCCGGTAGAATTCCCGACGGGGTCACGAACTCACGTGGGAACGTGTAGACCAGATCCGTCAGAAGTATCCACATCTGTTCAGAGATTTTTCCTCCCGATGAGGCGAACTAAATTTCGGGACGAAATTCTTTTCAACCCGGGGAGAATGTGACAACCGTCTTATTTCAGGTGAAAACCGCATTCTCTATCTTTGAGTTAACTGTACATTGATCGTATCTATACTTGTATCGTAAACGAGTGTGAGTCGGAATCGAAATCGGAATCATAAAACGAATCCTAATACCAAGAAAAACACTTAGGGAACTTGCCTAAGTTCCTATCTAAAATAACCGGAAACTTTCAACTAACGAAAATGCTTAACGTTAAAACGAACGAAAAACGAAAAAGGTAAAATCTGCCTTCCAGCGCGCCGCGGTGAGCCCAGTGCGCCGCGGTGAGCCCAGTGCGCCGCGGTGAAGGGTACAGTCCAGCCATTTTTTGTTAACTATAAAAACTTAACCAAACGAACCCAAACCCGAGCCCAACACTTTGGCTCCGGGTTAAACATGATAGAAGCCTTTTAGAAGTCCATTGATTCTATTTTTATACCCATATAACACCAACACAAACACATACAAACATACACACAACAAAACACATTTACTAGCTCTCTCTCTCTCTCTCTTTGCAAGTCACTAAAGAACACACACTCACACCACTCTTCCTTACAGTGATTTTACATCATAAATTCAGAAAAATAACCACATAAAAACACCACAAATCATTCATCAATCAAGGAGGAAGAAAGGGTTTGCATCTTTTGGGTTAAAAATCGAGTTCTAAGCAATTTTGGGTCAAAATCACCAAGGAATCACTTCAACCACCTTCTAATCACTTTCTACTCGGTATAAATCTTTTGAATCCTCTGTCTCTTTAATATACACTTGGTGCATGCATCATCTAATAACTAAAAATGAGTTTTTACTAAGATTGTGACCATTTATGAACAAAAACGGGTTTTGATAAAAGTTACGTTAAATCCTTGTTATTGTGGATGAAAATCCAAACTAAACTTATATTATAAAAGGTTTTACTATTTTTAACCGTTGCATGTCGAAATCTAACTCAAAAATAACGAATTCCATCAAAAACGATTTTTGGGTAAAGGAACTGTCTCGCGACCGCGCCACGGTGCCTCCACCGCGAGGCAGTCGTGGTGAACCTATGACCGCGGCGCAGTCCCTCCACCGCGAGGCGGTCGTGGTGACTCCTGACTGCGGCGCAGTCCCTCCACCGCGAGGCGGTCGTGGTGCAGACTTGTTACAAAACCTTATTTAAAACGTTATTGAGCGTAACCCTAAACTTGTTACTCTAAACTTATGTTCGAAACTGAATTCATGAACCATAACCTGAAATGAGTCCAAATTACACATAAAAGGACTAAATGAACAAGTTTTATATGGCATTGTATTCGGTAATTATATGTTTATGGAAATTGTTGAGTGGGAAAGTGTTTTAAAATTTGGAATTAATGATTTTGGCGCGGAAGCGCTGCCCGTTTTTCGGTAGACCTAAAACCAACACTTATAATAAAAGCATTTCGTTAACTAACAACGTTATAAACGTATAAACATTGGTACTCATTAAATCTTGGTATTACTTTAGGATTCCCGTGATTCCGACCCGTTTCGATCACTCTTCGCGCTCGTAGCTTATCTTTGCAATCCGTGAGTTACATCCCCTCTATTTATTGTAATTTTTACATAACTCTTTTGGGGGAAACATGAGATCACTTGTTTTATGAACTTTTGTAACTGTTATGAACATTTGGAAACTTTTATGAACCATTGGTCTATTATTGAACGTTTTGTGAAACTTATATGCGTAAACAGTTTTATATGCCCGATTGGCATACAATAAACATAATGGCTTGCCCCCTTTATTCGTCTTAATGGCTTTCCCCCTTTATTCGGCACTAGATTGCACTAAGATTACTTGTATGCGAATCCAACCCTTGAAGAGAATATAACGCGAATCATAAGTGCCAACTATCATTTTGAAACAAATTGCATTAGTGCCCGGTTTTTAGCATCTTACACACTATTAGCATAAGCCGTTAGTAATTATGGGTATCGATACTTAGGAAATAACCGTTCCTTGCTTAGGCGGCAACTTAGCATCTTACACACTATTAGCATAAGCCGTTACTAAGAATCTGAATCTGAATACTCCTCGTGGATAGTGCGGGGAAAGGGGCCTCACGGTTGGTTAATCCGTTTAGTGTGTACACTTATGTTATATTATGCCAAGCGGTTGATACATTGTTAATCATTAGTCATCTTATTTACGCATACTCTTTTAGCGATTGAATCCGCAACTACTATTATACAAGTATTGCTATACTTGCCTTTGTACAAACTAATAAGGTGCTGAAACACCTCGTTACCTTTGGAACTTTTAAAGTATATAATGTTTTAGCGTCGTTCCGCTTCTTTTCATTCATGAAACTTTTATACTTATATACTTTACGGAAACTTTTATCGAAAAACTTATAAACTATAACTCACTCACTACGTTATTGTAGTTGACACTTTATCTCATGTTTCAGGAAACCAAATGTAAGACACGAAGTGCATACTGTGGATGGGTCAGGCATGTCATGTGGATTCAGGAATCGGGAGAAGGCCTATTTTGTATAATTGGGAATTTTGTTAGACAATTAACTATGTACTTTTGTTTTGTAACTCGTTAAATGCTTGGTTATTTTCAACTTGTAAACTCTTGTTTTCTTTCGTAATGACTTGAAACCGTATGTTTTTAATTATAACTCGTGTGATGATATCTTTGCTCTTCACGCCTCATATTTCCGCTTTAGCGGGGTGTGACAAGAAGAGCTACACCGACAACCGGAGGAAACCCCTTGAGTTCCAAGTTGGCGATAGAGTTCTCCTCAAAATATCCCCATGGAAGGGGGTAATTCGGTTCGGGAAGCGCGGCAAGCTAAGCCTGAGGTACACCGGTCCATTAGAGGTGATAGAGCGAATCGACCCGGTGGCGTATCGACTCCAACTTCCGCAGGCTCTTTCGAACATTCATAACGTTTTCCATGTCTCGGACTTGAAAAAGTGTCTATCTAACTAGACCATCGTCATTCCACTAGACGAAGTCCAGATCGACAACAAGCTCAATTTCGTTGAAGAACCGCCTAAGGTTGTAGACCGAGAGGTCAAGCAACTCAGGCAGAGTCGTGTTCTTATCGTCAAAGTTCGGTGGAATTCCCGACGAGGTCATGAATTCACGTGGGAGTGTGAGGACCAAATCCTTCGGAAGTATCCACATCTGTTCAAAGACTCTCCCTCCCGATGAGGCGAACTAAATTTCGGGACGAAATTCTTTTCAACCCGGGGAGAATGTGACAACCGTCAAAAATTCCGGTGACTTTCGTATATTATGTCTTCGTTATGTCTGTACTATTCTTAGTTGTACTTTATCGTGATCGTGTTTGTGTCGGAATCAAAGTCGGAACCAATAAAAGGAACCTATACCCAAGAAACTATACTATTAACTTGACTAAGTTCATAACAAGAACTAACGTAAAACTCTAGGCAAATACTTAACGAAAACAAAAAACTTAAAACGACATTTAGCTGGAAAAGCTATCCAGCAGATGGCTGAAGCATTTCAGCCAGCGGCTGAGGCCCAGTCGGCGGCTGAATGTCGTTGGCCAGTCTTTTTATGACTCATAATTGCATGAAACTCGATTAGCTCAACTCTTAAACACGGGATTGGACCAGAAACTGACCTTATGTGAGTCCCTAGGTCAGTAAACACCATCCCTTTCCCCCATTTCTTCCATTGCCTTCAGATTTTCAAAAACACACACTCTCTATTATCTCTCTAAACTTTCTCTCAAGAACACCTTCAAAATCCAGTCACTTTACCACCATTAAAACAGCAAGAAATCTCCATAAAACTTACACAAATCGTCCATATAGCAAAGGGAATCAAAGGGGTTATTTTACATCAAGTTTTAAAAAGGTTTCCACCGGTTTTTGAAGCTCCAATCTCCTCCAATCGTCATCCATTCGTTTCCTTCGGTAGATCTCTTTTACCTTACTGTTTTTATATGAAAATGACTTTGCATGGACGATCCATTCCATAAAAACTTGTTTTTATAAGGTTTTATAACGATTTTCTTACAAAAACCGGATTTTTATATAAATCTACATATTTGTGTTAAAGATCTAAAAAGAAACTGAGATTTAGTCACTAAAATGGATATTCTTCACTAATAAACTGTTGCATGTCGAAATCCAACCTAAAAACGCTTTAAAATCACGAAAATGACAAAATAACTAAACTGACCGGAGGATCCAGCCGGTGGCCGAAGATATTCAGCCAACGGCTGAGGTCCAGCCGGCGGCTGAATGTCTTCATCCGCTGTCTGAAATCGGTTGTTCACAAAAATCTTATTTTTACGATTTAAACGGTACGATTCGAGAACTTAATATATTTTCACAGATTATAATATATAATGACAGGTTATATGTTTTGAGAAAATAAATGTTTGGTTAAGCTTTTATAACTAAATCTATTATGTTATATATATTATCGTTGTATATGGTTATAGAGCGGGAAAGTGGATTTAAAAATGGACTAAATTTTTATAGCGCGGAAGCGATGCCCAAATTTTATCGGAACATATACATAAACTTTAATAACGAACAAATAATGTATCTAAACCTTTTTGACTTTGAACATCGAACATTTTGGACATAATTGGACTAAACAGAAATTAGACGTAATATGACAATGTCGTAACATATAAGTTTTGATATTAAAACTTTTTGGACAGAACTTAAGTATAAAGATTTAATCCTTAGAATGTTAAAATGAAACTTTAACATATATTAAAATCACAATACTTATACGAGACTTGGTTGTTTTAGGATCTCCTTGATTCCGACGTGTCCCGACTTTTCTTTTCCGCACGAGACTTTATTTTCGCAATCAATGAGTTACATCCCCTTATTTATTGTCTTTTAAATACTCTTTTGGGGGATACATGAGATCTAAATGCTTTTGAACATTTTATGAACTATTGGACGTTTATTGAACCTATATGCGTAAACTATTTTAATTGCCCCTATTCGACACTCTTTGACTTTATGGCTTGCCCCCGATCGGCACTTGTTCTAAAACTATGATTGATTGTTTTGTACGACCTCGCCACTGACTAGGCACCTCCGTTAACCCTTGATGAAAATAGAACATGCTTGTAAGTGCCTACTATCAGTTTTAAATTAAATCAAAGTGCCTCGTTTCAGAAAATTACACACTATTAGCTTGCTTAGCCGTATAGTAATTATGGGTATCGATACTTAGGAGAGGATCGCTCCTTACTTTAGATGGAAATCTAACTACATATTACTGAGTTCAGACGTACCACGTAGATAGCGTGGGGTTGGGGCTGTCACGATCAGTCAATCGGTTTAGTTTGAACACTTACAGTTATATTATGCCAAGTGGTTGATACAATGTTTTAATCATTAGTTACCTTTTTATACTCATATACTCATTTTGCGATTACTCCGCAACTAGTCTTTTTCCAAGTATTGATATACTTTTCTATGGTTTTCTTTAAAGTATATATGTATTTTAAGCGTATGTTCCGCTTCACTTCTTTTGAGAAACCTCTTATTATATATAGTTGTCGAAACTTTTGTCGAGAACTTTAAACTGTAACTCACTCACTACTTTATGTAGTTTGACACTTTATCTCATGTTTCAGGAAATCAAGTGTAAGTCATGGAATGCATAGCGTGGGCGGGTCAGGCAGGTTACGTGGGATATGAATGGGGAGAAGACCATGTCCTTTGTCATTTATTTTGGGAATTTGTATGAAACAGTTTAGTTATGTATTTGTTTGTCGTGAACTTAAGTACTCTTGGTTATGTCTCTTTGAACTTGTAAACTTTTAAATTCTATTTTTAATGACTTAAAACCGTTGCATTTTGTTATGACTTGTGAAATGATATTATTGCTCTTCGCACCTCGTGTTTCCGCTTTAGCGGGGTGTAACAGCCCAAGCACACCCGTAGCGTGATATTGTCCGCTTTGCCCACCGGTGCATGGATTTGCTTCTGGCACGGAACCCGTGCCAAAACGCGTCATACTAGGAGAGGTATCAACCCCCTTATAAAGAAGGATTCGTTCCCCTCTCCAACCGATGTGGGACGGATGTTACAATCCTCCCCCCTTATAGGACACAACGTCCCCGTTGTGTACATCGGTCCGGGCCCCGACTCTGATACAAAGTCTGTCACACCCCGCTAAAGCGGAAACACTAGGTGCGAAGAGCAAGAATATCATTTCACAATTCATAACAAAATGCAACGGTTTCAAGTCATTAAAAATAGAATTTAAAAGTTTACAAGTTCAAAGAGACATAACCAAGAGTACTTAAGTTCACGAAAAACAAATACATAATTAAACAGTTTCATAAAAATTCCCAAAATAAATGACAAAGGACATGATCTTCTCCCGATTCATATCTCACGTAACCTGCCTGACACGCCCACGCTATGCATTCCATGACTTACACTTGATTTCCTGAAACATGTGATAAAGTGTCAAACTACATAAAGTAGTGAGTGATTTACATCCCCTTATTTATTGTCTTTTAAATACTCTTTTGGGGGAAACATGACATCTAAATGCTTTTGAACATTTTATGAACTATTGGACGTTTATTGAACCTATATGCGTAAACTATTTTAATTGCCCCTATTCGGCACTCTTTGACTTTATGGCTTGCCCCCGATCGACACTTGTTCTAAAACTACGATTGATTGTATTATACGACCTCGCCACTGACTAGGCACCTCCGTTAACCCTTGGTGAAAATATAACATGCTTGTAAGTGCCTACTATCAGTTTTAAATTAAATCAAAGTGCCCCGTTTCAGACAATTACACACTATTAGCTTGCTTAGCCGTATAGTAATTATGGGTATCGATACTTAGGAGAGGATCGCTCTTTACTTTAGATGTCAATCTAAGTACATATTACTGAGTTCAGACGTACCTCGTAGATAGTGCGGGGTTAGGGCTGTCACGATCAAACAATCGTTTTAGTGTGAACACTTACAGTTATATTATGCCAAGTGGTTGATACAATGTTTTAATCATTAGTTACCTTTTTAAACGCATATACACATTTTGCGATTACTCCGCAACTAGTCTTTTTCCAAGTATTGATATACTTGTCTATGGTCTTCTTTAAAGTATATATGTATTTTATGATACCAACTTCTGTCGCACCCCGCTTAGAGCGGAAACACGAAGTGTTCCAGTTATAATATCAAGAATCAAGGATTACAACATTACAACCAATAAACAAAACATTGTAATAAAATTTATCATGCCAAATGTTTACAAAATACATAATAAACTCAAAGGCGGTAAAACGCCAACTACAAATACAACTTCAAAAGTCAACAAGCGGATCAACATGGAAATTACATCAAACATTACAAATTCAAATTTCCCAAAACAAGCGATCCGAAAACAACATGGCATGATTACTGAACTTCCTCAAACTCCTGAAAAGCGTTAAAACGACATCAACAACATGTTGGTGAATTATTCGCAAATTTTAAATAAAAGTTGACCCAACGACAAGTTTCAATAAACATTATAATTTCACAAACATTATAAATTTCAATTATCATATCTTGTTTTACCATCCTAGTGCGAGGTAGATAGCCTAGACTAGCATACACTGAACCTGACCACATTATTTATCCCCTATGAAATATGGCCAATTATGAAATATGGCCATAACATCCACTCATAGGTACGTCCTAGCGAGCGATGAGGGTTTCGTCAAACCCAAACAGATCTGTATATATGAAAGCGCGCTCAAAAGCTTAATCAAGTGTATAAGGGATATCAACAGAGCCTAATGATACAAAATCTAAGGCTTACCTGATCCACTAGGTAACAAGATAATAAATAAAGTTTCGCATACATGCAATCAATTTAAAATACGCTTTCTGAGCCCTAAAAATAGTAAAGACACAGGGCTACGAATAACTCATAGAGAAAGCTTCAGCAAAAAATATCGGGTACCAATTATGAAATATGGCCATAACATCCACTCATAGGTACGTCCTAGCGAGCGATGAGGGTTTCGTCAAACCCAAACAGATCTGTATATATGAAACCGCGCTCAAAAGCTTAATCAAGTGTATAAGGGATATCAACAGAGCCTAATGATACAAAATCTAAGGCTTACCTGATCCACTAGGTAACAAGATAATAAATAAAGTTTCGCATACATACAATCAATTTAAAATACGCTTTCTGAGCCCTAAAAATAGTAAAGACACAGGGCTACGAATAACTCATAGAGAAAGCTTCAGCAAAAAATATCGGGTACACAAACACGAAGCTACAACTCCACCGTCTAAGTGCCTTAAACAATAAACAACATAGTCTCAGTATCTCTATAAGTCTAGTCCGGTTTAGCCATGTCGGTTAAGTTTAAGTTTAATATAACATTCCAACGTGATAGGTCTCAATAAGATCCAAAATACTAGCTAATCAATCACAAATTAGTATTTAAACGTTAATTAACACGAATCGATTAACACTCAGTTTCTTGTTTGATTATCGCGGAATTATAATAACAAGACAATGAGAATAACACACAGTTACTTCTATTCAAAAGGTTCAACGATTACAATAGTCAAGCTCACTATTTATACACAATAATAGTGAGCTTGATAAGTACGAATATTAGCAGATCTTCTATAAAGATAGAAGATTTTATCTAACAAACCTACCTAAATTAACGCTTTACGTTTCATTATGGAGCTGAGTAGCCAGCTCCACAATGCCTTAGTTTATTTTGGTCACTCAGACCCAAAATGTCACTCAGACTCAAAACTAAGATTTTAATAAACAGATTTATAAACTTGGGTTAAATCGTTGATTTTCCCAACAATCTCCCCCTATCTGTTTAGGTTAAAGTCTTTTACAATGACACACATTAAAAACAAACACAAACTTAAAACACATTAAATTGAAACAATTTGTGAATAAAAACATTACTTTCTCTTTTTGAATGCTCTCTTGGGCTTCAAGGGTAAGTCCCATGGAGTTGGCTTCAAAGCTTCTTTAGCCCATTCTACTCCTTCTACTTTCCACTTCATCAGTTTCTCCATCTCAGCATCTGACTTATTGAACAATACTTGTTATTCTTTCTTGATCAGCCCCACTTTATCCACCAGTGTCCCCATTTCTTCAATTCTTCTTAGATTGTTGAACAACCAGCTTATCAGCTTCAATCGAAACGGTTGACACTGATCAGATTGACATTCATTTAGCAAGGCAATGCAGTGGAAAATAGAAGTCGTGTTCAGATTGTCCTTGGCTTGAATACATTCTTCTCCCCCACATTCAACATAGAATAATCCTTCATATTTGTCAGTTTGAATATAAGTTCTTTCTTGAAAGAGCAAAACTGAAGGAACTGGATGAAGGTTTCTTGATTCCAGTCCAAGTGATTTAGCCCCAGCTCTCACTTTGTTAACTGTGCAGAATTCTCTATAATCTTCCACATAGATCAGCTTCAACATATGAGCAGCATTCAGATTTGATATTGCTTCTCTTTTCACCACAAGCTGATGTGATATGTTAGTTATTCTTGAGCTCAGATTAGCAATTCTCTTCCATTCTTCCAAGCCCAGAGTATGCATACTATTCACCCCAACCCTGAATGAGTTCCCTTTAAAAGCTTTTCTACCGATTTTTGGACAAGTTTGAGCTCCAAAAATCGGTAGAAAAGCTTTGAAACCGAAATAGACTTGATCCCCTTGCTTCCTCTTGATGTTAGAACGATTTTTATGGACGATTTAGTGGATTTTTATGGCTGGAAATTACTGGAATGGGGGTGTTCTTGAGAGGATTTGAGAGAAAAAGTTTGTAGGTGTGTGTGTTTTTGTTTTATGTAAATGAAACATGAAAAGGAAATAAGGAAAATGATAATATTGGACTTTGGGGACTGTAGAATGGCAGTAATGATGAATAAAAACCGAGATTGATTGGTATTAAGTTTGCACAAATCGAGACAAGTCTTAAAATTCAAAAAATTTCGGACTGGAACATCCAGGACGTCGCACAAGGGGGGGTGTGCGTCGTCCTGGCTCATTATTGCAAATATTTTTCTGATTTTTCGTTTTTACGTTTTGTTTCGGTGGACCTTTTCGTTAACTAAAAGTTCTTAATTATGATACGTTATGAACTTAGGAAAGTTCCTTAGGTGTTTTCTTGGTATTAGGAGTTATATAATTTGATTCCGAAAGTGATTCTGACACTGACGCGTTTCCGGTAAAAGTACGATTAAAGACAATGACAGACATTTAAAGAGACATAGAGTGTAAAATGCACCTGATATTTTGACGGTTGTCACAATAAAGTTCTTCTAAATGCTCAGACTGAAGCTTATAGTGATCTTGCAAAAGAAAACTATAAATTTAGAGAAGAAACTGAGCATTATAAAAGAATTTATAAATCATGGTGCATATCATCCTTAAAAAATGAAGATTGTTTAAGCATACAGATACCCAAACAAGTTCGAGTTGTGTTGGGTGAGGACTTCAGTCTGAAGAAGCATATGACTGAAGAGGAAGAAGAAGCTGAAAGAGAAAAATCATTTTTAAACCAGAAATTCTTCCAAACACTTTCACTTACATGAAAGGAGAAAACACTATGATGTCAAATGCTTTTGTTAAAACTTTAATTTATCAAGTTTCTAATAAAAGTGATTCTTCAAATTCCTATCAGTCTGAATGTGTTAATTTACCTGAAACTGATAAAAATGCGCATGTTGTGAACAAATCTTTGCATACAAATAATGTTTTACCCAAGGTTGTGAGTAAACCTAAGATTCAGAGTCAAGTCAGTTCCAAAATCATTAATTAAAATCATGAAAACAAAACTATTGATAAATTGGGAAATTAATTGTTGGAATTGACTAACATTGTAAAAACTCTAGTCAGAAATAAATCACCTCATCACATCAGACCAAAGACTCCTCCTAAGAGGACATGCTACAATTGTGGTGAAAAAGGACATGAAGTTGTGTTCTGTAAGCAACTGACTCAGTCTCGACCAAAGAATAATGATTCCCAAAAGTCAGTCTCACCAAAACTTAAGTCAGCTTTATCAATACAGAAGTCAGTCTCACCAAAACTTAAGTCAGTGTCATCAAAACCGAAGTCAGTCTCACCTCAAAAGCAGAGACAAATTTTTCAAACCGAAGTCAAAATCAGTCAAAGATACCAAAAACAAGTCAGTCCCAACTCAAGTCAGTCTCAAAGATACTCCATGTAAATATTGTGGAGTCATAGGTCATTATTCTGTTAACTGCATGAAAGAACTTAATAAATGGAATTATGACAGTTCCAAAACTGACTGCAAGATTGAACCTAAAATTAAATCAGCTTCAGTTCATGTATCCACTCTAAAGTGGGTACCCAAAAGGGACTAATGTACTTTGTTTCATGTGCAGGACTCTACTAAATGGTATCTAGACAGTGGGGCATCAAGGCACAAGACAGGAATGAAGTCTTTCTTGCAAGACTATAAAGAAGAAGCTGGTCCTCAAGTGAGATATGGTGACAATGGTGTGTCAATGACAAGAGGATATGGAAAGATACATGCTGGGCCAGTCACATTCAAAAGAGTTGCTTATGTAGAAGGTCTACAACATAACTTACTAAGTGTAAGTCAAATCATAGATGAAGATTAGGAGGTCAGATTCAGAAAGCAAGCATGGATAATCTACAATGCCAAGGGTAAACCAGTGTTGCTTGCCAAGAGAGAAAGAGATGTGTTCTGCTTAGATCTGAGTACAACTAATGATGAAGCTGAGACATGTTTGTTTACAGAAACAAAAGAGGAACTCAATTGGCTATGGCATAGAAGATTATCTCATCTAAACTTCAAGAACATAAATGCCCTGTCAAAGAGTAAATTGGTTAGGGGAATTCCTGAGCTGACCTACTCCAAAGACAAAGTCTGCTCAGCCTGTGTTCTTGGAAAGAAAACCAAGACTCAATTTCCTTCCAAGATGTTACATTCAATTGATGAACCCCTGTTTATGTTACATATGGATCTGTTTGGTCCGGTTGGAATTGAGAGCCAAGGTGGAAAGAAATACACTCTTTGATTGTAGATGAGTTCACTAGATTCACTTAGGTTATATTTCTAAGAGCTAAAAGTGATGATGCTGAGGAAATTATCAGTCTGATCAAGAGAGAACAGAGACAGAAGAATACTCTTGTCAAACAGATGAGAAGTGACCATGGAACTGAGTTCAAGAATTTAGTCTAAATTAATTTCTGTGATCAACTAGGTATAGTTCAAAACTTTGCATCAGTTCGAACACCTCAACAAAATGGAGTTGCAGAAAGAAGAAACAGAACTTTAATTGAAGCTGCAAGAACCATGTTGTGCTATGGAATATGAAGATCAAATTATGGGATGAGGCTGTGAACACTACATGCTTCACTCAAAATAGATCTATCATTGTGAAGAGACATGGGAAAACTGCATATGAAATGTTCCACAACAAAGTTCCCTCAATTCACTATTTTCATATCTTTGGAAGTCGATGCTATATACTCAATCAAAGGGATTTGTTGTGCAAAATGGCTCCTAAGGCTGATGAAGGACTGTTTGTTGGCTACTATAGTATCTCTAAAGCATTTAGAGTTTATAATGAAAGAAGGAAGGTTGTGAAAGAGAGTATCAATGTCACTTTTGATGATACCACTTAGTCTGACAGAGATTAACTGACCTCACAGTCTGACATAGAGACCATCAAGCACTTATGTGATGAACTTCTAGTGACATCATTTGAAGCTGATTCCTCCCCTGTTGCAGATCAAGATGAAGAAGTTATACATCAAAATCAAGGGTCTGAGAGTGAGAATGATGAACCTATTTTAAAGAGTGTCTCTGAAATTGAAATAAACGGTTCAAATTAAACCGATGAAACTCAGACTGACCTCTCTCAGTCTGACACTACTCAGACTCACATCACTCAGACTGATGACACTCAGTCTCAAGATGATGCAGATCAACAAGTTGGATCAGGAAACATTAAGACTCTCAGGGCTCATCCCCTCACATCTGTCATTGGTTCTTTAAATGATGGAGTTAAAACTAGACATAAGAAGGCCACAACTAATTTCTGTTTCTACACGAATTTCTTGAGTCTGATGGAACCAAAGAAAGTTGAAGAAGCTCTTTTAGATGAAGACTGGATTGATGGAATGCAAGAAAAATTAGGAGATTTCATAAGTAACAATGTGTGGACCAAGGTTCCTCGTCCCCTGTTCAAGACAATCATTGGACTCAAATGGATATTTAGAAATAAATATGACAAAGATGGGGTGGTGATCAGAAATAAGGCAAGATTGGTGGCTCAGAGCTACAAGAAGGAAGAGGGCATTGATTATGATGAAACTTTTGCTCCATTGGCCGGAATTGAAGCAATTCGTCTATTCTTAGCTTATGCAGCTTTCAAAGACTTTATGGTATATCAAATGGATGTGAAAGTGCCTTTTTGAATGGTGACAACCAGGAAGAAGTCTATGTCAAGCAGCCTCCAGGTTTTGTTGATCCTAACTTTCCTGATCATGTTTAGAATTAAACAAAGCCTTATATGGTCTCAAACAAGCTCCTAGAGCTTGGTATGATACTCTATCTGACTTTCTTCTTAAAAATCAGTTTCAAAGAGGATCAATTGACAAAACACTTTTTATCAAAAAGGAAAAAGGGCATGTAATTTTGGTACAAATATATGTTGATGACATTATATTTGGATCCACAAATGAAAAGTTGTGTACTTGGTTTTCAAATCTTATGTGTAGTGAATACAAAATGAGTACGATGGGGGAACTTACATTTTTTCTTGGTTTACAAGTAGAACAAAAGAAAGATGGGATTTTTATACATCAAAGCAAATATGTACATGATTTAATAAAGAAATTTGGTTTTGAATCATGTTCTGAAATGAAAACTCCCATGAGCACATCTGATAAGTTGCATAAGGACAAAACTGGCAAGTCAGTCTGTCAAGAAACTTACAGAGGTATGATTGGATCTCTTCTTTAATTAACTGCTAGTAGACCTGATATCATGTTTTCTACTTGCTTATGTGCACGCTATCAAGCTGACCCAAAAGAATCTCATCTCAAAGCTGTAAAACGGATTTTCAGATATCTTAAGGGTACTCCAAATCTTGGCCTATGGTACCCTAAAGATTCTGGATTTGAATTAATTGGATACACAAATGCAGATTATGCAGGTAGCAGATTGGACATAAAAAGTACTTCAGGAGGTTGTCAGCTTCTGGGAGGAAAGCTAGTCAGCTGGCCAAGCAAAAAGCAAAACTCAGTAGCAACCTCCACAACTGAAGCTGAGTATGTTGCTGCAGGAAGTTGTTGTGCTCAGTTGCTATGGATGCAACATCAATTGGCTGATCTTGACATCAAGATTCAAAACACACAAATTCTGTGTGACAACAAAAGTGCCATACAAATCACTGAGAATCCAGTCTTTCACTCCAGAACGAAACACATTGAAATAAGACATCATTTTATTCGAGACTGTGTTGAGAAAGGAAAGGTCGGACTGGAGTTTGTGGCAACCCATGATCAATTGGCAGACATCTTCACTAAACCTCCGAGTGAGGACAGGTTTTTCTATTTGTTAGGAGAACTAGGAATGTTAAATCCTTGAAATTTAACAAAGCTTCAAAAGTCAGTCTGACCTTTTGGTCAGATTGAGAAATTTCAGTTTGACCAAGTGCTCAGACTGAATGTACTCTTCGTAAATATAAGTATAATTTTTTTTTTCTTTCTAAATAGTTTTCAGGATTTTTTATTTTTCCTTTAATTTTCTTTTAGGTATTTTAATTTTTTTTTCAAACTGATAATTTTTTTTCTTTTTAGGGGTCAGTTGTACATATGTTTCAAACTTACGGGTCATAGGTGTTAAAAGAGTCAAACTGAAGAGTCAATATGGAAAGTTACCTAACTAAGTCCCTAATATTTCGCTCCTTCAGTTCAAATTCAATTTACTTTCAATTATTAACCTAATTTTTTTTATTCCAATCTTTGCTTGTACATTCATCAATGGCGGACATGAACATGGTTTTACACATCACACCGCGCATGGTTGTTGGCGCGGATTTTCATAGTAGGGTTCAAATAAAGGACAATAACAGGGTGTCAAATGTCGATATCCCTACAAATCGCCGGAATAGAGGCTTCGAACAACTCTGTCAGTTCATGCTTGCTCATCCACTTCATGGCGCTTACTTTCAAGAAACTGTGATGTTTCCACATGTCTTATGCAAATGGTGGTACACGTGCAAACCAAACGATGATCAAACTGCTATTACGGGCACATACAATGATGGTAGAAACACTATTACGATAACTGAGGAGATCATCAGGGCAGCTCTATTACTTCCTACTGCTCAAGAAGCTGGTGAAGGAGGATTTCAGTCTAGACTGACCAAACAGCAAGCAAAGAACGAGGCATTCCCTCTTGTTGGTCAGACTGTGGTAAATGGGGTGATTGAATACAAATTTTTTTACTGGAAAATGGAAATATTTTTTCTCCAGTATCACACGATGTTTGGGGGGCAAATCAGTGAGTTTAAACCAAATGAATGAATTTGAAACACATCTTTTTCACTCCATGGTTACTAGTCGAAGAATTTCATACTCTCAACTTTATATTGATGAGATTCTTTCTCTAGTTGTAAAACCTAAACGAACAAACGATGTCCCGTTTATAAGGGTCCTTTCACTCTGTTTTGAGGAAGTACTGGGAAAGGAAGTCTATGCCCAACTTGAACAAATTTTTTATGTGTGTCCTGTTCCCAGACTGACTCCCAAAATTTTTATGTATGTCACAATCAATGAAGCTGAGGCGGCTCTAACTCTTGTCATGCTTCAGTGAATTGAAAACCCTTTTATTGATCCTGAAGCCACAAAGTCTGATCACTCAGACTCAGTTGGTCACGGTGATGGAATTGACGGATCTGAGGAGGCCAATATTGGTAATCTTCCCTTGCCAGATGCTGAGGTTGGGAATGCTGGGGCTGGGGACACTGAAGCTGACTCAGGTATGAATATCATTTCTTCTCTCCCTCAGTCTGAGAGTATCCCCTCTCAGTCTGAGGTAATGTCCACTTCACATCTTGATATTCTTGCAAATCAAGCGGCCACCCTATTGAACTCACCAAGTTCTTTAGAGAAAGCTCTCACAAAAAGCCCCACTCAAACTCAAGCACTAATGGACTCAATTTTCCATGAGGCTGAGAGTTCTAAACTCCCCTCCAGTGTTGTAGCTCAATCCACACTCCCTCTGTTAGAGCAGGAGGTGGAGTTGACTACTGAGACTACCCAAAGCCCATCTAGCGTAGTAAGCTTGAAGAAACACATTGTTGCTGCCACACTGACACATGTGGTAAGCATTGAAGAAGATATTCCACTCCTGAATATCCTTGTACTTAGTATGGGAACACCCCCCTCAGTTTCAAATCCTCTTCCAAAGGCTATTTTCACTAGTTCCACACTAGTTCACTCTAGTGAACCACAAAATTTCTCTCACTCTTCTGCACAAGTTGCCAATGCCTCACTCCTCAAACTGAGAGAGGTACAGACTTCTATTTCTATAGCCAAGGATCGCTTTCCTAGTCAACAGGGGAGATGTGAGGCTGTACCAACTATACCCATCTCTATTGTTCCTGGTATATCTCAGTCTGAGGTTGCTATGGCTGTTCCTGTGCTGTTACAAGCAATTAAGGACATGTTAACTCAGTTTGATGTCAAGCTGAGTGCAATGCAAGCTGAGATGAGTGCTATAAAGAATCAAAATTCTGTGGAGTTGGATGGATTGAAGGAGATGGTGCTGAAGCTGACCTCTGAGATCAGTTCGATGAGGAAGGGAAAGCAGGTAGTTGAGGATTTTCCAAGGGGTGCTCAGACTCAGGGGGAGAAAACTGTCAGAGAATCAAGTGAGTCTGAACTCCCCAAGAAAGGTTTGAAGAGAAATAGAAGTAAGTCATCTGTTGAGGGGGAGAAAAGATACATAAAGAAACTGATATTCAATCTTAAAACTGGTCTGACTGAGGATCACTATGAGACTGATTACAGTGATTTTTCAAGCTCATCTGAGGAAGAGAGTCAAGGGAGTGAGAAGGAGGAGGAAGAAGAAAAAGCTGAGAAAGACATTGAAATGGAGAATCCCACTGTTCAAGCTGAGGAATCAACAAAAGAATCAACTGAAGAGCTGACTGAAGCTGATAAACTGTCAAATATACAAAGATATGAATACAATGCTGGGATGACAGTGGAAAGATATAAAGAATACATCAAAGGTCTTTACTTTGAAAAGTTTGAAAATAAATCCATTGAATCAAAAGAAACAAGTGATAAAGCAGCTGAGGTTCTTGAAGCTGAACTGAAAGAGGAAGAAGAACTAGTATTTGATGAAGAACAGAAGAGGGTTGAAGCTGATAGAAAAATGGCAAAGAGATTTATGAGGGAAGAAGCCAGAGTAGATTACATTGAAACACACTTCACCAAAAGCAAGTATGGGAAGATTAATGATTTGGACTGTACTGATACTAGTGGAGCTGAGTTGATGCTGACGTGCTATCTTAAAGGGAACTCATTCAGAGTTGGGGTGAATAGAATGCATACTCTGGGCTTGGAAGAATGGAAGAGAATTTCCAATCTGAGCTCAAGAATAACTAACATAGCACATCAGCTTGTGGTGAAAAGAGAAGCAATATCAAATGTGAATGCTGCTCATATGTTGAAGCTGATCTATGATGAAGATTATAGAGAATTCTGCACAGTTAACAAAGTGAGAGCTGGGGCTAAATCACTTGGACTGGAATCAAGCAACCTTCATCCAGTTCCTTCAGGTTTGATCTTTCAAGAAAGAACTTATATTCAAACTGACAAATATGAAGGATTATTCTATGTTGACTGTGGGGGAGAAGAATGTATTCAAGCCAAGGACAATCTGAACACGACTTCTATTTTCCACTGCATTGCCTTGCTAAATGAATGTCAATCTAATCAGTGTCAACCGTTTCGATTGAAGCTGATAAGCTGGTTGTTCAACAATCTAAGAAGAATTGAAGAAATGGGGACACTGGTGGATAAAGTGGGCCTGATCAAGAAAGAATATCAAGTATTGTTCAATAAGTCAGATGCTGAGATGGAGAGACTGATGAAGTGGAAAGCAGAAGGAGTAGAATGGGCTAAAGAAGCTTTGAAGCCAACTCCATGGGACTTACCCTTGAAGCCCAAGAGAGCATTCAAAAAGAGAAAGTAATGTTTTTATTCACAAACTGTTTCAATTTAATGTGTTTTAAGTTTGTGTTTGTTTTTAATGTGTGTCATTGTAAAAGACTTTAACCTAAACAGATAGGGGGAGATTGTTGGGAAAATCAACGATTTAACCCAAGTTTATAAATTTGTTTATTAAAGTCTTAGTTTTGAGTCTGAGTGACATTTTGGGTCTGAGTGACCAAAATAAACTAAGGCATTGTGGAGCTGGCTACTCAGCTCCATAATGAAACGTAAAGCGTTAATTTAGGTAGGTTTGTTAGATAAAATCTTCTATCTTTTTAGAAGATCTGCTAATATTCGTACTTATCAAGCTCACTATTATTGTGTATAAATAGTGAGCTTGACTATTGTAATCGTTGAACCTTTTGAATAGAAGTAACTGTGTGTTATTCTCATTGTCTTGTTATTATAATTCCGCGATAATCAAACAAGAAACTGAGTGTTAATCGATTCGTGTTAATTAACGTTTAAATACTAATTTGTGATTGATTAGCTAGTATTTTGGATCTTATTGAGACCTATCACGTTGGAATGTTATATTAAACTTAAACTTAACCGACAAGGCTAAACCGGACTAGACTTATAGAGATACTGAGACTATGTTGTTTATTGTTTAAGGCACTTAGACGGTGGAGTTGTAGCTCCGTGTTTGTGTACCCGATATTTGTTGCTGAAGCTTTCTCTGTGAGTTATTCGTAGCCCTGTGTCTTTACTATTTTTAGGGCTGGAAAGCGTATTTTAAATTGTCTGCATGTATGCGAAACTTTATTGATTATCTTGTTACCTAGTGGATCAGGTAAGCCTTAGATTTTGTATCATTAGGCTCTGTTGAGATCCCTTATACACTTGATTAAGCTTTTGAGCGCGGTTTCATATATACAGATCTGTTTGGGTTTGACGAAACCCTCATCGCTCGCTAGGACGTACCTATGAGTGGATGTTATGGCCATATTTCATAATTGGTTGCCTTTGGATTGATACCCCTTAGGATAGGGGATAAATAATGTGGTCAGGTTCAGTGTATGCTAGTCTAGGCTATCTACCTCGCACTAGGATGGTAAAATAAGATATGATAATTGAAATTTATAATGTTTGTGAAATTATAATGTTTATTGAAACTTGTCGTTGGGTCAACTTTTATTTAAAATTTGCGAATAATTCACCAACATGTTGTTGATGTCGTTTTAACGCTTTTCAGGAGTTTGAGGAAGTTCAGTAATCATGCCATGTTGTTTTCGGATCGCTTGTTTTGGGAAATTTGAATTTGTAATGTTTGATGTAATTTCCATGTTGATCCGCTTGTTGACTTTTGAAGTTGTATTTGTAGTTGGCGTTTTACCGCCTTTGAGTTTATTATGTATTTTGTAAACATTTGGCATGATAAATTTTATTACAATGTTTTGTTTATTGGTTGTAATGTTGTAATCCTTGATTCTTGATATTATAACTGGAACACTTCGTGTTTCCGCTCTAAGCGGGGTGCGACAGAAGTTGGTATCATAAAATACATATATACTTTAAAGAAGACCATAGACAAGTATATCAATACTTGGAAAAAGACTAGTTGCGGAGTAATCGCAAAATGAGTATATGCGTATAAAAAGGTAACTAATGATTAAAACATTGTATCAACCACTTGGCATAATATAACTGTAAGTGTTCACACTAAAACGATTGTTTGATCGTGACAGCCCCAACCCCGCACTATCTACGAGGTACGTCTGAACTCAGTAATATGTACTTAGATTTCCATCTAAAGTAAGGAGCGATCCTCTCCTAAGTATCGATACCCATAATTACTATACGGCTAAGCAAGCTAATAGTGTGTAATTGTCTGAAACGGGGCACTTTGATTTAATTTAAAACTGATAGTAGGCACTTACAAGCATGTTATATTTTCATCAAGGGTTAACGGAGGTGCCTAGTCAGTGGCGAGGTCGTATAATACAATCAATCGTAGTTTTAGAACAAGTGCCGATCGGGGGCAAGCCATAAAGTCAAAGAGTGCCGAATAGGGGCAATTAAAATAGTTTACGCATATAGGTTCAATAAACGTCCAATAGTTCATAAAATGTTCAAAAGCATTTAGATCTCATGTTTCCCCCAAAAGAGTATTTAAAAGACAATAAATAAGGGGATGTAAATCACTCACTACTTTATGTAGTTTGACACTTTATCACATGTTTCAGGAAATCAAGTGTAAGTCATGGAATGCATAGCGTGGGCGTGTCAGGCAGGTTACGTGAGATATGAATCGGGAGAAGACCATGTCCTTTGTCATTTATTTTGGGAATTTTTATGAAACAGTTTAATTATGTATTTGTTTGTCGTGAACTTAAGTACTCTTGGTTATGTCTCTTTGAACTTGTAAACTTTTAAATTCTATTTTTAATGACTTGAAACCGTTGCATTTTGTTATGAATTGTGAAATGATATTCTTGCTCTTCGCACCTAGTGTTTCCGCTTTAGCGGGGTGTGACAGACTTGGTATCAGAGTCGGGGCCCGGACCGATGTACACAACGGGGACGCTGTGTCCTATAAGGGGGGAGGATTGTAACATCCGTCCCACATCGGTTGGAGAGGGGAACGAATCCTTCTTTATAAGGGGGTTGATACCTCTCCTAGTATGACGCGTTTTGGCACGGGTTCCGTGCCAGAAGCAAATCCATGCGCCGGTGGGCAAAGCGGACAATATCACGCTACGGGTGTGCTTGGGCTGTTACACCCCGCTAAAGCGGAAACACGAGGTGCGAAGAGCAATAATATCATTTCACAAGTCATAACAAAATGCAACGGTTTTAAGTCATTAAAAATAGAATTTAAAAGTTTACAAGTTCAAAGAGACATAACCAAGAGTACTTAAGTTCACGACAAACAAATACATAATAAAACTGTTTCATACAAATTCCCAAAATAAATGACAAAGGACATGGTCTTCTCCCGATTCATATCTCACGTAACCTGCCTGACCCGCCCACGCTATGCATTCCATGACTTACACTTGATTTCCTGAAACATGAGATAAAGTGTCAAACTACATAAAGTAGTGAGTGAGTTACAGTTTAAAGTTCTCGACAAAAGTTTCGACAAGTATATATAATAAGAGGTTTCTCAAAAGATGTGAAGCGGAACATACGCTTAAAATACATATATACTTTAAAGAAGACCATAGAAAAGTATATCAATACTTGGAAAAAGACTAGTTGCGGAGTAATCGCAAAATGAGTATATGCGTATAAAAAGGTAACTAATGATTAAAACATTGTATCAACCACTTGGCATAATATAACTGTAAGTGTTCAAACTAAACCGATTGTCTGATCGTGACAGCCCCAACCCCACACTATCTACGAGGTACGTCTGAACTCAGTAATATGTAGTTAGATTTCCATCTAAAGTAAGGAGCGATCCTCTCCTAAGTATCGATACCCATAATTACTATACGACTAAGCAAGCTAATAGTGTGTAATTTTCTGAAACGAGGCACTTTGATTTAATTTAAAACTGATAGTAGGCACTTACAAGCATGTTCTATTTTAATCAAGGGTTAACGGAGGTGCCTAGTCAGTGGCGAGGTCGTACAAAACAATCAATCATAGTTTTAGAACAAGTGCCGATCGGAGGCAAGCCATAAAGTAAAAGAGTGTCGAATAGGGGCAATTAAAATAGTTTACGCATATAGGTTCAATAAACGTCCAATAGTTCATAAAATGTTCAAAAGCATTTAGATCTCATGTATCCCCCAAAAGAGTATTTAAAAGACAATAAATAAGGGGATGTAACTCATTGATTGCGAAAATAAAGTCTCGTGCGGAAAAGAAAAGTCGGGACACGTCGGAATCAAGGAGATCCTAAAACAACCAAGTCTCGTATAAGTATTGTGATTTTAATATATGTTAAAGTTTCATTTTAACATTCTAAGGATTAAATCTTTATACTTAAGTTCTGTCCAAAAAGTTTTAATATCAAAACTTATATTTTACGACATTGTCATATTACGTCTAATTTCTGTTTAGTCCAATTATGTCCAAAATGTTCGATGTTCAAAGTCAAAAAGGTTTAGATACATTATTTGTTCGTTACTGAAGTTTATGTATATGTTCCGATAAAATTTGGGCATCGCTTCCGCGCTATAAAAATTTAGTCCATTTTTAAATCAACTTTCCCGCTCTATAACCATATACAACGATAATATATATAACATAATAGATTTAGTTATAAAAGCTTAACCAAACATTTATTTTCTCAAAACATATAACCTGTCATTATATATTATAATCTGTGAAAATATATTAAGTTCTCGAATCGTACCGTTTAAATCGTAAAAATAAGATTTTTGTGAACAGCCGATTTCAGACAGCGGCTGAAGACATTCAGCCGCCGGCTGGACCTCAGCCGTTGGCTGAATATCTTCGGCCACCGGCTGGATCCTCCGGTCAGTTTAGTTATTTTGTCATTTTCGCGATTTTAAAGCGTTTTTAGGTTGGATTTCGACATGCAACAGTTTATTAGTGAAGAATATCCATTTTAGTGACTAAATCTCAGTTTCTTTTTAGATCTTTAACACAAATATGTAGATTTATATAAAAATCCGGTTTTTGTAAGAAAATCGTTATAAAACCTTATAAAGACAAGTTTTTATGGAATGGATCGTCCATGCAAAGTAATTTTCATATAAAAACAGTAAGGTAAAAGAGATCTACCGAAGGAAACGAATGGATGACGATTGGAGGAGATTTGAGCTTCAAAAACCGGTGGAAACCTTTTTAACCTAGGGACTCACATAAGGTCATTTTCTGGTCCAATCCCGTGTTTAAGAGTTGAGCTAATCGAGTTTCATGCAATTATGAGTCATAAAAAGACTGGCCAACGACATTCAGCCGCTGGCTGAAATGCTTCAGCCATCTGCTGGATAGCTTTTCCATCTAAATGTCGTTTTAAGTTTTTTGTTTTCGTTAAGTATTTGCCTAGAGTTTTACGTTAGTTCTTGTTATGAACTTAGTTAAGTTAATAGTATAGTTTCTTGGGTATAGGTTCCTTTTATTGGTTCCGACTTTGATTCCGACACAAACACGATCACGATAAAGTACAACCAAGAATAGTACATGCATAACGAAGACATAATATACGAAAGTCACCGGAATTTTTGACGGTTGTCACATTCTCCCCGGGTTGAAAAGAATTTCGTCCCGAAATTTAGTTCGCCTCATCGGGAGGGAGAGTCTTTGAACAAATGTGGATACTTCCGACGGATTTGGTCCTCACACTCCCACGTGAATTCATGACCTCGTCGGGAATTCCACCGAACTTTGACGATAAGAACACGACTCTGCCTGAGTTGCTTGACCTCTCAGTCTACAACCTTAGGCGGTTCTTCAACGAAATTGAGCTTGTTGTCGATCTGGACTTCGTCTAGCGGAATGACGATGGTCTCGTTAGATAGACACTTTTTCAAGTGCGAGACATGGAAAACGTTATGAATGTTCGAAAGAGCCTGCAGAAGTTGGAGTCGATACGCCACCGGGCCGATTCGCTCTATCACCTCGAATGGACCGGTGTACCTCAGGCTTAGCTTGCCGCGCTTCCCGAACCGAATTACCCCCTTCCATGGGGATATTTTGAGGAGAACTCTATCGCCAACTTGGAACTCAAGGGGTTTCCTCCGGTTGTCGGCGTAGCTCTTCTTGTCACACCCCGCTAAAGCGGAAACATGAGGCTTGAAGAGCAAATATATCATCACACGAGTTATAATTAAAAACATACGGTTTCAAGTCATTACGAAAGAAAACAAGAGTTTACAAGTTGAAAATAACCAAGCATTTAACGAGTTACAAAACAAAAGTACATCGTTAATTGTTTAACAAAATTCCCAATTATACAAAATAGGCCTTCTCCCGATTCTTGAATCCACATGACATGCCTGACCCATCCACAGTATGCACTTCGTGTCTTACATTTGGTTTCCTGAAACATGAGATAAAGTGTCAACTACAATAACGTAGTGAGTGAGTTATAGTTTATAAGTTTTTGGATAAAAGTTTCCGTAAAGTATATAAGTATAAAAGTTTCATGAATGAAAAGAAGCGGAACGACGCTAACACATTATATACTTTAAAAGTTCCAAAGGTAACGAGGTGTTTCAGCACCTTAATAGTTTGTACAAAGGCATGTATAGCAATACTTGTAAAATAGTAGTTGCGGATTCAATCGCTAAAAGAGTATGCGTAAATAAGATGACTAATGATTAACAATGTATCAACCGCTTGGCATAATATAACATAAGTGTACACACTAAACCGATTAACCAACCGTGAGGCCCCTTTCCCCGCACTATCCACGAGGAGTATTCAGATTCAGATTCTTAGTAATATGTACATAAGTTGCCGCCTAAACAAGGAACGGTTATTTCCTAAGTATCGATACCCATAATTACTAACGGCTTATGCTAATAGTGTGTAAGATGCTAAAAACCGGGCACTAATGCAATTTGTTTCAAAATGATAGTTGGCACTTATGATTCGCGTTATATTCTCTTCAAGGGTTGGATTCGCAAACAAGTAATCTTAGTGCAATCTAGTGCCGAATAAAGGGGGCAAGCCATTAAGACGAATAAAGGGGGCAAGCCATTATGTTTATTGTATGCCAGTCGGGCATATAAAACTGTTTACGCATATAAGTTTCACAAAACGTTCAATAATAGACCAATGGTTCATAAAAGTTTCCAAATGTTCATAACAGTTACAAAAGTTCATAAAACAAGTGATGTCATGTTTCCCCTAAAAGAGTTATGTAAAAATTACAATAAATAGAGGGGATGTAACTCACGGATTGCAAAGATAAGCTACGAGCGCGAAGAGTGATCGAAACGGGTCGAAATCACGGGAATCCTAAAGTAATACCAAGATTTAATGAGTACCAATGTTTATACGTTTATAACGTTGTTAGTTAACGAAATGCTTTTATTATAAGTGTTGGTTTTAGGTCTACCGAAAAACAGGCAGCGCTTCCGCGCCAAAATCATTAATTCCAAATTTTAAAACACTTTCCCACTCAACAATTTCCATAAACATATAATTACCGAATACAATGCCATATAAAACTTGTTCATTTAGTCCTTTTAAGTGTAAGTTGGACTCATTTCAGGTTATGGTTCATGAATTAAGTTTCGAACATAAGTTTAGAGTAACAATTTTAGGGTTACGCTCAATAACGGTTTAAGTAAGGTTTTGTAACAAGTCTGCACCACGACCGCCTCGCGGTGGAGGGACTGTGCCGCGGTCAGCAGTCACCACGACCGCCTCGCGGTGGAGGGACTGCGCCGCGGTCATAGGTTCACCACGACTGCCTCGCGGTGGAGGCACCGTGGCGCGGTCGCGAGACAGTTCCTTTACCCAAAAATCGTTTTTGATGCAGTTCGTTATTTTTGAGTTAGATTTCGACATGCAATGGTTAAAAATAGTAAAACCTTTTATAATATCAGTTTAGTTTGGATTTTCATCCACAATAACAACGATTTAACGTAACTTTTATCAAAACCCGTTTTTGTTCATAAATGGTCACAATCTTAATAAAAACTCATTTTTAGTTATTAGATGATGCATGCAACAAGTATATATTAAAGAGACAGAGGATTCAAAAGATTTATACCGAGTAGAAAGTGATTAGAAGGTGGTTGAAGTGATTCCTTGGTGATTTTGACCCAAAATTGCTTAGAACTCGATTTTTAACCCAAAAGATGCAAACCCCTTTCTTCCTCCTTGATTGATGAACGATTTGTGGTGTTTTTATGTGGTTATTTTTCTGAATTTATGATGTAAAATCACTGTAAGGAAGAGTGGTGTGAGTGTGTGTTCTTTAGTGACTTGCAAAGAGAGATTTCGACACCACATTTTGTCCCACCAAGTCCCCAAACAACTTTGGTCTAAATTTCTGACTAAGACATTTCGGACTCTCGGAAAAAGGAACAGTCTCACTGCCAAAATGTTTAGAAACACCAACTTCCTGAAAGCCAGGTGTGCCTTCATATAATGGTGTATCTGAACCCGACCCAATTAACGAACCATCAGATATAGATAAACACGGACTGCTTATACAACTCATGATATCACCTCCTACAACTTTTGACGATTTGTAATGTTTCTTATGTCTTGATCTTCTTTTATATTCATTATTATCCCGTCTTTCTGCTTCTAAAAACAGCTCCATTTGTTCATTACAAGAACCCGCACCCTCCAAATAATCACTTGTAGGCATCATACACGGTAAATCACTATAATTATTACAATATCTTTCACTTAACGAATTGTTCTCATGAACAACGTCTAGATTCATTTGAAGCAAACCAGAATGACCGGTTTTCTTACCAAATCCCAACTTAGGATTACGTGTACTTTGACAATGATACATATGATCATCACTCTGCCTAAACAACCCAAAACCGTTTGATTCAAAAGCATCAATTTCATGAAGACAGTCATTAACTTGTTCTAAAACAATCCCATTAGTCGAATTCGTTTCCCAATTTAAATTATCAGTAAAATTAGACAATCTACTTAATGAGTTAGTATCTGGATCTCTAAGTGATCTAACTCTTCTAAGAGCTATCAATGTTTTCGATATCGGTAAATCAACCGAATGGCGACGACCATCCATTATCCCCACCAAATTTAAAATAACTTGCAGGCCTGAAAAGGGGCATAAACTAAAAACATTTAAACTTCATAAAGCGAACTCCTATAAAGATCAAAAAGCAAGAATCTTTTATCTTTATTCCTCTGAAAAATAACTCCAATTATATAAAAATGCTAATTTTTTTTATCAAAAAGTAAAAAAAGCACAGATTTTTATTATTTTTAGTATCAAATATAAAAACCCAGAATTTTTTTTTTACCTTTTTCACATTCTGTTCTTTTTGACCTGCAAAAAAAAAATCAAGAAACACAAAATTACAGTAAATAAAACAAAACAAAAAATCAAACTGATATTAATACTCCAATTAAGGGTTACAAAATCCAAAATGTAGCTACACGGAGCTCAAAATCAAGACTCTTTTTAGGGTTTAAAAAAATAGTAAAAAATTAAAAAAATTAAATGGAAACAAACAATATGGTAAAAGACAAATTAATTAAAATTAGTTAAAAATTAATCAAACCTGAGAAGAATAATCCAAAGCACTGATTTTTAGAAATGGAGCGAAAATTAGGGAAATCAGAAGACTTTTTTTATAAAAAAAAAATGATAAACCCTAGAATATGAATTTGTGTAGTAAATTATATTGGTGAATGAACTGTGAAAGTAGTAAATAATGTGGTATCGATATTAGGCTAAAGGGAATAGAAAGCCAAACTCACCACCAACCCACACTGCCACGTCAGTTTTCTCTCTCCAGAAAACAAACTCACCTTACTCAGGAGATAACACTCACCACGCACTCACCGCCAACTCACCTTACCAAACTCACCATACCATTTTCATTTAAATACTATTATTTATAAACTAAAAAAATTAATTATTAAGTAAACGTAAACGTAAACGTAAACGAAATTTAAAACTTTTATTAAAACGTTAAAAACGATACATAGATAAAGTAAAAACGTTAAAAACGATACATAGATAAATTAAAAACTTAGACGATACATAGATAAGCTAAAACTCCCAGTTATACTTCGCTTTGAGGTTTGCCCGAAATAATTCCCATGCCGCTCGCCCGGACCCGGTCATGTGATCGTAGTTTTGGAAATATAGCTTCAGGTCTTCTTGTTCGGCTCTATAATTCAAAGCATCAACCTCACTTTTTTTGATTTGCATATACTCACCCCGTTGTGCAATCTCAGCAGCTGTCATCTCATTTACTATCAGCCTAGCAAGTGCTTCGTCATTCATAGTTGACGATCCTGAAGCTTGAGACCCTTTCCCTTTCTTTTTCAAGGCATCTCTTGCTTTGTCCCTCCCTGTCCGTGGTGGTGGAACTTCGGCCACCTCATCATCGTCGTCAACACTAGTATTTAGATTAAAACTGACGTCTACAGACTCTGTGTTGAACGAACTAGAACCAGATGACTTCTGCTTCTTGTTGCTTCCTTGAGAGGGTTGGCTGAAATCTAGAGGCTCGACATCTTGAAATTTTGGATTGTATTTCAAGATGTCCCAACAATGACGATATCTAAACGGAAGGCCAACTTCATTATGATATATCGCCATCTCTTTTTGCACGTAGTCTTCGTCTGCCGCTCCACTTTCCGTCGTACGTATCACGTTACTGTAAATTCCTGCAAAACGCGACACAGCAGGTCGAACGTGTTTCCATTTTCCTAAGACCATATCGTAGGTCCGACGACCTTCCTGTCCCGTTTTGCTCTCTATGTAGTTTAATATCTCTACCCACATGCCTTCACTCCTCTTGGTATTTCCGTGTACACTGTCTTCGGAAACGGACCGCCAACCTTTACATAACGCGCGTTCTTCCTCTTCTGTCCACGCAGTTTGTCGGGACGTAGTTTGTTTGTCCACCTTAGTTTGGCGGGCGCGAGATGCTCTCTTCTTTGGCTTTGGTGGTGAGGTGGCAACTTCCTCTTGTTGAGTTTCTTGAACAGTTTCTTGATAAGATTCGGAAAACTGAGGGTAATAGCAATCTCCGAGATTAAATGAATGAATTGGAGACCTAGGTGGATCATTTTGTGGATATGATGACGAACCACCCATTTGAGGTTGCGAGTGATAGTCGGGGTGACCAAATGGCCACGAGGGAGATTGGGACGCATAATCAATCCCAAAAGATTGAAAACCACGTTGTTCCGATGGCACCGGGTTTCGGTAAGGTTGGTTTTGGTAAGGTTGGTTTGGGTAAGGTTGGTTTGGGTAAGGTCGAAATAAGGTCGGTGAGGGGTTTCCTAGATTAAAAGTGTCGTCGGGTGTCGGTGGATTGCTTCGGTTGAGGGTTCTTGGTTGACGTTTGTTGGGTCGTGGAGTGTTTTGGTTAGACATTTTGTTTGAAGAAGAAAGTAATTTGGTTGAAGAAAGTAAGAATGGTTATAAATTTAGAAGATATGTGTTTAAAAATGGTTGAGTTAGTGGGTATTTATAGGTAAAAAAATTGGGGGTTAAAAAAGTTTTTTTTTTTTTTTTAAACTTTCCAACGGTGGGAAATTGGGGGGGGGGGGGGGGGGGGGGGGGGGGGGGGGGGCACCACTTTATGCCTCACCTTGTGGTGAGAGAGTCACCATTTCAACCAAACAATCCACCTCCACTCACTGCCATGTCATGGTGACTTTGTCACCATTTTTTCTCCGAATAGCACTCACGCGTGAGTGGGAGACTCACCTAGGTGAGTTCTCCCTTACTCCGTTCAGCCTTAATTGGGGAGAGGTGATTTACACGCCATCACGAGCTTTCTCTCTCTATAAAACAACAATGTTTTCTGACACACTTTCTCTCTTTAGAAATGTCAAACTATGAGTTGGTTTTTTTTTTTGCATACTCCCTCCAAATTTATTATTTTAAATAGGAATATAATGTTAACATGGACAATTGGAAGAAAAAATTATGTATATTTTGACACATTTTTTTAATATATGGTTTGTACTTGAAGAGTTGAAGTAATGTGTTATGTTTCGTTGTGGTGAGAGAGTCACCATTTCAACCAAACAATCCACCTCCACTCACTGCCATGTCATGGTGACTTTGTCACCATTTTTTCTCCGAATAGCACTTACGCGTGAGTGGGAGACTCACCTAGGTGAGTTCTCCCTTACTCCGTTCAGCCTTAATTGGGGAGAGGTGATTTACACGCCATCACGAGCTTTCTCTCTCTATAAAACAACAATGTTTTCTGACACACTTTCTCTCTTTAGAAATGTCAAACTATGAGTTGGTTTTTTTTTTGCATACTCCCTCCAAATTTATTATTTTAAATAGGAATATAATGTTAACATGGACAATTGGAAGAAAAAATTATGTATATTTTGACACATTTTTTTAATATATGGTTTGTACTTGAAGAGTTGAAGTAATGTGTTATGTTTCGTTTATTAAATAAAAGAGTTCATCGAATAAATTTACACTAATGTTTATTTAGGGGTGTTTGTTTGGGCTTATATAAACGGCTTGTAGCTTATTGATATTGCGGCTTATGTTTTACGAGTCAAGATTTTTTGGCTTATATTACCATTTATGGGCTTATTACTGTTTACTATGTCATAATAAACAGTAATAAGTAAGCCCATAAACGGTTACATAAGCCAAAAAATTTGAGTTTATGAAACATAAGCCGCAATATCAATAAGTCATAAGTCCCTTATATAAGTCCAAAAAAACATCCCCTTAAATTATATACCTTGTTTTGATATTGTATTCGTTAGAAAACTTTCATGTTACGAGCAATATATATTCAAAAGGTTTCTCATAGAAAACTATATTTGCAGTTTCAATGACCGATAGTCGAATATGGTCATTGTAAAATAAAACTTATACTTGAAAGTTAAAATTTATATTCATAGATTCTAATAGTTTTTATTTAGTAAAACTTGAAACGCCTCTACATGAGAATCTAGCTAGGTTAACATTCATTAGAACCTTTAAAATTTAGTTTGTTGTAGTCTCTAGAACTCACTTAAAGAGGCTTATAGTGCTTTGAATGTCAAAAATAGCTTGTTCTCTTTTTTAAGGTTCATCTACTTTAATTTTTCTTTAATAGTTTATATATTTTACAAATGGCAAGAAAACTGAAATTCGATAGAAAACCCAAAAATAAAAAGTTGAGGTGGGTATGGTAGTAATATCAAATATGTATAATGGTTTTAGGTGATTCTTGACCTATTTACTCAAAACTAAAAACTTAGTCCTGAAATCAATAATTTAATGTTTGAAATTGATAACAACAACTTTATAGGTTGTGTTTAAAGGATACTACACGCTTTATTTAACTGTACATTAATAATTAACCGCCTCATGCATCTTCATAATCACAAATACATTACGAATGTACAAATAAACTATGCATAATTTTAGTTTTTAAAAACAATTTATATAATTATCGTTATCAAAACTCTTTAATATTATATAAATTAAAAATTGATTTTGTAGTTATATTAATACCACATGGTTGGTTATACTTTAACCAAACAAAAATAATTTTTAATATATAATAAACAATGTATTAAATAATTTTAATTTTAAAACTTCTCTTAGTAAGTGAATATCTTTAATATATAATAAAAGAGAGACATTAAATGCCACATGGCGAAGTAAGGTCCATTGGATGGGTTATCTTCCTTGATTTCAGCCGTTAGATCAGATTGATGATGTCATCAAAGACTATTTCTATTTTACACCCTCTTACAGTACATAATTACATTTTCTCTTTCATTTACATCTCCGTTAAAATAATAAAAAACATAAGTTTATTTTACTTATAAATCGCTCAATTTATAGTATGATTTACCATTTGTTATTCTAAATTCTCCTCATAAAAATATCAAAACATGTATATAAACGTAAAAGTATATATAATATTCTTTTAACTATAAGCAACATATGTATAAACGTAAACGTATATATGTTATTATACGTATGACATTATCTTTTCATAATAACTTAAAATCTACATAAACAAAAATCTACGAGTCAAACTTTATCTTTGTCCGCGCTATCGCGGGACAATAATCTAGTAAAGTAATATAGGTGTAAAATGTGTTAACGTATATTGCAATTAATATGATACAAAAAATAGGAAAAATTTATAACTTTTACGGTATATTAAAATGTAATGTTGGGTTTGAGGAATAGTAACTATTTAATTTAACAATTAGGCTAAATGAGGATTCCTAATCCCCGAGAGGATACTTATAGATCTAACGATGAAATCTAAACAAACCACAATAAAAATGGTAGCAAGCTTGAGATTCAATTTTTCAACCTTAATTTTTATTTGGGAATACTCAAGTACGTGATGTTGTCATCCCTAACAGTTAGAGATTAAAATATCAATGCATATAAAAACTATTTAAAACATTTTATTATTTAAGATTTATTTACTTGTGTATATTATCCTTTTAAATTTCTTTTCATTACTAAACATACTCTTATTTAAATGTGCAAAGATCTTCATTTAGTATTAAAAGATTTAACATTAAAAAATAAAAATAAAAAGTTTTTTAGAAATTATTTTTTAGTAAATTTAAAGCTTTTACTTTAAGCTTAAAACAAAATCAAACAAAAATAAGCTTATATTAAGCTCTTTATCCCAACACACACCAAGATTCAACATCAAAATGATTTATTTGGATATAAAGGAAGCATGTGATATTATGAGTTGTTGGACAAAATATTGTAGACATTTTTGGATTTATATATGCATGGTAAAAAAGGTGATACTTTTGACAAGTGAAAACTCAGTACGTCTCAATCACGTCTAGTGACCACTTTTTGTTTGACTATTAAAATAGAATAAATAATCGATTTTCATTTTTGTAGTATTGTTGTTTTTTGCTACTAAAAGAAAGTAAAAGAAAATTAAAATTACGATGTTTAAAATATTTCAAAATGAATCTAAAGTCATGTTAGGTCCAAATGCCCAATAGACTAACGAAACTAATAAATAGGTCAATAAGTGTAGTAATAAATTCCTCTCATATTTGATATGGGTAGGTTTAGTTGGCAATCCTGGACGTATTGAACACCAAAACGCATTATTCAATAAGTACGAGTTTTGATAGTAGTAATTTTAAAGATGGAGGCTAAACGATTCAAGATTGATTTTCTTTTTCCTTATATCTTACACTATGTAATTGTATATATTGTATAGTAATGAAAACGACAGATTTTAGGACTGTTGTTAAATCACACGGATAATACTTAAAAGTTTTAAATCATTAGAGTAGAAAATGATAACCCTAAGATAGAAGGAAGTTATATATGTCTAAATGTTTTTTTAACGAAAATCTATTTGTTATCATAACTCTATTTTGTAAAACGATATATTCATTCTAGAAAAATTGTTACAATGTGTTTTAAGATAGTAACAAAAGCCGAAGCGGAAGCTTAAACTTACATTCTATACAAAGTTTAAACCATTTTGATAAAATAAATGAAAGGGAAAGTTATAAATATAGAACACATATAAAATGAAAATGAAAATTAAATAGTGTGTACCCTTATTTGACGTATCGAGAGAAGTATGGGAAAGTAAAGTGAAAACCAAAAATGTTGCTTGATAGGGAGATGGGTGTCACATCGTAAACAGAATCTGAGCCCAAGGGCAATTTCGATCTTTGTAGGAAATAGTTGTCCACATATATTGATTCCCGATAGACTTATAGTGCCGGCGCGTGCTTTACAGACGTAGTCCTTATTTATGGACCATCTTTCTTTATCTTGTTTTGTCTATTAATTCACTATATTTGTATAGGTATACAACTAGAGTCATATTATTAAACAATACATGACAGCGGAATTTAGGATCACATAGTAAATAATAAATCGGATAACACTACAAGAATAGTAACCTTTCCGGACGACACTTTTCCGGACGACACAATGTCGTCGCCAAAAGCCCCACTAAACGACAAAAATTTGGTTTTTTTGACTTTCTTTTGGTCAAATAAACAACCGCGACTTTTCCCGACGACATGTCGTCGGGAAAGGTTTTTCATATATTTTTTTTTTGGTCGTGTAAAAATATTGGCGCGAATATAAAAATAATTTCCCGCGCCACCTTTGGCGACGACATGTCGTTCCTAAAACTATTTCAATAAATAAAAAGTTATTATATATTTAATAATACAATATCATTTAATAATAAAAATAAAAATAAAAAATGAATTAATTTTGGCAACGACATGTCGTTCCTAAAACTATTTCAATAAATAAAATGTTATTATATATTTAATAATACAATATCATTTAATAATAAAAATAAAAATAAAAAATGAATTAATTTTGGCAACGACATGTCGTTCCTAAAACTATTTCAATAAATAAAATGTTATTATATATTTAATAATACAATATTATTTAATAATAAAAATAAAAATAAAAAATGAATTAATTTTGGCAACGACATGTCGTTCCTAAAACTATTTCAATAAATAAAAATAATACAATATCATTTAATAATAAAAATAAAAATAAAAAATGTATTAAAATAATTACTTTTTTAATAAATAAAATTAATAATTAAATATCATTTTAATTAAAATTAATTTAAAAAATCATAAATAAATAATAATAATTAAATATAATTTATTTAGAAAATATATATATTCTTTTAAATATACTTTTATCCATTAAAAATTTAAATATTATTTGAAAAAGTAATATGAAATTGAAATATAATTTAAAAAAGTAATATATAATTTGTATTGTAATAATTATAGTATTATATCTATATATTTATAATAAATTGTTATATTAATAATTACATACTTTTCTTATGTTTGATTTGTATAATATTTCAAATAATAATGATAAATAGGTATTATAGACGTTTGAAATAATAATAAGTAATTCGGATCATTTACATGTAATCAACAACATTACGAATCATTACATCTCGAGTGTGTTACACAATTGGCAATGATATCATTCAATCGAGTAAGTCGTTCTATTGACACAAATATAGGCTTAAATCGGTCGATCATTAAACTTCGACAACAAGGATATGATAGTAATGATAATTACTATCCCTTTACGTACATCATTAACTGTTCGATTATACCATAAATCATATCGATCATTACAATTCAATCAAATGTGTAACCGGTTTTATTAAAAGTCATTTTTACATGTAATCAACAACATTACGAATCATTGCATCTCGAGTGTGTTACACAATTGGCAATGATATCATTCAATCGAGTAAGTGGTTCTATTGACACAAATATAGGCTTAAATCGGTCGATCATTAAACTTCGACAACAACGATATGATAGTAATGATAATTACTATCCCTTTACGTACATCATTAACTGTTCGATTATACCATAAATCATATCGATCATTACAGTTCAATCAAATGTGTAACCGGTTTTATTAAAAGTCCTTTTTACATGTAATCAACAACATTACGAATCATTGCATCTCGAGTGTGTTACACAATTGGCAATGATATCATTCAAATCGAGTAAGTGATTCTACTGACACAAATATAGGCTTAAATCGGTCGATCATTAAACTTCGACAACAATGATATGATAGTAATGATAATTCGTAAATTCCTTTACGTACATCATTAACTGTTCGATTACAATTCAATCAAATATAATGTGTCAGTAGTGATGCAACTAAGATATGATGTGCTACTAGATAGTTATGAGTTTCAAGATATGATTTCCGGAGAACATCTAATGCGGGTGTAATAAGTGTCGATTTAAGTCTTACATGAGTTTCAAGACCACCGAATTTGACAAATGAGTTAGCATCAACGAAAAGTTAGGGCTTATTTTAATTAGGGCTTATTTTAATTAATATACATTATTATTTATAATTTCTTATCTTAATGTTAATGGAAAACAAGAAAAAAAAAAAAAAAAAAAAAAAAGAAATTCAAAAAATTTCGTCGCCATAGGGTATTAGGGACGACATGTCGTCGGGGAAACATGGTCAAAAAATTCAGCACTTTTCCCGCTAACTTTTAGTTTCCCGCTACTACGTTTTGGAGACGACATGTTGGCTGGAAATGTCGTCGGGAAACAATTAACACAGCTTTTATCCTTTTCTATGTCTCATTTATCACAAACACACCCCCTAATTCTCACCCGCCACCACCATTAATTACTCGCCGGCGATTTCCCTCAAACATCACCGCCACCACCATCTCAGCCGCCACCATCATCTCAGCCGCCACCATCATCTCAGCCGCCACCACCATCTCAGCCGCCACCATCATCTCAGCCACCACCACCGTCTGCAAAGGAGGTAAGTTGCTTTACTTTTTAGTATTCTTGGTCTATCTGAGTTTTAGTGATTTAGGTTTAACTGTTTTGACCATTTATCTTTTCGTTTATGTGCTTCATTTATACTTTGACACGGAAATGAAATTTTGGTATCATGTATGATTTGAAATGGAGGTTATCTTTTACTTTTTTGTATTCGAAACTTTGTCAAATGTAATTTAGTGATTGCTAGAATCACAGTTAGCTGGTGTAGTTCAGTGATAAATATTGGTTAGAATTTTTCTAAACTGTTGTTGTATAGGTTCTGTAGTAGCATATTTCTACCAATCGTCTTCTTTTTACTTTTTTATGTTAAGAAGCAAAAATGCAAAATCATAGTTTCGAGAACAGCCTTTAGCCATAAACCGGCCAAACTCAAATATATCATTTAATTAGGTTCTTATTTTAACTTTTAATTAGTAAAAGTACACCTTAATTTCAACAAATTTGGTTCTTATTTTAACTTTTAATTTCTTTAAATGATATTATACTCTTAAAATTATAATAATAAGAGTAGATTATGGCCAATTGGAGGATATTGTGGAGCTAAGTTATATGTGTGCATTCAACGTTGTGTTATTCAGATGTAAATGGTTTAAGACTAACAACACTGGTCGTACCGAACGTTGTATCAAAAAGAATAACATAACAAGTATCTGTACAAGTCATGAGTGGTGTAAAGAAGATCGACACATTCTTGCAACCCAGGCAAAGCAGGTCTTTTACCTTGAAGACCCGTCTAAAACCCAACATTGGAAGGTCGTGCAAGAGGTGAATCACCGAAAGATATGGGACATAGACATAATCGAAGAAAACGCCGAAGATGTTATACATGGAAACAATTCATTTGATCTTACATTGGATGCTAATTTGGATAGTCTGTCTTATACGAGCTTAAGTATAGATGGCCAAACAACGTCTGTTCAAATTATTCCAACAAGAGAACACGATGTTGATTTCATTAATGATGAAGATGATGATATTGATGCTCATGTAACTGATGATTCTGAAAGCGAAGATGTCGAATCTGATAATGAATGCATACATCAGTTGGCTACCAATGAAACTTATTCTAGTGACGAGGAAGACTGATTTGTAATTGTTACATGTATTAAAAAAATACTACTATGAATGAAATCGTTATTGATTTGTTGGTTTAATTATATTATTTATGTCTTTATTTATCTACATATCATTGTAATTATTACTTGTTTAATACATATATCATTATTATGTTATTAGTACTTGTTGTTTTACAGATGACATCAGTTGCTCACGGCGGAGACGCGGGTGGTGATCCACCAGGTGGTAGTTGGGATCCACCGAGGAGTCACATTAGTAAGAAATAATTACTTTGTATTTTGAGATTATATTATTGACTTTGTTTTCTTGTATTAATAATTTTTTCTATTTTAATTTGTAGCGAAACCGAATGTACGAAAGAAAACCACGTGATTCAATTTGCGGGAAGAGTTCAGGAAAAACGATCACAAACCGTTGAAGGTTGAGTTTGATGTTAAAGACCAGGGGTCGGGACGTCCGGTTTGTGAGCATGGGCAGATGATCATTTCTCTGATCGGGTCCATTGTTAGGGATAATGCATTTCCCAAACATTACCCGAGTTGGGCCAGGGTGCCTCAGGATAAGAAGCTTCGGATTTGGCCAGAGATTCGAGTTGAGTTTCTTTCAAAAGATTACTATATTTATATGTTTATCAAATATAAAGTTCTAACTATATTATTTAAATTGTAGAAATACTTTGACATGACGCCGTGGTTGGATGGCGGAGAAACGGAAAGAACAGTGAGAGGCGGGGTGGAGGCGATATGTCAAGAGAGATATAAAGGCGCAAAGTCAGATTTCAAGAAGGAGTCCTTTGTGGCACGACATGGGTACGAGGATCCTAATCACCTTCGTGACGATCCCCCGGCCGGAGTTCCTCCTAATGTGTGGGGTCCATTCGTAGACTATGTCACGAGCCCTAGTCAAATAAGCCGTGCAGAGAAGAACTCCGAAAATAGGAGTAAACAAAAATACGCAAGTAAGCATGGAAGTCGATCTTATGTTAGTAGGAGGGCGTATCGGGTAAGTAGCATTTCATTCATTAGTATTAATATTTTATGTATTTAATTAGTTGTGATAAATTTGATTCATTGATATTATTTAATTTAATGTGTTAATAGCGAGCCGAGGACCCGACGTGTGATAATCCGAGTCATATCGAAAATTATGAGCAAATGAGTAAAATGAGTTTCCGAGGAAGCGGAACAAGGAATGGGTTTCCGAGGAAGCGGAAACTTTGCATGTAAGTAAAATGAGTAAAACGGGTAAAAAGCTTAAAATGGGTGAAACGGGTCAAAACGGGTAAAACATAAGATATATGGATCAAACAACTAAAAACGGGTCAAATGGGTTATATATTATCAACCGAAACTATTAATTAACATTTTGTAACGGGTAAAAAGCTTAACATGGGAGAAACGGGTCAATATGGGTAAAACATAAATTTTAAGCATCAAACAACTAAAAACGGGTCAAATGGGTTATATATTATCAACCGCGACTAATAATTAATATCTTGTAGCAAATGGTTGATTTGAAGACTCGATCCCCGTTGACAAGTGAGGAGGACATAATGGATGCGGTTTTGGGGGTGCGTCGTGGCCACAATCGTGGACGGGGGAGAAAGCTACCTATGTCGGTGACTAGTTCTTTACCGGCTTCATCAAATCAACCAAGTTCATCAACTATGGACATAAATGACAATGTGATCGAACAAAGGGTACAACAAGAGATGAGAAGATTTTTGCAAGCGTTTCAAGCATCAAACCCGGGTTTTGTTGTGCCAAATTATCCCGTAGTTGATAATCATCAAATCGAAGAGGCGGGAGACAATACGGGTGAAGACAATGATGATTGACTCATGTATGTTTGAACAATTTCAGATTTTCTAAGACATTTTATCGTTTTTCGTTATTATGTTTCATTATCAAATTTCCGGATTATTTGTGTATGTCGGATAATTGTTTTATGGTTTTAATGATTATGACTTTAATATATTCGATTGTCGGGTTTGAATTTTCTGGAAATAAGCTGTTTGAATAAGCTGTACAGGTCGACATGAGCGAGAAGCTGGAAAATAAGCAGTTTCAAATAAGCTGTAAAAAAAATTCTACAGGTCTTTTGGCGACGACATGTCGTCCCCAAATGTCGTCGCCAAAGCCTTGGGTCCCAATTTTTTTTTTTTTGTTTAAAAATAATAAATAATTATTTTAATAATAAATAATTATTTTAATAATAAATTTTAATTAATAATAATAAATTTTAATTAATAATAATAAATTAAATAAAAAAAATGAAAATCTTTTAGTCGTCGCTAAAAAAAATTTCAAATTACGTTGAAAGTCAATGTGGGCCCGCACAAGTCGTCGCCAAATGTTGTCGCTAAAACCTTTCCCACACGAGCTTTTGCCCACGACACATTACCGACGACATGTCGTCGCCAAAGGGTTTTGGCGACGACATTTTTACCTTTACCAACGACTTTGAGTCGTCCCCAAAAGTCTATTTTGTTGTAGTGTAAAGAAAGTTACCTTGAATTAGAAGCAAGCGAAAGTCGTAGATCTAAGTGTAAGATCTAATCTACGGTTACGTACGCGACACCTTCTTTTAGCAACAAACTAGTATGCTAGTACACGTTTAATTGCTTTGTACAACAATTGTCTTAGCAGCAACTCTTTATTACAAAAACCAAAAAGAAAAACAAAAACCCTTTTTTTATTTCAAAAATCCGATCGGCTCAAACCATCGACTTTTATGTTTTTGTAATGAATTAGGGTTTAGGGTTTATCTTCTATTTATAGGTTTTTAAATCTAAGAGTTTGAGTTATATTACAATAAGGAAACCTCTTTATTTACATAATAAACCTTCTATTTAATAAATATTTACACTTAACCATTAAGTAATATTTAATAAATAAATTAAACTTGTAGTCGTGTCTAAATGTCGATTTGTGCGCTCCCGTAGTCTCACACATTTACGGACACACATTTGTTAAAACTATTCAAATACCAACAGCTCCCACTTTTGAATAATTTTCAAACAAACATGATAACATTGATTAATGTCTAGCAACATATCAATGCTCCCATAAATGCACGAGTAAGTTTCTCCAAAACTCACTGTGAGTCTATATTCGGTTCATATCCTTTTATTACAGATACTTAGTTAAAATCTTTTGATGGATCAAAATCATTCCATTTTAACTGCTGTTTCTCATTTCGCTAATCACTTAAAGATTACCAAATACTATCGAGACACGTCTGGATTTATTTGGGTTCGGCCGAACATACATCTTAAGTATTCATGAGTGGCCCAGTTAGTATCTAACTTCAATTTTCACTGAAGGAACAAATCCTATTTTGACTACAATTGGTAGTCATCGTATTTCGCAACTTTACCAAAAATAGCCTTTATAACACCCTTATTCAGGAGTGTGTTTGACTAGAATCAAATAATGCACTACGTACATGATTCTCAACTTGCATCTCAAGTCAAAGGACATTAAACCTTATGAATTATACTTAATGACAAGGATCCATAAGTACTAATTCATGTGGGATAATCCAGTGTTCATCTCCATGTACACCATCCGGGTTAGTGAGCCAGGCTGACTACTCAGATATTGTCTTAATTCAATTATGCTCCCACATAATCAAACGACAACGGATATTTAGAAAAATATTTAAATATAAATATAAATATAGATCAAGGATTAAAACATGAAAAATTGGATAACAATTATATAAGAAATGAAATCACATATCCTCAATATTATTCATTCTTAATAAAATTGTTTATTACATCCATATGTCCAAATACTATATCAATCACAGATTACATGAAACAACTAGATAAACGAAGTCCTATACTCTCAACCAAGTGAGTTAGGTTCGTCTTTACCAGAGCCTTGGTGAAAGGATTAACTAAGTTGTCATCTGTGTGAACTTTGAGTACTTGAATTTCACCATGTTCGACTCTTTCATGAATATAGTGAATTTTCTTCTGAAAGTGTTTAGCTCCCTTTTGAACCCTCGAGTTCATTGGCTATGATCATTGCACCAGTTTTGTTGCAATATCTACCAAAGGAGTCTTGGTTGTGGGAACAATACCAAGTCCAGAAATAAATTTCCAGATCCAAACAACTTTCATTTGCTTCTCTGGAAGATGCAATATACTCAGATTCTGTTGTAGAGATGGTTATTTCTGAAATTCGGCATCACAATATCCAATATTAGCCTCAGGATTTCCACCATACATAAGAACCATATCTTTAGTAGCCCTAAGGTACTTTAGTATGTTCTTTACAGCAATCCAGTATCTTTCGTCTGGATTCTGTTAAATCTTGTTAACAATGTTCTGTGCAAAAGCCACATCAGGCCTTGTGCATCTCATTACATACAAAATATATCCTTTTGCCTAGGCATAAGGTATCCTTTGCATGCGCTCCACTTCTTGAGGTGTAAGAGCATTATCCTTGATGTTGAGATTAAGTCTATCTTTCATTGATAAATTTCCATGTTTGGAATTTTCTATACTAACTGCTTAAGTATATCATCAATATAAGCTTTTTGACTTAACTCAATTTAACCGCTTAGATCTATCTCTCAAGATCTTGATTCCCAAATCAATACTGCTTCTCCTAAGTCTTTCATGGCAAAACATTTTCCAATATGAGATTTAACATCTTCAAGCATTGGAACACTGTTTCCCATTAGCTATATGCCATCTACATATAAGACTAAGAAAGTAACATTACTCCCACTGAATTTTTGATACACACAAGGCTTATCGAAATTCTGAACAAAATCAACCTTTTGATTTCTTCATCAAATCTTTTATTCCAACTTCTTGATGCTTGCTTAAGTCCATAAATGAACTTCTTTAGCTTGCATACCTGTTGGAATGTAATGGATCAATAAAACCTTCTGTTGATTCATATAGACGTCATCGTCTATATAACCATTTAGAAAGGCTGTCTTGACATCCATTTGCCATATCTCATAGTCATAGAATGCCGCTATGGCTAAGAGACTTCTAATAGCTCTTATGTCTGCCCTTGGGGAAAAGGTTTCCTCATAATCTATACCATAGACTTGAGTAAATCCTTTTGCCACGAGACGAGCTTTATAGATGTGTATTTTCCCATCCATGTATGTTCTTTATCTTTAAAAAGAAACATTTGCAATCGATAGTCTTGGCATTTGGAGTTTTATCTACCAAATTCCAAACTTCGTTTGCATTCATGGATTGAATCTCCAAATTCGCAGCTTGAAGTCATTTATCAACGTATGGACCTGATAATAACTTTCAAGTTTCGAGGTTCATTAAGATCCCCTTATACGTCACCATCCTCTAGATTAACGTTTAAGTTCAACCTAGAAGGTGCACGTATAGTCCTTTCGGACCTACGAATTGGAGCATCAACAATTTGTTGTTGAGACTGAACTTGTGGCTCAATCACAACTTGAGTCGGACTAGATTGAGGCATAACCTGACGCTCAACTCTATCCCCCCCGAATTGTTGATCACCAGTGTGAGTAGAAGGTGATGTATCTCCCTCTTGAACCTTGTCAAGTTCTACAACCCTCCCTCTGTTTCCTTGTCCGATAAGCCGTGTTTCGAAAAACTCGGAATATCGTGCAACTTGAACAGTTTGTTGGAATCATATTGAGAATGCATAAAGCAGACTCTAGAGCATAATCCCAAAAGATAATGGCAGAATATTAAGGTTCATCATTGATCATACCCTGCCAAGCAAGGTTCGATTTCTCCTCTCCGATACACCATTGTGTTGTGGAGTATAGGAAGGAGTAAACAATTGGACAATTCCACATGCTTTGAGATGATCCTTAATTTTAGGCTTAAGTACTCACCACCACAATCCAATCAAAGGATCTTGATGGTTTTTCCGAGTTGATTTTCTACTTTCGTTTTGAAACACTTTGAATGTTTCAACCACCTTATGTTTATGTTTAAGCAAGTTAAACATAACCATAACTGTTGAAATTATCCGTAAATGTAACGAAATGGGCATGCAAATCTATTTCATATATGTCATTAATATCAATCATATTAATATAATAACATTATGTTTGAAACAGAAATACCAAATTCATTATTCTTTAAAACATAAACTGAAACATTCTCCCTAACATAATTAAGTGCATAATAACAATTGTCTAATACAATTATTATGCTCTAGGGTAAATGTAAGTCTTAACTTCTAATGGCTTTCATAACTACACGTTTGACATAGCCTACGTATAGTTATAGAGATCCATTCTTCAGTTTCTTCTTTGCTCTAAATCCTTGTAAGGAATCACAAATATGAGTACCACATCCAATGTCAGATACTCAAGTATTTGTTTTTAGAGAAAAGACATAATTCTATAAGTGAAGATACCTGAAGATCCGGCGTTGCCGACTCTCTCTTATCTTGCACCTCGGCTAGAGTAGGACAATTCCTCTTTCAATGCCTAATCACTTAACAGTGATTTCAACCATCATCCTTAGTAGGATGTTCTCTTTTCGCTAGAGGGGTTAGCTTAGGCTTGTGAATATAAACAATTGCTTGTTTATTCGTTCCATCTTGTTTAGCTTTGCCCTTAGCTTGCGGTTGTCTTTTCTTATCCGAACCATACCACCACTGACCGCTAGGATCTGGTCGGTAACCGATTAGGAAGAAATTTCTCAAACTCTACAAGCATCATATGAAGTTCTTGAGAATTTTAGCCATACCATGCATATTGTTGTTAGGTGTAAATTCACCAATACCTTGTGAAAGGCAATTTAGAACAACAATAGTTTGATGATAGGGTAATTCATCCTTATTAAATGATTAACTTAGCTTGTTATGTTGACAACGTGAGTCCATACTGACGTTCCAACAACATGTTTTCACTAATGTAATTCTTGAATCAAGTCGTTCAATTCAAGACCGACTTGTTTCTCATACATAATGTGAAGCTTAACAATCATTATATCCGACTACTTATCGCTGCTTGATAAGTTGCCCGAGTTATCTCATCATAAGCATTCTTTGGCTCAAGAGATATCGGGTTATTAATGACTGGTAATTACTTCATCGCTTATAGAACGATTCTCAGCTGATGAAACCAATCATTAAAACTTGGTTCAGTAAGTATTTCACTTTTGAACATTGTTTTGATTTCTGACATAATCCCGCTTAAATCGGGATTTTGTGCCATTTCTACAAAACAGAAGAAAGTTCTCATTAGTACTTTCGACATAAGATTTCTTAACAAAACGTAAAACCCATGGTTTACTTTCATTAAGACTAGGACCCAATTGACATATTACCGTTCCATCAGTTGATCTGCTAGGAACTAAATAATACTCAAAAGGTAAGTGACGATCCGTAATTGCATTTACCGGTGCAACTCCTAGAAGATGGGACTTAATGTCATAATTCGATCCGAGCATCAAAATGGTGATCGTGACATTAATCATGTTTCGTCGCATCTTATCGCTATCGGCGTTTACAGTCTCACTACATAACCCGATTTAAGTCATCCGACTGAAGACTGCAGATAGTCCACCACAGTCTCACTATGAGTGGTAATCCGCCTTGGATACACTTCACCTACGTCTCACGTAGAGTGACGAGCAAGTACAAGTTGTCTAGGCAATACGGATAGCAATTGACTTAAATTCCATGGGTGTTAAAAATCTACGTACGCAATTGTCATGCAACAATTTCGTAACGTAATTTAGTTAAAAACAAAATGTTTTTATTTTACTAGTTATTAAACGTGTTTCTATGATTACCTAATTTATACAACTAATCGTAACATGGTCATCATTAAAACCCTTTCGGTAGCTCTACGAGAGTACGACCAGGAAAGCATGTGAGGTGTAGCGAATGGTTCAACATTTCTTAATAGCATTGCCTCATTAGGAGTGTACCCCACTCCGCATAACTTTCATAGACATCGTCCCCTATTGTAGGTGAGCCTAGTTGGGTAATAATACACTGAGCATGTACAATCTAGTTATAAATTACCAATCACACACTTATTAAATCGGTGGTTTTTAAGATATTTTGTAAAATTTATACGTTCCGTCGCTGGACCAAATTACGGTATATAAACCCAACCAAATGCGTTATAGAACGTATAAAAGTGCCAAAATAAATTAATAACTCGTCATAATAATTCTTTAGTCTTATTATTAAATTTTGTTTCTTTCAAAAGACATTTGACAAACAATATTTATAATAAACAATTTAGAATTATTCTACGCAACTAATTGGGTAATGCCTAAAAAGTCTCTATGGTCATTGTTTACATATTGAATCACTCCCGTTTCAAAGGAAACGGACCACATACATCCGTCCAAATAACCAAGTTTGGATTGCGTAAGCTATCAATATGTAACAATTCGTATATCAAATAAACCACACATAACTTTTTATCATACAAATCCTTTTGTGTCGCACATATTCAATTAACAATTAATAATATGTCACTAATTCAATTTACTTTTTAACAATATCGATATATCTAATTATGCTTACAAAGTTAGGCATGTAACTTTATAAACATAATTTTGCATAAAAGTAAATAAGGTAATTAAACATCAAATTGCAAAGTAGATTGATTTGAAATTAACTTTTTAATTTTGTAAAATCATACAATAAACCAACCCTAGATCCCCCTTCAATTTTGATGTTTTAGATCCAAAATAATATTTACCTATGTTTTGGCTGATACCACTATAAGTATACAACTAGAGTCATATTGTCAAACAATACATGGCAGCGGAATTTAGGATCACATAGTAAATAATAAATCGGATAAAGAAAATTACCTTGAATTAGAAGCAAGCGAAGCTCGTAGATCTAAGTGTAAGATCTAATCTACGGTTACGTACGCGACACCTTCTGTTAGCAACATACTAGTATGCTAGTACACGTTTAATTGCTTTGTACAAAAATTGTCTTAGCAGCAACTCTTTATTACAAAAACCAAAAAGAAAAACAAAAACCCTTTTTTTACCCGTCCTCCCTAATAGTTTTTTATTACACCACTGGTACCTAAGTTTGAAATTCGTTGCCTCCAGAGTCCCTAAAATGGACGTGACGTTAAAAAGTCCGTTAAGTGCCTTCACGTGTGTCACACGTGAGGGGTAATTTCGTCAATTCAACTTTATCTCTCCCATTCATTACTAAATCCCTCCAAAATCTGTCACAGTTCCCTAAAACACAAAATCAAACCCTAAAACACAAAATCACAACCCTAAAACACAAAATCACAACCCTAAAACACAAAATCAAAACCCCAAAATCACAACCCTAAAAGACAAAATCACATAAAACCCTAAAATTTGCCATGGTTGTATGTTCTTGTGGAAGAGAAGCAGTGATACGTACATCGTGGACTGATCTTAATCCGGGTCGTCGTTTTTATGGATATTCCCAGCAGGTAACAACATGCCCGTTCATTGGTTGGGTTGATCCTCCCATGTGTCGTCGTGCTGTGCAGATAATTCCTGGTTTGTTGAGGTCAAAGAACAGACTTAAAGCTTCCATGGTTGAATTGCAAGCTATAAACAGAAGACTGAAGATGTATTTGTTGATTTCTTTGTCAATTTTTCTTGTGATTGTCTTTTGTATCTTTTAATTTTATTCAACGTTGTTGTACTTCTGGATTTTGGTATTTAATGGAAAAAACTCATTTTGTTGAAAATTTATTGTGTTTGGTAGTTAAGAAGTAATGGTAGGTTGAAAATTGATTGTGGTTTTGTTGGTTGAGAGTAATGGCAAGCATTTACTATGTCAATAGACCAATTACCAATACACCATTTACCAATACACCATTTACCAATACAGTAATGGCAAGCATTTACCATTGTTTTAAACCTAATACAACATCAAACATTTGAGTCTCCCCTAAGAGTAGCCGTGACCTTCCTTTTCTTCCTTGCCGGAGCTTTTCCTTTCGCTCCACTTGAACTTGCAGCTACCTTTCCACTTGAACTTGCAGCTGCTTTTCCTTTCGCTCCACTTGAACTTGCAACCTCCTTCCCTTTCCTTTTTTTCCCTCCAGTTTTCTCAACCTGTCCCTTACAAGTCCTTTGATTGTGACCCACTTTTTTACACTTATCACACGTAACTGATTTCCCTGCCCCTGATAGGTTTCTCCCTTTCACCATGGATGCCTTCTCACCAGCTTCCTTTCTTCTATTCTTTTTAGGCCTACCCACAGGTGTATGATGTTTAGGTGGAACAATTGTTGTTGGAATCTGGGTTTTTGGCCACATTATGCACCCATTAATTGGTTGAACCTTAAAAGCATACATCTGTCTCCATGTGTCAAGCCTGTGCACTGGATGAACCCAACTCTCAATTGATTCAACCCTATCCCCACCTAATGCCATCTTCCAGTTAGTAGCAACATCATGTACACAAGGGATACCTCTAAGCTGCCATTTCCTATAACTACAATGCTTCCACTCTATATCAACTACACATTGATCACCCCATGGTTCACTAACCTCAAACTTCTTATCACCATTCCATACAGCTTTGTAAGCTGTAGCTTTTTCCTTCATTATATCTAATATCTTAGTGGCATTAGGTGTTAATGGTCCACTGCAATTTTTCATCAACTCTTGAACAGTCACAATCCTTCTCAATAAGTATTCCCTAATATACTCTAGGCAAGTGATTATAGGTTTATCCCTCCCATCTACTAATTTCCTATTGAAAACCTCACACATATTGTTTAACAGAACATCTGAATGAGCTCTATCTGTAATTCATAAGAGTGCCTATATTAGAATTAATAAACTAACAATTGGTGATTAAAGTTAAAGAAACTTACCTGTCATATAAGCTGTTGACCAACCATCTGGTGGAATCTTTGATAACCATCCATAAGCATCTTCACTCAACTGTCTCATCCCCTCCATTGCAACTTCAAAATGAGGTATTGTTGATGCACTTGCACACTTCCACAACTGGTCCTTGTATGCAACTCCACCCCATTTCTTTTTCATATTTGAGTGAATGTGTCTTACACAATATCTGTGCTCAGCACAAGGAAAGACATCATTCAAGGCTGGTAACAGTCCCTGCAAAAACAAAGTGAAATTAGACTATCAAAAAGGTGAGATTAATGAATCAAATAGAAATTAATGAATAAAAGTGAAATTACCTTTTGTCTATCAGTAATGAAAGTGAAATTAGAGTTTCTTCCCATATCTAGATCATCACCAAGATTTTCCAAGAACCATGTCCATGAGTCTTTAGTTTCTGCTTCTACAATAGCATAAGCCAATGGATAAATCCCATTATTTCCATCCAAACCAACTGCTGTAAGAATCTGTCCTGGATAGGGACCTTTCATGAATGCACCATCTAGCCCCAACAAATCTCTCCCACCAGCTCTAAACCCCTCTTTTAAAGCTCCTAAACATACATAAATCCTCTTGAAAACCCTTGTTGAATCATCTTCCCCAAAATTAACATCCAAATTGACTGTTGTGCCAGGATTGCAAGATTTCAGCTCCAATATAAAATCCCTGAGCATAGCATATTGCTTGACATAGTCCCCTCTTAGCATATTGAATGCCTTTGTCTTAGCCCTGAAAGCTTTCATCTTTGAAATTTTCAATTCATATTTCCTTTGCAACTGAGTTTGAATTGCAATAATTGGGATATTGGGGTTGGTTGGAAGTTGTTCCATGACTGAGTGTGACAAAAATTCTGCTGTGCAGGCTCTAATATTTCTTGACTGGATGCACTTGTGTTCACTCACATGAGTTTTCACTCTCCATGTCTCTAAACCTTTTAGCTTGGAAACATGCAAGGTCCAGGGACATTCATTGGCAGCTAACTCCTTAGGGTTTCCTCTACCATAATGTTTTTTGGATTTATCCTTAGATTCCTTGACAGTCTTTTTAGTCCCACTTGGCCCAGTCCCACTACTGCAAGATTCCCTCACAGATGGCCCACTTGGCCCAATACCACTTGGCCCAGTCCCACTTGGGCCACTTGCTTCAGTTGGCCCACTTGAAATATTTGACACTTGACCCCCACAAACTGCCCTCACTCTAGCCTTATCATTTTTTACATATTTCAATTCTCTTCTTGTTTCAATGGAATGCAGTCCTATCCTTTTCTTAACATCTGCTGCTGTTGCAAAATCTTGTCCAACATAGAAACTGTACTTGTACATAGTATTTACACTTTCTCTTTGTTTCCTTAACTCTCTCAACATTCTTTTCCTTACCCTCTCAGGGTCATCATCATCAGTCTCAGATCCACTATCAAAAGCATCATTGTCTAGGACACCTATATTAACATCACCAACAGTTGGTTCCACAAAGGCCCCTATCTCTTTCCGCACTTCTGGCTGAACATTGAGGTGAAAATCTGCCATATCCACTTCAACTTCTTCAACTACATTGTTTTCATCTACCATTACATCATCTACATTGACCGCTGTTTCATTTACAACAGGACCCTCATTGATATTCACATCATTTTGAACTACACTAGCTTGTGTTTCATTTAGTGGTGGAGCCTCATTGATGTTCACATCAAAAGTCTACTTGAAAGTCTGTCCCATAGTCCCAATCAAACACATTTTCATCAACATTACCAATTAATTCATCAAACAGAGTTTCATCAACATTACCCTCTGTTCCCTCTGTTTGATTACCAAAATTCCCCTCTGTTGTATGTTCTTCAACATTACCCTCTGCTGTATGTTCTTCAACATTACCCTCTGTTTGATTACCATCAATACACTCTGTTTCATTAACATGTGTTTCTGTCCATTCTAATAACCTCATTCCACTGCCTACATCTATAGATTTTTTTACAACCTCTGAAACATCCTCAATTACAACCTTAGATGATGATGGTGAGGTAAAGTAAGTGTCTAATTTAGTCACCCCATGTTCACTATACAGACTAATCGTACGACCTAAACCCACAAATTTACCTAACAAATGGACATCTTCATCATTACCTAAAGCCCTAAGGCCAAAATCTAAATCTTGACCAGGTATGAGGAAATGGTAATATATTGGGTTCCCATCATAAGCACCACAATTTTGTACCAGAGTATCTAGCTCATGGACAGAGAACTCATCGAAATCAACAGTAAATTCTGGAGTTTAGAATCCACCAACATACCTCCTTCCAGGGTAGCTCGTAAATTTCCCACCATAGTGAACCTTCATTTTAAATATAGAACTCGGAGCAACAATAGCAACCACTGGAAAAAAAAATAATTAAAATTACGAAATTTAAAATTGGAAATGCAAAATAGAGTAAAATTCTTACCATTTTTTTTACGATTGGACATTGTAAAAACGATTAAGAAATATTAGGGTTGTGATTTGGGGGGAGAGATCAATGTTCGAAGAAGGATGACTGTGTGTGTGTGTCTGGGGAAGTGTGTGGGGTTTAAGTGTGACAGATTTTGGAGGGATTTAGTAATGAATGGGAGAGATAAAGTTGAATTGACGAAATTACCCCTCACGTGTGACACACGTGAGGGCATTTAACGGCCTTTTTAACGTCACGTCCATTTTAGGGACTCTGGAGGCAACGAATTTCAAACTTAGGTACCAGTGGTGGAATAAAAAACTATTAGGGAGGACGGGTGAAAATGGTGCAAACCATAGGGACGAACCATGTAATTAACTCTTTGAATTTACATAGACTACTTATTTGGTCAACTTTTAAATTGATTATTTGCAACTTATTGTGGACTACTTGGACCATTTATTTGGTCAACTTTAAACTGATTATTTGGAGCTTATTTCGGATTGCTTATTTACAGCTTATTTAAACATATTTATACTGGTTATTTGTTGCTTATTTTGGACTACGTAGCGTATTTAGACCTCATTTGAACTGTTCAAACTATCTATCTATTTTGAAAACTTTAGACTACTTATTTTAGATTGTTTAGAGCAATTCAACTACTTATTTCCTTTATATTTGGACATCTATTTTTTGTTTCATATACGGTCAACTTCAAATTGATTCCTTGCAGCTTCTTTGGGATGCTTATAATGCTTTTTAGAATGTGTTTGTAGGGATCTAACTACTTATTTAAAGTTTAATTATTTCTTGATATAACTTGAAACCACTAATTTGCATCTGGATAAGGAATGAGATAAAATATGTATTTGAAAATAAATAAATGAGTTGAAATTAAGTACTTGAAAATAAGCACTTATTAAGTCTTTTTTGTATCTTCCGCTTTCAGGTAAAGCTAATGGAAATTTGTCTCTCGAGATCCTGAGTAATCACTATAATGACATCAAAGAGCTCCCGTTGCATATCGCCATTATTTACGTGTTTAATGCCGATGTTTTTTCATTAATAGCGTGTAACGATGAGGTATTAAAAGGCTTATTAAAGCGGAATAGACAAGGAGTAGGAAAGAGAGAACACACAAAGAAATATCAACTCAATATTTGTTTTAGTTTAATGTCTACTCATATACTTTATTTAAAAATAATATATTATGTGTCATACTAATTATGTGTATAAGGTTAGATATTAGCTTTTGTTTGATTGTGAATTAAAGATTTTACCAAAACTTGATCATGCTCTTAACTCGGTGCATGGTTAGATTCAAGGTATTAAATTATGAGGACATAACTTATTGTTGACTTACTATTGATGTTTTGAATATTTTGACTAAATTTTTGAACTTATGATAAATATGATTTAGTTTTCCTACTATCTTTAGCCATTTACTAATTTATAACTTTTAGTGCAAATGTTTTTTACAACTGTCGTGTATCACACGAGAAATAAGCTAGTTTATTATATATAATTTGGTTATAAGAGGATCCACAATAATGACAATTTGATTCAATAGATAGTTGACATATGGAGTCGAATACTTTAAAAGTTTTTCAGGATCAAACTCTTTGGAGTAAGAGATTCGTTACTAATTCTGATAAGAAGGTTTCTTTTCGAATGTTGGTATGCCTTTCACTTGTAGTGAGCAGATAAAGAGCAAATAATAAAGAAGAAAAAAAAACGAGTTCAAACGAAATACATATAGTATAAGCCACCAAACAAAAAGGACATGAATAAATGTTCAAAATATCATATAACAAATAAAATAACTCAACCAATTGCGCGTAGACTAATGCCAATTTAGTTTGAACTCAACCTTATAGCAGTCGACTTGAGTTGATCCATCAAGAATACTTTTCGAAGAATCTGTTAATGTTTTCCATTTTCCATTCCGACGATTTTTTATTTGAATGTGTTCGAGGTAATCAGGCCAATGCCCCTTTCTGTTTTTCTTTTCCATCACCTCCCTTACCATTAGCTTACAGAAGTAATTGTTGTCCTTGAACCGCTGGTCTTGAATTGCGACTACTTTCTTTGGGTGGAAAATTGAAAAGAATGCATCAAAAAATGGTGAGTGTTCGCACAAGCCTTTATCTGACATTGTTTTAAACGATAGTTGCTGAACGTTAGTAGTTGGAAATGGGACACTTCTTTTCAGTTCATCAATGTCGAAATTCGGTGGCATTTTGAAACTAGGTGTTCTCATAGTTATTTCAATGTCAAACTTGCTTGATAACATGAGTGTTTCCATAATATTAATAAAAAACGAATCACCAATGGGTGAATCTAAAAGGAGTTTGATCTTGATTTTCTTGGGAGTAGTGGCTGGAAACTCAAGAAGAGGCATTAACATGCTATCGTAATAAAAGAAAAGTAATTTTGGAGCAACAACTTGTAGGTTGACCAAGCCGTGGTTGCCCGCCGACGAATGTATGAACAATCTCTTCAACGGTATACATGTGATTTTGAAGCTTTGGGGGCTCCAAGGAGTCATTTTAATTGTCAAATTCTCTAGAAAATGAAACTTTGATTTAATTATATTGGAAAATGTATCATCTAATTTTACCCCACCTAAGCATAAATCTGTGACTCTTACTAATGAATCCATGTTGAATGTAACAGGCTGGTGGAACCTAGAATCATAGTCGAACCAACGAAGATTCGGTACTTGATCTATTTCCAAAATATCGTCTTCTTTGTCTAGAACGATTTTCAGTTTAGAAAGATAATGAAGGGTTTTGACCTTTATAGTATTGAAGCTCTTGCAACTTATAAGGGTTATCTCCTCAAGTAAGCTACAAGTAGAATATAAGTTATTAAGTACCTCTTCACTTATATGCACACGAGTCAACTCTAGTACTCGCAGGGACACACACTTGATCATAGGATTGCTACTCATCCAAAGGGGATTTCTTTGGGATCCGGTACTAGTTATTACTCGTATCTTATTTAGGTTTTTACCCAAATACATCTCATCCGGCAAAGTAAACGAAGCAACAGTTACATGGATTATGAGGGAGATGTCTTTCAGACTAGCTTTGGTTGCTACCTGACGAATCCATTTTTCAGCAAGAGAAGCCAGCTTCTGATTCTCCATATCGATCTCAAGATCAATCCTTTCTATCGGTATGTTGTTTTGGAGATACCTTAGCAGTGTGCGGTCCACCACGTTGGCTAGGTGTTCTCTTCGTTGTTTGGTGCTAGCAAACATTTGACGAAACTTGAGGTTGGGGATCGTAGACCACGCTTGAAGCCATGTCTTGGACAAGACACATGTGCGGGCGGCAGCTTTTACGGGCAAAAACGACTGAATTAGGTGGAACAAATCTGGAACATCTTCTAATTGTGATGAGGGTTGCCTGTTTCTCTTCACTTCCTCCATATTTGGGCAAAGGATTAATAGAAACAAAACTCTTGCTTATATAGCTAAAATAAAACTAAGCTAGACATCCTCTCTCTTATTTAGAAAAATAATCGTATACAAGATTTTGTTAAGTGTTTCCATATTAATAATGAAACTTGATCTACAATTTGGAAACTATGTTTCTATATTAATAAAGAGTCTTTAATATAACTTACAATATTTTTTAATAAACTTCCGTGATCATAATATAAATACATTTAGAAAGCCAAATTATTATGACATTTATATTAGAGTTATATTATTATTAGTATTGTTATTATGTTAGGATTCGAATTATTATTATTATGTTAGGCCAATTATGTGAAAGTTATTTTTCACATTATTCATGACTTTATGTCATGATAAAAAAAAAAGCCATATTGTCATGATATTACTCTCCTATATTAAATCTCTAACATGCATATGGAAATGTGCCAATATGAGTTTTTTTTTATTTTGGGCCATTTTGGGCCTTTTTTCGTTTTTTATTGGGCTGGTGTTTGTCATCGGCTTATTATTTCTCCGTATACTTTTTCTTCGTCTTCCACGTGTAATTTTTGTTTGGTGTACGTGTCCTTCGTCCTCCTTCAAATTTCCGGCGATCTTCAGATTACTGTTTTTTTCCCCTTCCAGGTTGCCGTTTCGTTATCGTAGGGATGTAGTTGTTGTTTGTAGGTATTCAGTTGTGTTTCTAATTTTCGTTTTTGTGATCGTGTGGTCTTTGTGTTTATGTTTTAGGCGGTTATTCGGCAAGTTTGAGCATTGTTATCTACTGTTGCCGGTAAGTGATTGGTATTTTCAGATATGTGTTTTGTTGTGTCTTTTGATTAGGCGGTTTAAGAGCAATAAATTAGCGGTATTGTCTTGTATGGTTATGGTTGATTTTGGCCTCCTTTAGGTTTTCTTCTCGCCTCACTTCATAACTGCCTGTTCTGCTGTCTTTGGTCACACGTGTCGTACTGGATTATTATAGTCGATTCTGGCGTCGTTTAGCTTCTCTTCTCGCCTTGCTTCATAACTGCATGTTTGGTCATATGTGGGGTACTGGATTAGCTTAGGGGGTTACCTGGCCTACGGTTTCTGTCCCGGTATGTAGTCGTCGAAAGCGATGTCGAAATGTCGTGCCAACGTTGACAGCTGTTGAAAATTTCCTACCAACGTATTTCGATTGTGGCGATGCAAGTAGGTACTACGGTCACTGCGGAGCGTGGTTTTGGTATGACGAGAGCGCGTTGAAGAACTCCCGCTTAGGAAATCCGACCTATAACCAATGTTGTAAAAGTGGTTCTGTAGTATTACCCTCCCCTGTTATGCCGCCTACTCCACTTCTTACTATGTACGACGACTCTCATTTCATGCGGAACATTAGGGCGTACAACTGCATGTTTTCTGTGACTTTATTTGGCGGTAAGGTTGATGAATCAGTTAACGTACGCCACGGACCCTATGTTTTTAAGGTTTCTGGCCAGATATCCCACTATATCGGATCCTTGTGTCCACAGCCTTTGGAGGCCCCACGGTTTCTACTGTGACGTCCCGTCAATTTGATGTACTTATATTACCGTTATTATTTAAATTTTATTCGCAATTGATTTGACCCTTGTATTTCGCTTGTTTTACTCACGATTTACTGTTATTGAGTATCGGGTTTTCTGTTTTAGCTGATTCGTCCCTAGAGACGAAGTAATTCTATTTTATCTAAGTGCCAATTAGTTAGTATTCTCATAATTATAAGTTAGGAGGTTTATGCCAAATTTGTCGGTTAACGAATCCCTATTCTAAAGAAATCTTGCTTTGCTCGTGTTTATGTTTTACCGAGAAGTATGTATTTCCATTTTGGAATTTGAATTACCTCACATAATGAATTACAATACCAATAATACCTATAAGGAACTTGACTAAGTTCGTATGTAAAACAATCGGGAACTCTAAACAACGAACGTGCGTAACCATAACTTATAACGAAAAATGAAAATTTCTGTTTGGAGGCCCTCTTGCGCCGCAAGTGTTTGTCTTGCGCCGCAAGACAGTGCAGATCAGCACTTCGGGTTTTTTTCAAACTTTTGCAAATTCTCACTTGTGGGCCTAAACTTTTAGTTCCGGGTTTGTACTTGTCAATAGGGCTTTTTGGTCCAGAAACAAGTCACTAACACCCCCCTTTGTGTCCCATTTCATTTCATAATTCACACACATATCTTATACTTCTCTCTCTCTTTTCTTTGAAGAACACACACACACAAACACCAACATTTCTTCCATTTCTTTCTTCTTGAACCTGAGATTCCAGAGTTAATACACATATTTCACCACCATAAAAATGTTGTTTTTCATCAAGAGGAGTAGAGTTTGAGCATCCATTTGAAGATTTACTTGGGTTATTTCGTTTTCGGGTCGAAATCACCGTCTCACATCAAGATCTTCATCACATCTAGCTTGATCTTCAAATCTTCACTTTATTTGGGGTAAAATAACTTAAACTTTCTGTATTTTATAACTTTTATTCATTGCATGCATCATCTAACTAAAGAAAATGAGTTTTATAAAAGTTTGATGGGTAATAATCTATAAAAATCAAGTTTTTGTAAAAATGTGTATGAATCTTGATTAAATGGTTGTAAAAGCTTTACCAAAGTGTTATTTGAAAGTGTTTTTGAACATATTATGACTTGCATGTCCAAATCTACCATCAAAAGACGATTTATTAAGCATGAAAAAACGTTTTCGGTGGGATTCTGCGCATGAGTTGCGCCGCAACTCTACATGTTGCGCCGCAACTGGGAGTCAGAATGCCCATTTTCGTTTTGTTTCACTATTAAACGTAACCGTAAGCTTGTATTCGTAAGACCTGGTGTTAACGGATGGTGTATTGTGTTTTGGAGTTAGAAATCTCATCACCACACCATCAAAGGATTTTGTCTCGGGTTCTTAACTAGCTAAGTTGCGGTTGTTATCGGTAAGAATTGATTTCTTCCAAATTCCTCATTTTTCATATGTTCGGTTTTAGCCTTGAAAAAATGGTTAGGAATAAATATTAGACCAACACATGTTATGATTTCGGATTTGGACAACTTTGGACTAAAAGACGTTAAAATGTGAATTTAACCATAAGTAACGTATTTAACTTATATCATATTATGTATTATGAGAAAGGTTTAAAAATGCAATTGTTGTTAAGCGGGTAAGTGTATAAAATTTGGACTAATAAATTACGATGCGAAAGCGCTGCCGAAATTCTTTTCACGTCTTTTACGACATCAAAACACTTAAATACTCAAAAGTAACATATTATACAATAAATTTGTCTTTGGACTCAAAGACACCAACGCAATCAAAAAATGTCATAATATTACTTAAAACGGACATTTTAAACCTCTTTGCGATACTTTTAACTTCGCCACAAATTGTTAAACCTCGTTTTAATTTAACGAAATGTTTTTATGACAAGTTTTATAAAATGGTTTTGAAAGGCTTTTTACTCTAAACATTTTGGTATGAAAACACTTCAAATTATTCAAAGTGTCAAATTGGACCTTTAAATTGATTTTGACTTTAATAAGTCAACATAATTGATATTTGACTTTCATAAGTCAACATCTGTGACTTTGACTTTTATAAAGTCAACATTCCTTACGTTTGACTTTGACCAAGTCAACATTGTTTCCGTTGACCTTGGTCGATCTATTGAAACTTGATAACGATATTTTATTAATCGATACTCCTTGTAATCATCTTCGATTTGGATTATCATTCTTCTCCTGTTGACGATTATGACGTGGAATGTCGATATCTCTCCGAGCGGTCCTGTTTGACGCGGAACATCGCCTTCTAAATACGTCACCTCATTTAAACTTATTAATATTTGGATTATCTTATTTAACTTAATCTTAACCGACAAGGCTAAACCGGACCTAGACTTATAGAGATACTGAGACTATATTATTTACTGTTTAGGGCACTTAGACGGTGGGATTTTGATCCTGTGATTGTATTTACCCGAGATTTGCTGAAGATTGTTTTGTGAGTTATTCGTAGCCCTTGTCTTAAATACTTTTGGGCTGTAAAGCGTATATTAAACTGTTTGTGTATATTAAACTGTCTGCATGAATGCGGAATTGTTTTCTAAATTATCTTGTTTACCCAGTGAATTTGGTCTGCCTTAGTTTTAAGTGTTTAAGCCATGGTGGCTCCCCTCTAATACACTCGTTAAGCTTTTGCCCGTGGTTCATATGTATAGATCTGTATTGGGTTATGTACCTAACCCACATTCCTCTGTAGACTGTTGCTACGAGCGGATGTTATGACCGTAATATTAAACTGTGGATTAAACTGGTTGCCTTTGGATTGACACACCTTAGGCTAGGGGATTAAACTGATTGGTTCAGGATCGAGATGTATGACTACTTAGGCATAGTACCTTTCACTATTGGATGAATACAAGATAGATGATTTTAAACTTACTGATTTACTGAAACTTGTCTATGGGTCACTTTTACTTTAAAATTGCGAATAATTCACCAACATGTTGTTGATGTCGTTTTAACGCTTTGCAGGAAATTGAGGATTTCCGTTGATCATGCCATAGTTTGTTTTTGGATCGCTTGCTTTTGGGAAAGTTGAATTGAACTGTTATTTTAATTTCCATGACGATCCTTTTGTTGATTTCTTTTGGAATTGTATTCGTACTTGGCGTCTCATCGCCTTGACTTATCGATGTATTTTGTAACATTTGGCATGATCAATTTAATTTGATGTTTTGTTTATCGGTTATATTGTTGAAATCTTGACTTTGATATTATAACTGGAACATCTCGCGTTTCCGCTTCCAAGCGGGGTGTGACAGAAGTTGGTATCAGAGCCAAAGGTTATAGCGAACCGGGTGATTTAAACTGAGTAAATCACTTGGACTATGACCATAGGCTTTTTGAATCGATTTTTACTCTGATAGCAATGTGTGCACTATTTTTATACGTGTTTAATTTCACGTTGTGTTTTGGCATTTGGCCTTGTTTTTGTGTTGCACACATTTGCTGATCGAGTCTCTTCCTCTTTTATTTTAGGACGATGGCGCCTACGAGGAGAGTTGCGACACGAAGTTCCGCGCGACGTGCTACTGCGAATGCGAGA
>CAJVGC010000065.1:26152434-26176387 GCA_910822075.1 Senecio squalidus | reverse complement strand
ATATTGTTCCGAAGCGATTAACGTTGTGTTTAGTTTGAAAGTTCATTGTTTTTGATTATCACGTCTTAGGTGCTTTTGCTTACTGAAGTGGCTTCGTAATTTCTAGGGAAATTTGGGCAGCGCTTCCGCGCCCAAATTTTATGTCCAAAAATTACACAACCACTTCCGCTCACAAATCACCTAAAATGCAATAACATATATAATATAGTCCAAATAGTCCAATACAAGTCACTAATATTATTAATTTTTATTTATCTCAGTCCACAGGTAATAGCGGTAAAAGTCCAGAATGTAAACGTGTTCTTAAAACGAGTTAAAACGTCGATTTTCGGGAGAACAGCAGCTCGGTGCTGCGCACCTGGGCACAGGTGCGGCGCACCTAGCTGCTGTCCATTTCCCGTTTTGTGTTTTTCTTGCTAAAAACGTTTTGTGACCTAAGGATTTCGACATGCAACCAGTAGGTACTTTATATTATGATGTTTTCACAGTTTCCAAACAACTTTTATCCACAAAATCATAGATCTAAGTATTATTTAGATAAAAATCGTTTTTGTACACAAATGACATAAATCTTTACAAATACTCGTTTTTGTTGTTTAGATTGCACATGCAATTAGTAAGTATCTTTCAAAACCTCATTTTAACAGTTTCTAAAACATTTTTATCTACAGATTCGTGGATTTAAAGGGTTTTTCGATTAAAAACGTTTTTGACCATAAAAAGTCAAAGATTTGTATAAAAACTCATTTTTAACCGTTAGATCTTACATGCAATTGATTATTTATGTAAAAATAGTAAAAAGAAAGTAATCTACCGAAGGAAAAGCTTGGATGATGAGTTTTGGTCGGATTTGATCTTCAAAAATCTTTACAACCGTGGTCCTTTTTAATAAAAACGACACCTCCTTGCTCCTCAAGGTGATTGGAACGATTTGTATGGATGGAAGGTTGATTTTTATGGTGAAATGTTTCTGGTTTCAATGGAGGTTTAGAGAGAAAACTAGAGAGAAAGGATGTGTGTGTGTTTTAGTGTGTGTTTTGATTTTTGATAAATGAAAAATAAAAGTGAATTAGGTATAGTGATGATATTCTGCTCTTGGGACACAGGAAATGCAGTAATTGCTCGTTTTTGATTGGCCAAAGTGGGTGGTGGTGGTGTAAAACGAGAAAAGGACTAAAATTGTAACATTTTTGAAAATCTGGAGCCAGGTGCTGCGCACCTCTTGATGAGGTGCTGCGCACCGGGCAATTTTTCAGCTTCAAGATTTTTCGTTTTTGCGTTATTGCTTCGTTGGACCTTTTTGTTAATTGAAAGTTCTTAAGTATGATTAGTTATGAACTTAGAGAAGTTCAAAAAGTGATTTTATTGGTATTAGGACTTATAATTTGATTCCGGAAATTATTCCGACACAAGTTCCGACAAAAATACGGATATAGTAATTACGAACTTAGAACAATATGAACACAAAAGAGTAACGAAAGATTCGAACCGAGGAAGTAACTGAAGGAATTCCCCGAACTTGGGACGATTGTCACACGAGTGAACATGATAAAGGAGTAACTAGAGAATTTCGCCGATAGAATAACCGAACGAGTTCCTGATTTTTAGACGGTTGTCACACCCACCTATATGTAGGGGTGTTCAAAAGACACGGACCGGACCGAACCGGAAAAAACCGGACCGGACCGAGACAAAAAAAAAATCATGAAACGGTGGACCAAGGACCGGACCGCTTTTTCCGTGTCATTTCCGGTCCGGTTCCTAGTCGGTTCTAGCCGGTTTTTCGGTTCTTTTCGGTTTTAATACCTCACACAATACACAACATAATAATAAAAAAGGTTATTCAATTTATAAAAGAAAAAAAGTCATGCAAAGATTAAGAATAAAATAGGTTAAACGATAAGCAACACAAAAAGTACTCGTATCGAATTACAAATCATAAACGTAAATACGTAATAGGCATAGTAAAAAACTAAAACTAAACCAAATACGAATAGTAAAAACAAAAAACGTAAATTGTTTATTCATTCGTCATGTGCATTATCAATCATCTAGCTTCTCCACATCTTCCATCTCGACAATTTTTTCCAAAATATCTATAAATAATTAAATAATAGTTAGTAATTATATAAAAATACATACATATAAGAAAATCTTTGTTCTTATTAAAATTTAAAAGTTAATACCTTTAGTAATATCTTCAAAGTCTTGAAAACCTTCTTCATCAATTTCAGTAACATTTTTTCTTAGATTTTTTATCCAATCTTGAGTACAAATCGAAGCTTGAACATTGTCCGTAGATAAGGAACTTCTAAAAGCATCCAATACACGACCACTTCTGCTAAAAGCCGACTCCTATTTGGTTTAATTTTTTAATAAATATTAGTTGGTGTTATAATATTTCATTGTTTAATACTTACCGTTTCGATTTCAGTTTAATATAATATATTTTACTTTCCAAAAGTAAAACATTAGATTGCCACGTATAGCAGAGTAAGTACCCCACAGTCGGTACACATGAGTGACGATGGTGAGATTTGAAACTAAATTTGTATTATATTGTTTATAGGTTTAATTGTTTAATGAATATAAAATTAAATATTAGCATATTATTAAAGAAAAAGTTTACTTTTCGGTCCGAACCGGTGAACCGCCGGTTTAGCCACGGACCGGACCAGATTTATTTTTTGAGTATTTTTGAGAACCGATAACCGGACCACCATAGCCGGTCCAGTTCGGTTTCGGTCCAAAGTCGGGCCGTTTTTGCGGTTCTAGCCGGTTCTCGGTTTTTTTGTCACCCCTACCTATATGTAATTGTGTCACATTCGTAATGAATAAGTATTGAATGGTGGAGGCTTCCTCCGTCCCTAAAATAACGAGTCATAAAATATCAAGCGAAGTTTTGGGACATTATCAATTTCCAAAATATCGTTCCATCCTCTTGAAGTTATTTTCATGTCACGAAGAAAAGGAAGGTTCTTAAACCTGATTAAATTAGTGACCTACATTTGATTACCGGATTGTCACTAATCTAAAGGGAATCAATCATCCACGTATCAAGTTCTACACTTATTGTATTTAAATTTTCACTATAAGGAAGGTAACACTAGATTTTTAGGTTAAGCTCCTTGAGAATACTTTTGGAAGCTACGAACCGAATCCATTTTTCAACAAATGACCAAGAGACAAAAACAGTTGGCTTGACCATTAACTTTTTATTACGCAAATGACCAAGCGGAAAGAAAGTAAGCATATGTTTGTACTTCAAACGGTTTTTCGTATGAGACGATGGGCTTTTCGCCATGATTTCGTAATTTGATTCAAGTTGGTTTTTTTCAAGCATTTTATCAAACACCTAAAGGTTTCATATAAATTAATCATAATCATAATCATAATAAATATATATTATAATAAATATATATTAGAAACCGTAAATATTAAGCATATAACTTATGAGTCCATCATACAATTAACTAATGAGACCATCTATACAACACATACACCTAACTCGTTTTTTTCGTGAGCGGTCATCCAGTCCGCCAATAGAATAAAAAAAAACGAGGAGGTGAACTGGAGTTCGCCAAGGCGGGACAAAAAGAGGAATTTCCCGAGGGCATTCCCGGATGTGGTGCAGATGCCCTTCGGTTTGCCCTTATCTCATACACAGCCCAGGTACCATCTTTATTAACTAGAGGTCGCAAAAAGTTGGGTTGGGTTAAAATGTTTGTTTTGTTTTAATAGTTAATTATAGTGTCAAATAGAGGCGGGTTGTGTAACAATTCAAAATGAGTTTCAGTTACTCGAAACATTGTCTTTTACTTTTCAAATAGATAATCTCTTTGTCAAATATGATGATTACAAACATTATTTTATTTTAAGTCGTGTATTTTATGTAAAATGATTGATGAGGTTTTAAGCTTTAAAAAAATTTCATGTTGCATATTTTCTACTCGTTCGACCTTTTCCTTTCTATGATATGTAACTTCCATACACTTTAAAGATCAAAACATTACTTAAAAGAGACCTTCTTAAAGATAACCGGGTCTAAATTTCCACCTCCACTAGTATTGAATATTAATGCTTTTCTACGAAACATATTATTTATCTTGCTCTTCTTTAAACCAACATTTGTTTTTTTTTTACTCATTGTAGTCCGATAGAGTAAATCTAGACATAAAACGGGTTCCTGGGTATCGTCAGTGGTGTAATAAACTTTGGAATGTTGTGCGATTTTCCTTGAGCAAACCTGGGGACGATTATACCCTTCAACAGAGATAGTCCTAGAGGAGATGCTGTCTAGTTGCCAATGGATACTTTATGTACTTAACAAAGCGATATCCATAACATCTTTGGGTTCGTATGAGTTCTCTGAGGCAGGGACTGCTGTATATTCTTGGTGGCAGTATCAGTTTTGCGATATATTAATCATTGAAGTAATCAAACCCTATTTCTATGGCGAAGATGAGTCTGCAAAGGTTTATGCACATGATATGTTGTGGGTGTGTTTGGATAATGGACTGAGATTGCTCCATCCTTTTATGCCGTATGTTACTGAAGAGTTGTGGCAATGTCTTCCGTCACCAAATCATTATATACTCCATAATGATATGTGAATACCCGTCAGTTGTGGAGGTTAGATATTTCGCTCCAATGTTTCCCCTTTATATTACTTTTTTTCTTGTCAAAATATAATTAAGTAAACATATATTGTACTTATCGTGTTCTGGTTTACCTCTTGCAGCCATGGACAAATGAAAAGGTGGAACGTTGAAGAGCAATCATTTAATACAAGTAAATCATATGAAGACAATTGTGGCAGCACTCGCCATTTTTTATGCATTCTTTTCAATTTGCCACCCAAAGAAAGTAATAGCATGTTAAGACTGGCGGTTCAAAGACAAAAATTACTTCTCCAGGCTAAGTGTGTTACTAGTGTAGAAATAAATACAATTCATATAATTTCAGATACTTAAAGGACTGATACCGCAATCCGCTACAAACAACATAAAATATTCATGTAGTTATACTCTAAATTTATTTATATTGTATTAGGGTCAACATTGTTGCTTGTTTTTTTTTTCCCGATATTATGATAATCGGTTTATTCCAAAGATCTAAAAAATCGGTTATTTCTTGTTAATGGGGCAAAAGTAGGTCACTTTGACAAAAACATGAGGCAACAAAGTTACATTTTGAACAAATAAAGTTTTCCTATTATAGTCTTTAAATTTGAAATTAGTTGTTTATCACTTAACTTATTTTGATAAAACGAAATAACCTTCATTCGATATTAATCATTTATTATGCTTAAACGATTATAACACAAAACCGTTAGAGAATAAGTGGCATAGATAAATTCTTTTAGGTCATTCTGCCATAATTTTTAACCGAGTTTTGAGATTATATGAAAAATTAGTTTTACAAAAATGCCTCTTTAAATGTCATAAAACAAGTTATGGGCCCCTTTTAATATCATGACAATATGACTTTTTTTTATCATGACATTTTGATCAAGTCATGAATAATGTGAAAAATAACTTTTACATAATTGGGCCTTTAAATGTCATAATAATTTGGCTTTCATATTATGGTCACGGAAGTTTATTAAAAAATATTGTAAGTTATATTAGTAAATAATCTTTATTAATATGGAAACATACTTTCCAAATTGTAGATCAAGTTTCATTATTAACTAGGGGTATGCTCGTGCTTCGCACGAGTTCGTGGAAGTACGTGTTCGTCTGCGTTTGGGTTATTGCTGATGTTCATCTTTCTGCGACTCGAAGTGATCTGTGATGCTGCAACGGTAGTAGGTGTTAAAAAAAAATCGAAATTGAGACACGACATAATGATTTTTGGTATTTCCAGATCTAAAAACGAATAAGATAAAACAAACCGAAATTGAAAAATTGAAAACCACGATCTGTGAGTTAGAATCAAAAATTAGGGTTTCTGACTCGCGATTGTAACTCACAGATGGTCTTTTTCTGTTCTTCAATTTCGGTTTATTTTATCTTCTTGGTATTCGTATTTTGTCCTGTGATTGTGTTTATTTTTTTCAGAAAATTCGTTACTATTCAGATATTGGTTTAAAGAAGTTATAAAGTTGGGGTACTTATCTTTATTGGAGGGAGTATCACCGAACGTGGACATCTGCTATTTTCCTCCGATCAGTTGGACAGGATTCAAAACCATTTGAACTATTCGGGTAAAAGTCTCTTGACTTTTTCAGAACGGTTCAAATGATTTTGAATCCGTCCGAAATCGAGGAAGCATTGACGATGTCCACCGTATTAAAGTCTATGAACTATTCGGGTAGAGGTCGGCGTATGTCGTGTGTTTTGATGATTGTCTCGGCTGATCTTGTATTGCTGGCCGGAGGGCTTCGGCTTTGGCGGCAGTGGTTTTTGTTGATAGCGTTTTTTTTCTTTTTGTGTGAGTGCATAGGATTGCATTAATGGTGTTGTAGGTTGTGTGGAGGGGGTGGATTGGATATGTTTTTGGGGTTGGGCGGTGGAGGTGTGTTAGCTTTGTAGATAAGGTTTTGATATTGGGATATGTGTATGTATGTTTTGGAATTTTGTAAGATCTATTGAATTATTTATTTTGTGGTTGTGCGTTTATATTTGTTGTTGAATTTTTATTCGTTCGTTCCTTTTTTTTGTAATTCACATTTTGGTTGTGTATGGATTTTACGTATGTGCGTAGAATGAAATTGAGTCGGCCGATAAGATAAGGAGCAGTTGTTATTTGTCGTTTACCAAAAGAGGAGTTTTTGTTACCATAATTCCCTGCGCTGGTGTTTCTAAGAGTGCTAGCGGAATATCGTTTACAAAATGAACAAAAGTTGCGGGAATTTATATCTACGTGAGGTTGTCGTTGTTGCTTCCTGGTGCTGTTTGTGTTTTACTCCGGATACCGTTCACGCTTTGTGGGATTTAGGTGTTCTATTCCTTCTGCAAAGCGTAAGGGTAATTTGTTTCAGTGCATGTATTTGTTTTTTGTTTATATTTCTTGTAATTGTGGAGGATGTGTACCTCTTACCTTTGCTGGTTTGTGTTTGCGAACGACCCTCTCGGCGATGTCTTTTCCTTGATCTTGTGCATCTGTTGTGCCTGATTGTTTGCGTTTGCGTAAGTCTTTCTTGCTGGCGTCTTTACTTTGATCTGTATTTTCAAAGTGCTAATTGTTAGTATCTTTATGTAAGAGGCGTTTTATTTTGACTCTTGTTACCTGTTGGTTCGAATTGCGGGTCTTTACCGGTTGTCGATTTGTCGGTCCTCTCTGTTTTGGTGGTGTTTGTTGTTTGATTGTTTTCGTCGCTTTGCGGAGCTATAGGTGTGTTTGGGGGTGACTCTATCGAGTCGAAGTGCAGTTGTCTAGCAGTCGTCGGTTTCTCGGTTTTGTTTGTTTATGTAGTGTCCGTCGTTTCTGTGTTTTTGTCACTACGCGGAGTTGCAGGTGTGTTCGGGGGTGGTGTCGTCTGTGTTGACTCTGTTATTTCTAGAGTTGTGGAAGCAGTCGGTTGTGGTGATGGTGTCTCTTCGGGGATTGGTTATGTGTTCACGATCACAAAGTTGATGCTATTTGGGCTCGACTTTTTGGTCAGTTCGATGTACAATCGTTTTGTGTTCATGCCTTTGTTTATGAATGCGGGAGGCATTACCTTGCGATCTTTGTAGCCGTCTATTGTGATGAGGTCTTTGCAACTGCGGCCTAGTATCTTTTGCATGCACATATCGGTTGCCGCAGCTTCTAGTTTTGCAGTTCCATCGAATAACACGATTCTGATGTTATAGCTGCAAGTGTTTGGTTTGTGTTAGTCTGTATATCTAGTTTCTATATGCAGAGTGTATATGGTATTTATGAGCTTACAAGAAATTTGGATCGGATTTTGGCCCGTGATTTGGGCAGAACCATACTTGCATCTGTCTCGAGATTTGACATTTGCATTCTGGACAAGAAACGTTGTACCAACTGTTTTCAATTTGCGTTTCTGTGATTCTTGCATTGACAGTGATTGTTTTTCGCTGTTATAACATATTTTTGTATCTGTTAGAATGCAATAAAGATTTGAAATTTATATTCCCTTGTCGTAGTGCTTACCAGTAGCAATTCATATGGCATCGATGTCACCTCTTCGAGTGTCCTGATTGTCTGTGGTATGAGGGCAGAGGTCTGTGCCTCGATTGTATCCAGGTGCTGCTGTTGGCCAATGTTTTGAGATAGTGGCGGATTTATGATGATGTGAGTCGCGTCTGTAGAAGACATTTTTAGCGTTCCTGAAGTAGTGTGTGTGTAGGAGTTGTCAGTTGCGTATAATGTAGAAGTAATATATTGATTTGTTATAGATATAAACGTTTTACCTGCAAATGTTGTCGGTTTTACGTTTGTTATCGCTATTGCTGTTTCAGTCGTTGCTGCGGATAAGACAGTAATTTCTACTTTTTCAGTGTTCTCCATGCACTCCTTCCATATTGTTGCAGTTATTTCTTGACCGCTGCAATGTTAGCATCGTGGCGATATTAATCGATCGTGCTGACAGACTATAAGTTTTTTTTTCACTTACCTGGCATCGATTACTGTTAGAAGCAGGAAGGGGTCGCCGTCTTTTTTGTAGCATAGTGTTTGTCTTTTGTATGTTCCGAGAAAATCTGCATTGATAGTTTGTTCTTTTTTTTTATATAACGAAGCTTGCATTTGATAGATGTGGATTTTCTACATACCTGGGTAATACGTTGGTGTTTTGAGGAAGGTTTCTAGTTGATGTCTTGATACAAAGTCAAAGCATGCCTGAGGTATCTTTTCTATGTCGTCAACTGGGATGATTCTCGAAGCCTGTCCGACATTAAGGTGGATTTTATTCTTGATCATCCTTTGGTATTTTGGCGTTTCTGTGCAAGTGTATTGTTGTATAACGTAGCATCTGTTTTTTTGAAAGTTGGCTTCTACGAACTGTTGTCCTTGCTGTTCCCCGAGTATTGCGATCATATCCGCCTGTTGTAAATGGTGTGTTAGTATATACGTGTCATGCGTAAAGTTTGATTGATTCGTGTGCGTAAAAGTTTTGTGATAAATGTTCAAGACTTACATTCTCATCCGTTGCGATGAACCAGGTCTCCTTTTTCCGAAAGTGTGGCGTCCACTTTCTTACGATTCTTATTTCAAGTGGTAGTCTGGGACATCCGTATTCCAAGTCTGCTATGTGAGTCATGTTCCCCTGCATTCTGAAATAAGCAAATGGTTGTTAATAGGTTACGTAAATGTAGTTTATGAAGCAACAAAGCTATTAATGTTTTAATTGGTCTATATGTGTTACAGTGTGTATAGATTTGGAAATTTTTTATGTATACATGTACGTGTTGCTATGATTCTGTTATGCACTGTGCAGGCTGTCGATGTGTGAAAGAAAATCTTTGTACACAATGTTCCTTGTATATCGCAGACATTGTCCCTGATCGTCATGTATAAGTACTTTTATTGAATCTAGGGAAGTTGCGCGTGAGAGAGCAACATATAGTTGGCCGTGGCCAAATACCGAGGCCGGTAAAAATAGCCCTATACGCTGTAGGGATTGGCCTTGACTCTTATTGATGGTCATAGCGTATGAAACTTTACACGGAAATTGTTTTCGGTTAAAGGCAAAAGGGAGTTCCGGATCGTGGTGAACAAATTTAATTCTCGGGAGATAAACTTTCTGGCCGATACATGTGCCCGTCATTATAACTGCCTCTGTAACTGTGGGTAGCAAATGTGTTACAATCAGTCTAGTGTCGTTACAAAGGCCGTTTTTTTGGCTCATGTTGCGTAAAAGAATAATCGGAACGCTTTTTTCAGATCTAATCTATGTAATGGAAGACTGGGAAAGTTTAGTTGATTTAGATATTCTTCTGGGTATAACAGGTCCAGATCTGACATTTTCTGGGTGTGAGCTGTAATCGAATCGGCATTGTAGTAAGAAGTAATTTTTCCTGGAGTTTTGTCCAAAACCATTGAATTAATGTCGTCTGTGGTACAATTCTTTGGACACACGATTGCTCTGCTGCGAAGAACCTCTGGATTGGGGCTAAACAGAACATCACATATACAAAAGCAATCAATTGTTCTAATCCAGACTGGTTGTTTACGATCAGAAATCTATCTGGTATCTCAACAGTGGAAGCATATTGAGGATTCGTAGCCTCTGGAGTACCGACAATGCCGTTTCCGAAGTCCAATAGCCATTGCGCGAATTCAACTGACCTAGATTGTGCAGAGCCATTCGTGACTGTGCAGGAAAGGCGCATGTTGCACGATAGTTTGTATAAAGTAAAATGAGGCCATAGCTGTGAATTTGGTAGAGTTGATGTCATTATGTCCTGATGACCCTTTATTGGCAGAGTCTGTCTAAAATCTCCACCCAGAAGCATAGAACTTCCTCCAAACGGCTTACCTTTTTCATCTAACACGTCCCTGAATGTACGATCCACACATTCGAAGCATCGACGATCCATCATGGTGGCTTCATCCCAAACAATGGCGTAAGTCTGTTTTAAGAGTTCTGAAAGCTGTGTTTTTTTTTATGTTACAAACAAATGTATCTAATAGATTAATAGGAATGTTGAATCTGGAGTGAGCTGTTCTACCGTTTGGTAAGAGTAGGGATGCTATACCTGATGAATCTACTGCCAGGACCACTTTGCCAAGAGATCTAAGATATGCTATTACTGTTGACCACAGAAAAGTCTTTCCGGTTCCACCATGACCATATATAAAGGCCAGTGTCTGTTTTTGGAGCGATTCGTCGGTACGTATTCTATGATAAATCTTTAATTGTTCTGGGTTTAGTTTGGAAGACATTTGTAAGTGTTGTTGAGCAAGAGAGGCCCTGTCGTATAGCCTCTCCTCTAACAGCAGTCGGTTTGTCAATGGTAGTAACAAATCTGATGGCGGAAGCGGCAAGTTGAATGATGTCAACGACTTCGGGGGAATTGCGGCATTTAGTAGTCTTTCTATCTCAAATAGAATATGATGTCGTAACACTTCTTCGGGTACAGCAGATTCACGGGTGGGTGCAGAATTCAATAGTGTACGGGTAATGTCATCACCCATTTTAGACCAAGCATTCTCCCATAAAACCGTAGGATCACCAACCTCACAAAATAGAAGCAAATTTCAAAAGAGGTTGCGTAATTCTGGAGACGATGCCCATAGTGCGGCTTCGTTGAATGCAGTTAACCATTCCCTGTCATCGCCTATTAACCCAGGTGCCTCACATGCTAGACGATATGACGGATAGGTAACTCCAGCTACCGTTCGAATATCGACAAAATAACAGCAGCCTTTCTGATGAGACAAAAGCATTCTCAGGTAAAACAATTCGCCGGCGGTTGGATGTACATAAACCATTCTCCCGACAGGGGTAATAGTACTCCTAGTCCTAGGAAACCAATCCTTTTTCGCCGCATTCCATGTAAACAACTGTGGATATTGGATGTAGGTTAGGTGACGGCCACCTTCGTCCCATCTATTTCAAATTAACCAACGCGAGAGAGTTGTATTACCGAAGTTAGGGGCGATTACTAAGCGATCCAAATCAGCACCGTCTTTGAATGTAACAGTTTGCATATGCTCCAAATGCACGTGTAATATTTGCACAGCGGGCTGTCTTTCATGGATTGGAAAATTTAGTAAACGCCAAGCAGCTTCGTGAGGACATATGAATCTGCCATCTAAGAATTGTTCAATCTCGTTAACAGTTTCTGGCTGAGCATTAAACGAAGTACTGCTTGTAGAAGCTGAGGACGAAGCAACAGAGGGCATCGAATTCTCAGCTCTCTGCAAAGAGAAAGAAACGCGTTCCACACCTTTTGAAATATATTTGAACAAACATTTTATCATCATATTCCACCCACAATATTCGACGTTGATGTGTGCATCAAAACGACTACATATACGCTTATTGTAAGGAACTACAAATCCGTTATTTGTTTGTATTCCATTCTGCATTGTATGTGTAGTAACGTCATTTCGTTTGTAATGCACATATTCGTCTTTGTCGAAAGTAGTCGCAGAAGCAAATGCCTTAGGAAATTTTTTTTTCCACTTTCCATCTCGCATACACGGAGCGGCAGGATTCGAAAGACCGCAAGGGCCATGAATCATACATGCGGTTATGGTGGCATACAAGGCTTGCTCTGTTGTAGGGTCTGGAAGTTCAGCAGAAATATATTTATCCACGTCCGCGGCTGTTCTAATCTTAGAAGATTCGTTAACCCATAATAGCGTGTGACAATGTGGTAGACCACGTTTTTGGAACTCAACCGTATAGAGGTCTGGACAGAAGAAAAAACGATGACACTGATCATTAACAGCTATGAAAAAATGCAATATGAAACAAACAGATAACGGGATTCGGATGTTTACACGCGTTGACGGTATCAAAGGGATGCTCCGTTTTCAGGAAATCGATGAAGTGACCGACTTTCATACTAAAAACCCTGGAGATTATGTCTGGCCTATTCTGGGGGTGACCCATATCGTGTGCATCCATGAATCTTGTAATTTCAGGCCACCTGGCATTGCACGTGAACGTGATGAAGTATTGGGGATTCCCATAAACGCGACAAATAGCAAGGGCGTCCTGATAGTGTTTGTACATGTAACGCGGACCTCCAACAAAAGAAGAAGGTAAGAAGATTCGTTTACCGATTTCCCGACCTACAGAATCCCCTTTCGACAACGCGTCGACGACACCGGCAATATACTCTGATCTTAAGCTGTTTTGATTCTTGCGGAAATAGTCCAATCTACTGTCCTCAACACAGAGGTATGCTTCTATCAGAAATTGTTGAAAGAGTTTACCACCACGCAGTAGCAATGAAAATACACCACGTCGACTATGCAGCAAGTAGCTATAATACATGTTCACTGTCAACGCTTTTGCCCCAAGACCCGCATCAGATCTTAATTTAAGGCCGGGGGCCAACCAACCTCGCCATACGGGAATAAGAGAGGATACTGCAGCGGCATATACGACTGGTGTAACTTACAGATACGTTGTGCACGGTCACTCTTGGAATGAACAATTATATCATAAGAGCTTGCATTTGCATCCTCACCGACAATGATAGCCCCGAGAGTCCCATGTTGCGGCAAACCGTAACGATGATCAGGAACATTGTTATATAACCTAACTTCGTAGTCAACCATGTTGTTAATTCCTGTAACTTCAGCAGCAGTACGAAAGACACAGACATACTCATTACAAGATGATAACACACGACGTAGAGTATCAACGATATCAGATCTCAGTTGGTCTGCGGATTCAGAGGGGCGGAAAAAACGAAGCCTATTTTCTACCTCGTTTGAAGTGTCGTATATATAGAGCTGTAGATGTCACACCCCGCTTGGAAGCGGAAACGCGAGATGTTCCAGTTATAATATCAAAGTCAAGATTACAACAATATAACCGATAAACAAAACATCAAATTAAATTGATCATGCCAAATGTTACAAAATACATCGATAAGTCAAGGCGATGAGACGCCAAGTACGAATACAATTCCAAAAGAAATCAACAAAAGGATCGTCATGGAAATTAAAATAACAGTTCAATTCAACTTTCCCAAAAGCAAGCGATCCAAAAACAAACTATGGCATGATCAACGGAAATCCTCAATTTCCTGCAAAGCGTTAAAACGACATCAACAACATGTTGGTGAATTATTCGCAATTTTAAAGTAAAAGTGACCCATAGACAAGTTTCAGTAAATCAGTAAGTTTAAAATCATCTATCTTGTATTCATCCAATAGTGAAAGGTACTATGCCTAAGTAGTCATACATCTCGATCCTGAACCAATCAGTTTAATCCCCTAGCCTAAGGTGTGTCAATCCAAAGGCAACCAGTTTAATCCACAGTTTAATATTACGGTCATAACATCCGCTCGTAGCAACAGTCTACAGAGGAATGTGGGTTAGGTACATAACCCAATACAGATCTATACATATGAACCACGGGCAAAAGCTTAACGAGTGTATTAGAGGGGAGCCACCATGGCTTAAACACTTAAAACTAAGGCAGACCAAATTCACTGGGTAAACAAGATAATTTAGAAAAATATTCCGCATTCATGCAGACAGTTTAATATACACAAACAGTTTAATATACGCTTTACAGCCCAAAAGTATTTAAGACAAGGGCTACGAATAACTCACAAAACAATCTTCAGCAAATCTCGGGTAAATACAATCACAGGATCAAAATCCCACCGTCTAAGTGCCCTAAACAGTAAATAATATAGTCTCAGTATCTCTATAAGTCTAGGTCCGGTTTAGCCTTGTCGGTTAAGATTAAGTTAAATAAGATAATCCAAATATTAATAAGTTTAAATGAGGTGACGTATTTAGAAGGCGATGTTCCGCGTCAAACAGGACCGCTCGGAGAGATATCGACATTCCACGTCATAATCGTCAACAGGAGAAGAATGATAATCCGAATCGAAGATGATTACAAGGAGTATCGATTAATAAAATATCGTTATCAAGTTTCAATAGATCGACCAAGGTCAACGGAAACAATGTTGACTTGGTCAAAGTCAAACGTAAGGAATGTTGACTTTATAAAAGTCAAAGTCACAGATGTTGACTTATGAAAGTCAAATATCAATTATGTTGACTTATTAAAGTCAAAATCAATTTAAAGGTCCAATTTGACACTTTGAATAATTTGAAGTGTTTTCATACCAAAATGTTTAGAGTAAAAAGCCTTTCAAAACCATTTTATAAAACTTGTCATAAAAACATTTCGTTAAATTAAAACGAGGTTTAACAATTTGTGGCGAAGTTAAAAGTATCGCAAAGAGGTTTAAAATGTCCGTTTTAAGTAATATTATGACATTTTTTGATTGCGTTGGTGTCTTTGAGTCCAAAGACAAATTTATTGTATAATATGTTACTTTTGAGTATTTAAGTGTTTTGATGTCGTAAAAGACGTGAAAAGAATTTCGGCAGCGCTTTCGCATCGTAATTTATTAGTCCAAATTTTATACACTTACCCGCTTAACAACAATTGCATTTTTAAACCTTTCTCATAATACATAATATGATATAAGTTAAATACGTTACTTATGGTTAAATTCACATTTTAACGTCTTTTAGTCCAAAGTTGTCCAAATCCGAAATCATAACATGTGTTGGTCTAATATTTATTCCTAACCATTTTTTCAAGGCTAAAACCGAACATATGAAAAATGAGGAATTTGGAAGAAATCAATTCTTACCGATAACAACCGCAACTTAGCTAGTTAAGAACCCGAGACAAAATCCTTTGATGGTGTGGTGATGAGATTTCTAACTCCAAAACACAATACACCATCCGTTAACACCAGGTCTTACGAATACAAGCTTACGGTTACGTTTAATAGTGAAACAAAACGAAAATGGGCATTCTGACTCCCAGTTGCGGCGCAACATGTAGAGTTGCGGCGCAACTCATGCGCAGAATCCCACCGAAAACGTTTTTTCATGCTTAATAAATCGTCTTTTGATGGTAGATTTGGACATGCAAGTCATAATATGTTCAAAAACACTTTCAAATAACACTTTGGTAAAGCTTTTACAACCATTTAATCAAGATTCATACACATTTTTACAAAAACTTGATTTTTATAGATTATTACCCATCAAACTTTTATAAAACTCATTTTCTTTAGTTAGATGATGCATGCAATGAATAAAAGTTATAAAATACAGAAAGTTTAAGTTATTTTACCCCAAATAAAGTGAAGATTTGAAGATCAAGCTAGATGTGATGAAGATCTTGATGTGAGACGGTGATTTCGACCCGAAAACGAAATAACCCAAGTAAATCTTCAAATGGATGCTCAAACTCTACTCCTCTTGATGAAAAACAACATTTTTATGGTGGTGAAATATGTGTATTAACTCTGGAATCTCAGGTTCAAGAAGAAAGAAATGGAAGAAATGTTGGTGTTTGTGTGTGTGTGTTCTTCAAAGAAAAGAGAGAGAGAAGTATAAGATATGTGTGTGAATTATGAAATGAAATGGGACACAAAGGGGGGTGTTAGTGACTTGTTTCTGGACCAAAAAGCCCTATTGACAAGTACAAACCCGGAACTAAAAGTTTAGGCCCACAAGTGAGAATTTGCAAAAGTTTGAAAAAAACCCGAAGTGCTGATCTGCACTGTCTTGCGGCGCAAGACAAACACTTGCGGCGCAAGAGGGCCTCCAAACAGAAATTTTCATTTTTCGTTATAAGTTATGGTTACGCACGTTCGTTGTTTAGAGTTCCCGATTGTTTTACATACGAACTTAGTCAAGTTCCTTATAGGTATTATTGGTATTGTAATTCATTATGTGAGGTAATTCAAATTCCAAAATGGAAATACATACTTCTCGGTAAAACATAAACACGAGCAAAGCACGATTTCTTTAGAATAGGGATTCGTTAACCGACAAATTTGGCATAAACCTCCTAACTTATAATTATGAGAATACTAACTAATTGGCACTTAGATAAAATAGAATTACTTCGTCTCTAGGGACGAATCAGCTAAAACAGAAAACCCGATACTCAATAACAGTAAATTGTGAGTAAAACAAGCGAAATACAAGGGTCAAATCAATTGCGAATAAAATTTAAATAATAACGGTAATATAAGTACATCAAATTGACGGGACGTCACAGCCTCCCCCAGTTGAAAGAATTTCGTCCTCGAAATTACTTCTGAGCATCACTGCTAGAAAAGAGATGGGGATATTTCCGCTGTATTCCATCCTCCCGTTCACACGTAAATTCAGTTCCAATCTTAGAGTTCCATCGGACCTTCACAATAGGGATCCGACTCCGCCGTAAACGCTTGACCACTCGGTCAACGATTTCCACCGGCTCCTCTATCCGCGAATCGACTCATCCAAGCGTAGTCTCTCTAAGGGAATAATCAACGACTCGCCAGCAAGGCACTTCTTGAGATGCGATACGTGAAATATGTTGTGCACACCGCACAACTCAGGTGGCAACTCAAGATGGCATGCCACTGGGCCAATACGAGGCAAGGCTCTAAAAGGACCCTTAAATGTGGACTTAACATTGCTGCGCTTCTCGAAACAAAACACACCCTTCCACGGAGAGACTTACAATAACGCCACCTCGCCGACCTTGAATTCCAAAGGGTTCTGTCGCCAAAACCTCATAATCCTCCAGACGATTTCTATTGGCAAAAATACGATCCTTAATCTGAGATCTTATCGGTAGTCTCCGGGGTCAACTCCGGACCCTTAATCTGGCTAAGATCAATCCCAGTCCAACAAGGTGGAGACCTACTCTTATGACAGTAAAGAGCCTCAAGCGGCGCGCAACAAAGATGGGGCGGTAACTATTGTCGTACGAAAACTCGACCAACGGCAAATGTCTATCCCAACTCCCGCCAAAATCCAAAACACGCGCGTCACGATCAGAAATGACGGAAAAATCTCGTCAATATGCAAACTCAAAGGTTTCTCTATTCGGTAATCTTCTCGAATAGGCAGAAAATGTGTTGACTTATGCAGCCATTCCATGATAATCCAATGCTACAATCCTCGGTGAGAGCCTCCTGTAAAGCCTGAATGATACGAGCCTTCAAGCTCGACTGAGTCCAAATCATCATGGTGCGAACTCTCACCGGCTTAACCGACCATGTGCGACTTAACGCATTGGCTACTACATTTGCTTTACCCAGATGGTAGCGAATCTTACGAACATAATCGTCATGCTACCCAACTCATCAACGTAATGCGTTTAGCATCTTTCCTTTTTAACGAAAAGCACCGGCGCGCCTCAAAGAAATAACGCGGCCTAACGAAGCCTTTGTCCACCAATCCTTATATCTGCTTCGATAGTTCTTACATCTCCGAAGGTGCTAACCGATAAGAAGCCTTCGCCACTGGCGCTGTTCTCAAAACTAGGTCAATCCAAAACTCCACGTCTCAATAGGGGTAATCCATATAAGTCCCTTGGGAACACATCGGGAAGGTCACGTACCGCGGAGTAATCCAAAACTACAGATATGTAAGAAAGAGTGAACAATCCCACTCGATGTACTCCCGAACTTCAAATCCTGAGACGACTTTAAGGCGCTTCTCCGCCTTATCCCCCTGACCTAACAACAGTCTTCCTGCTATAACAGTATGCGGATAATCTTCTCGCACATATAACCTCTACACGGTGTGTCGGCAACCAACCCATGCTAATAATAACGTCGAATCTACCTAAGGCGATCGGATTCGAGTCGGTAGGAAAAGAATGGTCTTCGGAATCGATACAATAGGCAGAAAGAGCTTCGGTAGTAGGCAAAACTCACCAACGGCTAACTCTATTTCGAAGGAAGACGCTAAAGATAAATTTGCTCAAAAAGTCATAGTCTTAAACGCATCGGATATAAAATTCTTCGAATGACAGACTAAAATCTGGAATAGGTAGAATTGAAAATTTAATAACTCAAAAACGGTTAACAATAGCAGTTACGTTCCGTTCTCGCATAATTTGTTTCGAACTAGGCGTAGTTGATCAAGTTACGCGTAGTTGGATGCGAATCATGCAATTGCGGAATTAATCCACTAAAGTTTAAAAGTTCGAAAATATGATTGGTGAAGAGTCTTTATTACAGTTTGGTTTGGTATCAATGATTACTAAATCGAATCGATATGATAAATTAAGATCTGGAGTCTAACTTCTCAGAAGCGCACTCTCAGGACAATCTCGTCTCGCCGACTTCTTTACAGATGGAGCTTCTTCAGTGTCAACGCAAACAGGGCGCAAAAATAAAAATAACATAAGAGGAAAGAGAAGTTCGCAATATAAGGAATTTAAAGCCAAACGTTAGAATCAAGCAGAATATATATGCAGGCTGACTTTAGATAAGAAAAGTACTCGTACCGGCTGCAGCTAACTTAGGACACTTGTCCCTGTGATGCTCGGGAGATCCACATTCATAACAATGGCCCTTCAGGGTCTTACAAAAGTCATCAGTGTGCCCTAACTTCTTGCACTTACCACATACCCAACAAGCCACATCTTTGGTGTGGTGCCTTCCACACCGATCACATTTCGGGTATTTACTCGGAGTACCCGGTGTCACAGCAGCATATGATTTCACAAACTGGGGAGCGTCATCTCTCCTAAATCTCTTTCGAGAGTCCTTCTTACAGGATTCCGCACTCCACTCCCCTCCAGAATTTTGCTTCGCAGTCATTGGGGGTAACTCACCGTCACGGACCGCGTTCTGAGTTAACGTAATTGCAATTTCCACCGCGCTTTGAAAGGTGCTCGGTTTGCTGGATAGGACACTCTTACGGATTGCTGGGGGTAATCCGTGAGTGTAGCGACCAATACGCTTAAGCTCCGGTCGGACCAAGTGCGGCACTAGCTGGGACAGAGCGTGAAAACGCGAAGTGTACCCCTGGATGTCCGACCCAACCATGGTCAAGTTCCACAATTCATCCTCCAACTTCTGAATCTCCGATTCAGGAACATACTCAATAATCATCAACTCCTTTAGCTGATCCCAAGACATCTTGTTGATCTCAGCTCGGCCTCGCACATTCACGATTGAATTCCACCACGTCAGGGCCGTTCCTTGTAATACAAATGCAGCAAATCGGACTCGATCTTTGTCCGCGCAGTCGATAGCATCGAAAATAGATTCCATCTTTTCCATCCATTGGAGCGTTCCAGTTGCTCCCTCGTTACCTCGGTACTCTGGGGCCTTACAGCTCATGAAAGTCTTCAGCGCGCAACCAGCGCGTCGAGCTGAGCCCTCTGCTCTACCTGATCCAGTGATCACGACTTCGGGACCCTCATTATTCACAATCGGCTCAGGGCCTTCATTATTAACCACCGGCTCGGGATTCCCGGAACCCGAACCATTTCCTTGGGCGGTGCCCTCCCTCAGTTGAGCTATAAGCTCGGGCATCATTTCCGCTATCTGTTGAGCGATCATCTGAGCCACGTCAGGATTCGCATCGTTCCCCACATTGTTCCTTCTCGCATTGGACGTATTAGCTCTCGCGTTCGAAGCATTATTTCTCGCGTTCGAATTCGCGGTATTAGCCCTCGCGTTCGAATTCGCGGTATTCGCTCTCGCATTCGCAGTAGCACGTCGCGCGGAACTTCGTGTCGCAACTCTCCTCGTAGGCGCCATCGTCCTAAAATAAAAGAGGAAGAGACTCGATCAGCAAATGTGTGCAACACAAAAACAAGGCCAAATGCCAAAACACAACGCGAAATTAAACACGTATAAAAATAGTGCACACATTGCTATCAGAGTAAAAATCGATTCAAAAAGCCTATGGTCATAGTCCAAGTGATTTACTCAGTTTAAATCACCCGGTTCGCTATAACCTTTGGCTCTGATACCAACTTCTGTCACACCCCGCTTGGAAGCGGAAACGCGAGATGTTCCAGTTATAATATCAAAGTCAAGATTACAACAATATAACCGATAAACAAAACATCAAATTAAATTGATCATGCCAAATGTTACAAAATACATCGATAAGTCAAGGCGATGAGACGCCAAGTACGAATACAATTCCAAAAGAAATCAACAAAAGGATCGTCATGGAAATTAAAATAACAGTTCAATTCAACTTTCCCAAAAGCAAGCGATCCAAAAACAAACTATGGCATGATCAACGGAAATCCTCAATTTCCTGCAAAGCGTTAAAACGACATCAACAACATGTTGGTGAATTATTCGCAATTTTAAAGTAAAAGTGACCCATAGACAAGTTTCAGTAAATCAGTAAGTTTAGAATCATCTATCTTGTATTCATCCATTAGTGAAAGGTACTATGCCTAAGTAGTCATACATCTCGATCCTGAACCAATCAGTTTAATCCCCTAGCCTAAGGTGTGTCAATCCAAAGGCAACCAGTTTAATCCACAGTTTAATATTACGGTCATAACATCCGCTCGTAGCAACAGTCTACAGAGGAATGTGGGTTAGGTACATAACCCAATACAGATCTATACATATGAACCACGGGCAAAAGCTTAACGAGTGTATTAGAGGGGAGCCACCATGGCTTAAACACTTAAAACTAAGGCAGACCAAATTCACTGGGTAAACAAGATAATTTAGAAAAATATTCCGCATTCATGCAGACAGTTTAATATACACAAACAGTTTAATATACGCTTTACAGCCCAAAAGTATTTAAGACAAGGGCTACGAATAACTCACAAAACAATCTTCAGCAAATCTCGGGTAAATACAATCACAGGATCAAAATCCCACCGTCTAAGTGCCCTAAACAGTAAATAATATAGTCTCAGTATCTCTATAAGTCTAGGTCCGGTTTAGCCTTGTCGGTTAAGATTAAGTTAAATAAGATAGTCCAAATATTAATAAGTTTAAATGAGGTGACGTATTTAGAAGGCGATGTTCCGCGTCAAACAGGACCGCTCGGAGAGATATCGACATTCCACGTCATAATCGTCAACAGGAGAAGAATGATAATCCGAATCGAAGATGATTACAAGGAGTATCGATTAATAAAATATCGTTATCAAGTTTCAATAGATCGACCAAGGTCAACGGAAACAATGTTGACTTGGTCAAAGTCAAACGTAAGGAATGTTGACTTTATAAAAGTCAAAGTCACAGATGTTGACTTATGAAAGTCAAATGTCAATTATGTTGACTTATTAAAGTCAAAATCAATTTAAAGGTCCAATTTGACACTTTGAATAATTTGAAGTGTTTTCATACCAAAATGTTTAGAGTAAAAAGCCTTTCAAAACCATTTTATAAAACTTGTCATAAAAACATTTCGTTAAATTAAAACGAGGTTTAACAATTTGTGGCGAAGTTAAAAGTATCGCAAAGAGGTTTAAAATGTCCGTTTTAAGTAATATTATGACATTTTTTGATTGCGTTGGTGTCTTTGAGTCCAAAGACAAATTTATTGTATAATATGTTACTTTTGAGTATTTAAGTGTTTTGATGTCGTAAAAGACGTGAAAAGAATTTCGGCAGCGCTTCCGCATCGTAATTTATTAGTCCAAATTTTATACACTTACCCGCTTAACAACAATTGCATTTTTAAACCTTTCTCATAATACATAATATGATATAAGTTAAATACGTTACTTATGGTTAAATTCACATTTTAACGTCTTTTAGTCCAAAGTTGTCCAAATCCGAAATCATAACATGTGTTGGTCTAATATTTATTCCTAACCATTTTTCAAGGCTAAAACCGAACATATGAAAAATGAGGAATTTGGAAGAAATCAATTCTTACCGATAACAACCGCAACTTAGCTAGTTAAGAACCCGAGACAAAATCCTTTGATGGTGTGGTGATGAGATTTCTAACTCCAAAACACAATACACCATCCGTTAACACCAGGTCTTACGAATACAAGCCTACAGTTACGTTTAATAGTGAAACAAAACGAAAATGGGTATTCTGACACCCAGTTGCGGCGCAACAGGTAGAGTTGCGGCGCAACTCAGGTGCAGAATCCCACCGAAAACGTTTTCATGTTTAGTAAATCGGCTTTTGATGGTAGATTTGGACATGCAAGTCATAATATGTTCAAAAACACTTTCAAATAACCATTTTGTAAAGCTTTTACAACCATTTAATCAAGATCCATACACATTTTTACAAAAAACTTGATTTTTATAGATTATTACCCATCAAACTTTTATAAAACTCATTTTCTTTAGTTAGATGATGCATGCAATGAATAAAAGTTATAAAATACAGAAAGTTTAAGTTATTTTACCCCAAATAAAATGAAGATTTGAAGATCAAGCTAGATGTGATGAAGATCTTGATGTGAGACGGTGATTTCGACCCGAAAACGAAATAACCCAAGTAAATCTTCAAATGGATGCTCAAACTCTACTCCTCATGATGAAAAGCAACATTTTATGGTGGTGAAAAATGTGGTTTAAGTTCTGGAATCTCAGGTTCAAGAAGAAAGAAAAGGAAGAAATGTTTGTGTTTGTGTGTGTGTGTTCTTCAAAGAAAAATGAGAGAGAAGTATAAGATATGTGTGTGAATTATGAAATGAAATGGGACACAAAGGGGGGTGTTAGTGACTTGTTTCTGGACCAAAAAGCCCTATTGACAAGTACAAACCCGGAACCAAAGATTTAGGCCCACAAGTGAGAATTTGCAAAAGTTTGAAAAAAACCCGAAGTGCTGATCTGCACTGTCTTGCGGCGCAAGACAAACACTTGCGGCGCAAGAGGGCCTCCAAACAGAAATTTTCATTTTTCGTTATAAGTTATGGTTACGCACGTTCGTTGTTTAGAGTTCCCGATTGTTTTACATATGAACTTAGGCAAGTTCCTTATAGGTATTATTGGTATTGTGATTCATTATGTGAGGTAAATTAAATTCCAAAATGGAAATACATACTTCTCGGTAAAACATAAACACGAGCAAAGCACGATTTCTTTAGATAGGGATTCGTTAACCGACAAATTTGGCATAAACCTCCTAACTTATAATTATGAGAATACTAACTAATTGGCACTTAGATAAAATAAAATTACTTCGTCTCTAGGGACGAATCAGCTAAAACAGAAAACCCGATACTCAATAACAGTAAATTCGTGAGTACAAGCGAAATATAAGGGTCAACTCAATTGCGAATAAAATTTAAATAATAACGGTAATATAAGTACATCAAATTGACGGGACGTCACAGCCTCCCCAGTTGAAAGAATTTCGTCCTCGAAATTACTTCTGAGCATCACTGCTAGAAAAGAGATGGGGGATATTTCCGCTGTATTCCATCCTCCCGTTCACACGTAAATTCAGTTCCAATCTTAGTGTTCCATCGGACCTTCACAATAGGGATCCGACTCCGCCGTAAACGCTTGACCACTCGGTCAACGATTTCCACCGGCTCCTCTATCCGCGAATCGACTCATCCAAGCGTAGTCTCTC
>CAJVGC010000065.1:25897122-26152334 GCA_910822075.1 Senecio squalidus | reverse complement strand
ATCATCGATGAACACGATCACAAACTTATCGAGGTAAGGACGGCATATACGGTTCATCATTTCCATAAACGCTGCAGGCGCATTCGTGAGACCGAATGGCATAACTAAAAACTCATGATGACCGTATCGCGTCCGAAAAGCAGTCTTTGGAACGTCCTCCTCTAGCACTCTCAACTGATGGTAACCGGATCGCAAGTCAATCTTAGAAAAGAAACATTAACCTTGAAGTTGATCAAACAAGTCATCTATACGGGGTAAAGGATAGCGGTTCTTTACTGTCAGCTTATTCAGCTCTCGGTAATCTATACACAATCTCATCGAACCATCCTTCTTCTTCACAAAGAGTACCGGCGCGCCCCACGGAGAGAAACTCGGCCTAATGAAGCCTTTATCCACTAATTCTTGGATCTGCTTAGAAAGTTCTAACATCTCCGAAGGTGCTAACCGATAAGGAGCTTTTGCAACCGGCGCTGCTCCGGGAACTAAGTCGATCCTAAACTCTACCTCCCGTCTAGGTGGCAAACCAGGTAAATCCTCTGGCAACACGTCGGGGAATTCACACACTACTGGCTTCTCTTCTAGTTTCTCCGTGTTGTCCTTCTTCACAAGGTGTGCAAGAAAGAGTGAACAGTCCCGATTAATGTACTCCCGGACTTTCATACACGAGACGATCTTAAGACGCCTCCCTGCCTTATTCCCTTGGACTAATAGCGGCTCTCCATGCGGTAACGGAATGCGTATCATCTTCTCGAAACATACGATCTCTGCACGATGCGTCTCTAACCAATCCATGCCGATAATAACGTCGAAGCTACCTAACCTAATTGGAATTAAGTCGATAGGAAAAGAGTGGTCGTCGAAACTAACACTACAGTCGGAAAGGATCTCAGTCGCATGAAAAAACTCGCCATCAGCCAACTCTATCTCAAAGGAAGGTACTAAAGGTATAGACTTACAGGAAATCATAGTCCTAAACTCATCAGATATAAAACTTCTATCCGCACCAGAATCAAATAAAATAAACGCAGGTCGACCACAGATAAGAAAAGTACCCGTAACGACGTGTGGATCCTGTTGAGCCTCCTTGGCTCCCATAACGAACGCCCTGCCTTGAGGAGCATTACCAGCTGCAGCTAACTTAGGACACTTGTCCCTACGATGCTCGGGGGATCCACATTCATAGCAATTGCCCTTCGGGGTCTTACAGAAATTTTCAGTGTGCCCTAACTTCTTACACCTACCACATACCCAACAAGCAACTTATTTGGTGTGGTGCCTTCCACACCGATCACACTTCGGGTATTTACTCTGGGTACCCGATGCCACAGCGGCATAATATTTTGCAACTTGAGGAGCGTCATTCCTCCTAAACCTTTTCCTTGAATCCTCATTGCGGTTTCCACCACTCCGTTTCCCTCCGGAGTTTTACTTAACAATCATCGGGGGTAGTTCACCATCCCGGACCGCATTCTGAGTCAAGGTAATCGCGATCTCAACCGCGCTCTGAAACGTGCTCGGTTTGCTGGATAGGACACTCTTACGGATTGCTGGGGGTAATCCGTGAGTGTAGCGACCGATTCGTTACCAAGTGTGGAACCAGTTGGGACAAAGCGTGAAAACGCGAAGTGTACCCCTGGATGTCTGACCCAACCATGGTCAAGTTCCACAGTTCATCTTCCAATTTCTGAATCTCGGATTCAGGTACATACTCAATGATCATTAACTCCTTCAATTGCTCCCAAGTCATGGTCTTAATCTCCGCTCGGCCTCGCACATTCACGACCGATTTCCACCATGTCAGAGTCGTTCCTTGAAATACAAACGTAGCAAATCGGACTCTATCTTTGTCCGCACAATCGATAGCATCGAAAATAGATTCTATTTTCTCCATCCACTGAAGCGTTCCAGTCGCTCCCGCATTGCCGCGGTACTCCGGGGCCTTGCAGCTCATAAAGGTCTTCATTGTGCATTCAACACGTCGAGCTGAGCCCTCGGCTCCACCAGAAACTGTCTTGGGTCCACCAGACCCAGTTACAACAACGTCATCACCCTCAACAACCGGCTCGGGGCCCTCATTATTAACAACCGGCTCGGGATTTCCAGAGCCCGAACTACCACCAGTTCCTTGGGATGTGGCCTCCCTCAGTTGAGCTATAAGCTCGGGCATCATTGTCGTAATCTCTTGAGCAATCATCTGAGCCATGTCAGGATTCGTATCGTTCTCCACATTGTTCCTTCTCGCATTCGACGTATTAGCACTCGCGTTCGGATTCGCGGTATTCGCTCTCGCATTCGCAGTAGCACGTCTCGCGGAACTTCGTATCGCAACTCTCCTCTTAGGCGCCATCGTCCTAAAATAAAAAGGAAAGAAATTCGATTAGCAAATGTGTGCAAAAACAAGGCCAAACGCCACAAAAACAACGCGAAATAAACACGTATGAAAAATAGTGCACACATTGCAATCAGAGAAAATCGATTCAAAAAGCCTATGGTCATAGTCCAAGTGATTTACTCAGTTAAAATCACTCGGTTCGCTATAACCTTTGGCTCTGATACCAACTTCTGTCACACCTCGCTAAGAGCGGAAACACGGGATGTTCCAGTTATAATATCAAGAGTCAAGATTACAACAATATAACCAATAAACAAAACATCAAATTAAATAGATCATGCCAAATGTTACAAATACATCATAAAGTCAAAGGCGATAAGACGCCAACTACAAATACAATTCCAAAAAAAATAAACAAACAGATCGTCATGGAAGTTACATTAAACAAATCAAATTCAAATTTCCCAAAAGCAAACGATCCGAAAATAAACTATGGCATGATCAATGGAAATCCTCAATTTCCTGCAAAGCGTTAAAACGACATCAACAACATGTTGGTGAATTATTCGCAATTTTAAAGTAAAAGTTGACCCATCGACAGTTTTCATCAAAGACAACGTTAATTTCAACTGATATATCTTGTTCTTAACAACCAATAGTGATAGGTACCTTGCTTAGACTAATCATACACTGAACCTGACCGTACAACCCCAAATCCTGAGGTCGCCAACCAAAGGTAACAATTAATTAACCGGCCATAACATCCGCTCCTAGAAACATTCTACCGAGCAGTGAGGGTTAGGTCTATAACCCATATAGATCTATATATATGTAAAACCGTTGGGCTCAAAGCTTAACAAGTGTATCAGGGGGCCCCAACAAGGGATAATGGCTTTCAATCTAAGGCAAACCTAATCCACTAGGCAAACAAGATAATCAACAACATTCCGCATACAAGCAGACATTTTAAAACACGCTTTACAGCCCAAAAATAGTAAAGATAAGGGCTACGAATAACTCACTGATAAAGCTTCAGCAAACAAATATCGGGTACACCAAACACAGAGCTACAACTCCACCGCCTAAGTGCCTTAAACAATAAACAACATAGTCTCAGTATCTCTATAAGTCTAGGTCCGGTTTAGCCTTGTCGGTTAAGATTAGGTTTATTATATCATTCCAACGATTAAATAGTCGAATAAGTATGACGGATGAAGAAGACGATGTTCCGCGCCAGAAAAGGGTCGATCGGCAAGATATCGATCTATCACGTCAACAGCGACCGTTGGAAACGAGTGATAACTCCGAGTCGAAAAGAATAATAATAGAAATGTTCATTATGTTGACCAAGATTAACGATATTGACTTATAAAAGTCAAAGGTCAATTATGTTGAGTATAAAAGTCAAATGTCAAACATGTTGACTTGTAAGAGTCAAATGTTAATTAAGTTGACTTATTAAAGTCAAAATCATTTTAAAGGTCCAATTTGACACTTTGAATAATTTGAAGTGTTTTCATACCAAAATGTTTTGAGTAAAATGTCTTTCAAAACCATTTTATAAAATTTGCCGCAAGACATATTTTGATGACTTAAAACGATGATTAAATTGAGGCGAAGTTTAAAGTATCGCAAAGAGGTTTAAAATGTCCGTTTTAAGTAATATTATGACATTTGTGATTGCGTTGGTGTCTTTGAGTCCAAAGACAATGTTATTGTAAAATATGTTACTTTTGTACGCAATTGATTTATGTAAGTGTTTTAAGTCGTAAAAAGTCGTGAGTTGGAAATTTCGACAGCGCTTCCGCGTCATAAAATATTCGTCCAAATTTTCAAACACTTTCCCGCTTAACAACAATTTCATTTTAACCCATTATTCATAATACATAATACAATAATAAGTTTAATACAATACTTTGGTTAATTCATAATTTAAATTTATTTGTCCAATCTCAGTCCGATCCGAAGAAATACAACGAGTGTTGGTCTAATAATTTATCCTAACCGTTTTCAAGGCTAAAACCGAATATGAATATATTGAAACCACAAGATTCACAAGAGTAACAAGTTATACAGCTAGCACTCGCTTGATTTGACAAGGATCTGGATTCAACAACTTCAGTGGTGTAGTGATGAGAATACCCGCCTCCAAAACACAAGACAACCACCAAAAATTAGCAAAACGAAAGATTTGAACGGACAGACTGATCCAGCCGTCGGCTGGAGGCTGACAGACAGCTCCGGATTTTTGTTATTTTATCGTTTTTAAACGTTTTCAAGAGTATTTTCGGTAGATTTCGACATTCAACATAAAAACCTTTAATAATATCCATTTATTTCTTCAAATAACACCTTTTTATATCAAGATCTTAGTAAAAGTTTATAAAATTTATGTTTTTAGATAAATCTCCATAGAAACTTTTATAAAAACCATTCTTTGATGTTAGATGATACATGCATGTAATAAAATGTTAAGATGTAAATAAAATCAGTGGAAGAAAGTTATTATACCCCAAGAAAATCGAAAGCAAGATGATCTAGCTAGATTGATGAAGGTTTTGATGAAGATTTAGACCCGAAAATGATGAAGAACTTCAAGAAACCACCCGGAAAATCACCACTCCATGCTCCCTTTGATGAATATACTTGATTATTGTGATGTTTAGGTGTTTTAAATGGTGAATAATGGCTGGGATTTCACTGCAACAATGTGGAAAATGAAGAAAAGATGGAGAGTTTGAGAGAGAATACACCTAAGTGTGTGTGTGTGTGTTTTGATTTAGAAATGGAATATAGGTGATAATATCACCTTGGAACAGGCATCTCTGGCAGTTTGGGGGTCGAATGGGGCTTAGCCAAGTGTCCCCAATCGTTTTACATGCAAAAATGAGTCATCAAACACCTGTCCAGACCATTCCAGCCGCCGGCTGGATGGATTCAGCCGCCGGCTGAATCCCTGCCAGCTGCTGGCTGGTCGGCTGGCTCTGCAGACTTGTTTTTGACCGTTTGGGAGTTTCGTTCATCGAAAACTCCCGATTCTTTTTGCATTGAACTTAGAATTGTTCATACTTTGATTTACTTTATATTAGGTTCATTTAATATTATATCTTCACTTATGATTTCGAGATTCGCACGATTTCGGTAAAAGAGCACACAAGAGCAAAAACACGATATCTCGAGGATAAAGGATCCAATAACCGACAAATTTGGCATAAACCTTCTTACTTATATTTATGAGAATACTAACCATTTGGCACTTAGATAAGTTAATATTATTACGTCTCGAGGGACAAATCAGTAAATACGAAAACCCGATAATCAATAACAGTAAATCGTGAGCAAAACAAAGCGTAATACAAGGGTCGAAATCAATTGCGAATAATATTAAAATAATAACGGTAACTAAAGTACCTCAAATAGACGGGACGTCACAGAATTGATGCGCACGAATGAAAAATCTATACGTACGGAAGAAATCTATACGTACGAATGAACTAAAACTTAAACTTTTGAAGCAAGAACTTAGATCCGCACGAATGGACACCTATCCGCACGAATGAGAAATTTTCAAGAACTTGATCCGTATGCGCCGCTGAAACTTTAGGGTTTTTCTAAAAACTCGATCTACATGTCGATTTTTACTACCAAAATACTTTCTAACTGCCCAGATTGTAAATAAAATAACCCAGAAACGTTTTAAAACACTAAAACAATCCTTTTAAACGTAAAATTCCAAACTTAAGTTTCATTCAAAACGAAAAATCTTAAAGAAAATGCTAGAAGAACGTTGATTTCTACAACCAACGCTCTGATACCACTTTGTTGGGGTTGTATGGATCATAAGATTGCAACGTTATATCAATAACCTAGCGGAAATAAGCTATCGATTATCTAGCGAATATTTAACCTTCGGAAACGAAATCAAACCAATGATTATTGATAAGATTAGACCTTAGGAAGACTATTCGGATGATTGATTATATGTTATAATCAGTTTGGAACTCTAAGAAAACGGCAGCAGCATTTCAACTCACGCACAAAACCCTAGGAACAACTAACTCGTAATGCAGAAAATAGCTGGGTATATATAGGCCCAGATATTCATTCGTACGGATGTAATCTCATCCGTACGTATGAACACACATTACTTCCTATCCGTACGAACTTGATCCTATTCGTACGGATACACCACTTTAATAAACATTCTTGTTTAATTTACTTAATCGTGCGAATAAGACTTTCATGCGCACGGATGCATCCTCATTCGTGCGAATGTAATCTGGATATAATTTAAACATCACAAATCGTATATTTGATTAATTCAGAATAACGTAAACATTCAAGCATATAATTAATCAAACAAGCAACATTAATATCCAAACAATACAAAGACTGATATTGAATAAACGTGTAATTACATATGAATCTAGTAACTAACGAAATGCACCTACACATCACAACTGCTTAAGATCAAAGAAGAGAAGTAGAAGCAAGAAAAGGAGAAAGCAGAGGAAGAAAGAAAGACGACGATTGTTGAGCTAGTTGCTAGACAAAGAGCAGCAGCTGTATTGGTTGCTAAACCACCACCAGCTTCTATAACTTTACCTGAACAACCTGCTAGTGTCTCTGTTTCTACATGTAGATATGGCTATATCACTGTGGATGAGAAGAAGAAGAAGGTTCAGAGGGTTGATCTTGATGCTCCAGAAAATAAAGATAAAGGCAAGGCAAAAGTTGTGGAGAAATCAAAAGATGAAAAGCAGGAAGAAGAAAGGATTGCTCAGGAAGAGATAAACTTTCAGAATCTTACACCTGAAGAAAGAGAACAGCTCAGACAAGAGCAAATTGAAGCTGAACTTATACTCAGAATAGCTGTTGAGCATGAAGAAGAAGAAAGGGCAAGAAAAATAAAGATAGCTGAAGAAGATGAGCTTCATGCTAGACTGAACAAGTCTCCAACTCCAGCTGAAAGAGAAGAAATGGCTAGAATTGTTGAGGAGGATGCAATTCATGCAAAGGAGATGGAGAATGAAGAAATTCTGAATGAGTTGGCTTATCAAGGCTTAGTAAAAGCCGATGAGAGATATGCTATGAAGACTGTTGAAGATGATGAAATTGCTCTTCAGCAACAAGCAAAAGCCAAAACCAAGTCTGAGAAGAAGAAAGTGTCCAAGTCCACACAAGCAAAATTAGCTGAAGACAGGGAGAAATACACCAAGTACCTCAAAAGCAAAGGGTACAGTGGTAGATCTTTAGGCCCTATGAAATTAGCTAATACGTTGGACATTGTCAAGGAAGAAAAACAAAAGGAAGTCAAGAGAGAAGTTGCTCTTGCCAAGATCCAAGAGAAAAAAAACCAAGATGCTGAAAAGGCACTAGAAGCAGCTTTGAGAACCGGAAGGAAAGTGTTCATTCAACCAGAACCTGTTCCTGTTGTGGAGGAACCACGAGAGAAGCCCAAAAGACACAAGCGAGCATCAAAGAGGATTCCAAGGCCTCTAGCCCAAAGACAGAAGATGAATAAAGATGTTGCTGCTTCTCAACAAGAAAGTCCAGACATTCCATTTATGGATGTTAAACAAGTGCCTGAAAGTATGGAACAAGATCCTCCTAGCACTGCTCAAGGGGGAGATTATTCTGCATACACAAATCATGCAGAAGGACTCAGGTTTACTCCATTGGCTGTGAAACCTCCAATCATAATTGACTGGAAGTATATTGGTAGGCAAACAAAGACTGAATATGAAGTGAACAGATACGACAAGTCAAAGAAGATACTCCATGCCTTCCATGAAGCCATAAGAGTTTTTGACAGGGATGACTTGGAAAGAATGTATCACATAGGCAAAACGAAGTACTCTCATCAAAGAGGAGTATGTTCAGGAATTGATCTTGCTATGGACATTCTATGTGGACTATTTGAACCAGGATACAAAAAGAGAAGCTCAGTGTTCAAGAAAGGAAGTCCAAGTAATCCAGTACTCAAATGGTTCATCTATGATCGAAGTGGTGTCTACTCCATCAGAAGAAAGGAGGGAGCCATGGAATTCTATTTGGTTGATGTGCGATATCCTCATGATTTGAAAACTCTGGAGGAGTTGATTGAAGTCAAGATCAATGGACTTCATGATTCACTTCTTGCACATGAACTAGGTTGGAGGATATTGGTGCTGATAATAGATGAAAAGAACAAAAGCAAAGAAGGTGATTGGCCTGAACAGAGATGAATTAAAATTTGTAATAGTTAATCATCTTTTGTTAATGAAAAATAGTTAGTACGGTTGGAGCATAAAACTTGTACTTTTGATGTGTCATAAAAGTTCAAGGTTAGGGGGAGATTGTTGGGTTATAACATAGTCAATATCGTTTAACCATAAACAATACGCTTAACAAACAAGAAAAGTAACTTAAACGATTAATGCGGAAGACATTAAGAGTTACTACGGAAGAACAAGTTAGTGGGCTGTCCAACAGAGTTACTACGGCTGGTCAAGTTGATACGGAAGAAGTCAATTTGATATGGAAGACCAACTTGCCGTGCAAGTATAATCTAAGTTATAGAATTATAATTAGATTATGTTTCCTTTTGTTATTAGATAGAGTTTCCTTATTCTAGATAACGATATGTTTAGATAAGGATAGTTGATGTTTCCTAGTTTATCTAGGTCGGCCTCAAGGTCTATATAGATAGATCCTTGTATGATAGAAAACACGTTGTATTGATAATCTTTCATTAATACAATTGAGGCTTATAATTCAATAATATTCTGTTTGTTCTTATTACTTTCCGATAACAAAATATTAATCGACAACTTGTTAATATTGAAGTGTTCATCCGCTGCTGAACTTCTTCAATAGATCACGATCTTAACGTAGGCGAACTTATTAGTTTACATTGGCTAATACGATCCTGACACCTATTAATACTAGGAAACAAAGGCATGTCAAACCAGTATCTGTTCCTATTGTTAAATCAAAAGCTATTAACACTAAAATTGTTTCAAACGCTAAAACATTCAAACAAGTGTGGCAACCAAAGATCCAAGTAACTCAACCACCTGCTCCTATTGATTTTTCAAAACTAGTCCAAAGGAAGGTGAGTTACTTTGATGAAATGGGCAAACCCAAGTCAGCTTTGGCTTGGGTTCTCACCAGAAACTAACTCTCATCGTTAATGTGCAGTTTCAGCAAACAAAAGAAAGTGAGAGCAGTTGGCATGTAGATAGTGGTTGTTCCAGGCACATGACAGGCAACATGTCATGTCTACAGGACTTTGAAAAGTTCAATGGAGGATATGTTGCATTTGGAGGCAATCCAAAAGGAGGAAGAATTTCTGGAAAGGGAACAGTAAGCAATGGAACAATACACTTCAAGGATGTGTATTATGTGCAACAGCTGCAGTATAACATGTTGAGTGTATCTCAAGTCTGTGATGAGAAGCACACAACTATATTCACTGCATCTGAATGCATAATCATGAAGCCAAGATATGTCATAGATGAAAGCATGATTTTACTTAGAACACCAAGGAGAGACAATGTCTATTGTCTTGACATGTCCAAGGTCCAACCCACCTCATCTGAAGCATGCTTTCTCTCAAAGCTACCTTAGATGAATCCACCCTATGGCATAGGAGAATGTGTCATATGAACCTGAAGAACATCAACAAGCTGGTCAAAACAGGTTTAGTTAGAGGTCTCCCCAACAAACAGTTTAATCTAGATGACAACTGTTTAGCTTGTTTGAAGGGTAAACAGCACAAATCTTCTCACAAGTAAAAGGAGATCAATACTAACACCACACCTTTACATTTACTCCACATGGATCTATTTGGTCCTACTAATGTAAAGAGCATTGCTAAGAAGTCATATTGTCTTGTCATCACTGATGACTTTTCAAGATACACATGGGTGTACTTTCTGGGTACCAAGGATGAAACAAGTCAGTTACTTATCACTTTCATCACCAAGATTGAACATCAAATTAATCTAAAAATCAAGAAAATTCGATGTGATAATGGCACATAATTCAAGAACCAAGTGATGAATGATTTTTGTGAAAAGAAAGGAATAGAGAGACAATTCAGTGCTGCTAGAACTCCTCAACAAAATGGAGTTGTTGAAAGAAGAAATAGAACATTGATCGAAGCTGCTAGAAGCATGTTGGCTGACTCCAATCTACCCATTTTCTTCTGGGCAGAAGCAGTTAACATTGCCTGCTATGTTCAGAATAGGGTCCTTCTAGTCAAGTCTCACAACAAAACCCAATATGAACTTCTCCACAAGAGACAACCTTTGATCAGTTTCTTAAGAGCATTTGGATGTCCATGTACAGTCTTAAATTCCAAAGACTATCTTGGTAAGTTTGAGAGCAAAGCAGATGAAGTAACTTTCGTTGGATACTCCTCACAGAGCAAGGCATATCGTGTTTATCATCACAAAACAAAGATCATAGAAGAAAGCTCTAATGTGACATTCAATGAACATACTCCTACAAAGAAGGGTCAAGGACCAACTTGGGTTTTCGATTTGGATGCATTAACCAAATCGTTAAACTCTAACTTTGACTTTCAACCTTCATCAGTTCCTGCGGATCCTGTAACTACGGCAAATCCGTTCCTACGGATCATGTTGCTACGGATCCAGTTACAACTGCTTCAATCATTGGTACTGCCCGTTTGGATGTTATGGAGTATATCAACCTCCCTGTTTCTAGGGAGGATCCTATTCCACAAGAGGAAGATCATCCACGTGAAGATGAAGCAGAGAAGTGTTCCCAACAAGAGGAAGATCATCCACATAAAGATGACGCAGTTCCTAAGTCCACAACTATTGCTACAGACGAACCTACACGCCCCAATGGATTTACATACTTAGCTGAAGAGGATGAGAATGGGGTTGACCAAATTTTCACTGAAGAATTTGAACCATACACTCAGGATATACCCTCTCCAGTTACTACTCCTCCATTTACTACTTATTATCCAAGCAATGATATGCCTTATTTGAATGATACAAACTTAGGAGCTGAACTAAGACTTGATAGGATCCCATCCTCTCGTATTGCAAAGAACCACCCACCTTCTCAAATCATTGGTAATCTTGACTTCTCAATGGAGACTAGAAGTCAGACTAAGCCAAAGAAAGATCTTGAGAAAGCTCTTCTTAATACATGCCTGTTTGCCTGCTTCCTTTCTCAAATGGAACCAAAGAAAATACAAGAGGCATTACTGGATCCACCTTGGATAGAGGCATGTCAAGCTGAGCTATTACAATTCAAGATTCAAGGAGTATGGGAATTAGTGGAGGTCCCATTTGGCAAGATGGTGATAGGTACAAGATGGATCTTCAGAAACAAGAAAGATGAAAGAGGTATTGTGATCAAGAACAAAGCAAGACTAGTTGCACAAGGCTACACACAAGAAGAGGGACTTGACTATGAAGAAGTCTTTGCTCCAGTGGCTAGGATTGAAGCTATCAGACTATTTCTAGCTTTTGCTTCATTCATGGGCTTCAAAGTCTATCAAATGGATGTCAAGAGTGCATTCCTCTATGGTGTTATTGAGGAAGAAGTTTATGTCAAACAGCCTCCTGGTTTTGAGGACCCTCAACATCCTCACAAAGTGTATAAACTGATAAAAGCTCTTTATGGGCTTCATCAAGCACCAAGGGCTTGGTAGGACACACTTTCTGAATACCTTCTACAAAACAACTTTCAAAGAGGAACAATTGACAAGACACTCTTTTTCAAGAAATCTCACTCAGATATTCTTCTTGTTCAAATATACGTTGATGACATCATCTTTAGCTCTACCAAAGATGCTTTGTGCAAAGAGTTTGAAGACTTAATGCACACTAAGTTTCAAATGAGTTCAATGGGAGAACTTACTTTCTTTTTGGGTCTACAAGTCAAGCCAAAGGAAGATGGCCTCTTTATCAGCCAATCCAAGTATGTCAAGGACATTCTCACTAAATTTGGATTTCTGGATGCCAAAGTAGCAAGAACTCCTGTAGAAACTCACAAACAACTGACTGTTGATCTTGAGGGGGAGGATGTGGATATACATAATTTCCGATCAATGATTGGCTCCTTAATGTATCTCACAGCTTCAAGACCAGACATCATATTTGGAGTTTGTGTTTGTGCAAGATATCAAACAAGACCTAAAATGTCACACCTAATTGCAGTCAAGAGAATCTTTTGTTACCTCAAGGGCAAGCCTAACTTAGGTTTATGGTTACCTAAAGACTCTCCTTTTGATTTAATTGCTTATACTGACATTGACTATGGTGGTGAAAACTTAGACATGAAATCAACAACTGGAGGATGCCAATTTATTGGCTCAAGACTGGTGTCATGGCAATGCAAGAAGCAAACAACTGTGTCTACCTCTTCCACAGAAGCTGAATACATTGCAGCTGCTAGTTGCTGTGCTCAAGTGCTATGGATACAAAAGCAAATGATGGATTATGGCTATTCATTCATGAGCACACCAATTTACATTGACAATCAAAGCACTATAAACATCATCAACAATCCAATCAAGCACTCCAAGACAACGCATATAGAGATACGCTACCACTTCATAAGACACTGTAACGAAAAGAAATTGATTCATGTTGAGAAAATCCACACTGACAATCAACTTGCTGACCTTCTCACAAAGGCATTCGATGTGGGGAGATTCACATTCTTGATTAAAAGTATTGGAATGATCAACATGGATTGATATCAACTTCCTTTATCTCTTAGTATTTCTATTTTAAAGTCCCTTCGAGAAGCAGTAGTAACCTTACCATAAGCATCAAGTGCCTTACTTATTAGTATTGTACTATGTTACTACTGCAACATTAATAGTAGAAACAAATTTTAACCAAAGTATGATTAGTACTGCCAAATTGTCAGTATTAAGGGAAGGTTTAACTACTACTGCCCTTAATCTAATAATACGGACGGAATGGTTAGTACTGCCTAGTTTTGTGTTACTACGAACCTCTGGTTAATACTGACGGTAACTCACATTACTACGGACAGTCCAGTTAATACGGCTCGTGTACCATTACTACGGTTATTAATCAACTTACTACGGTTATTAATTTTTAATAATGCAATTCACCGTATTAAAAGGTTTCTTAAACAATAAGTATTCCTTAACTAATGGTGATTTGACAAGTCAAAATACAACTTGTAACTAACTTTTACACGTGGCGCTTGGCTATTGGACCTATTTTTTAAAATTCAGGCGCGAGGTACAACTACAGTTGACACGTGGCAATCTCCTATTGCACCGTTACTTTTAATCATCACCCGCATCTAATCCAAACCGCCAAATTGTTACATTTTTCACAGTATAAATAGGGATATTTTTAACCGTTTGAGTACTTACCTTGCTAAAAGAACCCTAAACCGTCTAAAAAGTTACCGTTACAATCAAAATCCCTAAATTTTCTTTCAATCTTTGCTAAATCCTGCTTCTAATCGTTTGTTATAATCTAAATCGAATATACATTCATTAACAATGGCTGGATTACAGTTTCATCTAACACGCAATATGGTGGCTTTCTTGGTTAAACTTGATGAAAATGCCGATTTCCATCCGATTATCGATTTCTTGAATCGATCCCACATTAAACTGGCGTTAACAATCAGTCCTGAAATCTATGCAGAACACATAAGGGACTTCTGGACCTCAGTCGAACTTAATACTGATGGGGAAGTTCCTGTCATCAATGCCACGGTGGATGGCAAAGCAATAAGTATTTCAGAGGCAACACTGCGCACACATTTACAACTTCGTGATGCGACAGGTATAACACATCTTTCCAATGAAATCTTTATTGAAAATTTTGAAAGAATAGGGTATGAGGGGGACCTAAACATCTCAACTTTTCAAAAAGCAAAACTGTCCCCCCAATGGAAATTCTTGTTGCATACTTTGCAACAATGCTTATCCCAAAAGAGAACGGGTTGGCATGAAGGTAGCTCTTCTTTAGCTACTGACATACCTAAATTACTGCCCTACGTCTCTTCATGAGTCTGAGTAGTCAGCTTCAGTCACTCAGACTCAAGTCACTCAGACTCAGTCACTCAGACTCATGTCACTCAGACTAAGACTTTAATTAACAGATTAATAAACTTGGGTTAAATCATTGTTTTTCCCAACAATTTTGGTGATGGATTTCGACATGTAACGATAGATACATCCAAATACTTGATGTTTTACAGGTTATCTTGGGTTTTTAACCACAATATCGTAGATCTAAAGATCCATTTTATAAAAACCCTTTTTTGGGTAGAAATAGTCATAAATCTTCGTAAAAACTTGTTTTTAGTTGTTAGATCATACATGCAAAGAGGTAATCTTGTAAAAACAGAAGATTTAAAAGAGTTTTACCGAATGGATGGTGATTTGAAGAAAATTGAAGTGTTCCTTTGGTGATTTTAACCCCAAAAAAGCTAGAAATCGTTTTTCCTTGACCCAAATGATGATTACTTGCTTCCTTCTTGATTATGAACGATTTTAGTGTGTTTGTTATGGTGATTTTCTGTGATTTTTGGAGTGTTTAACCTCTGTAAATGAAAAGAAAGAGAGTGTTCTTGAGAGAGTTTGCAATGAGAGAGAGAGAGAGAGAGTGAGAAATGTGTGTGTGTGTAGGTGTGTTTGGTGTTTATGAAATGACCCAAAGGCTTTGTAGGTGTTTTAGATCAACTTATTGGACCATAAAAGGGGTTTTCAACAAGTTTAACCCGGAGCCAAAGAGTTGGGCTCATTTTAGATAAGTTATAAAAACTTGGAAAAATTGTTGATCTGCACCCAGATGCGGCGCATCTGGCTTTGATGCGGCGCATTTGGGCAATTTCTGCAAGTTTTTCGTTTGTTTCATCGTTAAGCATTTTCGTTAGTTGAAAGTTTACGATTAGTTTAGATAGGAACTTAAGCAAGTTCACTAAGTGTTTTCTTGGTATTAGGATTCATTTTATGTTTCCGATTTTGATTCCGACCCACACACGTTTACGATAAAAGTACAGTTAAGAACAATAACAGATAACTCAAAGATATAGAATGCAGATTTCACCTGAATTTTAGACGGTTGTCATATTCTCCCCGGGTTAAAAGAAATTTCGTCCCGAAATTTAGTTCGCCTCATCGGGAGGAAGAGTCTTTGAACAGATGTGGATACTTCTGACGAATCTGGTCTTCACGCTCCCACGTGAATTCATGACCTCGCCGGGAATTCCACCGAACTTTGACAATAGGAATTCAACTCAGCTTGAGTTGCTTGACCTCTCGGTCAACAACCTCAAGTGGTTCTTCAATGAATTTTGTCACACCCCGCTAAAGCGGAAACACGGGATGTGAAAAGCAGTAGCATTCAATACACAAGTTTATAATTCCACACCAAGTTATATTCAAAGAAAACATAACATCAAAAGTTTACAAGTGTTTAAAACAGCGTTTACATATCCGAAATAAAAAATAGGTGTTCATACTGTGACATCCCACAAAAATACAGGTTCACACCAACTCGACCTCTTAAACCACTAGTATATGTTTTCAATTATGTACGACCGGTAGGTCACACTATACATACATGATGCTTAACAACTATGTCTAAACATATACGGATACCAGAATTAGGTACGGTATTCACTTTACATAAACGTATATATATTTTTACAACTATATTTCTAGTCCAACATGAAAGGCATAAAACTCTAACCTTGCATTCATCATCTTTGCATGAATTGTTCCATGCATGTAGTATAAGTTACCAAAACTTACATGAATAACCCTTAAGTCATCAATACATGCATAAACACCCTAGACTTTGCAAAAACTACCCAAACCTCCCTCCGAAAGCTCCATGGCCGTTCACAAGGGGGTCCCCCATGGGATTCTTTGACTTGTTGGCTAGATTTGGTGGTCACATGGTTGAATAGAATGTCACTATTGAACTAAATTGCCCATGCCAATCAATGACACTTAACCATGGTTGAAACAATGACTAACTAGGGTTAAATTCTAACCCAAGATCCACTCTATAAATAGAAGTCCCTAGCATTCATTTATCCTTTCTCAAAACTCACAAATCACCTCCCCACTCTCTCTCTAAAATCGGCAAAAGGAAAGAAGAAGAAAGAAATCACCAACACACATTCCATACATCAAAAACCTAGTTCTAAGCTTTGATCATAAGGAAGAAACATCAAGTCTTGCATTCATATACTCTTAGGTATGTCCTAAAAACTCTCTTCATGCAACATATTTACATACTCATTTGTCATAAAACTTATGCATTTCATACAACAACTTAGCATAAACAAAGAAAAGTTAAGTTATTTGTAAACCGAAAACTTACACCGACTTGTAGACACTTTTTAACCATCTTAACCAAATGTTTTGGATAAAAAATCTTAAACAAAAGATACTTCTATGTTTTCTGAAGATTTAGACATAAAAATCATAATTTTTGGATATGTTGAAGTATTTTAAAAGTATTTTACGCAACAACATACGTTCCAACTACATAAACTGTCAACACGGACTGTTTTTGGGAAATCTGGGAAAACGACCATTAAAACATAATAGGAGACCTCAGATATGTTAAATTTAACTCAAAAACGAATGTTTCAATATAAGATTCGTTAAAAACGGATAAATATCGAGCAAGATATACCATTTTGAAGTTTGACCTAATTCCTTGACCCCCAAACTGCATACCAGCGGACCTTTTATTAAATCTGGGAAAAATGATTTTGAATGGGGACATTAGACCTATGGCATTCGAAAGATAAATCAAATGCCTACATTTTCATAAAAAGAACACTAAAAACGGATAAACGACCAAGGAGTTATAATATTTTCAAGTTAACATGTACTTTGAGAAAACCCTAAAACCTTCTGTTAATATTTCTGTTATAAATATCAGTAGACTTTCAATCAGGTTTCAAGACCTAAACCATTTGAAAGGTATTCAAACGCGGTCGTTTCTATATAAGATTCATTAAAATCGGATAAGAAACGGGGGAGTGTTACTTTAAAGTTGGGTAAAACTTAAAGATACTTGCTGAGTTTTTATAAATTTTTATAAAAACTAACTTTTAAAACCAACTCGATAATAATAGCGATAACACAATACTAGGGAGCTTTGTATGCAATGATTCCATCTCGATATTTCGTAGTGCCGAGCTTGCTGGATTTACGATTTAAAGTGTCCTAGCTCCGCATGCGATTATAAAATGGTCTTGTATATAATGGCCCGAACGGTGTTAGTTTATTATTATCAAACAGGAACCTTAACCCTACCTTATTCATACATATACATACCTTTTCATAATATAAAAACCTTAATTCCAAAACTTAGTAGGTCAAGGTTAGACCTACCTGATTCTCGGAATTGAGACTCCTACATGTTGGCTTACACACACTACCTCATTACTTTTAGCTGGCTTGCTAAGGTGAGTTCATAGCCCCGCTTTTTACTTGTTTTTATAACATACTTGGGGTGAGATACATGCTCTTTTACTTATGGACACAAGTACTTAAAACCTTTACTAGTTGCCTAAGTTACCACTAAGCCAAAGCAAATTCCCCTATCATGAATCGTTAGTTAAGGACTTAAGCGCGATTGTATTGGATAGATCTATTAGGGTTTGACAACCCTCACCCAACGGCTAGACGATGTAACCCACGTCTACCACAACTAACTCGTGGACTCGAGTAGGGTGCTTTACTTTTGAAACTATATATGTTATTTGGCTATAACATAGGAACACTTATGGAGTAAGGAACTTTGTTACGCTTCGATGTCATGAGCTTAGGTGCAACTGTAAGACTTTACTTAAACGGAAATCTTGTGGTCCCCTTTATTACTAAACTAAACCTATGAATTCACCAACTTTATGTTGACTTTAGCATGTATGTCTCAGGTGCTTAGTCGAAAGGGCTTTCGACGGAGGGATTTTAGGATATGACAGAGTCGCATATTTCAAACTCACGCTTTTGGGAGATTTCCCTTGCATTACTTATTTTCTTTTAAGTTATGTAATGTAAATCTTTGTTTTGTGAACTCTGGTAACACTTTTCCTTAATCATGTAAAACTCTGATTTTCAATATCAATGAATGTATGTTTTTTTTTAAAACGACTCATATAGAGGTCGTTCGCCTATATATCATTGCTATATGGGACCCATGAAGTCAACACCTCGAGTCTCGGGAACACGAGATTTGGGGGTGTGACAATAGCCAAACCACCCGAACCCTTTCCCTCTTGAATTCATCGACCAAAAGCATACAAGCAATGTTCCCAAAGCTTACTCATTACCTGAAAATACGAGTCAAGTGTTAACTACGGGAGGCGTAGTTAGTGAGCTACAAGTTTAAGTAAAAGCATTTAAGTTTCGATCACATAACAATGGCGTAAAATATAGCATTCAAGTAATTGACGCATAAACATGCGTAAAGTATAGTAATCGTGTTTGTAGGCATTGACCATATAGCGCGACTACGTGACAATCCGATATATTGCCCAATGATCGTTCGTTGCTAAGCCTTAAGCCTACCCACTAGAACTATACACCATCTATTGTTATCGTTGTGATGAGGGTCAATCTACCCTAATACGCTATCCATAAATTCTACCGGTCCTCTCCCAGAGATTAATAGCAACTGTTATGTAGGAGTGTATGGGAATTGTATGGTGTCTCACGTCCATGTTGTACAACGTCCGCAACATGACGATCGACGTTTAGTCATTGGCAATTTAGTGTTTGTGTCCTCAACATTGTTGGCAAAACCATCAACAATGCTGGCATATTGTTTCGTAATAGTAGTCAAGTATCAAAACGTTTCGTAATAGTTTTCAAGTATCAAATCGTTTCGTAATAGTTTTCAAGTATCAAATCGTATCGTAATAGTATTCAAGTATAAAATCGTTTCGTTAATCGTTCAAAGTTTGTTTCAGCTTAAATGTAGTGTCTAAGCCTAAGACTTGCATTTCACCCCAAAATATGTTTAAAAGCATTTAAAAGAAGGGGTTTGTAACTCACTGTTTGCGAAGATTCTAACGCGTGCTCGGAATGTGCTCGAAAGGTACTCGAAATCACCGGAATCCTAGTATAATCAAGTTTTCGTGTAAGTATTATCATTTGTTAGTTTTCATACTCGTTAGTCAACGAATTGATTACTGTTTAAGTGTTATAATTATGTCCAATGAAATTTAGGCAGCGCTTCCGCGCTATAAAATTTATATCCAAAATTTCTATCCACTTTCCCCCTTAATACGATACGTATAATATCATTATATAACGTTATGATAAAATAGTTATTTAAATACATCATCTTATCATCCAAATTTCAAAATATGTAATCTGTTATATCATGTTATAAACTGCGAAAAATATATATGTTTCTCGATTTCTCCGTTAACACTTTAAAAATACGAGTTTTGTGTACAACGTCATTCAGCCAGCGGCTGAATTATTTCAGCCGTCGGCTGGATGGTCGTGACAGCTTTCTTGTTTTGCCATATTCGCGATTTTAAGCGTTTTTAAGCTAGATTTTGACATGCAACTGAATATTGATGAAAATTACTTATATATATGTTCAAATCTCAGTATCTTTTAGATTTTTAACCACAATTTTATAGATCTAAGTAAATGATTATAAAAACCCGTTTTTGTGTATAAATCGTTATAAAACTTTATAAAAACATGTTTTTGAGTGATGGATCGTACATGCAATGTAATATATATATATATATATATATATATATATATATATATATATATATATATATATATATATATGTAAAAACAGTAGATTAAAGAGTTTTTACCGGAATAGATTGCTTTGATGGTGATTTGTTGGAGATTAAGCTTCAAAAATGTAGAAAATCGTTTATGTAACCTAAATAGATGAACACTTCTTTCTTCCTTTGATTTTAGAACGATTTTATGGTGTTGTTATGATGATTTCCTGTGGTTTATTTGCTGTAAATGAAAGGGGGAAAAGAGAGAGTTCTTGGGAGAGTGTTTGTAACAAGTGAGAGAGAGTGAGAGATTATGTGAGTGTAGGTGTGTGTGTGTGTTTGGTTTGGGGAAATCCAAAGAAATGAGCCAAGTTGCAGTAATAGAGGCTAGTGGGAGCAGGACTGACCAAGATTGGGGTCCAATCTCGCAATAGCAAAAAGGCCATGAAAGAACATGCATAAATGACTCACCAAAAACTGGCCAGAGAAATATCATAACCGAATTTTCTTTGAGACTCTTTGATAGGTTTATATCTTTCGCCTAAAATATAAAAGAGTTAACCTTGAACGTAATGAGTGTTTAAGTAGCTTTCTATAGCGACGAAATAAAAAAATTAGTTATAAGATAAAAAATTAATTGAAAATTGAGATATACATTTACGTGAAATGTTATAATACTCATTTAAAATTATAACATATCATTCATTTAAGTGTTAAATAAATAAAATAAATATTTACTTAAATATTAGAAGATAAATCAAAGTGTTACTATTATTGGTACAACTTGGATTTAATAAACTTTATATTTAAAAAAAAAAAGAGCTACGTAACATTTATAAGGTATGCCGTCTCTAATTAATAATATTAAACAATTAATTTACAAATGATAAAATTAATCATGATTGATCGATAATTGACAGTTTTTTATCTATTTTTAGAATGTACCATGTGATTTCTATAGGGGTGTAACAAGGTCGGGTCTTATGATGAGCGATCACATATGGTCCAAATTTTTTAGAAACCCTCTTTCCGTATTATATCCTTATACACTATTATATACTTATACACATTTTTAATTTCGATTTATATAACAACAATCCTATTAAATTTGCTTATATACATGTGATAAATTTTAGTTAAAGGATTTATATTTTAATTTTAACACATGACATATGAAATCTTAAAGCCAAGCATATGTTTCAATCGGTTTCTATCCCTACAACAAAGCGCGGATAAATATATATGTGGTTCCTAGAGGGTTATGGTTAGGAAATATGTTTTAAAAAAAATGGCAAAAAAGGTAATATAAAATACACATTTTGACATTTGAGGGTATATAAAAATAATTTTGGAACAAAAAAGGATTAGAAAATTAAATTTGGCATAATAAAGGATTATTTGCGAAAGTTAAGTTTTTAACTTGTTTTCAACATGTAAAACATTAAATAACGTGTTTCGTTTTTTTTCTAAAAGTCACGAGAAATTAGAGAAAATCACTTCTTCAAAAAAGAGTTTTAATCGTATATTAAAATTTAGCCTTGAAACTTTATTTTAACGATTTTAATTTTTTAGACAATCCTCTTTTCAAATAAATAAGATTTTATAATCTTTTTAAAACAAATTAGATTTTATAATCTTTGTATATTCTAAATATATTTACTTATCCCAATTGTCAAAATCTGTATTTTATGTTATTTTTTTTTAACATTTTATATTTAAAAAACGTTTTAATTAGTTGAACTAATAATGTACCATTGTTATTGTTATTGTTAATATAACTCATAAGATAATCGAAGAGTTTAAAGGAGATAAAACAGGGTAGGAAGAAAGCGGCGGCGAGGCGAGGCGATGGGAGTTCCGGCGTTTTACCGTTGGTTAGCGGAGAAATACCCGATGGTTATCGTTGATGTTATTGAAGAAGAATCCGTTGAAATTGACGGAATTAAAATCCCCGTTGATACAAGTAAACCTAACCCTAACCAAATTGAATATGACAATCTTTATCTCGATATGAATGGTATCATTCATCCTTGTTTTCACCCCGAAGACCGGGTAAACCAACCATTTTCTCTTTTTTTCATCATTTCAAATTTACCTCATATTCCCCGTATTACCTCACTAGGCTAGTATACATATTTGACTATTTCAATGCATGCAGCCTTCTCCAACCTCTTTTACGGAGGTCTTTCAATGCATGTTTGACTACATAGATCGTCTTTTTGTGATGGTGCGCCCACGGAAACTGCTTTACATGGCTATTGGTGGGTATTTAGCCTGATAAATCTTTTAAATATTTTTCTAAAATTGAAAATTATAGAACATTACATTCTTAATATATTTGAAAATGTGATGTAGACGGTGTTGCCCCAAGGGCTAAAATGAATCAGCAGCGGTCTAGGCGGTTTAGAGCAGCCAAGGATGCATCTGATGCGGTATGTTGCCCATGCGGGTTTCTTTTCACTTCAGATTTTACGTTGACTAACCTTTTGTCCTTCTAGGCTGCTGAGGAGGAGAGGCTGAGGGAGGAGTTTGAGAGGGAAGGCAGAAAGCTTCCTCCCAAACAAGAATCTCAAACTTTTGACTCTAATGTCATCACCCCTGGGACTGAATTTATGGCAGTTTTGTCGATCGCTCTGCAGTACTATGTTCACCAAAGATTAAACAATGATCCTGGATGGAAACCCATAAAGGTAAGTTTTGACAGTTACTATTTCATGAAGATCTTTCTGACTTGAGGTAGAAAAATGGGCGTGTCAAAACGTATATTTTTTAGTTTGATCTGGGTGGGTTGACCCGAAACACCTTTTCTTAATTTTTTTTTTATAAACAATTAGTGCTTCAAGTTTGATGACAACCTTAAACACTTTGGGCTAGTTTTAACGTATTTGACATCTTTTCCTTTTTAGCTAACTTTTTTTGTTTGACCTTTTGGAGATAAAATAAGTCGAAATTCTCACCTCTGCTCTCGTTCATATTTGCTCAAAAAAGTTTTTGACAATATTATTTAAGTTGCATCTACATATTGATCTTCAAATAAGCTATGTTTTGTTAGTCAAACATATATTGCCCAAGAAAACTACTTTAACTTGTCATTGTTTTTCAATTCTTTTTGAAGGTTATTCTATCTGATGCTAATGTTCCTGGTGAAGGGGAACATAAAATAATGTCTTATATTCGTCTTCAAAGGAATCTTCCTGGTTTTGATCCAAACACCCGCCATTGCTTATATGGTTTGGTATTATTTATTTCGTCTACTCACTTCCATTCTTTACATCTCTTGATTCTTCTCCGCTCTCCCTAATTTTGTTATTGTTATTTTTTTTAAACTACAGGATGCAGATCTAATCATGTTGGCTTTGGCTACCCATGAAGTACATTTTTCAATACTTAGAGAGGTATATTCCCACAAACCTTAGGATAACCTACGATGGAAATAATTCTGTGCTATATTGTTGTTTATTGTACTAGATATAGTATTTTCTTCTCAAAAAATGGTTCATCTTAGTGTAATGGTACTGTGTAATGAACATAGGTTGTGTTTACGCCTGGACAACAAGACAAGTGTTTTATTTGCGGTCAAATTGGTCATTTAGCAGCAGCTTGTGAAGGAAAGGCAAAGAGGAAGGCAGGGGAATTTGATGAAAAAGGAGATGCTGAGCCTAAGAAGCCATACCAGGTAGCACTCAAACAAACCTTATGCAGTTATTACTTAACTTCTTTGAATTGCTGTTTGTTTCCTAGAGTCGTATTGTTAATATGATTTGTATGCTTTACAGTTTACTAACATTTGGACTCTAAGGGAGTACCTGGAATACGAGATGAGAATTCCTAATCCTCCTTCCAAGATCGACTTTGAGAGAATCGTTGATGATTTTATCTTCATTTGTTTCTTTGTTGGGAACGACTTTCTACCACATATGCCTACTTTGGAAATCCGTGAGGTACATTTCTATCGTTTTTTGCAAGTGGTTATGGTATTAATATGACTTGTTAGGATGCTCAATTTCATCCGACATTTGAATATTTCTTTGTGTTTCCTTTTAATTTTTTTTCTTCCAGGGGGCAATAAATTTACTTTTAGCTGTATATAAAAAGGAGTTTAGGGCCTTAAATGGGTATCTGACTGATGGAAGCAAGGTGACTATCTTTTGTTGTATTTGTGATATATTGCTTTGAGGTTTCTCCTCGTATTAGTTGAAGCATTTGGTGCTTAACTTTGTGTTTGTTACTCTTTCTTATTCACTCCCAGCCAGACCTTAGCAAAGTAGAGCAATTCATTCAGGCTGTTGGATTGTACGAAGATAAAATCTTTCAGAAAAGATCCCGCTTGCACCAGGTTATATATTGTTATATGCGTGTGTATAGCCGGAATCATGTTAGAACCTTAAATATGGTGAGATAACAGTTAAAGATGGCGAATTGAGGAAACTTGTGGTTACATCTTTGGTTATATGTGCATAAGTGCATTTCATAGTTTTATTGTGCATTTTTAACTGGTTTTCGATGCTCTCATCATATTTAAGGTTCTCACATGATCATGACTCTCTTCTAACTGGTGGTATTTATTCTTATTGACACACACACACCATATATATGTGTATGTGTGTGTGTGTGTGTATATACATGAATAATACAGTGTTGTGTTGTGTTTTTGCATTTTTAAACCGTATTAATGTCTACTTCCTTTTTTTAGAGACAAGCTGAAAGGGTAAAACGTGACAAAGCTCAAGCAAAATCTCGAGCAACTAGAGGAGATGATGCTGGACCACAAATGGAACCTGAATCATTAGTTGCAGTAGGCAGGTTTCAGGGTTCACGTCTTGCTTCTGGACCTACACCTTCACCGTACCAGCCTAAAGGACTCCATGGTGACTCCCGACCTCAAAAACTTGCTCGTGTGTCTTCTGGGTCGACCATAGGTGCTGCCATTGTTGAAGCGGAGAGCAGTCTTGAAAGAGATAATGTATATTTCTCTTCTGTGAACAAATGACATAACCTAAAATAAAATAATGATAGAGTGGGTCAGGAGGTGGCAATTTTAACCTATTCATGTGAAAACGGATTGGTTCATGTTGGATTTTTATTGAACATGGTTAAATGGGTAAAGAAGCTTGAGCTAGCTATTAAGAAAATGGGTCAAACTGCTTGAAAGTGACTTAAACTGTATTCAAATGCTTACCACCTCTTGTATTGTCTTACCAGAAATTAGCTTATTTTTTACATTTTGTTGTGTTTTCTTTCCTGTTATTTGAGTGATACCTGTTTATCCCCCCAGGTATCTGATAATAAAGAAGAACTGAAAACAAAACTGAAGGGGATACTTCGTGAGAAATCTGATGCTTTTAATTCTGACGAGCCAGATGAAGATAAGGTTGAAGCTTAGATATGCATAGAAAATTTAATTCCAGCTTACATTGAATGCAAATCTTATAACAGTTGATATAATTTTCTCATTTCTTCCGTGAAAATACTTGCATGTGAATATTTATCAAGATATGGTTGTGTTCAACTGTGATTATTGATATTCTAGAATTATTTTATTTCTTTATCAGATAAGACTGGGAGTACCTGGTTGGAAAGAGAGGTACTATGAAGAGAAATTTTGTGCAAAAACCCCTGAAGAGCTTGAGGAAATACGGAGAGATGTTGTAAGATTTTATATACTTTCAGTTTGTCTGCGAGGAAGTTTCTTTTTTTGGTCAAATACTTCCTTGAAGGTATATAAATAAATATGTAATGAATTTTCACAGGTTCTTAGATATACCGAAGGCTTATGTTGGGTAATGCATTATTATTATGAAGGTGTCTGTTCCTGGCAGTGGTAATTTTTCTCTCCAATATTATTTAACTACTCTTTCTGGAAATGTCTAAAAGAACATATATTTCCGTTGAAGCATTTTCACTCTGCTATTGGATGAAGTTATAGAGAAATTTGAATATCAAGTTTAAGTGTTATATGTGGTGCATGTTGGGACTAGAGGTGGCAAAACGGGTGGGTTTGGTAGCATGTCAAAACAGATGATAATCTTTAGTATTGGTCAAAAGATGTTGGGTTGATCCTTCTGACTTCTACAAACTATCCTTGTGCTAAATATGATTAAAGAAGTCATATAATCACTATAATAATACGATCTTTCGATATAAAGCGATAAAAGGTGTATGCATTTGAATATCCTTTGGTCAATTGTCGAATACTTCGACCCTTTAGATAAAAGGTTCAATTTCGCTATCCCCTTTGACCTGTTAAAATAAGCATAACCAAGCGCTACCCATGTATACGTAAATGGGTTGAAGTTGTCAACTCTATTGGGGACGTATACAACTTTTAGTTGTTGATGTTCTTCAAAGGGTCATTCTTTTTTCTTTCAATGTATAAGTATCGTCATTTTTTCCCCCTTAGATACGAATTGGAAACACATCGAGGCTAGTAAAATATGTATTTTACTGATCGCTAGTTCAAAAATTTACTTTCAGGTTCTATCCGTACCATTATGCACCATTTGCTTCTGATCTTACAAATCTTGGAGAATTGGATATTAATTTTGAACTAGGTTCACCATTCAAACCGTTTAATCAACTGATGGGCGTGTTTCCTGCTGCAAGGTTGAACTTGTCATATTTATGTTCTTTCGATTCCTTTCTATATTTCAATTCTCTGACTGAACTCTTTTTGCAGTTCACATGCTCTTCCTGAGCATTACAGAAGTTTGATGATGGATCCAAATTCACCGATTATCGACTTTTACCCGACAGGTAAAGTCAGACTTTGACCAAGTAAATCATTTTACTTTCGGTTTATGGACACTCTGTAGGATTTTCATCGAAATATCAGACATAATATTCTGAGGCATGGCTCAAGAATACCACTTGGATCGATATACTCTTACACGAACTTACATTAATACATTAGAATTACTGTCAACATCAACAAAACCATCTAGACTTCTTCAACTTGATAAATATTAAACAAGAACAAGTGTGTTAAGATATGGGTTATAGACCACTAGGAGCTGGAATATTTGGCAGCTTTTACATTTCAAATAAATCATTGATTGTACTGATTATATGTTGCACTCTATTTTACATATACTGTATGTTTCAGATTTTGAAGTCGACATGAATGGCAAGCGCTTTGCATGGCAGGTTTGTCTTCTTTCTTGAACTTCATTTTGGCTGTAGTGTATCTTTAACATGTCAAACATGTAAAATAGAAAAGATCAGCTCAAAAGGAAACCGGTCAAAAAGGGTGAAGCTCAACCAACCAGACTTGACCCATTACATAAAAGCTCCTAGGTCATTTGATTAAAAATTTATCTTATTATTGAAATATTATAATTATTGTAACCATATCTGTCACACTTATTATTATAAACAAGTTTAATTACTTGGACCAAAAGTGTTTAAGCTCACTTGACCCGTTTCGACCCATATAAGATTACCTGTTTAGACCTGTTACCCAACCCGACGGAGACATCTGTTTTGCTACATCTAATCTAATTGTTTTGTATTTTAAGAAATTGACAAGCTTAGCTGTGTGGTAATTATTTATAGGGAATAGCAAAGCTGCCTTTCATTGATGAACACCGTCTTCTTGCAGAAGTGGAAAAAGTTGAACATACTTTAACGGTATTTGGAACATCTGTTTATGGGTTTATCATCTTTTATGATTCTACAATAATTAACTCTTGATGTGAATTTGTTTGTGTATGGCTTCAGGAGGAAGAGGCTCGGAGAAATAGCACGATGGCTGACATGCTCTTTGTGGCGTTATCACACACACTATCTCCGTACATATTTTCTCTGAATGATCGTTGCAAGCAATTGTCGGTCAAGGAACGAGTTGAAGTCAAAGAACAAATAGACCCGTTGGCAAGGTTTGTGTTGCATTGTCTATATCTTGATGTTGTTTATTGATGTAACTCTTTATGCAACCTTTATATGCTTCTAAACTTTTGCGTGAAGGAGTTGTCACACATGACACTCTAAGACATGTTTTATTTTGGGTTTTTGTTCTCGTAAAGACTTACATAAAAGGAAGCTTGGGTGAATTCCCATACAGATTGTTAAGGTTATCTGGAAAAAGTGTGTTGTTTGAATCTCTATAGCTTGTATATATCCCCAAATGCTGCTGTTCTAAAGTTGTATGTCACTAGGTTACATGCTTGTATGTTCTGTTATTGAAACTAGATGTCGTCATTGTATGATGAATACTTTCCGTGTTCCACACGAATAGGATTCAGGTTGGCTAACGGATATATCTTGTATGAGTTGAAACAAAGGCGGGTTGGCTGACCCGGAACACTTTTTATCCAATGTTTTTAATCTTATTCTATTATATAATTTATGTTGAAAATATCAGCGGTAGAACTATTTTATTATAGCTATAATTTTTGCATAAACTGATTACTGTGGATGACTATTGACCTGTTTTCTTATTTAACTATTCTTTTACTTGGTCCATTTGACCCTTTAGAGATAAAGCATAACCCAAGTCGACCCATTCATAATTCTAGACTTCTGTTAGGCCTAAATTAGACAGTGAAGGGTAGTTTTGTTATTTTAATTTAACTAGTTAGTAAATAGAGAGTTGGGGATTTTGGTTGGTATGGTTATTTGATTGCTGAATGTAGTGACTAAGAGGTGTTGAGATTGCGTTGTGGTGATTATTTGGTCATGGCTTTTGCAAAACGCAAATATCAGAAGATAGTGTTTGGAAACCATATGAAAAAGTGATAAGTTGTGTTTTAGTAGAGAGAAAATGCAGTTTTGAAAATGCAGATGGAGACTTGTTTACTGAAAACGCAGTTTTGTAAATGCATAATCTGTTTTGCAAAGTGCAAACACAATCTCAAATACCCACCAAGTAAGCGGTACAAAGTGCAAACACAATCTCAAATACCCACCAAGTAAGCGGTAACAGAAAAGTGGTCTACCTTACGAAAATGGATCAAGATCATCTCATGATAGGTTATTTTATAAGTATTGTGAGAGTGAAAAAATTAATTAAATAAAGAGGGCCCCACCATTAAGGATCGACTTATTTTTGTTCTCACAAAAATCCTAACATGATCCATCATGTTATTTTGAGTATGAGGGGATCTCAATCCTACAAAAATAGACCGCGTGGAGCTGATGACAATCACTAGGATATAGGCATCATTCTGTTTGTTCAATCGTTTCTTAATTTAGTTTGTTTAAAATTATGGATTTATGGTCCCTTATCTTTATATTCAACTCTCTGATCTCTTACCAATTTTATGTTTGTCATTCTCTGGTTTATGAATCTTGAAGATACATTTTTAATAATTTTCTGATTTTGTTTTGGTTTTGGTTTGTGTGTGCAGTGGTGGGATGAATGGCTATATATCTCTTTGCGCAGGAGATCCTTGTCCTCCAGTATTCAGCTCCCCTGTTGTAGGAATGGATGATATTATGGACAATCAAGTCATGTAAACTTCAAAGAATAATCTCTTTTGTTATTATTTATTTTAATGTATCGTGCTTGTACTGTCTTGTCCGTACATTTTGCATTGATTTACAAACCTTTTACCACTTTGCATTTCAGATGTGCTATATACAGACTCCCGGAATATCATCGCCATGTATCCCGACCACCTGCAGGTGTCAAACTACCAAAAAAGGTAAATACTAATTAGTGTGTCGTACTCATGTCATTCTTTAGTTTAAAGTTAGATTATTGCTGTTTGGATGTGTTTGATAATGTTCCCTGCTATGTGAGCCATCTTTTAGCTATTGGTTCGGGAGGTAAATCATGCAAACCTGGATTGTCCCTTTATTTAATACAGTAATATTTAGTCAGCTGAAATTTATTGGCGTAATGATAACGAAGTTGCAGCATCCTATGTTTGGCACGTCAAGTATAAACTTTTTATTGGTAAAGCTGAAATGTGTGGACCCCCAAAAATGTTATCATAAAATTTGGATATAGAAGAGAGGAAATAGCTCATGTTTGTAATCTTGTGGTAGTAGGGATCATTTGTTTTCTCTGAGTAACAAGTGATCAAGTTTAATAACTTTACAGTTATAATACCATTTATATCCTCTTTTGTGATGGATGATGCATTAGGCACCACTTTTAATGAATAATGGAAATATATTTTTAACTGCAGACAGTAACGGTGGATGATTTGCAACCCGAGCCTGCTTTATGGCACGAAGATACTGGAAGGAAACCGTGGGAGAATGGAAGGTACACTAACCTCTTTCCATTATTTATTGCTCGGTTAACTTAAATCAACTCACCTTTTGATAGCTACATATAAGGGGGTGTATAAGGGGCTGTTTTGTGATGACCCGTGAGTCCGCAGTAATTAGAAATTAGAATAGGGTAATTAGCTGGAATAGAATGTGTGGCGGTAGATAGTTTTTAGATGTACTTCTGCTATATGAAGTTGTGATAATCAATGAATCAATATCCATAGTCGTTACAACATAAAAAGTTGTTTTGAGTGTTTGGCAAATTCCGATTATTTAAGTAGTAATGATAAGATTACCCTAAAAGGACATTTTTATATACCGATGAAATATCCAAAAATAAATTATATTTTGCATCAAAAGGGGGTAAATAAGTTTTCACATGTGTTTTTTGTTGCGCCTTTTTTAATTTTACTTTTATCTTCCCCGTATAGGAATAATAATGGGCACAACAGGCAGCATAACCATAACCCTAACCATAACCATGGCCATAACCCGCATGGAGCTACCTCTGGTCGACATCTTGGAGATGCTGCACACAGGCTTGTCACCAATAACTTACAAGTAAAGACAGATAGAAATAGTAATTATCAAGCATATGACCCATCACGTCCACACCATGTATCTCCTTCGTACCCACCTTATCAGAATGATAGAGGTTATAATCAGGACCCGAGTAGGATGATGCAACCTAGATCAGGTTATCCTCCTCCACATAACTATGACCACCAAAGTTATGGGCAACCCTATGGTTCTACTACCCATTACAGTAGGTCAAATCCTCAAACACACGGCTATAACCAGAATCAACATGGATACAATGCTCCTCGTGGATCCCATCAAAGTCAACATTCGCCTTCTAGTGGGCATTACTATCCACCACAGCAGGGTGGTGGTTACAATAACAGTGGTGGATATGCATACAACGGTGCCACCAATAATCAACAAAATGCGGGATGGGCTCCTCGTGGTAATCAGGGTGGTGGTGGTGGCAGAGGCCAAAACCGCCCTCAACACGGTGGAGGCAACCAGTTTTCAGCATTGAATAGAGACGGTGGAAATAAAAGGCCTCATCGCCACTAGAGAATTATAATGTAATATTTGAACCTTGAGTTGTAATTCATAGAGATGTTGTATCATAGTCTTATAGTGTCCTTTCACTATATGAAATTAATTTCATTTCTTACATATAGTTTAGGTCCAGGAGATGATTGAATATTTATTATGTTGTATACTTGGCATTTTATGTTCTTTATTAACTTATAAAAGACCTAGAAAATTCTCTTTCCAATGCTTTTCTTTTCATTTAAGGGACGCTATGTTGTATGTTTGTGAGTTTATGTGCTAATATGTTGGGGATTTGGTAAATTGATTGTGATGTGATTTTGAGAATGCAAGTATTGAAAGTATATTGAATATTGATGCACTTTTTTTATTACACCGGATGCCCAGTTCATTAATGTTGCAAGAGATGTGCATCTACATGTCATATATACGAAAACTCGTCTTTTTTTTTTTAACTGTTCATCGGTTTGCTGAACTTGGTAAATGGAAAAATCACAAAAGGCTAGTGTTCACGGATTACAAGAATAAAAACTACAGTATGCATGTTTATAACAAATTCTCGCATTGTTATAGGAGGCCACTTTGACATTTCTATAACATAGAGGTGCACAGTAAGTCACGTCACCAAACCATATATGTGAGATACCTGAAAACGGTCTTTAAATAGCTCGACCATAATGTCTGATTGGCTGATTCTAAAGACCGGTTTAATAGTTGAGCCCGCTCAAGATCATGTTTAAGCACCCATCAGGCTAGATTTCTAAAGGTCTGGCCAAACCCACCGTATTATCGTAGCATTGTTGTAAGAAATAAAATGTGAAAAAGTGGAGATAATCGGAAGAAAGGGGTGGGGAATACTTCAACAAGTGTATCACTGCATTGTGTTTCGACATTAAGATATTGGGACCATCGATGACATTTATTATTTGGAAGCGATTGAGAAAATTGAGACGAAACATTGTAATATACAACCGTGGTTGCGAGAATTCAAACCCAGATACTCTCTTTGTTGGATTAACATAGAAAGGTCAACACTTAATAAGTGGGCACATCGAAACCTCAAACAATCAACAGAAACTAGAGTTTTAATTATTAATGTTATTATTGACATATAGTGTTGGGATTAAAAGTTAGTTAAAATAGTTTTAGTCTTATTAATACTGCTTGGTTAATAATGCTGGATAGTACTGTTTTATTGCTACTGTATGAAGACTATTAATACTGCATGAATACAGTTACTACGGTTGAATACAAGCATTCAAGTTACAACTGCTGATTACTACGGAAGATACTAATTAATACGGCCCGTAGCTATTTCTACTGCTTGAAGATAATTATAGAATTATCTTGTTCCGCAAGTTTAGTAATTCTAATTAGAATATAATTGTAATTGTATTTAGATGTTTCCTATTATAGATAGGTTTAGCCTCAAGTTCTATATATATAGATCCTTGTAAACAGAAAAACACGTGTATTGATTTATATTATTTCAATATATTAAGGCTTAATATTCGAAAAACATTATTGTTCTTCATTGTTCGTTGTTATTCATATTATACAACATTTGTTTGATCGTCAAACTTGTACTATCAAGGTGTTCATCCGCTGCTGAACTTCCTTGATAATCAAGATCTTGGTTTAATCATAGTTTGGGTTTACATAACCTAAACGATCCTGGCAAGTGGTATCAGAGCACAAGAGGTGCTCAAAATCCATTGATCTACAAGTTTATTATAAGTCTCAACAAGAAGAAATCAATCTACAATCATGACAGACATGTTAGTCAACAACGTTCCTGTACTTAACAACGACTTTAATCTTTGGAAGCTACGTATTAAACAACATATAATGTTATCTGACTATGCAATATGGGATGTCATTGTTAATGGTAACAAAGAGATTACCAATCTCTCAGCTGATGGATTGCCTGGAACTGTTACTTGTCCCATAACTGAGCTACAGAGAAGAGAGAAGCAAACAGAGATAAAGGCACTGAGTATCCTTCTTATTGCTATTCCCAACAACAATCAATCTCAATTTGAAGGATACAATGATGCTAAGTCTTTATGGGAAGCCTTGGAGAAGAGATTCAACGGAACTAAAAATACAAAGAAGAATAAGAAGGCTTTTCTCAAGCAAGAGTATGAAAACTTCAAGGCATTGAAGGAAGAGAGAATGACTCAAACGTTTGATAGATACAAGAAGCTTACTGGAGAGCTGGGAAGTGCAGGAGTAAGAATTGATAAAGATGATATCAATAGAAAATTCATAAGGTCATTGGGTGATGAATGGATCATCTATATTGTCTCATACAGACATGGTGATGTTTTGGAAGAGACGGAGTTAGATGATCTCTACAATGATCTTAGAGTTTTTGAAGCAGAGGTTGAAGCAAAGAAGCCAAGCAGCAGCAACAACAATATTAACAACTTTAATACTTCTCTTATCACACCTACAAGAGCAACTCAACATGAAAGTGGAGAAGATTTATCCTTTGAAGCTTTTATCACACAAAGCTCTTGCTTAACCAATGAAGATCTGAAGCAGATTCATCAGGATGACTGGGAAGAGATGGATCTCAAGTGGCAGATGGCCATGCTTTCATTGAGGGAAAGGAGGTTTGTAAACATAAGTGGCAGAAGATTCAATCCAAGAAACAACGACAGAGTTGTCTTTGACAAAAGCAAGGTGAAGTGCTATGACTGTGGTGAACCAGGTCACTTTGCATGGGAGTGTAAAAACAAGACAAAGGTCAACAACTCAAGAAACACACAAGAAAATACATCAACAACACTAATCACACAAGATGTATTTGGATATGACTGGAATGAACTAGCAGAAGAATCCAGTTAAAACAGAGCATTAATGGCATCTGTTATTGATACTGCTTCTGTTTCTACAGCTGAGGTTTCTTCTGCAAAGGCTGTTAATACGGAAGAAGTTGATACTACTGCAACTTCTGTTTCTATTGTTTCTACTATGCCTGTTTCTACTGCTCCACATGAAGATATTCTTGGCTACGGCTGGGATGAAGATGAACAAGAAACGACTGAAGAATCCAATCTCATTCAATCCTTGATGGCAATTGATTCTTCTTCAAAGGACACTGCAACATCATCTCTCATGGCCGAGGTAAATACTAAACTATGTTCTACTGAATGTAAGGAAGTCATGCTTATTTATAGAAATCATAATCAATTGTTATGTGACTCAATTAAAACATTAGAAGAACAAAGAAGATCAGTTGCTAGGGGTATAGAAAATCTAGAAAATAAGATTAAGTCTTATAAAACTAATGAGTTAAGTTACCAGGAAAAGATTAATTTGGTTGAATGGCAGAGAGATGATCTATTAGTTAAGCTTCAGGATGCTAGGGAAGAAATTAAAAGATTAGTTGAGGAAAAAGATAAAGTTGAGTAAAATGTAGGGAAACTAGAATATGCTTCCAAATCTGTAAATAACCTTATTCAACAACAAATCCATGGAAAAGTAAAAGCTGGATTAGGTTATAAAGAAGTAGCCCCACCATTTAATCAAAACTATATTCCTCCATCTTTAGATGAACCTAGAATCCCCATCTCACAGAAACCTCCAACATAATCATTCAAAGTTGATCCAATCAACTATGATGAAGTTCTGATTGAGGACTTAGTTGAAGAGAGTACTCTGAATATTGTGAAAAACAATGATATTCCTTTGGAAGATCACTTGATCACAATTGAAGGAGTTACTTAACAAAATTCACAAAGTCAGGTGTCCTTGACGACCAATAAAACGACAAAGAAAACAAATGAGTGTGAATGTAACTGCTGTAAGAACACAAAAGGTCATAAGGAAAAAGAAAGGTCTTGGGTTCATATAGATACACGAGGAAATCAAATAAATAGGAACCAATTAAAAATTCAAAAGGGACAACTTCCTAAAAGACCACTTAAAGTGTGTTTTATTTGTGGAAAAGCTAATCACTATGCAAAAATATGCTTTTATAACTTTGAAAATCAAAAGAAAATGCTTCAAAAGCAACACAGGGGGTTGGGGTATACTAGCAAGGTTGAAAATCATGAAAAAACTGCTTCAAAAACCAAATCTGTACTTGAAAGAAAACCTGCCTTGAACAGTAGTAATGGAGTTAATACTGTAAGGAATAACTATGTTAATACTGCATCGGGTAGCAGAGGTGTTAACAAAAAATCTTTTAACAACAGTAGAAATAGGATTAATACTGCTAAACAAAGTTTTGTTAATACTGCACGTGTTAATACTGTTAAACATAATGGTGTTAATACTGAAAGTGTTAATACTGCAAAACGTAACTCTGTTACACTGCAAGTGTTACTACTGTAAAACAAAATTCTGTTAAACCAGTATCTGTTCCTACTGTTAAACCAAAGCCTGTTCATACTGCACACGTTTCAAAAGCTAAATCCATTAAACAAGTATGGCAACCAAAAATTAAAGTAACTCAACCACCTACTCCACCTGATTTCTCAAAATTAGTCCAAAGGAAGGTGAGTTACTTTGATGAAATGGGAAAACTCAAGTCAACTTTGGCTTGGGTCCCCACCGGAAACTAATTCCTTGTTTACGTGCAGGTTCAGCCAACAAAAGATGAAGAGGGCAGTTGGCATGTAGATAGTGGCTGTTCCAGGCACATGACAGGCAACATCTCTTGCCTCCAAAACTTTGAGAAATTCAATGGAGGGTATGTTGCCTTTGGAGGAAATCCAAAAGGAGGGAAAATCACTGGGAAAGGCACTGTTAGCAATGGAAGAATCAGCTTCAAGGATGTCTTCTATGTGCAATAGCTACAATACAATCTGCTTAGTATATCACAAGTTTGTGATCAAAAGAACACTACCATCTTCACTGCATCTGAATGCTTAATAGTGGAGAATGGATATGTCATAGATGAGAGCAAGGTTCTACTCAGAACACCAAGGAAAGACAACGTCTACTGCTTTGATATGTCCAAGGTTCAACCAACTGGAGAGGAAGCATGCTTTGTATCTAAAGCAACTTTGGATGAATCCACTCTTTGGCACAGGAGGATATGTCACATGAATCTCAAGAATATCAATGAGCTGGTGAAATCCAATCTAGTCAGAGGTCTCCCTAACAAGCAATTCACTCTAGATGACAATTGTGTGGCATGTTTGAAGGGAAAGCAACACAAATCTTCTCACAAGACCAAGGAAATCAACACCATCTATACTCCTTTACATCTGCTTCACATGGATCTCTTTGGACCCACCAATGTAAAGAGTATAGCCAAGAAGTCATATCGCCTTCTTATCACTGATGAATACACAAGGTATACATGGGTGTAGTTTCTTGCCACCAAATATGAAACCAGTCAGCTCCTCATCTCCTTTATCACCAAAGTGGAACATCAAATTAATCTAAAGGTAAAGAAGATCAGATGTGACAATGGGAATGAGTTCAAGAATCAAGTGATGAATGAATTCTGTGAGAAGAAGGGAATAGAAAGACAATTCAGTGCTGCCAGAACTCCACAACAAAATGGAGTAGATGAAAGAAGAAATAGGACCCTCATTGAAGCTGCTAGAAGTATGTTGGAAGACTCCAACTTACCTATTTTATTTTGGGCAGAGGCAGTTAATACTGCTTGCTATGTGCAGAATAGAGTTCTATTGGTTAAGTCCCAAAACAAGACTCCTTATGAGCTTCTACATAAGAGACAACCATTGATCAGTTTCTTAAGAGCTTTTGGATGTCTGTGTACAGTTCTTAACTCAAAGGACCACCTTGGTAAGTTTGAGAGCAAAGAAGATGTTGCTATTTTGTTGGATATTCATCACAGAGCAAAGCCTATCGTGTTTACAATCATAAGACTAGTATTATTGAAGAAAGTGCCAATCTATCCTTCAATGAAAGTACCCCCAACACTAAGGATCAAGGACCAAATTGGGTCTTTGACTTTGATGCTTTAACCAAATCATTGGACTTCAAATTTGATTTCCAACAATCAACTTCTGTTCCTACTGCTCCTATTCCTACTGCTTTTATTCCTACTGCTCCAATTTCTACTGACCCTGTTTCTACTGCAACACCTAAAGTAATTGGTGCTGAACGACTGGATGTCATGGAGTATGTTTATTTTCCTGTCTCTCAAGAAGATCCTCTCCAACTTTATGAGACAGTAGAAAAGGTAATTGAAGAGGAGGATCTACCAAAGGTTCCCAATAATAGAAGCAACTTTACTGATGGGAATGCAGCTCTCCCAATCCAGAAACTCCACTCTCTACCACAGAACCAGTCCTAAGATCAAATGGTGTACCTCACCTGGTAGAAGATGATGCTAATGGAGTTGAGTACATGGTAGTTGATGAGCCTGAAGATGAAGAAGTATTTACACCCAAGAGTTCTGGTTCTTCATCTTTTGAAACTGCCTAACCAGACCTTAATGACACTAACTTGGAACCTTCAGCTAGGGTGGAAAAATTTCCTACGTCCAGAATTCATAAGAACCATCCTCCATCTCAAATGTTGGGTGATTATGAAATTCCAATGCAAACAAGAAGCCAACTTAGGCAACAGAAGGAACCTCATATGGACATAAACACTTACCTGTATGCTTGTTTTCTCTCACAACTTGAACCAAAGAGAATACAAGAAGCTCTTCTAGATCCACACAGGATTGAAGCCTGTCAGGAAGAACTTCTCCAGTTCAAAATACAAGATGTATGGAAGTTGGTTCCATTACCAAGAGGAAAGAAGGTAATAGGCACAAGATGGATTTTAGAAACAAGAAAGATGAAAGAGGAATAGTGATCAAGAACAAAGCTAGACTGGTAGCTTAGGGGTACAATCAAGAGGAAGGTATAGAGTATGAAGAAGTTTTTGCTCCAGGAGCAAGAATAGAAGCCATAAGACTCTTCCTTGCCTATGCATCTTTCATGGGATTCAAAGTTTTTCAAATGGATGTGAAGAGTGCTTTCCTCTATGGAGTGATAGAAGAGGAGGTGTATGTGAGATAGCCACCAGGCTTTGAGGACCCACAACATCCACACTTGGTATACAAATTGGACAAAGCCCTGTATGGCCTTCGTCAAGCACCAAGAGCATGGTATGACACCTTATCTGACTATCTTCTGAAGAACAACTTTCAAAGAGGTACCATAGAGAAGACTCTTTTCTTCAAGAAGTCTCAATCTGACATCCTACTTGTCCAAATTTATGTGGATTATCTTTGGATCCACCAAAGATGCTCTGTGTGGAGAGTTTGAACAACTGATGCATACTAAGTTCAAAATGAGTTCAATGGGTGAACTAACTTTCTTTTTGGGTCTCAAAGTCAAGCAGAAGCCTGACGGTTTGTTCATCAGTCAGTCCAAATATGTGAAGGATATTCTCACCAAATTTGGATACTTAGAGGCAAAGATTGCAAGCACTCCTGTGGAGACTCACAAACAATTGACTGTAGATCTTGACGGAGAGGATGTAGACATTCACAACTACAGGTCCATGATTGGCTCACTAATGTACCTCACAACTTCAAGACCTGACATCATGTTTGGAGTATGTGTGTGTGTAAGGTATCAAACCAAGACAAAGATGCCCCATCTTGTGAAAACTGATAATATGATAATAACGAAACAGTACCGAAACACAAAATCACTCAATCTTCTTATTAAGATCAATAACGGAACAATATTAAGACTTACAAAACAAATACTCAACCAATCAATTGACTGTAAACAATATTGAATACTAAATTAGAGTTACAAAATGACACTCTAATTATATATTTAGAGAGAAAATACAGTGTAGAGAGATAGACAACAAATGAGAATAAGCAAACGACCTAGCGACTGTAAAGGAGGATTACATACTAGATAGTTACACAAACACCCTTGAACTTTGCTTTAAGTGACCTCCTAGACCTTCAGCTTCCAAGCCTCAACTTTTAGAATAAAACAACACCAATCTTTCATTAATTGACACTTTCAGTCCCTTGACATTAACTGCACAAAACCGAACTAAGTTAAGACGTTATTTATTCAAGTTAGGACTGCGTTCGTTCATGTCTTTTGAACATCCTCCCTCAGTCCTAACTTTAAAGGTATTATATAGCCCCAACTTGTTACACAAATAGTTGTGTTGAGTAAGAGGAAGTCCCTTTGTAAAGATGTCGGCAAGTTGCTCATTTGACTCGATTTTAATTAACTTCAGTATCCCATAACAGACCTTTTCACGTACTATGTGCAAATCTATCTTAAAATGCTTAGTCCGCTCATGGAATACATGCTTATTCGCATTCATCATTGCGGCTTTGTTATCGCAGTAGAAATCAACATGGGTTAAATCCCTTATTTTCATATCATGCAACAAGTTTATTAACCACAAGGTTTCACAAGTAGCAGCAGCCATGGCTCGGTACTCTACTTCAGCAAAAGACCTGGAGACCGTTGGCTGCTTTTTACTTTTCCACGACACAATAGAATTTCCAATGTACCAGTAACAGAGCGTCTAGAAATTTTAAATTTGCCCCAGTCAGAATCAACATACACAGATAATTTAACACTATTAGACCCATATAACTGAATTCCTTGACCAGGAGCAGTTTTAAGGTATCTAAGTACCCTAAGTGCTAAATTAAAATGCTGCTGAGTAGGAGCATGCATAAACTGAGACATATTTTGCACAACAAAACTAATGTCTGGTATGGTAAGTGTTAAGTATATTAATTTCCCAACAAGCTCTTGATACACATAAATGTTGTTCAACAAATCACTAGATTTACTACCCACTTTGTCAAACAAAACATGAACATTTGCATCTAATAGGGTAGTAGAAGGTTTGCAACCTAACAACCCAAATTCATGTAGTAATTCAAGACAGTACTTTCTTTGAGATAAACAAACACCCAAATCAGTTTCAAGTAATTCAATTCCAAGAAAGTATTTTAAGACACCAAGATCCTTAATCATAAATTTAGAATTAAGAAACCATTTTACAACATCAATTTCCTCAATAGAATTACCAGTTATGATAATATCATCCACATAGACTAACAACATAACATGAATATCATCTTTGGTCAACACATAAAGCGAGTAATCAGATTTACTTTGGACAAAACCGTATTCACATAAACTGGCCGTTAATTTTTCGTTCCATTTTCTAGGGGCTTGTTTAAGACCATATAATGACTTTTTCAGTTTACAAACACGATTATCAGACTTATCAAAATACCCTTAAGGAAAAGACATGTAAACATCCTCATCCAGATCCCCATATAGGAAAGCATTATTGACATCAAGTTGAAATAAAGACCATTTGTTACAAACATCTATAGTAATCATGCATCTAACAGTAACCATTTTCACAACTGGAGAAAATGTTTCCTCATAATTAATGCCATATTTTTGGCTAAATCCCCTAGCAACTAACCGGGCCTTATACCTCTCTATTTCACCTGAAGTCTTATATTTAATCCTAAAAAGCCATTTACAGTCAACAATATTTTTATTAAATGGTTTTTCAGTAACCTCCCAAGTATTATTTCTAAGTAATGCCTCCATTTCAGTGTTCATGGCATTTATCCAGTTAGGATCTAAACATGCTTCTCTAAACGACTTGGGCTCAATACTTTTATTCAAGTTAGCAACAAAACAAGCAACATCATATTTTAGCCAAGCATAACTAACTACCTTATCAACTCCATATTTGTGTTTCCCCCATAAAACATAGTCATCCCACTTTCTAGGAACATTTGTTTTTCTTGAAGACTTTCTAGAATTAGCAGGTTCATTAATCAAGTTTTCATCAATATTTTGAAAAATGTTGCCCTCAGGGATAACTGTGTTTTCATCAAATTATGTTGCAATGGTATTCTCCTCCACAACAGTTTCATTTATAGGAGCTGAGTCATTAAAATTGTCAAGAGAGGACGAATCGGAGCCACTACCATCATCATCAGTACCCATCCCTTCATCATCGGGACTTTTAGAAAGTTGGTTATACATGCTATCAAAAAAATTTAAAGTGTTTGTAGTGGTCTGGGCTTGAAGGTTTAGATGATCATCATTAGTGGATTTAAAAGGGAACATATTTTCATAGAATTTTACATCTCTAGAAAACAATACACACTTCTGATCAAAACTATACAATTTATAGCCTTTCTTAGAATTAGAATAGCCAATAAAAGCACATTTAAGAGACCTACTACTAAACTTATCAGTATTATTTAGCACAGTTGCATAAGCAAGACAACCAAAACTCCTAAGATGGGACAGATTAGGTTTGCGGTCATAAACATATTCATTAGGGGGATTTGCCATTTAACACAGATGAGGGAGTCTTGTTCATAAGATAGGTAGCAGTTAGAACACACGCAGGCCACATATAAAGGGGAATGCCCCCTTGAAACATAAGAGATCTAGATACATTTAACAAATGTCTATGTTTCCTCTCAGCTATACCATTTTGTTGTGGTGTATATGCACAACTAGTTTGATGGACAATGCCATTTTGATTAAAGAAATAAGCCAGCTTGTTATTGACAAATTCAGTACCATTATCACTTCTAAAAACTTTAATAGTTTTAGGAAACTAGTTTTTAATCAAATTATAAAATTCAAGAATATTGTTAAAAACCTCATCTTTGCTTTTAAGCATATACAACCACACAACCCTAGAGTAATCATCGACAACAGTTAAAAAATATCTGAAACCTTCCTTGCTAGTAACTTTATAAGGACCCACAAATCCAGATGAACCAAGACTCCCAAGTGACTGGATTTATGGTCACTTAGAGGAAAGGGTTGTCGGGTTTGCTTGGCCTTATGACAAACATCACAAGGTACGGTTTCAACACTTTCTACAATATTTAAGGAGGATTTTAGAACATTTAAGACTTGATCAGAAGGGTGACCAAGTCTATTATGCCACAAATCAAACGATAAACAATTAAGCACATTATTAACAGAGGCACAATTATCGTTACTAACCATATTAAAATAATACAAACCATCAGAAACACTACCGGTCCTCAGGGTATTCTTTAGAGTTGAGTCCCTGAATAAAGCAATTGTGTTTATTAAACACAACAGAAAGGTTACTATCCTTAGCCAACTTAAAAACAGATAGTAAGTTTACATTATATTCTGGAACTACTAAGACATCATAAAGAACAATGTGATTATTGAGTTTTAAATTTCCAATTTTAACTATTTTTGCATCAGTTCCATTTTGGATGTCCTACTTTTAGGTTTAAACCAACAATATCTACAACACTATCAAGATATTCATCTGATAGTTTCATATGCTGGTTTGCTCCTGAATCTAGGATCCACCCATTATGAAACTTAATAGGATTTAGGCGAGAGTTAGAACAAATTTTTTTTTGAAAATTGGAATTGAAGAACACATTGTTGTTTTGAAAACAATTACCTGCCATATTGCCATGAACACCCCCTGGGACTGACTTGTCTCCGATAAGTTATAAAATTCTATCCATTTGGTCACTAGTAAAGGACATAGAACCACTAGAAGCCACATTGTTATTGTTAAACTTACTTTTAAAACCCTTTTTCTAGCCTGGAGGATAACCAACTATCTCATAGCATCTCTCAATTGTGTGCCCAATCATACCACATTTAGTGCAAGTTAAGTTTGGATTAGGACCTCTCTTCTCAAACTTTTTATTGAAATTATTATTCCCATTAAAATTCTTATTAGTGTCAAATGTTTTTGCCATAAAAACATTGTTTTGGCCTTTGTTTAAAGAAGATTGAGAAGAACCTCGATGACATTCTTCTCTAGACACAATAGAAAATGCGGTTTTAACAGATGGAAAAGGGTCTGTTGTTAAAATGTTACTACGTATGAGAGAGTAGTTGTCATCCAGGCCCATCAAAAATTGCATCAGTTTAATCAAATTATTATGATCACAGAACAATTTAGCACCAGCACATGAACAGACAGGAAGTTTAACTAATGAGTCAAATTGTTTCCACAAGGAATTAAGTTTATGATAATAGTCAGAAATAGAGCTACCACTTTGAGTTAAACTATTAATCTTATGATGTAGATTATATGTGATAGAACCATCTATTTTATGATACGTTTCTTTTAATTCATTCCAAACCACATAAGCAGAGGTAGAAAACACTTGACCCAAATAAAGTTCCTCGGAAATAGAGCTAAGAATCCAAGTAAGAACAACATAATTGCATCTATCATATTGTCTACTTAAAACAGCATCTGACACATTCTTTTTTAGACTACCATCAATGAACCCAGTTTTATTTTTAGTTTGTAAAGCAAGTAGCATAGCACAACTCCACACATTATAGTTTTCCGTACCTTTTAGTTTAAAGGTAATCAAGGAAGTGGTGTTAGTGTCACTAGCATGCATAAATAAAGGATCACTAAAGTCCATGTTATTAGCTTGGGTCATTTTAATCTCACCACTAGCACCAGATTTATCAGCACTCATTTAAGCAGACAAAAAACACTCAAAAACAATCAAACAATAGCCAATAAACAAACAACAACCACCACAATAGAAAACAAAAAAAATGAAACAAAAGACCTAAAAATCACAAAGTGTATTGCACCCTATACTGTTCGATTTAGTGGTCTACTAAGCAGGGGCTCAACAGTGTGATTTCTCTTCTACCAAGAAAGAGTTAGCACAGTGTATAGTAATTAACCAACAATAACCAAACAGTTCACAACCAAAACAACTACCACCAGGCACAAACCTCTGGCACCACAATCAATCACAATCAACCAACCAGAAAAATAGTAACAAATTAAGGAGGAAGGGAGAGAGGACTTACAGTGGGAGCAAGGAGCACCAACAACAATAATACAACAAATAAAAAGGGAAATAAAAGAATAATACAAACCAACAAATAAAAACAGAATAAAACAAAAAAAAAAACGACAAAAAAGAATTAATAGCAGCGGAAGAAGTCGTCACCCACACCGGCGAATCTGGAACAACCAAGAACACCACATCTAGCCTGAACAGACTTGATTAAGATCACAAACAGAAACCAAAACCCTAGATCCACCAGATCTATACAATAACCAACCACAAACCACTAGATCCACCGGATCTACACCGCAAAAAACCATAAACCAGTAGATCCACCGGATCTAAACCGCAAGCAACCACAAATCAATAGATCCAACCAATCAACCTCAAGATCCAAACGGATCTATACCGAAAACAATACTAAATCCTAGATCTGAACAAATAACCTCAAGATCCAACAGTTTCAGCCAACTAAACTCACGATCCAGAATCTCCTAGATCTAAGCAAAACAGATCTCAATCAATAATATCCAGAGCACCTCGGTGCTCTGATACCATGTGAAAACTGATAATATGATAATAACGAAACAATACCGAAACACAAAATCACTCAATCTTCTTATTAAGATCAATAACGGAACAATATTAAGACTTACAAGACAAATACTCAACCAATCAATTGATTGTAAACAATATTGAATACTAAATTAGAGTTACAAAATGAAACTCTAATTATATATTTAGAGAGAAAATACAGTGTAGAGAGATAGACAACAAATGAGAATAAGCAAACGACCTAGCGGTTGTAAAGGAGGATTATATACTACATAGTTACACAAACACCCTTGAACTTTGCGTTAAATGACCTCCTAGACCTTCAGCTTCCAAGCCTCAACTTTTAGAATAAAACATCACCAATCTTTCATTAATTGACACTTTCAGTCCCTTGACATTAACTGCACAAAACCAAACTAAGTTAAGACGTTATTTATTCAAGTTAGGACTGCGTTCGTTAATGTCTTTTGAACACATCTTCATGCAGTCAAAAGAATATTCAGATACTTGAAGGGCAAACCTACCTTAGGTTTATGGTATCCTAAAGACTCATCTTTTAAATTAATTGCTTATACTGACAATGATTATGGTGGTGAAAGTTTAGACAGCAAATCTACTACATGAGGATGTCAATTCCTAGGATCAAGGTTGGTGTCTTGGCAGTGCAAGAAGCAGACAACAATTTTCACTTCCTCAACAGAAGCTGAATACATAGCTGCATCAAGTTGATGTGCTCAAGTCTCGTGGATACAAAATCAGATGATAGACTATGGGTATGCCTTCATCAACACTCCAATTTACATAGACAACAAGAGCACAATAAGCATCATCAACAATCCCGTGAAGCACTCCAAGACAAAGCACATTGAGATAAGATACCATTTTATAAGAGATTGTAATGAAAAGAAATTAATATATGTTGAAAATGTTCATACTGATAATCAGTTTGCTGATCTTCTCACAAAAGCTTTTGACGTGGGAAGATACATTCTTGATTACCAGTATTGGCGAGATCAACATGGATTAAAATATATAATTTGGTCACTTAAAATCTCAAAGTCCCTTCGAGCAAAGCAGTAGTAACCTTAACAAATCCAGTGCCTTACTTATTAGTATTGTACTATGTTACTACTGCAAAAGTAACAAAATCTTTTGATGTGGGAAGATACATTCTTGATTACCAGTATTGGCGAGATCAACATGGATTAAAATATATAATTTGGTCACTTAAAATCTCAAAGTCCCTTCGAGCAAAGCAGTAGTAACCTTAACAAATCCAGTGCCTTACTTATTAGTATTGTATTATGTTACTACTGCAAAAGTAACAGTAGCAATAAATTTTGGCCAAAGTATTATTAGTACGACAAGTATTTCTATTACTATGGGAAGGTTTCACTACTACTGCCCATAGTGATGTTAATAATGCTTGAATGGTTAATACTGCTAGTAATTTCATTACTACGGGACCTCTGGTTAATACTGGAATTAATGTATATTACTACTTCCAGACCGGTTAATACGGCCCGTTGGTATCATTACTACTGTAATTAACCTAATTACTACGGCCTGATTTGTTAATACTGCAACGATTAGTACTGCAAATTTTTCTTAATTAATAAGATTACTCTGTTAATACTGCGTTGACAAGTCAAATCTCAAGTTGTTACAATAGTAAGCGTATAAATAGGGTTTAATTATAATCTTTCACTTAATTAAACTTCTCAACTCAAGAACCCTAATTTTCAAAAGTTACTGTTGCAACTCTAAATAAATTTTTGTTCAATCGTTTCACAAAGTCTTTCAATCAAAAAACAATGGCAGAACTACAACTCTTTGACAGCCACAATCTAGTTGCCTGCTTTAACAAGAACAAAGAAAACACATATTTTATCCTATCATTGATTTCTTGAAAGAATCCCACATTAAGTTTGCTCTAACCGTAAGCCCATAAATACATGAAGAACACATTAGAGCGTTCTGGGAAACTGGTGTGGTTTCTTTAGAACAAGAAGTACCGGTGATCAATGCTACAGTTTATGGTAGAAAGGTCACAATTTCAGAAGCCACTCTCAGAACACATATTCAACTCCAGGATGGAGAAGGTATAAGTACTCTACCTACTGAAAGTGTTTTTATAAAATTTCAAAGGATGGGGTATGAGGGGAAATTAAACACAACAACTTTTCAAAAAGGACTGTTTTCCCCTCAATGGAAGTTTCTACTCCATACCATTCAACAATGTCTTTCTCAAAAGAGAACAGGCTGGAAGGAAGCAAGTTGTTCCTTGGCTACTGCCATGGTTTGTCTTGCCAGATCTTTAACTTTTCCAAACTTATTTTTGATGGAATGCTTTGGAACTTGGGACATCCTACACAACTTTTTTTGATGTACCCAGTATTCCTACAACATATTTTGAATTGTGAAATCATGGATCTTACAAGATCCCAAACTGTTTTTCCTGCCCACTCTCATGGTAAAAAGGTTTTTGCAAACATGAGAAGGCAAAATAAAGTTTTTTCTAACCATGTTACACCACTATTCTCTACAATGGTGGGGGCAACATTTGCCACATATGAGAGACAAGTTAATTTACCTCTGTCTCAACCCCCATCTGTTCATGTTTCTACTGCAAGTACCTCTGTAGTTCCATCTGCAAGTACTATACCCATTACTACCGAGGGAACTACTGCAGTTTCTACTACAAGTATCCCTCCAGTTACTACTGTGAGCATTCCTCTAGTTATAACTGAAACCAATGTCACCACTATTGTAACAGAGACTGTACACCCACCTGCTTCTACACCTCTTCAAACACCTCCACTAGTTTCTACTTTTACAAGAAAGGCTAAGAGAGTTCCTTAGTCTCTTAAGTCTAAACCTACCCCACTTTCAATTTTTACCACTTCCTTACCTGAACAACCTTCAGGTGAGGATTTTAAATGGGAAACTAATAAGCCATCTCCCAGGCTTACTGAGGTGGTCTCTAAGGAGGGGGATGACCATGTGGGAAGGGCTCAAACTACTGTTACTCTTACTTCTTCTAGTGGAGCACAAGACAGTTTGAACATAACTAAGACCCAACTCACGGCAACACAACCTATTGATGCTGCTTTTGTGGCATCATTAGAAAGTGGTCCTAGGCTCCAAGAGACCTTGGGGGAGGGAACATATTCTGCTGGACAGAAGCCCTCTACATCCTATGATCCACAACCTGTTGGTACCCAACAGGAAAGGAGTGAGGATAGATATAACTATTCCCAAATTGAGTTGCTGGAAATGTGTGCCACTTTTATTGTCAAAATTGACAAACAAGGGGAAGAACTTGCTGAGTTAACAAAATTGGTCCATCAGTTGGTAGAGCAACAAGCAGTACTAACAACTCAGTTGATGAAACCAAAGACAGAAAGCAAGGATGTTGGTACCTCCCCAATCTTGTCCAGTTATTCTACTTCTTCAGATGAAACCCCAGATGATGACAAAAGGGGGGAGAAAGATGATGATATTTTGTCAATGGAAGAAGAAGAAACTGATGCTGAAGTAGTTAAGGGGTAGAAGGAGAGAAAAAGTGATGAGACTGTGGTTACTGCTACATCTGATTAAGAGGAGTAGGTTAATACTGAAAAAGAAAAAGATGTTGAGTTTGAGGTTGAGAAGGAGATAGGTGATGATGAAATTGAGGGGGAGCAGATGACGATTGATGATGATAAAGCTAAGGGGGAGCAAGAAATGGTTAATACCGAAGTTGCAAAGAACCAAGATGAAGAAGTTGTTACTACTGTGACCATTTCTACCGAAGTTCCAGTTTATACTGAAGTTCCAGTTTCTACTGCTCCAGTTTCTACGGCTGTTAATACTGAAGCTCCAGTGTCTATTGAAGCTCCAGTTTCTACTGTTGGTATCTCTGTTTCTACTGAAGCTCAAGTTCCATCTGTATCTATTCCTATTGGAGAAGCTCCTACTGTTGTCTTCTCTGAAGCTCCTACAACCATTTTCACAGAAGATACAATAGTTAAAACTGTTCCTACAATTGTTCCTACTTCAGAAGCAACTATTGTTACTTTTGCAGCATCCACTCAAGCTATTGATGATCAAGCAGCTGCTGCAGAGCTTCTGAAATTGGAAAGAAGCAATATAATTGAATAGATAAAGAAGGAGCAAGCTTCCAGGCCAAAGGAAAAAGGAGTTTCAATTCCTACTCAAGCTGATAGAACAAGAATGGTAGAAGGAGTTGACTTCATTACTGATCCATCTTCACTTTTAGGTGTTGTACCAATCATTCCTCCTCATACCACTTATATTCCCAGTTCCAGACAACCAGTTGAGCCAATTGATAAAGCAAAGGGAAAGAAGATTGTGGTAGAGGAAAGCAAGAAGGATAAGGAGAAGAAAAGGAAGGAGAGGGAAGAAAAGATGGTCGAGTTAGCTGGTTTCCAACTAGCAGCTGAAGAATTAGATGTTGGTACTGATCTAGATACCATAAGAGAAGTTCACACCAAACTTCAACAAGCTGAAATGGATAAAATCAAGAGGTTGGAACAAGATCACTTGTTTTTATTGGCTGAGCATGAGAGGAATCTAGCCAGAATAAGAAAACAAGAAGAAGCTGAGAAGAAAAAGAAGGTGGTTAAGAAACAATCCACACAGGAAAAGCTGGCAGATGACAAGCAGAAGTTCATGAGTTATCTAAAATCAGAGGGCTATAGTGGTAAATCATTGGGTCCAATGAAAATGGGAAATCTGCTTGCCCTGGTGGAAAAAGAGAAGAAGAAGGATAGCTTGAAGAAGATCCAACTGACCAAAAAGCAAAATCAAGAACAATATGAGTTGGAAAGAGCAATGAAACAACTCAAGAAACTGGTAGGGTGATGTATGATGCCCAAGGTAATGAAATCCACAAAATCCTTTTGCTCCAGCAAAGTCAAGTTAGCCAGAGCAATTGAAGAGGAAGAAGTCTCATGCAACTAGAGTGCCAAGTAAAAGACCAAGACAAGGTGAAGTTGCTATTGCTTCTACCATTGCTGCTGAAAGAAGTTCCAATGTATCTGCACCTACTGCAACAGATCAAGTCAAGGCCAAAGTTGAAGAAAAGGAGGGTGATATTGAGATATCTAAAGATGACTGCTCATCTTTGATAGTGCATGAAGAAGGGTTATACATTGAACCTCTTGTTGTGGAGTTGCTAGAGATTATTGACTGGAAGTTCTATAGAGGACCAAACAAGACAATATATGTAGTAACAAGATCAGAAAACACGAAATATGTGATACCAACCTTTTACAGAATGATAAGAGATTTTTCAAGGGAAGACATTCAGAGACTATATGATATTGGTATTAGGAAGTATTCTTAATCAAGAGGAGAATGTTCTGGTACTGATATGGCAATGGATTGGCTAAATGGAATGTTCAACCCTGAAGAGAAGATGGTAAGCACAATGTTCAAAAAGGGAGGTGTTAATAATCCTGTAATCAACTGGTATATCTATGAAAGAAGTGGAGTTCATTCTATAGTCAGAAGACATGGAGCAATGCAATTCTACCTTGTTGAAAAAAGATATGATTTGGGATTAAGAACACTTCAAAAGCTTATATCAGTTAGACTACACGGTGTAAGAATTTCTAGGATGGCACATGAACTGGTGTGGAGGATTATGAGTCAAATGAATGAAGAACCGAAGAAACAAGTAGAAGAGAAGGATGCCAAATGAAAAGAAGAGTGATAGTATTTTGTAATCTAAAAATAGTTAACTTTTGTTGAAAAACTTGTACTTTAATAAATAATAAAAGTTCAAGTTAGGGGGAGATTGTCGGGATTAAAGCTTAGTTAAAATAGTTTTAGTCTTATCAATACTGCTGGATAATACTGTTTCATTGCTACTGCATGAAGACTAGTAATACTGCAAGAAGACAGTTACTACGGTTGAAGACAAGCATTCAAGTTACTACTGCTGATTACTACGGAAGATACTAATTAATACGGCCTGTAGCTATTTCTACTACTTGAAGATAGTTATAGAATTATCTTATTCCGCAAGTTTAGCAATTCTAATTAGAATAGAATTGTAATTGTATTTAGATGTTTCCTATTATAGATAGGTTTAGCCTCAAGGTCTATATATATAGATCCTTGTAAACAGAAAAACACGTGTATTGATTTATATTATTTCAATATATTGAGGCTTAATATTCGAAAAACATTATTGTTCTTCATTGTTCGTTGTTATTCATATTATACAACATTTGTTTGATCGTCAAACTTGTACTATCAAGGTGTTCATCCGCTGCTGAACTTCCTTGATAATCAAGATCTTGGTTTAATCATACTTTGGGTTTACATAACCTAAACGATCATGACATATAGCTTAAATAATATTGACATTTAGATGTTACAAGTTAGACATCAGTTTTCTCTTATAGTCGTTCTAATCGTGTATAAATGCCGTGTTGTATACACAAATACTTTATAAATTTATTACTTGGTATACGAGCCTAACTGGCCTAAACCTTGTCAGAATTTCAGTACATCGTTCCAACTTTTGTCGAAAACATATTTGTTGGAATCCTATTATCCGGGGACAACGCACCCTAATTCTAATGTTTGTTTTTGATCAAGGCTTCTGTTCTCTTGTTCCTGTTTACTATATATTCTGTTTTTTTTGCCTTTTGGTCGAGATCCGGCTTACACAACGTACCTTGTTCATGGACGGAGTGTAAAGATGTAGAGAAAACCATGTTCCCTCTCCCCAGTCGTAGTCGGAGGTTCATGAAAGCTCGTAGGGGTGTTATTCGGGTCAACCCGACCCTGATAACATTTTTCGGGTCGGGCCGATTCAGGTTTGGCTAAAAACAATTTGACCCTAACCAGACCCTATTAAGAGTTCGGGTTTAAGTTTCCGGGTCTATATTAGGTGAGGTTCAAGTGGGTCGGGTGCATCCGGGTCCGAGTCATGATGTACAAAAAAAAATCGAATTTTTTTTTGCGAATTTCTATTGTTTCAGGAATAAAAAGAAAGATATATATATGAAAGAGTTAATTACAAAAATCGTCCCTAAGGTTTGTCTCAAATTACGGATTTCGTCCCTAAATTTAAAAAGTAACATAAATCATCCACTTTTAGAAACTAATTACCTTTTTCGTCCCTAAGATTTGCTCCGATTACGAATTTTGTCCCTAAAGTATGTCCTCAATTACGGATTTGGTCCCTAAGGTTTGCCCCAATTACGGGTGTAAATTAGAAATTAGGGACGAAAAGCGTAATTAATTTCTAAACTTGGACGATTTATGCAACTTTTTAAACTTATGGACGCAATCCATAATTTTGGGTAAACCATAAGAACGATTTATGTAATTAACTCTATATGAAATAACCTAGAACTCTAACTATGAATGATAGCCTATTTGTAAAGCCTTGTCTAAGAAACTGGGTTCAAATGCCATCCACAACATTTGTAGGTTTAATATATATTTTGTAGCTTTATTTAAAAAAAAATAATTAAATAAGAAAAAAAAAAGAAAAAGAACCTTAATTTCGGGTTTAATGGGATTTAAAAAAAAACAAATGAATCCATATTAACGTGAAAAAGTGATAAAGAAATAAAGTCTGGGATTATTATTAAAAGTTGGGTTTATTACATGTTGGGTCTAATCGATTATTCGGGTCTAAACCCGAAATATTTCGAATGCTAAACCCGAGTTCTAACTCTTATAGGATTCAAGTTGTCTCGGGTCAACCTGACAGACCCAATTAGCTTGTAAAACCTGATAACCCGACCTTATTTCCTAATTTCGAGTCCAAGTCTGGTCTGGTCGGACGAGTAATTATACCACCCCTAATTGTTCATTGTTGGATATGAAATCTAAAAGTAATTATGATGGTTTGGTGAAGATATAGGAAAACTAGTACATGCAAAACTCAAAGGTGACCAAATGGAACACATTCTCTAACAAAATGTAAATCTATCGTTACATGTTTGGTTTGTTGGTGTTTTACCGAGTTAAACGCTAAGTAGACGGAAGTGACATATTATCTTTCCATTTTTGTCATTTCTATAAGAGTGAATTGCATTTTTTTTTGTCTCACTTGACTTTTTAATTCGTCGATTTCGTCCCAAAATTTTTTTTTTCTGCAATTTTTGTCCCAAGATGTTATTTTTCATTTTTTTTGTACTTCCGTCTAATTTTCGTTAGTTTTGTCTGTTAAATCCAAGCATGTACAACACATGTGAAAACATTTTCGTGGTTTTACTAAAAAGTCAACACCTATTTAAAACCCCCACCTAAAAGAAAAGTCCATCACAAATTCACAACACCTCTCTCTTTGAGTCTTTCTTATTGATCTCCTCTCTCCTCGTCACTCTATCTCCTCCGTACACTCTCTCCATCTTCATCCCTCAATCACTCAATCTCATCTATTTCTTTGTCGTCTGACGCCGACATCCACCACCACAAGTTACTGATGCCGACAACAAATAGGACTTACTGATGCCAAAATCAACACCATTGACGAAACACACATAAATTTGTGATTTTTTAAGCCCTAAAATAATGAAATCCAATTAGATCTAAAAAAATAAAACACTTGGGTGTGTGTGTCGTCATATGTCGTCATACGATTGACGTGCTCATGATTTGAGTACGAATATCTTTGTGACCGGGAGACATTATCGAAGTTGTGACCGGAGACGTGATCGGAGTTGTGAATCCGGTAAACTCCATACATATTAATGAAATTGTGAGATTTTTTTTTTTAATATGAATTGAAGATTGATGTATTTGATTGTATATTTATTGAATTTGATTAAACTGGAATGAATTTATTGAATTTGTTTTAAGTTTGGGAACAAGATATGAAACGAAAAAGAAAAGGATATGGTAACAAGAAAAAAGTGTATATATCTTATATTTAATAGTATGAAACCCGCGCCATGCAGCGGAAAAGAAAAATTATATTCGGAAAAATTATGGTGACGGTTTATGGTAGTTTCTCATTCGTCTCAAGATAAATAATAATTATTGTTCGAGTCGTTCGGGCACTCGGAGCATAAAAATAATTATGTGGTAAGAGTTTCTTATTCAGTCTTTCAAACCAGAAAATGAATTATACGCTAATCGTTAATGGTGGTTTGCCCCTTCGGGCCATTATTTTATTTATTTATATGCGCTAATGATTTTTGTTAGTGTCTTTTTTCACGATTAATATTTTGAGTGTAATAGTTTATGATTTGCTCATTCGATCTTCAAATTCATTCTCTTCATATATTTCACATACATGATTTTCTCGTTCGATCGTTTGAACTATAAAATATTATTTATATGTTGTGTCTAATAGTTTCTGGTTTGAACCGTGTTCCATTAAAGAAAGCATTGTCGTTAAAAATGAGTGGTAATATATCGCTGAATGACCATAATCATATTGTATTGAATAGTTTCGAATCTAATGTTGCGACTATATTTTACGTGTAATAGTTTTTTAGTGGCCTTTTGACTCATATATCCACTACGCAGTAAAAGCTTTAGGTCATCCATCATCTTCGGGCTATAAAAACAATTATTCGGTTGCGATTGCAAATCCAGATCTTTGAACATAACAAGTTATTATATGCGAAACTTAATAACTAAAAATTTAACTCACATTTTAGATATGACAATGATGTAAGAATTTTTTGGTATTGAAATTTTTTGTAAAAAATATTGGGTAAATTAATTGTAATTTAATTTAGTGGAGCGTAAATAATGAAAAGTAAAGAAAGTGAGTTGAAAGAAAGGAAAGTGAGTTGAAAAAATAAAATTTATTTAGATGGTAAATAAGGGGCATTTTAGTCTTTCCTTCTTAAATTTCAACTTTAAGAATTTAACATCAAATGTTTTGTAGATAGTATAGATTAAGTGGGCATTTCAATTCTTTCTTTTATGTTTTTATTTTTTTTTATTTTTATAATGTTTATAATATTTGATGATGATGAGGTTAATACATTGAATACTTCATTGTTTTAGGTTTAATTTGTTTTTGGATGAATATTTGAAGAAGAAGCTCGGGGTTGAGGATAGAAAGTAAATAGAAAGATGAAAAATAAAAAGTAAATAGAAAGGGTAATTTGGTCATTTCAATCATCCAACCGTCATTTAACGAACAAAACTAACAAAAATTAGACGGAAGGAAAAAAAAAAGATGAAAATAACATCTTGAAGACAAAAATTGCGGGAAAAAAAGTTTGAAGACGAAATTGATGAATTGGAAAGTCACGAAGGACAGAAAAAATGCAATTTACTCTTTCTATAGCATGGATATCATAGAGGCGTACAATAAGTCCCATCATCAAACCATATATGTGAGAAACGTGAACCGGTATTTTGTGATGTTATCTAGAAATGCTTCGACAAACACCATAATGTGATGTCTATATTGTGATGTCTTCAGATTTATTGGCTTTAGTAATCTTTGTTTTCAGTTGGGTATACGCAGTGGAGGATATATATTCAGTAGCTTCTTATGATTGGGTATTCAAACTAGAGGATATATGTTTAGTAGCTTCTTATGATTTTTCAATGAATAAATATATTTTTGAACTACGCTTGAAGATTGGATATGTAAACCTTAAGTCTTCGACTTTAGATTGCTTATTTAAGTCTGACGGTCTTAGGAGATAGTGAACCTATGTTGACGACTTTTATGTTCGGTCATGGTGAAGTGTCAATGTATATAATGAATACCGAACAGGTTAATTGTCTAAAACTACTATGTATTCTTTTTGTCCTTTCCGTATAATTGTGCTCCTTAACCGGTTATAAGGGTCAATTTTGATTTTCTTTCTAAAATATTCCCCCAAGTTTGTATATAGTTACAAAATTCGTCCTCAATTTAAAAACAATTGTTGATATAGTCCCTCATTTAAACTGTTTTCTTTCACTTTTGGTCCTTAGTCTTTTAAACTTTATAACTCAACTCTGAAATTTTTTAAAATGACCATTTCACCCTTTTACGAGACACAATTGTGGTACCTCAACATTTCTACTACCTTTTATTTTGGTCCCTCATGATCTTAGACTTTTGTATCTTAGGATTTCAATGAAACGTAAACTTAAAGAATATATTATACCAACCTCCCTTGTAGTTAATTTACGATAACGTAAGATATGTTAAAACAAAAAGCCAAATTTGTAACGTTATGGGTAGAATTTTCATCTATGATCATGGATCATGATCATTGCAGGTTAACTCATGACCACAGATCCCAACGGTCTTCATGATCACGGATCACTAACAGGTTCATGATCACTAATGTTTCGTATTATATTCCTGTGTATTTTACTCTTATCTTAGTAGGGATCAGGATTAGTCAATATGAACGTTGAAGACAAGGTCTAAGTCAAGTATAGAAGACTTGATATGAACGTTGAAAAAGCAGTCCTCTAGAGATAATGCAAATCTCAGAACTGGGAAAATCCCGCATATCACGCTAGATTAGTTATTTTCTTGTGACTATATGTAGAGGCAGTGATCGATATAGGAACACACACAATCTGACTGGAATACTCACCTAAAACAACACACAAACGCTTAACATTGATCATTTAAACTCATTATTGTACTTGTTCCTGTTTTATTAATGATATAAGCAAAGGCAAGGGATTATTATCCCTTCCCGAGGTTTTATGTCGGCGATCGAAAAGGATAAGGGCTTTTCTCGTAAACTACTAAGTTCATTTACTATGTATGCATTTCTTCATTGTGTTTTACAAATTATCTTTTGATCACATTTAGATCATCACAACATCTTACCTTGTTTAAATGATTTGATCACGGAATTTATTATAAGTAGTTTTTGGTCAAAACAAGTTGGCGCCCACCGTGGGAAAAGTGGTGCTTTTTCTCATCAAAACTTTGTTAAAAGCTTTACTTAATCAATTTTTGTCAAAAATCTTTACAAAAATGGCATCTCAAGGATAATCGACGTTTGTTTCTTCAACCTATACTACCTCAGGCTCAGTACCAACTTCTACCAAACCCATCGGGTCATCACCCTCATTTCAGAAGCTTGATAACGCTAAGAAAAAGACAGTCTCTGTAGGATCTAGTTTATCTAGATCTAAGGTATCTCCTCCTAACCCTCCAATTGTTACTAATAATGATATTTTGTTCATGTTCACTTAGGTAACAGAGCATTGCAAAAAGATACAGAAGGGAAATGAGAAACTCAAGAATGAGATGGATTGTATTAAAGCTAGGATGACGGATCCTTTCATCCCGAGATCAAGTCCTTTACAAAGGAGGAACTTGAACTTTGATGCTTTCTCTTCAGAAATGTATACATGATATTTCATATCCGTGCAGCAAGATACTCGAGTTCAGACCCCCATAATTGGATCAAGAGCATCTGAACCCATTTATGGAACCAGGAGCTCGACAATGCGAGATCATGAAAATGTTCATGCATCATCGCGTCGAATACCTGACACAGGTAACATGTCAAATAATTATTCTGTTGGTACTAACAATTCTCAGGATCCAAGGATAAGCCCAAGCATGGCCAGGGAGTTGGAGAAACTAAAAGTTATAATCACCAGTGTTCCCGGAGTAGTGCTACCTGTTCCTGAAATGTCTCCATTAGATCACAATGTTTCTAGGTTTGTTTCACTAGACACCAAATATGAAGCTATATGATGGAACTACGAATCCACAGTAACACGTTTCCAAATACAAATAAAGAATGGAGATTATTCCTATCCCGACAAATCTCAAGAAGGCTTATTCAGTTACTTCCTTTTCTCACATGATCAATTTAATTTTTAAATCAGTTTTCTAGCAGTAGAATTTTTGAAAATTTAACAACTGATCTCTTTAGGGTTATCCAATATCAGAACGAGTCTGTTAGGGATTTCATAGGAAGGTTTGGATATGAGGCTCTCGGGATCCAAAACCTGGATATGCCAACCTATGTCCAATATCTTAAGATGGGACTCAAGAGGGATAATCAATTTTACCAAGATCTTATGATGAACCCAATGTAAAAACTTGGTTGAAGCTCGGACCAGAGCCCTCAGGTTCATCAGAGTGGAGGAAGACGTGAGCTTATAGAAGAGAGTAGACTCTTCGTCTTAATCGTCCAAGCAGGAAGGCGGAATCATCCTCTTACAGGACCAATAGGAACAAGCCATATGCGAGAACGGATAACCACATGATAAATGTCGTGGAAGATGATTATCCTAAGATTGTAGACTATTGTTTTTCTAGTTGACAATGCAGGTATAATCTATGTTATGCAAGGGCTGGGATAAGCCAAGGTGGCCAAGGAAGAGTGATGCAAGAACCGACTGGAAGGATAAATACAAATGGTGTGCATTCCATGAGGACTTCGGACATAAAACGAAGAATTGTATTGTGTTGCGAAAGGAAATCAACCATCTATTGAGCAAGGGATACCTAAAAGATCTCTTAGGGAAGAAGAACATGGATCATAACAGAGATCCTGAGAGAAGTCGGGACCTTGGTGATCATCATGATCAACAAAGTATTCCTCAGATACCTAGATCTCCTCCTCCAGATGCAAAGGTAATTAACTTTATAACTGGAAGTTCAGATATCCGTGGTACTTCTCACTCTGCAGCTAAGAGGAATATAAAAGAAGCCAAATCGGAGAACGGATCAAGACTTTCCAGAACCTCTAGTCTAACGGGGAAAACAGTAGTATCGTTCGACGAAGAAGATAATGACGATGTACAAGATCCTCATGATGGCTTGGTCATCACGCTATATGCGGCAAACCATTTTTTCGCATGATCTTGATTGATGGAGGGAGTTCCGTCAATATCATTCGATTGGAGACTTTGAAAAAGATGAACATTCCAGAAATTGAGATCATCACCAAATCCACCGTGTTGGTGGATTTAGTGGCGCTATCAAGAACACGACTGGGGATATCAAGTTACCGGTCTATATAGAGGGAGTAAAGTTTATTCAAAAGTTTTATGTTATCGACTCATTATCTAGTTATAATATTATTTTAGATAGGCCTTGGATTCATGACATGAAGGGTGTGCCATCGACCTACCATCAGTGCGTGAAATTACCAACACCTTGGCGAGTAGTTAAGATCAACAATGATCAACAAGAAGCCATAGATTGCTATACTACATCAATGAAGTCTAAAACCAAATCGGGGAATTCATAGCAAGCACAAAATCAAGAGATCCTGGAGCCAAAGGATGATGAAGTAGAGGAAGTGATCCTAGATGCTATGTTCCGAGAACACAAAGTACTTATTGGAACAAGTATCTATGAGGATCTTAAAGAAGATCTCTTAGCATTTATAAGAAGAAAAAAGTCAACCTTCGCGAGGAAACCGGAGGATATGAAAGGTCTCTAAAAATGTTATAACTCATGATGTGCGAAATCTAGTTTTCCGAAAATAGGCTTTTAACTAGACTACGACACCGGACAGTGTACCCTTGTCTATGTAGTAAAGTTTGGGCAAATTCCGGGTTCGATCACGGGGACTATTTATAATTGAGATAATAGTTTAAAATAACAAGTAACACGTAACAATTTGGGTTTTCTAAATTAACTAAAAGTGACAAGTATCGTTTTGTGATAAATCAAGATATGGGAAAAACACTCGTTTGGATTGGTTTCTAGTTATCCGATTTTCATTTTGGGTTGTTTGGTTGAATTAACTTCTAATGTTATAACACGATTCCTTTCGAATACCGAGCTAACTTTAGACATCTAAAACGAAACACCGTTCCTTTCGAATACGGTAGAAACCTTAAACATCTAAGTCATTAAGCAACAAGTTTATATACTCGACTTAATCTTATAAAACTTCCTTTCGAATAATTTTCTTAGCTAAAATCAAATTCAGTTTACCAAATCATTATATTACCAGTTCCTTTCGAATACTAATAATTTTAGATTAATTATAGACCGATTAACCTTTTCGTAAAACGTCTAATAAGTTATTATAAGTTCATTTCGAATACCTAAAAAATATGTTTGTCACTAACACCTTACTTACGTTTTATATAACATGATTTTGATAATGATATGAACCTAATTACAACTAACATTCAAGTTTTAATCTAAATGTTTGATTACTCGTTAAGATTCCTTTCGAATATCCTAAACCTCAAATCAACTATAGACCGGTTGATTATTTCGTTCAATTCATCAATCAAGTTCTAAAGCTCTTTTCAAATACTAAAGTTCTTAATCAAATCATGAATATAAGTTATCTAACAATATAAAGAATTTAAACCCGAATGGTTCTTCGATTAAGCAAACATAAACATTCAACCTCAAACAAATATCCCAAAAACTCCAATCATCTAATCTAGTTTCCAATCCAAACAAGTATTATTTAACTACTCACTCATAATAGAAATTAAAGATAAATTATAAAAGAAAATCATATTCATACCAGGTATTCGATGAAATGTCTCGATAAAAAAATCCAAAGAGAAATGAAATACGATCAATTATTCTTATAAAATAAACCGAAATTGACAATTATTCTTCTATCTAATGATTGTATGTAATGATATAATGATGTTTAGAGCTGATTATTGAGCCCTAAAATGATGATAAGATCGTATAATAATGCCCAAAATCGTTCCTTAAGAGCTGGTAACAAAAACCCTTCACTTCTCACACTAATTAGCCATCAAAACGACATAAATGCTGCTGGAGGTTGAGTTGCGCCGCAAATGGATCCTCTTGCGCCGCAACTCATGATCAGTAGCTCCTTGTTTGTAGATTTTTTCGTTGCGATCGTTTTGGCGCCGACCGGAGGTCTTTTCGAGTCCGTATGCTCCCGATACATCCGTTTTACTATCAACTGCATTTTGGTCCCGAATTCATCCCTTTTGAATCCAAACATATTAAAACACCTAAAACATAAACTTTACACAAAAATAAGTAATACGAGGCTATCCATTACGTTTTGAATCAAAAACATAACAAATATCGCGAAAAAATATGCATATAATCGAGCGATATCAAACCCCCCATACTTAAGCATTTGCTTGTCCCTAAGCAAATCCGACTCAAACTAACTCTAAAACTACAACTTAAGAAAAATTAAGGAATCACGGGCTTTAACATTTAACTACATTCCGGTGTTAATAATAATGATATGCGTGAAATTGCTAGATCGTAAAACCGACTACGAACATCAAAAGCTACTAAATTACTTAAGCAAATAAAAACCGCAATTTCATAATGTCAACTCCTAATTTATCCCCTAGTTTAGATATGTATAACCCCTCACTCTCCAACCGAAGTTGGAGCGATCAGCCTTTCGGGCCGACCCCTATACCGCCTTGCTTTCGGGGGAAACCTTAAAATATCACAAAACCGTTTCTTCATTTTGGTTCTTCTTTCTTTGAGAATTTTTGGTTAGTCACTTCATTTAGATTTCCTCTTACTTTCGTTCACTTCAAATACTATAGATTTATTATTATATATTTTCTTTGAAGTGAACGGTTTTGTATAGTGAGGTTGAGTTCAATTTGTTGACGGGAAAGGCCTATGGCCTTTTTCTTCGCCTCTAACTCTCATATGGGATTAAGTGATACTAGGATTCCCCAACTACCCCCGAAAGGGTGCAAGAGACTACAAGGGCTCGGTACTAAGGTTATCTAGTGGTTATCCGGATTTTAGATTTTTCAAGGAAACTTCAGGAACTAAAACTAAGAAACCTTAATTCTTATTTACAAGTATTTTATTAACTTAAGATGTTCCTACACAATTTCACGTTAAAGTACCAGAATTAAGTTAAATAAACAAGCCCTATCATTTTCCCTAACTACGTTTAAGCGGTTTTTTTTTTGTTTTTTTTTTTTTTTATAAGACTCAAATGGGACAAAACGACAAAACAAGAACACGTAATGGATATATATAGGAGGGAAAATTAAAGCTAACAAATTTCCCGACGTCACCCCCCATACTTATTTAACGCATTGTCGCGAATGCGTTTCCAAACTAGACAATTAAAATCTAAAAACTAAAAACCAAACAAAATAAAAGTAAAAGAAAAGGAAAGAAAATAAAAACCCGGGTTGCCTCCCGTAAGCGCTTTGTTTTTGTCTTGAGTCTATAGCTCGACTCGTTCGTCCGTTCACACAAACCAAATAATTTTGAAATCAAGGCTTCCCCCAATTTCCTTCCAGTACCAGCTTCTCAACATGTTTCCAATATACCTACAAGCATAAACATCAAACAAAAAGTAATTGTTAGAAACATCTAGCTCGTTACGGGTTTTCACCCATTCGTCGTGCCATTTCTTTGTTTCCCGCATAATCGAGCATTCTTTTCGCTCCTTCAAGTCTCCAACAACTCCCCCATACTTGTGTTGTTCAATCCCTTGTTCACTCGGCTTTCTATCCATTAAATCCCCCAAGTCAAAATACTCTTCGTTTTTACCGACTTCCAACTTTGGCTTCATACTGACTTTCCGCTTCATGCTCACTTCACCCGTTTTCACGATTTCTTTCTCAAGCGTCAATTCCCCCTTGGATTTGGTGAAATCCGGTACAGTATTCAAACTAAATAACCTCTCAAAATCCTCCAAAGTTATGTTCACACTGATCGGGTTGTCAACCGCCACTATTTCCGACCCATTAAGCTCCTCTACTTCCAAATTCAAGATTTTCTCTTCCATGGGTGTATTTGTGTTTGATTTTGGTGTCCCATCTTCAATTTTAATCATTTGTTCATCCCCCACTTGATTCTTGACCTCTAAATCATCATTTCGGTCATTTTCGGGGTCTGGGGCCTCGATGCCCCGCATCTGAATGGGTTGCGACGCAACTAACAACGTGGAAATTAATTCTGGGCAATTTGAGTCCCAGTTGCGGCGCAAGTGGTTTGAGTTGCGGCGCAACTGGCTCAGATTTTACAGAAATTCGTTTTTTGTTCCATTTTGCTGCTCGTCGTTCTGTTTCTTGGTGGTTTTCGGGTCCTTTCGATGTTGAACACTCTCTCGAACTCCTCTAATGTTATGTCTCCATCTAAAGCACTTTCTCCAATCCTCAAATCCTTTCCACAAAGTTCCTTTAACTCCTCGTTTAAACTCTTTTCCTCTTGAACATCCACCATCTATAAATCCTGAAAATCACAACACTAACAAACAAAATACCGTGAAATCTATTCGCCACAAAAATAACACAAACAAACTAAAATCTCAATTAAATCAAGTCCCCAGAAGCGGCGCCAAAAACTTGATGTGCGAAATCTAGTTTTCAGAAAATAGGCTTTTAACTAGACTACGACACCGGGCAGTGTACCATTGTCTATGTAGTAAAGTTTGGGCAAATTCTGGGTTCGATCACGGGGACTATTTATAATTGAGATAATAGTTTAAAATAACAAGTAACACGTAACAATTTGGGTTTTCTAAATTAACTAAAAGTGACAAGTATCGTTTTGTGATAAATCAAGATATGGGAAAAACACTCGTTTGGATTGGTTTCTAGTTATCCGATTGTCATTTTGGGTTGTTTGGTTGAATTAACTTCTAATGTTATAACACGATTCCTTTCGAATACCAAGCTAACTTTAGACATCTAAAACGAAACACCGTTCCTTTCGAATACGGTAGAAACCTTAAACATCTAAGTCATTAAGAAACAAGTTTATATACTCGACTTAATCTTATAAAACTTCCTTTCGAATAGTTTCTTAGCTAAAATCAAATTCAGTTTACCAAATCATTATATTACCAGTTCCTTTCGAATACTAATAATTTTAGATTAATTATAGACCGATTAACCTTTTCGTAAAACGTCTAATAAGTTATTATAAGTTCCTTTCGAATACCTAAAAAATGTGTTGGTCACTAACACCTTACTTACGTTTTATATAACATGATTTTGATAATGATATGAACCTAATTACAACTAACATTCAAGTTTTAATCTAAATGTTTGATTACTCGTTAAGATTCCTTTCGAATATCCTAAACCTCAAATCAACTATAGACCGGTTGATTATTTCGTTCAATTCATCAATCAAGTTCTAAAGCTCTTTTCAAATACTAAAGTTCTTAATCAAATCATGAATATAAGTTATCTAACAATATTAAGAATTTAAACCCGAATGGTTCTTCGATTAAGCAAACATAAACATTCAACCTCAAACAAATATCCCAAAAATTCCAATCATCTAATCTAGTTTCCAATCCAAACAAGTATTATTTAACTCCTCACTCATAATAGAAATTAAAGACAAATTATAAAAGAAAATGATATTCATACCAGGTATTCGATGAAATGTCTCGATAAAATATCCAAAGAGAAATGAAATACGATCAATTATTCTTCTATAATAAACCGAAATTGACAATTATTCTTCTATCTAATGATTGTATGTAATGATATAATGATGTTTAGAGCTGATTATTGAGCCCTAAAATGATGATAAGATCGTATAATAATGCCCAAAATCGTTCCTTAAGAGCTGGTAACAAAAACCCTTCACTTCTCACTCTAATTAGCCATCAAAACGACATAAATGCTGCTGGAGGTTGAGTTGCGCCGCAGTAGCTCCTTGTTTGTAGATTTTTTCGTTGCGATCGTTTTGGCGCCGACCGGAGGTCTTTTCGAGTCCGTATGCTCCCGATACATCCGTTTTACTATCAGCTGCATTTTGGTCCCGAATTCATCCCTTTTGACTCCAAACATATTAAAACACCTAAAACATAAACTTTACACAAAAATAAGTAATACGAGGCTATACATTACGTTTTGAATCAAAAACATAACAAATATCGCGAAAAAAATATGCGTATAATCGAGCGATATCAACTCACAAACTTGATCTTGATCACAGCTTCAAACCAATACAACAAAAAAGGAGGAAGTTTGAACCGGAAAGGAACACGATAATCCAAGAAGATATACAAAGGCTGTTGAAGAGTGGAATGATAAGGGAGGTAAAGTTCCCAAGATGGTTAGTAAATGTCGTGGTAGTACAGAAGAAGAATGGAAAGTGGAGAGTATGTGTGGACTACACTGATCTAAATAAAGCATGTCCTAAAGATCCTTCCCCTTTACCTCACATTGATTCTATGGTGCGTGCCATGGCTGGTCACGAGATATTGACATTTATGGAAACCTCCTCAAGATTTCAACAAATCTAAATGGAACCATTAGATTAAGAAGATATAACATTCAGGACCCCTACAGGTATTTATTGCTATAACGCTATGCCTTTTGGATTATAAATATGCATGTGCAACATATCAGAGGCTAGTCAAAATGATGTTTAGAGACCACTTAGGAGATACCATGGAAGTATACATCGATGATATGGTGGTGAAGTCTAAGAAATGTAAGGATTACCTAAGAGATCTTGAAGTAGCATTCGAGATCCTGGATCAATACAACATGAAGTTGAACCCAGCGAAATGCAACTATGGTGTGGGAGCAGGAAAATTCTTATGATATATGGTAACTAAGAGAGGAATAGAAGTAAGTCCAGAACAAATCAAGGCCATCTTAGATTTGAAATCTCCCTCAAATCCTAAGGATGTTCAAAGGCTAACAGGGAGGCTCGCAACTTTGAACATGTTTATATCGAGATCATCAGACAAGTGCAAGGAATTCTATGATATCTTGAAGAAAAAAAAAAGTTCGAGTGGGGGGACAAGCAAGAGAAAACTTTCCAAAATCTCAAAGGATAATTGTCAACCGCACCGCTGCTGATGAAAACAGAGCATGTTCCTGTATTTAGAGTATCACGAAATGTTGTACGTGCAGTGCTGGTCAAGGATCACAAAGGTCAACAACATCCGGTATATTATGTAATTAAGAGTTTACTTGATGTTGAGAGAAGGTATTCTCACCTTGAAAAACTTATTTTGGCATTAGTTATGGCTTCTACGAAACTTAGACATTACTTTGAAACACATCCCACACATGTTAAGAGCAATTATCGGATAAAAAAATAAAGTTAGAAAACCAAAAATGTCGGATAGAATGGCTAAGTAGTCAGTAAAACTATGTGCTTTTAATCTAATATATGAACCTAGAATTGCAATTAAGTCTCAAGCCTTAGCTGATTTTGTGGCTGATTTCATTAATGATCTCTTAGAAGAATTAGAATTAGAAGTTAAACAATTAGGAGAAGTTGTAGAAAAATGGACCTTATATACTGATGAGGCTTCTAACATAAAGGGAACTGGACTAGTGATCATACTAAAATCGCCACAAGGGGATGTTATACCTCAATCTATTAGCTGCGAATTTCAAGCAACAAATAATGAAGCTGAATATGAGGCCTTAATAGCAGAATTACAATTAGCTAGAGATGTTGGGAGATTCCTTCTTAATTGCTAATCATTTTTGTGGATCTTATGCAGTAAGAGGAGAGAATTTAATGTTATACTTAGCAGTAGTAAAAAAACTAGTAAAAAGTTTCGAAATCTTTAACATTGAACAGGTACCAAGAGAGGAAAATGTTGAAGTAGATGCCCTAGAGAATCTTGGATCTGCTCTTAGGATCCCACCATATTGCAAAATTCAGATCATACATGTTATGAACCCTACGATAGATCAAGATACTAATGAGAAGCCAAAAATCTTGAACATAGATGATCCTGAATGAAAAATTACAGGGGAAGGTTCGAGATCATGGACTTCTCACATTATAAGATATATGTAGGAGGACGTGATCCCTACTGACGAGAACATTTAAATGAAAGTATCTCGTTTTAAATTAATACAAGGGACATTATCGAAAATCTCTTGTAGGCCCATAACTGAGATGCTTGGAGGATCATGAAGCACAAGAATTACTCAAAGATATATATACGAAGAAGATTGTGGCAATCACACATGAGGAAGAGCACTCTTTTCAAAAATCTTGAGGATAGGATACTACTGGCCTACTATGATGAAGTGGGGGGATGGATATTGTTGGAAAACTACCCAAAGCACCAGTCGGAAAAGTATGTATGCTAGCAATAACTGATTACTTTTCGAAGTGATAGAAGTTGAGGCGTTTGTTCAACTGAGATCATATGTGATAATGGATCTCAATTTATCGGAAAGAGAACTACAAATTAATATGAAAGTTGGGGAATTAAAATGATCACATCAACACCAGTTCACCCCCAAGCGAATAGTCAAGCAGAATTAAGCAATAAGATCATCATCAACAACTTAAAGAAGAGGTTAACTGATAAGAAATGGAAGTGGGATAAGGAATTACCATTTGCATTGTGGGCAGATAGGACCCAAAGCACCGGGTGGAAAAGTATTTATGCTAGCAATGACTGATTAATTTTCGAAGTGATAGAAGTTGAGGCGTTTGCTCAACTGAGATCATATGTGATAATGGATCTCAATTTATTGAAAAGAGAACTACAAATTTATGTTAAAGTTGGGGAATTAAGATGATCACCTCAACACCAGTTCACCCGCAAGCGAATGGTCAAGCAGAATTAAGGAATAAGATCATCATCAACAACTTAAAGAAGAGGTTAACTGATAAGAAAGGGAAGTGGGATAAGGAATTACCATTTGCATTGTGGGCAGATAGGACAACTTCCAAGAACGTGACAGGCGACACTCCTTTTTCACTAGTATTTGGAGAAGAGATCGTGATCCCAACAGAAATGGTGGTGATCTCAACATCGAGATCTAAATTCGGAAATTATGAGACAATTTCAGAGTTATTATTGGAGGATCTCGGATACAGTGGACGAGATCAGATACCTTGCTAAGGTAAGGATAGCAGCATACCAACAAAGGATATCAAGATCATACAATAAAAACATAAGGAGAAGAAGATTTTGAAGTAGGGGGCTTGGTCTTAAGAAAAACTTTTCAAAACACTATGAATCCAGCGAATGGGAAGCTTGCACCAAAATGGGAAGGTCCTTACTTGATCAATTCTGAAACTGGTTGTCAGGTATGATCAATCTTCAAAGCAACAATTCGATGTTTAGAATCACTAACTGGTGGCGGAATCACGATTTAATGAATTGAATTAACGAATAAGAACAATGAATCAAGCAGTAATGTGTAAAACAAACTTTCATTCATAAGCCATAAATGGCGGGAAAAGTTGTTACAATTGATGTCACACCCCGCCAAAGGGGGAAACACAGGGTGTGGCCGATTGGCGATCGTCATAACACAATAGTAATATAAAGATAAAATCTATATGAATAATTAAAATAGTATGTCATGACGTCGCCATGACCAAGGTAAAACCCCTTGGTACACAATTACGTCAATCACTACAAAAGTAAATCTCCACAATAATCTAAAATTTAAATAACGCACTTCGGCATGCAAGCCCGAAACAAAACCAATATATATCAAAGTCTAAATAAAAGCCACCAATGCAAAGTAATAAGTCTTCTACGAGTCCAATCTCAATTAAGTCTGAAAGTAAAACTTATAAGTCAACACAAAGGTTAAGCGAGTTAATCGAGAATGTAAATGAAATAGTTTAAGTAAACATTGGAAGTTAAGTATCTAAATTTAACAGGTTTCCAAAAATAGAAAGTTTCTAAAAATAGGAAGTTCAATTTTTAGTAAGTTTTCTTGAAATAGTAAATTTTCCGAAAATCAGTAAGTACGTAAGTTATCATTCGTATATCATTTCATGAGTAGTAAACGTAAGTAATGCATACGTAAATCAATGCATATAAGTAAAGAACATAATCACAACTCACAAACATAAGTGGTAGTAGCCGTGCTACAGTATGAAGAAACCATTAGTACTAATGTGCACGTTTTAGAAGACTCCGTTAGTAGATCATCTCTACTAACGAGCATGTTTAGAAGGATCCACTAGTAGAACCAATCTACTAGTGAGCACGTTAGAAGACTCCAGTAGTAGAACATATCTACAGATGAACACGTTTAGAAGTAAACCCATAACAATAACTCGTAATGTTTTGAAAAAATGCATAACATTTGTAAACGTTTTGTAAACTCCAAATGAAGTAAGTTTCCAAGTATAGTAGGTTTCCAAAATTAGAAGGTTTCTATAAATAGAAACATCTATTTATAGTAAGTTCCGAAAATAGTAGTCGTTTACATTTTTAGTAAGTATTGAAATAAATCCGTTTTCTTAAAATAGTAAGGTTGAGTTTTACTTTCCCCCGATTAGTTTAAAACATGTAAAACAGTAAGAAGTAGAGGCAATGAACTCACCTTCTCGAATGAGCGATATAATCGGTAATGTGTGTATATAACATAGTATGTAGATCCCAAGTAGAGTACTCACTAGACCTAGAGCTCCCCTAGATAAGGTTATAATGTATATAAGTATTAGATTCGACGGTATAAGACTTTGGATTAGTCGACACAATTTTCAGCGACACATACGTTCGTTCAAACTGAGATATATAAAGTTCTAGAAAGAATTAGGCGTCAAGGAATATATATTTCAAAACTAGACACCGAGGGCTAAATTTTAGACTAAGATATTAATATAAAAGAGTTCGTTAAGAAGAAGATATGATTAAAAAGAAACTGCTTAACTAATCTGTCCAAAAGTGATATTTTTGTATAAGTTGAGTTTAACATGATTTAAAGTCGTATAATTTAGGTGTAGGCAAGATAAATATTTTTTAGTACTTTTAAGACCTGTTATTAACGTATAATAAATCAGTTTAATTATATTTTAGGTTATCTAAATGGTTACGCAAATTAGATTATCAAACCTAGTAGCATTATTCAAATTATTCAGATTAGAACCCCTGTTGGTATTTTACGTTTTTAGGAATTCCTGTGATGAGTTAGAAAATGAATCTTACGTTTTTGAAAACTAGACTCCAAAACCTACAACATTTATGAAGGTCACAGATTCTAATTTTAAACCGATATAAAGTTAGACACTAAGGAAGACAGACTACTGAAGAATTTCCGAATCTGTCCAAAACCGAGACATATATAGTTATAATTTAAAGTGATTTTGAAATACATTACGAATACTCAAAGACCCCGACATTTAATCATCATATTTTAGACCAGTGATGAAACATCCAAAACATATTAATTTGCGTTCTCGTTTACTAAATTGTTACACAATTTCCAATTAGGAATCCTAAGCAAAACCGTTTCAACAAATTCATAATTGACCCATGTTCACCATTTCACAAATTCTGGAAGTTTGGAAAATAATTAAACGATATATCTTATATCTTTGAAAACTAGGAAAAGAGAGCTACGGTTTATGTTTAAACCACAGATTCTAATTCAACAAGACCAAGGAGATATTAACCGATTAAGACAGCTTATCATAGCAGCAATTAATCAATTGAAATAGATTTTACATCATAGAATCACAATATACATAACATGCATGAACGCGATTAGAAGGGGATGAAATAAACGATTTGTGAGCAATTGAACCTGTGATGATGATGATACAAATAGTTTGTTAGTGAAATGGAAATAGAATTCTTAGTGTTAAGCTTGTGACTGCAAAACAATCACAATTACACACCGAATGAAAACCCTAGCAAGAATTCGACCAAGAACAATATACAAACTGAATTACTTTACTCACTTGAAGGAGAAACTTTCTAGAACAATTTAGATAAGAAATACAAGGACCTGGAGGTATGGAAATCACTGGACAAACATCATAACACACAAGGGTTATAAACGACTTACAAACACTCCCAATTAGGGTTTCGGTTTATCAATTAACGAATTTATGGATTCAAAAGCCAATTACCTTGAGAAAGGAAGACGATAACCACGATGAGGATGGAGGAAATCAAAAACTCGATGGTGGGATTGAGGGAGGTCGACGGCAGCAGTAATGATGAAAGAGAAGGGGACGACTAGAGTGTTTTTTTTTAGGTTTAGGGTTTGTTAGGTTATTTATTTTAGTGTATTAGGATTAGTTTAGTTTGTGTTTAACATGGGTTAGGGCCTCCAATCCAATAATAAGGTATGGGATCGGTGGCTGCACCTCTGAGGTTAACTCGACACAAACCAAACAAATCGAAAATTGAAAAATCTGCTCGGGGTCACGGTGCGTCGCACCTAGGGTCTAGTGCGCCATATCCATTTCAGATATGACTCGAATTTTTGTTGCGATTAAACGACGGCGATTCTTGGAAACGAAAACCACACGTTAACCGTAATTCATGACTAGAACAAGTACAAAGTTGTTGTAATAATGAAACTGAAAGTTCTCGGAATTTTATATAAGGTATAACGGATACGTCATAGTATGAATATGAAATCTAGAAAGTTTCTCGTAAATATATCTAGGAGCTCGTCTAAGGAACTATCTAATGTGCACCTAACTAATACGGTAGCATCACATAAAAAGGTATATACACATATCATAGTAATCATCATACATTAGAAAACATATTTTAATCCAGTATCAATAGTAATAAGCAAGTTTTATAAAATTTTCAGTAATTTACGGTAATGAAATACATACATACTAGACTAACTAAGGACGGAGAGAGTGACGGTTGTCACAGTATACCCCACTTAAGAGAATTTCGTCCCGAAGTTCAAGTAGAAAGCCATCACCAAAGAGATCATTGAAAGGTAAGGGATCAAAATCAAAAGGTAAAGTATTAGCATGCGTTTCAAGTAATATCATAATTGAATAAGAAAATTACAAGCATTAGCATTAGGATTCTGCTGCTCCTCTGCAGCTCCGAACATGTAGGCTCTAGCACGAGCCCGAGTGTTTGGTCCACACTGATTTACCTGATTTCCCTTAGAGATCTGGGTGGATTAGCTTGACCATCCGTCCCGTGCTTGTGAGGACGATCTCTAATTAAGTGGTCGGTCCCCCGCAACCAAAGCAAAAATTTGGCCTCACCGTATTCATCGGCACGACAACAACATGCCTAGAACGGCAATCCTTGTCCAAATGGCCTCTGTGTTGACATTTCGAACATGTGCATAGCAGGTGCACCTCATGATGATAATTACACTTTTGACGTAGAGGAAGTGTACCAGTATACCAGATCTCGTAGTGCTGCTATACTGACCCGAATCTCGCTTAACCTTCTTGAACTTTCCCTGCTCGGCTTCAGTGTGATCCTTCTTCTTCTCTAATGTAAATACGTCGTCTCTGATCAAGTCTTCAGTAATAGACTCCGCACGGTGGATGGCATCGTGTAGTATAGGAGGATCGATACCCCTCAGTGATATACGAACCTCAGGGTGCAAACCGTGGATAAAACGCTCGACGAGATGAACTTCAGTATCTACCATAATCGAAAAAGTTCGTGATAAAGGTCGATGTACTCAGTCAGCTTGGGTCCCTCCATAGTATGACCCCAAAGTTCATCCTCTAGTTTCTTCATCTACGTGAAACAAACTGGTCCAACATAAGTGCTCGGGGATCCGCCCAAGATATGGCCATAGCGACGTCCCTGCCAGGGGCGCTAATAACATAATTCCACCAGGTAAGGGCCTTTCCCTTCAGAAGATGTGTAGAGTATCAAACTCTGTTTTCAGCACTGTAGTTGTTGATGTCGAAGACCGACCCAGCTTGCTCGAACCATTGGCTGAGAGTTAGGGACCCGCCATTTCCGTCGTACTCGGTCGGATTACAGTTTAGGAAATCCTTGTAAGAAAAAACATGTGCAGGTGGAGGAGGTGGTGGTTGTGGTGGAGGAGGAGGTGGTCCTTGCGGTTGCTGGTTAAGAGCATTCGTGACTTGCGCCACGATAGTAGGTACAACCACAACTAGCTGCTCAGCGATCAAAGCGGCCACCTGAGCCGGAGTAAGTGTACGAGGAGCCATCTACATAAGAAAGGAATAAGCATATGTTAGTATAAACGAAATCGTGAATTTTAAGGAATGGATATGATCAATAACTCAACCATAAGAACTGTAGGTATGTTTTGTATTACGACTACAAACACAGTCATGTAAACATATATATGACTCGCTATGGATATAATTACGTCGTACACCCATAATTATATTCACTTCGTCTCATATACATATCCGCTCCCCATGTTCATTATCATAATATTAACATATACAAATTAAGGATTAAAATAGAAGAGAATCAAATCGAGGTTACAATAGTAGTAATGGTAGTAAAGATGAAATCAAGAAATCAAATTTAAAGTATAAATCAAAACAAAGAAAGTTCTCATGTCGAAAGCTGATATTGGTCGCCGTCTTCCTTAGGCGAATGAGTCGTCGCGTAAAAGTAGTGATAGGTAATGAAATCAATGAAAAAGATCCTAAAAGGAATCTATATAAGGACACCTAGTTACAGTCTAGGTCAAACCACCTAGTTCTCTATAACCATGTGCTCTAATACCAATCTGTCACACCCCGCCAGAGGCGGAAACGCAGGATATGGCCGATTGGCGATCGTCATAACACAATAGTAATATAAATATAAAATCTACATAAATAATTAAAATAGTATGTCATGACGTCGCCATGTCCAAGGTAAAACCCCTTGGTACACAATTACGTGAATCACTACAAAAGTAAATCTCCAAAATAATCTGAAATTCAGAAAACGTACTTAGGCATGCAAGCCCGAAACAAAACCAATATATATCAAAGTCTATATAAAAGCCACCAATGCAAAGTAATAAGTCTTCTACGAGTCCAATCTCAGTTAAGTCCCATGCATGATCATTACCTGAAAGTAAAACTTAAAATTCAACACAAAGGTTTAGCAAGTTCATAGAGAATGTAAATGAAACAATTTAAGTACACATTTGAAGTTAATTTTTTTAGAATTAACAACTTTCCGATTATAGAAAGTTTCTAAAAATAGGAAGTTCTATTTTTGGTAAGTTTTCCTGAAAAAGTAAATTTTTCCCAAAATCGGTAACTACGTAAGTAATCATCCTTATATCGTTTCATGAGTAGTAAATGTAAGTAATGCATAGGTAAATCAATGCATATAAGTAAAGAACATAATCACAACTCACAAACATAAGTGGTAGCAGCCATGCTACCGTATTAAGACACCATTAGTACTAATGTGCACGTTTTAGAAGACTCTGTTAGTTGATCATCTCTACTAACGAGCACGTTTAGAAGACTCCACTAGTAGAACCAATCTACGAGTGAGCACATTAGAAGACTCTATTAGTAGAACATATCTACTAATGAACACATTTAGAAGTAAACCCATAATAGTAACTCGTAATGTTTTGAAAACATGCATAAGATTTGTAAACGTTTTGTAAACTCCAAATTAAGTAAGTTTCCAAGTATAGTAGGTTTCCAAAATTAGAAGGTTTCTATAAATAGAAAAATCTCTTTATAGTAAGTTCCGAAAATAATATTCGTTTATATTTTTAGTAAGTATTGATATAAATCCGTTTTCTTAAAATAGTAAGGCTGAGTTTTACTTTCCCCCGATTAGTTTAAAACATGTAAAACAGTAAGAAGTAGGGGCAATGAACTCACCTTATCGAATGAGCGATATAATTCGTAATATGTGTATATGACGTAGTATGTAGATCATGAGTAGAGTCCTCACTAGACCTAGAGCTCCCCTAGATAAGGTAATAATATATATATATATATATATATATATATATATATATATATATATATATATATATATATATATATATAAGTATTAGATTCGACGGTTTAAGACTTTGGATTAGTCGACACAATTTTTAGCGACACATACGTTCGTTCAAACTGAGATATATAAAGTTCTAGAAAGAATTAGACGTCAAGGAATATATATTTGAAAACTAGACACCGAGGGATACATTTTAGCTACGATATTGATATAAAAGAGTTCGTTGAGAAGGAGATATTATTAAAGCGATACTGCTTAACTAATCTGTCCAAATATGATATTTTTGTATAAGTTGAGTTTAACATGTTTTAAAGTCGTATAATTTAATTGTAGACAAGATAAATTTTTTATAGTACTTTTAAGACCTGTTATTAACTTATAATAAATCATTTTAATTATATTTAAGGTTATCTAAATGGTTACACAAATTAAATTATCAAACCTTGAAACATTATTCAAATTATTCACTTTAGACCCCCTGTTGGTATTTTACGTTTTTAGGAAGTCATGTAAAGAGTTAGAAAATAAATATTACATTTTTAAAAACTAGACTCCAAGACCTACAACATTAATTAAGCTCACGGATTCTAATTTTAAACCGATGTAGAGTTAGACACTGAAGAAGACAGACTACCGAAGAATTTCCGAATCTGTCCAAAACCGAGACGTATATAGTTAAAGTTTTAAGTGAGTTTGAAATACATTACGAATACTCAAACGATCCAGAAATTTAATCATCTTTTAGAGCAGTGATGAGACATCCAAAACATATTAATTTACGTTCTCGTTTACTAAATTGTTATACAATTTCCAATTACGAATCCTAAGCAAAACCGTTTCAACAAATTCAGATTTGACCCATGTTACCCATTTCACAAATTCTTGGATTTTGGAAAATAATTAGACGATGTATCTTATATTTTGAAAACTAGAAAAAGAGAGCTACGATTTACGTTTAGACCACAGATTCTAATTCAACAAGACCAAGGAGATATTAACCGATTAAGAGAGCTTATCATACCAGCAATTAATCAATTGAAATAGATTTTACATCATAGAATCACAATATACATAACATGCAAGAACGCGATTAGAACGGAATGAAATAGACGATTTTGAGCAATTGAACCTGTGATGATGATGATACAAACAGGTTGTTAGTGAAATGGAAATCGAATTCTTGGTGTTAAGCTTGTGACTGCAAAACAATAACAATTACACACCGAATGAAAACCCTAGCAAGAATTCGACCAAGAACAATATACAAACTGAATTACTTTACTCACTTGAAGGGACAACTTTCTGGAACGATTTAGATAAGAAATACAAGGACCTGGAGGTATGGAAATCGTTGGACAAACATCAAAATACAAGGGTTATAAAGATTTACAAACACTCCTAATTAGGGTTTCGGTTTATCAATAAACGAATTTATGGATTCAAAAGCCAATTACCTTGAGCAAGGAAGATGATAAGCACGATGAGGATGGAGGAAATCAAAAACTTGATGGTGGGATTGAGGGAGGTCGACGGCAACGAAAACGATGAAAGGGAAGGGGACGGCTAGATTGTTTATTTTTTATTTTTAGGGTTTGTTAGGTTATTTGTTTTAGTGTATTAGGATTAGTTTAGTTTGTGTTTAACATGGTTTAGGGCCTCTAATCCAATAATAAGGTATGGGCTCGGTGGCTGCACCTTTGAGGTTAGCCAAAACGGATTTACTCGACACAAACCAAACAAATCGAAAATTGAAAAATCTTATCGGGGTCACGGTGCGTCGCACCTAGGGTCCTGTGCGCCGCACCCCTTTCAGATCGAATTTTTGTTGCGATTAAACGACGACGATTCTCGGAAACGGAAACCACACGTTAACCGTACCTCATGACTAGAACAAGTACAAAGTTGTTGTAATAATGAAACCGGAAGTTCTCGAAAGTTTATATAAGGTATAACGGATTCGTCATAGTATGAGTATAAAATATAGAAAGTTTCTCGTAAATATATCTAGGAGCTCGTCTAAGGAACTATCTACTGTGCACCTAACTAATATGGTACCATCACATAAAAAGGTATACACACATATCATAGTAATCATCATACATCAGAAAACATATTTTAATCCCGGATCAATAGTAATAAGCAAGTTTTAAAATTTTCAGTAATTTACGGTAATGAAATACAGGCATACTAGAGTAACTACGGACGGAGAGAGTGACGTTTGTCACAATTTTTAGTAATTTACGGTAATGAAATACATGCATTCTAATTCATTGTCAACCTCTTTAGAACTGGTTTTTAGTAAACGTGGGTCTAAACTGGGTGTTGAGCTGAGTTTCTATATTCGAATTTTAGTAAACGTGGGTCTAAAAGCGTAAAAATTTATATTTTAAAACATGAAACCCTTGTTTTTATGTCAAATGCTTGATCTAGAGGTGTTGGTAAATTTACGCTATCGTTTGATATTTAAAAACGGTTTTACACACTCCGGTACACTAAGTACTGAACGGGTCAGCAACCTTTTGTCTAACTTGTTCGGATCATATCTTTGTCATAATAGATGCATTTTAGATGAATCGTGATTCCTCGTTGTTGCTCTCGGAATATAATTTTAGAAAACATAAACCTCGTCATCTAATTCTATATAGAACTCCCAGAAACTGCAAATTTGTGAACGTTGGTCAAATCTGAGATTTTTAAACGACATTTTTAGGTTTTGGTAATTTGAATTTGTGTAACGTTGGTCCTTTCATCTGAGAGTTTGAAAAACTATCATATCTTGAGGTCTGACATATTCACGCTTGAGAATGTAGAAAAATCCTGAAGTGAAAGTAGTAGTGTACTCATTATCACATACATGAGAAACTGAAAGCAAATTATAATTCAACTCTTTTCACAAAGTTAACCTGCTCTAAAGTCAATGGTCCATTTGAAAATTTTCCTTGTCCAGTGATAGTTCCACCCATATCTCCTCCAAAAGATACATGACCACCAATGAAAGAAATGAATTCCTGTAATAACTTGATGTTTCCTGTCATATGCCTAGAGCACCCACTGTCTACCACCTATATATTCTCTTCAGGATGAATGGATTGCTTCTGCAAATAGTCATTTCTTGATGAGATTTTGGTATCCAAGTTCTTGTAAACATGGAATTAAACCTTTCAAACTTGTTAAACCTAAAGTGATCACGAAATTTCCTTTCAAGCATAAAAGTTTCAGAATCCGAATTAAAACTTTCATCACCAGAGTTAAAACTTTCTACATCTGAGTTAAAGTGCGAACTCAAAATCTCATCCGATTTGAACATTTTTTCATCAGACTTAAAATTTAGTTCACCGAAGTTAAACTAAAAATCTTGTTTATCCGAGTTATCTTTCATTTCCTCAGAGTTAAACATTTTACCATCATTTTTCACGCTTTTTAACTCAGATATAGAATATTTCAACTTAGGCACATGTAATCCAACCAACAAAACATGATTTATTCTACCAAATCTAATCACATTCACATTTTTAGATTTTTCATGGTGAAGCATACATTCTTTAAAATTTATTCTACAAAATTGCAATTTAATATGCATTTTAACATTTTCAGAAACACATTCAATTTTAGGTTTCAACCAACATTCTACTAACTTGTGTCTCTTTTTTCATATATTGCACTTTGGTTTTCTCTTTGACTTCTTAAGTTTGACTTTCTTAGTTTCAACGGGCACATATTCATTAATAACAATTTCATTCACAATCAATTCATGACTAGTAAACACATAAACATTCACATTATGGAAATTATAACATCTCTCATTCAAACAATCATGAACACACTTTACATATTCTTTTTCAATCACTAACTAGTCAAATTGATTACAAGACTGAACATTATTTGAATTGAAATTACAGACTCTAACTGACTTAGACTTAAATTCTTTGACATCCTTAACATCCTTCTCTTCAACTTTTGCTTCACAATTACTTGAATCTTCTACATTTAGACGTGCTACAACATTAATATTTTCGTTAACACTAGTATTAACATTCAAATTAGTCACATTATGCACATAAGAGCAAGTTTCATCAATATGTTTCAAATTCAAATCAACATTAGACTGTACCACATAAATATCATCAAAAGAATTCTCAACAGATAAACTACTCTTAAAATGTGTAGATTCAGGTTTGATAGAGTAGTTATCATTGAAAGGTAGTAGTACATCATTGAAGCCAATACCAACCTTAGCTTTATGGACAATCTGATTTTTCAATGATCCCATTCAAAGTCTTAGATGAATGATTAAACTTATCAACTTGAATTTTAGCATTTTCAAACTCACTTGTTACTTTCTGATATATTTCAAATAAATTTTCTTGTGGAGTTTCCAAGCTTCCCAATTTACCCTTGTACACATCCACATCCTTTAAAATAGAATCAACTTTATCTTTATAAACCTTTTCAGTTTTCAAAAATTCTCTTAAATCAATTTCTTTAATCAAACTTAGAATATGCTCCCTAGTATACTTAAGTGTGTTTAAACATTCAACAGAACATGATTTAGAAAGTACATCATCAGCTAAATCTTTATCTATCTTACTCAAGAGGGCTGACACCTTCTTGTTCTTGAAATCCTCCTCCTGCACTTCATCCCATTTGTTTCCCACTTGTGTTTGCTTCACCACTTCCACCTTTTCCTTCTGCAGTTGTCAACTTCTTTTGATCATCCTTTGCTTGATAATTGTTCCTTTGATATTTGTTGTTGTTCATTCTTCTAGGTGCTCTGTACTCTCTTGCAAAATGACCATAATCATCACAATTGAAGCACTTGACCTTTGACTTGTCAAAACCAACTCTATCTCCATTTTCCTTCTTGAAATTGTTCCTTCATGTTTTCTTGAAGAATCTATTAGCCCTTACACTCACTAAGGCCATTTTACATTTCAAGTCAATCTCCTACAGGTCATCTGGATGGAATTTTTTCAAGATTCTCCCTGGAAAGTTTTGCTTGATTCAAACCTCCAGCCACAAATGCTTCATAGCTTGCAACAAAAGCTCTATACAATATCTCCTTGTCTCCTAACCCATTCAAACTCATACCATTCACTCCAGTATTAATAGAAGATGACTGATAAGCACTTGATTCACCAATTTGACCAGAATAACTACCATAACCATTTGCATTGTACCCAACAGTTGATAGATTAGGTGAATAACAGCTTCCAGAATGGCAATTTGCATATGATTGAGGTTGAGGTTGAGCTTGATTAGGATAGAGAGTTAAATTCATAGGGATATGAGCTTTTAAATCACATCCATAAGAATTACCATTCTGCTTCTTCTCATCAATCTGCATATCAACTTCCTATGATTGAAGAATTCCAATCAATTCCACCAATGTCATTACATTCAAATTTTCAGTTCTTTTGATGATCATAACTTGCACTGACCACTTCGTAGGTAGAGATCCCAACAGCTTTTTTACACACATCACTATCTTTCGACACAACACCAGGACTCTTTAGATCACTCACTAGTAACGTGTACCTACTGATTTGATCAGATAAGCTCTCACCCCTCACATATTCAAATGCTTCATATAACTTCTTCAACATGTCTCTCTTGCTCTCCTTAAGCTCCAAACTGCCTTCATATATCAATTCCATGGCGTCCATCAGTTATTTGGCAGAAGAGCAGTCCTTGAAATTATTGTAAATTTCAGTAGGAAGAGCTTAAATCACAGCTCCAAGTGCTCGAAAGTCTCTATCAATCAGCTTATTATCTGCTTCAGTATACCTTTCTGTATCAACATCTACCATACTAGTTCCACCAGTCTCCTGCACTCTAGATTGATAAGGACCATTAACAATCGAATTCCATAACTGCCGGTCGTTGAAGTAGACAAATGTCGTGAAGCGAATCTTCCACATCATGAAATCAGATCCTGGTAGGAATTTTGGAGGTCTACCACCAGAACCTGTTTCATTATCATAATTCACAACTGGAGCAGCCATTACTATTGTAGAAATTTGAATTGAGAAATTTGAATTTTAACTCGGATGAACAAAATATAACACGGATGAACTAACTAAACATGAAGTGATTCAAACTTGATCAAATTTGCAGAAATTATCAACTAAACCTTAGCAAACAATCTAACAATCAAATTCACACTTGAAACTAATGATTAAAACTAGAATACCTCAGTTACGAATTTTACCGCCAAATTTCAAACTTACAAATACTCAACCGTTGGTCTTACTGTTCTAATCCTCTTAATACGTCTAAACACCTTGAATTGCAGCTCACAATCCTCTAATAACTAAGCTGAATTAAATTAGATTTGATTTCCAGCTCTGATACCACTTGTCAGGTCTGATCAATATTCAAAGCAACGATTCAATGTTTAGAATTAACTGGTGGCGGAATCACGAGTTAATGAATTGAATTAACGAATAAGAACAATGAATCAAACAGTAATATGTAAAAGGAACTTTCATTCATAAGCCATAACTGGCGGGAAAAGTTGTTACAATTGATATTCTCACTCACATATATGCTCTTATCAACTGACACACTCTCCTCACTATATATAGGCTACACACACTAACTATTAACCTGACATCAACCCTTATGTTCATTTAAGAATACTTAGGGTGAACAAATAAACAAAACATTCATTTAACTTTTAGCTCGGGTGAACTTGAACTTAACTCCGGTGAAGAGTTAGTTCACCCGACCTAAAGTCTTCATCAAGCTCAATTATTTCACTACCCTTTCTCTTTGCCAGAGAGTTGGAGCGAAGACTGAAACCTCGAGCTTTCACTAGGACAGGAGAAGGTTTCTCTGTTTTAGCCAGGAACTAGGCATCGATGACAGAGAGGAAAAGCGGTTGGGTTGAGAAGTTTCTAAAAAACCAAAACGGATCAGTCTGAGAAATCATAGTTATCAATAAAAGGGAAAAATATGTAACCTGACCTAGCTGGATCTGGACCATAAGATGATGTATTATCGGATGAATTAGGCAAGGAAAAGGTACGCTCCTCTTCAGAAATTTGGAGCAGCTTTTCTACCTTCAAGTCGGAGTCAGTGACAGGAGGGGAAACCTCTGTAAGGTTCACCGCAGTAAAAGTAAACATAGTTACAAATACTGTGTAAAGAATAGAGAAAACCTAAGTATCCCACCCTTATAACGCCAGGAAGTAGGAAGATTAGCACCATTAGGAATAGAATCCCTCTTTGCAAAGAAGAATCTATTTTTCTAGTGAGGGTTGTCTTGTTTGGTGTTAAGGACAGGGCGGTTCAGGCTATTTCGGACTTGAAGCAGGTAATATTCTACGTCGTAATATCTTAGGTCGTAGACAGAGGACAGTTCTAGGATTCCGAAATCAATCTGATGATGGGTGATGAGATATCGGAGCACGGAGAGGATTCTCCAGACCATAAGCATGATTTGTGTATAACAAAGGCGTGTTTCAGAGAAAAAGCTTGTAATGGGTGGTGGAAAAGGGTAACGATGCCTAGAGTGAAAGGGTACTCGGGAAAGCATACTCACTTTGTGGAACAAAGGTCTGACTGGAGTGTGGAATCGGAAGGTCTAAAAACTGATGATGGTGGAAAAAAGTTTTTGATTAGGTCAATTTGAGAATAAGGGAGTTTACAAAAATCAGGGTTTTTGCTTATCTTGATGTTGATAAAGGTGTTACCGGACTTTTCGCTAAATTACAACGTCGATTTCGCCATTGAAAGATAAAGAAAGGATAACAAAAACGGAAAAAGAAACAGAAAAGAGAGAGAGAGTTACCTAAGATCTAAATGAATAGATGAAGAGTAAGGGAAAACTAGGGCTTTTATGCAGGTGTAGGTGCAAATTTCGAAACAAGTGTCACAACAATAGTCATTCCCCAACCACCGCCTTTAAATGAACACACAGGTTATCCTAAGAAGTTATGATTTAGTTGAAGATCTCCAACAACACTGATGTGTATTTTATAACATAAAATTAATTAAAGTTTAGAAAAGGATTTTACCAATGTAGATTAACACACAATACAGGCAGTGTACCTGATCGTACGATAATATAGAATCAGTAAGTCCGGATCGAACTCAGGGAACGTGTATTTATATCCGTTATCTCAAATTATATAATTAAACTAATTAAAGCAAGTAAATATGGGAGGCGTTTTAGTTCTGTGAGAACATATTTAAGAAAACAAATAACTAAGGTAAAATAGAAATTTAATTAACTAAGTGGAATTGCGGATGAAAAACTGTTTCGAAAAGTCTTTTAGATTTAATCAATATTAGAAAGCAACGATTACTTGGAATTACGTTTCACCTGGATCATGATTAATAAGAATATGTTTGATTGGTTTAACTGTGATTTCTATAATAACTAGATTTCCCGCTAGAGTTATCTAATCCTACAATTTTAGAGAAAGATCATACGAATGATCGTACATCAAGAGCTATCTTAGACTATCCACTCTAAATTGTGCTTTAATGTGACAACCGTCTAAAATTCAGGTACTTGTTCAATTACTATATCGGTTCGAAACATTAGTTACTCTTTTATCGTGTTCGTTCTGTTCTAGCTCGTAACTGGTGAGTCTGTACTTTGTCGGAACTAGTGTCGGAATAACTTCCGGAATCAATTATATAAGTCCTAATACCAAGAAAACACCTATTGAACTTTCGTAAGTTCATAACAAATCATACTTAAGAACTTTTAATTAACAAAAAGGTCCAACGAAGCAAAAACGTAAAAACGAAAAATCTGATAAAGGCTGAAAAATGACCCGGTGCGCGGCACCTAGTGTTGAGGTGCGCAACACCTCACGCCAGAATCCAAAATATTTACAGTTTTGGTCCTTGTCTCGTTTTTGTAAATCACCAACCAATCAACTCGAGCCTAGACCTGCCATTACTGATTTCTCAGCTTTCCAAGGCCACATTACTACACTCCAACTAAATTTTCTTTTCATTTTTCATTTTACAAAATAGAAAACACACACACACACCCCATTCTCTCTCAACTTTCTCTCAAGAAATCCATTTGTTCCAGTGATTTCCAGCAACATAAACAACATTTTAATCCATACAAATCGTTCCTTTCATCAAGAGAAGCAAGGGGGTGTCGTTTTTATCAAAAAGGACTAGTGTTGTAAAGATTTTTGGGAGCTAAAATCCGACCAAAACTCATCATCCGAGCTATTCCTTCAGTAGATTTCTTTCTTTTTACTATTTTTATACAAATATTCAATTGCATGTAAGATCTAACGGTTGAAAATGTGTTTTTGAAGAAATCTATGACTTTTTATGGTCAAAAACGTTTTTAACCGAAATAACCTTTAGATCCACGGATTTGTAACCAAAAATGCTTTATATACTGTTAAAAAGATGTTTTAATAAGTTTAAACCGGTTGCATGTCCAAATCTATGGGTAAAAAGACGTTTTTAGCAAAGAAATCACAAAACGGTGAAGAACAGCAAGGAGGTGCGCAGCACCCCCTGACAGGTGCCGCGCACCGGGCTGCTGTTCTTCCCAAAAATCGTCGTTTTGTCCGTTTAAAACTTATGTACACGTTCTGGACTTATACTAACATTATTATGGGACTGAGATGGATAAAACTAATAATAATGGGGACTTATATTGGACTATTTGGACTATATTGAACTATAATATGTATGATATTGCGTTTTAGGTGATTTGTGAGCGGAAGTGATGGTACAATTTTTGGGCATGAGATTTGAGCGCGGAAGCGCTGCCCAAATCTCCTCAGAAATTGCAAATCACTTCAGCGAGCAAAAGCACTTAAGATAATAATCAAAAACGTTAAATCGGACCTTTGGACAAAAACGTGACAATTACCTTTTAGGACCATTTTAGCTTTACTTAACCTTGACACTTAAAGTTAATAAAATTGGTCTATATTATTATATAAGAACATAATAATATAACAACTAATTAAACTATCTTGGTAATATTAGGCAATCCGTGAATCCCGGCTTTCATATTCCGACCGAGTTTCCGAGTTCTCGTTCTTCGCAATCCGTGAGTTACAACCCCTTATTTTATATATGTTTGACATGAATTTTGGGAGAAACATAAGATTAACTGTATTTGAAAACTTTATGAATCAAATTGCAAATTATCGAACTTTGACTTTTGAACTTATGAACTATTTTGACTTTTGGAACGTACTTGGACTTATTTTGGAACTTATTTTGGAACGTACTTGGTCTTATTTTGGAACTTATTTTGGAACGTACTTGGACTTATTTTGGACTTTGGAACTATTTTGTACGTACTATTTTGAACTATCATGCGTAAAATATTTTTGTTCTACTTGAACTTATTGGCTCGCTCTCTTTTGTACTAGACTAATCATTGATGCTTGTATACGTACCAACCCTTGATGGAACTATAATACGTACTTAAGTGACGGACGACTACCTCTCTTTTAGACAAAACTATTTGACGCCCACGACTTTTTGGACTTGTACTTACACACTATTAGCTACTTAGCCGTATAGTAATTATGGGTATCGATACTTAGGAAAGAACCGTTCCTTGCTTAGATGGAAATCTAAGTACATATTACTAAGAATTAGACAATCTTCCCGTTTGAGAGGCGGGAAGATGGGCACTACGGTTGAACAATCGGTTTAGTGTGAACACTTAAATTATAGATGCCAAGAGGTTGATACAAGAAATCTAATTAGTTACTTACGCATAATTTACGAACTTTTTAGCGATTGACATTCGCAACTACAAATTGACTAAATTTGACTTTATTTGGTCTTTACAAATTTAGGGCACTGGTTCGCCCGTTACTTGGACTTTAAAAGTATATAAATTTTAAGCGACTTGTTCCGCTAACCTTCTTTTTGGAAACTTTTACTTTATATACTTTACTTATAATTTTGACGAACTATTCAAACTGTAACTCACTCACTACTTTCGTAGTTGACACTTTATCTTATGTTTCAGGAAATTAGTGTAAGCATGATGTGCGTGGCATGGACGGGTCGAGGCGGTTGTGTGAGAACCTCAGTGGGAAAAGACTTGGCCATTATTTCTTTTGGGGATTTTTAATGAAACTTTTATTTTTTGTATCGATGTACTAAATATCATGACTTGGTCGGTTGAATGGATTTGGAAAACACTTTTATTTTTAATTAATGACTAGAATGCCGTTATGTTTTATATGATATGTGTAATGATTTTCCAGCTCTTCACATTCCGTGTTTCCGCTTTAGCGGGGTGTGACAGACTTGGTATCAGAGCACGGGTTATAGAGAAAAACGGTTTTAAAAAATTTTCAAAAGTTTTCGAAACCAAACTATAACCAAGGATTTTCGGAAAATCGTTTATGAGTCTAAACTTTAGAGAATTAATTTCGCGATTGCATATTTGTTTTCAACTATGCATGGCCTGATCACCCATGCCTAGTTCAAAAGAGATTATGCAAGGACGGAACGTAATTACTAATGCTAACGGTTTTGAGTCAAAAATTCCCGGTACTGTCTTTTCCCGATTCTCACGCGACTGACCCGTACATGCATTTCATTACACATTTCCTTTATTATTCCTTTGTATCTTCTAGTACTCATGAAACTCATTGTTCACAGATCGACATGTCTCACTCTTCACGATCGCGTTCACCGTCGCACTCACAGTCTCGCTCCTTACCTAGAGCCGGGCACGTTGATTGTGGTTATGGCAGCCAAGATGTTTCTGGATAGGCGCCATTAGTCATTTCCTTTATTGTATTGTACTTAGTCTAGTCGTAATTTTCTCTTTGTACACGACGTAGACCTTTATCATCTTTCCTTATTATGTATTGTGACAGTATTTTCTCAGTTCAGTACTTGTACCAAACTCTATTGTTATGAATGAAATTCCTGTCTTTTATCATTATGCTTGTCGTATCTTGTGAATCTTGTACTTGTTGCGATCATTATAATTCTATCTCTTGGATCTAAATCTTGTGTGTACTACTTAATCGTTCATCCTAATCTCGTGCTATAAGTGTATTTGATCACTAGATTGCATTCTTATCATATTCCATTTGTGCGTTCTAAACTAAATATGTTCTTCTGATTGTAGAATCATGGCTCCTCGCTCTAATGCTAGCATCATTGCCGAGCAAGTTGCTGAACAGTTGAATGCGGCTATGCCCAACATGATCGCTCAGATCACCGCCGGGATCAACGCCAATGTCAACAACCACCACCAGCAACAGCAACAGCAACAGCAGCAGCAGCACAATCAAAACCAGAACCAGAACCAACACCCAAACCCTCCTCCGTGCAACTATAAGAGCTTCATGGCGTGCAAGCCAAAAGAGTTCCACGGTACAACTGGTGCTGTAGGATTGGTCCAATGGTTCGAGAGTATCGAATCGGTCACACATCAGCCGATGTGCCGAGGCGAACAAGGTGGAGTACGCGTCATGCGTATTCCATGGTCGAGCTCTGTCATGGTGGAACACTGTTGTCCAAACCCGAGGACGTGACAATGCCTATGCTCTTCCCTGGAACACCTTCAAGAACTTGCTCATCGAAGAGTACTGCCCGAGAGGAGAGATTAAGAAGCTCGAGGCTGAGCTGTGGGACCACAAGATGGTCGGAAATGACATCGAGAAGTACACTACTCGGTTCCACGAGCTCGCCCGATTGGTTCCAAGACTGGTAACTCCCGAGGAGAACCGGATCGACCTGTACATCTCTGGTCTAGTTCCGGAAATCCGCGGCATGGTCATGTCAGCCGAGCCTCAAACCCTCCAAAGTGCAATCATTTTGGCTCACCGTCTCACCAGCAACCTCCTCATCGCCCCTGGATCCTCCAAGAAGGAGTCGGGTGAGAAGAGAAAGGCCGAGTCAACCCCAAGGAGAAGCGACCGCAACAAGAAGAAGACCCGAAACTACGCCGTGACTGCTACGCCTGCACCTGCACCTGCACCACCTGCTAAATCTGGATATTACTCCGGACCACACGCGAAGTGAAACAAGTGCAACCTCCATCATCACGGGAACTTCCCATTATGCCTCAAGTGCCAAAAGGCGGGTCACTTTGCCAAGAACTGCCCTGACAAGACAACTGCTTCAGCCCCAAGATTGACATGCTACGAGTGCGGAAGCGACCAACACCTCCGCAATACCTGCCCCAAGCTCAATCGGACTCCACAGAACCAAGGAGGGCAAGGTAGGGGTCGCGCTTACGCACTAACGGCTGAGGAAGCACGTCAGGACCCCAACGCAGTTACTGGTACGTTTTCCCTCAACTATCATTCTGCTTCCGTATTATTCGACTCAGGAGCCGAAAGAAGTTTCATTTCCTTAGAATTTAGACCCCTCATTGAATTAGAATCTAAAGTTCTTAAGGATGGTTTTACCGTCGAATATGCTAACGGCCAAGAATTTGAAGCTAATGATATAATCTTAGGTTGTTCACTATGCCTATCCGATAAAATCTTCCCCATTGATCTAATTCCTATTGAGCTTTCAAGTTTCGACATGATTGTCGGAATGGATTGGCTATCTCGCTTCCGAGCGGAAATCATTTGTTTCAATAAACTTATCCGTATCCCTCTTTCGGAAAAGGAGACTCTCGTTGTTCAGGGAGACAAGCCTGGACGACAACTTCGCATCGTATCCTCAATCCAAATGCGCAAGTACCTTCTAAGGAACTATGACGCATTCCTTACCCATGTCGTCGAGCGAAAACCTTCTGAGATTCGACTCCAAGATATTCCAGTGGTCAAGGATCATCCCGAAGTCTTTCCCGAGGATTTGCCAGGGCTGCCACCACAACGACAAGTGGAGTTCCGAATAGACCTCATTCCTGGCGCAGCACCGGTTTCCAAGACACCGTACCGTCTAGCACCACCCGAAATGCTGGAACGCAATTTTACGTTAATTTTACGAGATCGATTGTTGTTTCAACTTCTAAGATATAATAAAAGTCCTTCCGAATCTTTTATTAACTTTAATTATCTCTACTTACACCGTTCCTTCCGAATACAGTTATAAATATTAATAATCAAGCAATAAGTAACACGCCTGTTTTTAGTGATTTAACCTTATAGAGTTTCCTTCCGAATAACTCCTCTAATTATCAAGTCCTTCCGAATCTTAATACTTAGACCTACTCACTTAAATTTAATTACCTAAGTTGTTATTACTAAGTCTGTGACATTCGCGAATTTCACGGTATTATTCTATCGTCTCGTATTCGCTTTATTTATTTATGTTCGTGTTTTGACCCTATTGTATTTCTTTTATGATTTATCGTGTTTGTATTTCTCGTATTTTATTGGGTATCGTATTTGTATTTTATGTGTATTTACGTTTATCGGGTATATAGTATGTGATTCGAATCTTTATGTCGGGAACGTATAGTCTTAAGTGCCTTTAGTATAAGTCTAGTATGCTCTTATGATAAGTTTAGGGGAATTATGCCTTAATTATATGATTAAGATTGACGTTTAAAAAGTATTTCATTTTTAGTCTTTTCGGAAATTTTATTACAAAACTAGTCCTACGGGAGAATTTCTATTACAAACTTAGTCCTTTTCATATTTTTATTACAAGAATCGTCCCTACCAACCCATTTGTCTCATTAGAGATCAGTTTTTGTCTTATCTATCACCTACTCATTTGTCCTTATCTTCATTTCACCTACACTCTCTCTCTCTCTAGAAAACACACACAACACACACATAAACCTCCTCCTTCTCTCTAACTTTTCCGGCAATCCAACCGTTGTATTTCAAATCCGAGACCGGATTATTGATCACCATCATCATCTTCACCTATCCTCCAAGTTTCATTACGATCAAGTAAGTATTCCTCCATTTTTGTTTTAAACTTTATTCTATTTTGATTCCATCACGTAAATCCCAATTTTCACCGTCAAAACCGAGATTTTATTGAGGATTATTGTTCCTAAATGTATTCTGGGCATAAGGTTTTGATTATAGATCATTTGGACATTTAAAACACTCCGAAATCGATTTCCGATTGCTATTTTTCGTAAAAACCCCGATACGTCACGTAACTGTGGTTACGTTCACGTAATTAAGCTTAAACCTCACGTAACAGAACCTATGATCACGTAACTCCAGTGTTACGCCCGTAAGTGTGAATTTCGTGACCTACAAGTCACGTAACTCTGCCTTGGTGATCACGTAATTGCTGTTAGTCACGTAATAAGTTTCATGTTCACGTAATTTGCTTATTTCGCACGTAACACACATCCTTTATCACGTAATTTACAATTACGTGACTTATGAGTCACGTAATAACCCTCATGATCACGTAATTGATGTCCTGTCACGTAAGTAAGCCCTCATGCACGTAATTATGGTTTCCAAATCACGTAACACTCTTGTGAATCACGTAATACCCTTGGTTATCACGTAATTGTCCCGTAACTCTTGTATATCACGTAACTTGATACTTATGTGACTCGTAGTGCACGTAAGTATGAGAATCACGTATCTAGTCTGTTGACTTTCCGAAACACTTGTATTCCGTTATATCGATATTCCTATTGGTCACTTCAAAACCCGTATAAAACGTTAATCATTAAGGCATAACCCTACTAGACTTAGAGATACTTAGACATGTTTTATTTACGTGATGTATAGGGCACTTAGACGTTGGAGCTTGACGGTATTGTAGTATTTCCCGACATATAAAGATTTGGATTGCTTTGCTATCAGTGAGTTATTCTTTGCCCTTTTTTTTACCCTTTTTACATTTTTGGGCATGATTAGCGTTAATCAAAGGTATTTTATGGTATGTATGTATTATGGGTATGTATATATGGATATGAATGCTTTAGATGGTCTCACCCAAACTTGTACCGCCTTTGTGGTAGTACAAGGCCCCGTATACACACCTGTTAGCTTGTGCCGCCGGTTCGTATATATAGCGCTATATGGGTCTAACAAGCCCTCATTGTTAACACGATATTTGATGATGGCGTGCCCTGTCCGTGTTAGCAATGTTATGACCGATTATTTAGAGGCAACCTAGTTTGAGACACTAGGTGGGGTTAGTTGCCAGTATTGTTAAGGGTCAGGTGTATCGTATGTTCCTAGAGCTGATATTCTATCCAGTATGGTATTTATTTTATGGTATGATTATGATATTTTATGAAATGAGTATGGTATTTTTATGAAATGATTATGGTATTGTATGGTATAAATATGAGTATTTTATCAAAAGGTTTTGTAAACCTCACGTATATTTTGAAACATCATTTTCAAAAGACTTATCTTCAAATCATAACACTTTTGGGTCAAAACGTATTGAAACTCTTATCCTATTATGTTGTTATTTACTATTGCGAATAATTCACCAACTTTACGTTGACGTCGTATTTTAACGCTTTTCAGGGATTTGAGGTTACTCTATTTTGATGCTATGCTTGCTTGGCTACTTGGGACTTTTGCTTGGAATTTATTTTGTTATTGTAATTCCTTAGTATCCCAAACTCTGTAGCCATATTTTGATAATATTCGGATGATTGTAATAAGTATTTTACTTCAAACTCTTTATCTATGTTGATGATGTTTGGTTTATTTATGTTTGATGTAACCTTGAATCTCTGATACCGTATACACTGTACACCTCGGTTCCGCCATTTATGCGGGGTGTGACAGAAGTTGGTATCAGAGCCAATGGTTATAGCGAACTAAGTGACCTTACGGAATCACTTAGACTATGACCTAGGCTTTTGGACCTATCTGATTTACTCTATGTGCGCATTTCCTTCTTTTGTGGGCCTGTATGTGATTTATATGCTTTATGTGCTTTTGTTTTGCTTTTTATGTTTTGAGGCCTGCTCGTTTTAGTCGCACATACAGTTTATCGTTCTGATGTATTCCGTTTGATATTCGTAGAAGATGCCGCCTAAGAGGACTTCTACTAGAGCTACTAGAGCTACTCCTGCCGTCACTGCTACGAGAAGGTCGGCAAGGCGAGGTCGCGCCAGTGTAAGAGTGGGTGCTACTGCTCAGAATACCACTGCTGTCCCCAATACTACTTCTGCTACTCCGAATATCAGTCAGCTGATTGCGGAGCAGATTGCAGCAGCTATACCAGTGATTGTGGCACAACTTAAGGAGACACCAGTGCAAGATGCTGACTTAGGGTTTGAAGAACCTGTGATGCAAGATATTGGAGCAGAAGGTATGGCGTCTGGGCGCGATGGTTCCGATGTGGGCAGAGCAGTGCACGTAGGAGTTGGTGGACCGAGTATTGTGATTGAAGATCCACCCCGAGGCTGTTCGTATAAAGCTTTCCTGGATTGCAGACCTACTGAATTTAGGGGTACTGAAGATGCAGTTGCTACCCTGCAGTGGTTTGAGAGGATGGAGTCGGTATTTGATGTATCGGGATGTGCCGAGGAGAGCCGAGTTAAATATGCTACATATCTGTTCCAGGGTAAAGCCCTCACTTGGTGGAACTCTGTGAAGAAGGTTCAGGGTCGAGCTGCTATTACCTTGATGACTTGGGAGAATTTGAAGGTTATGATGAAGAAAGAGTATGTGCCGTCATCTGAGACGCAAAGATTGGAGAACGAGTTGTGGAACTTAACTATGCAAGGTGCTGATTATCGGGGGTATGTGAATCGCTTCTATGATTTGTGTGTTTTGGCTCCTCGTCTGGTTCGCACTGAGAATGAGAGGATTGAACGCTTCACTCATGGGTTGCCTCAAACTATGGGGGATCACATTATCTCTCACTATCCGGGTACTCTTCAGAGTGCGGTCGATATTGCTGGTCGGCTGACCGCAAGTGCGATCCGTGGTGGTACTCTACAGCCGGTGGTGAACCGAAGAGATTCTGGTCGATCTGACAGAAGAAATGTGGGTAATTCGAGGAAGAGAAGCCGTAGTCAAGATCAGAGACCTCAACATCCTCAGGTGTATGCGTTGACGGGTGCTGGAACTGGTTATCAGGGCGTGCGCCCTAAGTGAGACACTTGTGGTAGTGCTCATGCGGCAAATGTAGCGTGTTGGGTTTGAAAACGCTGCAAGAGGTTAGGCCACACTGGGCAATATTGTAAAAGACCTGCTGGAGCATGTTATGAATGTGGAGAAGTGGGTCACCGCCGTCAGCAGTGTCCCAAGCTTGCATCATCTACTTCCCTACCTACTCCTGGTGCTGGTACTAGTGCTAGAGGGAATCCTGCTAAGAGCCGAGCTTTCGCTATGGAATCTGCTGAAGCTCATCAGGATCCTACCGTAGTCATTGGTACATTTCTTGTTGACGATTATCCTGCTTTTATTCTGTTTGATTCGGGTGCCGATAGAAGCTTTATTTCTAGTGATTTTCGCCCCTTAGTAAACCGTGCTTCTAGTCCTTTAGAGCCTGCTTATGAGGTAGAAATAGCTGATGGTAGATGTGCCTGTGTTAGAGAAGTTATTCGTGATATTCCCCTCGTATTAGCCGATATTCCTTTCTCCATCGACCTTATTCCTATGAAACTCGGTAGCTTCGACGTCGTAGTCGGTATGGATTGGTTAGCGAAGCATAAAGGAGAAATAGTTTGTTATGAGAAGCTTATTCGTATTCAGAAGCCGGATGGAGATCAGATGATTGTACACGGAGACAAGGCCGGGAAACGCCTTAAAGTTATTTCTTGTTTGAAAGTTCGCGAGTACGTCCGTCAGGGTTGTTCTATATTGCTCACTGGTGAAGAAAGACCCGCGATAAAGATTGATGGGTGCCGATTGTTCGCGAGTATTCTGACGTTTTCCCGACGATTTACCTGGAGTCCCTCCCCAGAGACAAACCGATTTTCGTATTGATCTTATTCCTGGAGCAGCACCTGTTGCTAAGGCTCCGTATCGTTTGGCTCCTTCCGAGATGCTCGAGTTGTCGAAACAAATTCAGGAACTGGTTGATAAGGGTTTTATCCGTCCTAGTTTCTCCCCGTGGGGTGCTCCTGTTCTCTTGTTAAGAGAAGGATGGCTCAATGCGTTTATGTATTGATTATCGGGAGTTAAACAAGTTGACTGTGAAGAACCATGGAACTAATGAACCGTATTTGTCGTCCGTACCTTGACAAATTCGTTATCGTATTCATCGACGACATTCTGATCTATTCCCGAAGTCGCAAGGAACATGAAGAGCATTTGCGTCTTGTTCTAGAAGTGCTTCGAAAAGAAAAGTTGTATGCGAAATTTTATAAGTGCGAGTTCTGGTTATCCGAAGTTCAGTTTCTTGGCCACGTGGTTAGCGCGAAGGGTATTCATGTTGATCCTGCTAAGATTGAAGCTGTTAAAAGTTGGGTTGCACCGAAGTCACCAACCGAAATCCGTTCATTTTTGGGTCTTGCTGGGTATTATCGCCGATTCATCGAGAACTTCTCCAAGATCGCTTCACCTATGAGAAAGCTGACACAGAAGAGTAAACCTTTCGTTTGGGGTTCCGATCAGGAGGAAGCATTTCAAATATTGAAGCAGCGGTTGTGTGACGCTCCTATTCTTAGTCTGCATGTTGGTTCCGAGAATTTTGTTGTTTACTGGCACAAGGTCTGGGTTGTGTGCTTATGCAAAATGGTAAAGTTATAGCTTACGCTTCGCGTCAGTTGAAAATCCATGAGCAGAATTACACGACACATGATCTAGAGTTGGGAGCCGTCGTCTTTGCATTGAAGATTTGGAGACATTATCTGTATGGGACCAAGTGTACCGTATTTACCGACCACAAGAGTCTACAGCACATATTCGATCAGAAAATGCTGAACATGAGACAACGACGCTGGGTTGAGTTATTAAACGACTATGATTGCGACATTCGCTACCACCCTGGTAAGGCGAACGTTGTTGCTGATGCACTAAGTCGTAAGGAGACAGTCAAACCAGTCCGTATTCGTTCTATGATGGTATCTATTCAGACGAGCTTGAAGGCTCGGATTATTCAAGCACAAGAGGGTATTATGACAGCGGACCGTGTTAAAGATGAAAGATTGTATAAGTTAGCGTTGGAGTTAGAACCGAAGGAGGATGGAGTTCTATATTTCCTCGAGCGTATTTGGGTTCCGATTAGTATCCGTCAGTTGATTCTGGACGAAGCCCATAAGTCGAATTATTCCATTCATCCGGGTTCCGACAAGATGTATCATGACTTGAAAGATTTTTATTGGTGGCCGGGTATGAAGCGTGAGATCGCCGAGTATGTTAGTCGATGTTTGACTTGTTCTAAAGTGAAGATTGAGTATCAGAAACCGTCTGGGCTACTTCAACAACCGAAGATTCCCGAGTGGAAATGGGAGCGTATTACTATGGATTTCGTTACGAAGCTTCCGAGATCTTCGAGTGGTTATGACAGTATCTGGGTTATTGTTGATCGTTTGACGAAGTCTGCTCATTTCCTACCGATTCGCGAGAATTATCCGATGGAGAGATTCGTACGTTTGTATATTGCAGAGATTGTATCGAAACACGGTGTTCCGATATCGATTATTTCCGATCGTGATGCTCGTTTCACCTCACGATTTTGGAAGACATTTCAGACCGCTATGGGTACAAGGTTAGATATGAGTACCGCCTATCATCCTCAGACCGATGGTCAGAGTGAGAGAACTATTCAGACTATGGAAGATATGCTACGAGCTTGCGCTATTGATTTTGGTGGTAGTTGGGATGTTCATTTGCCATTGATCGAGTTCTCGTACAACAACAGCTATCACACGAGTATCAAGTGTGCACCGTTTGAAGCTTTGTATGGCCGCAAGTGTCGATCGCCTGTATGTTGGGCAGAAGTTGGAGATAGTCAGATTTCTGGTCCGGAGATTATACAAGAGACCACTGACAAGATCTTCAAGATCAAAGAGCGATTGATTACTGCAAGAGATCGACAGAAGAAGTATGCTGATAAGCGCAGGAAGCCTCTTGAGTTCAGTATTGGAGACATGGTATTATTGAAGGTTTCTCCATGGAAAGGGGTTGTCCGATTCGTGAAGCGCAGCAAGCTGAGTCCGAGATACACGGGTCCGTTCAAGATCTTAGCCCGCGTCGGCCCAGCTGCGTATCGACTAGGTTTGCCGGCAGAACTGAGCAGCGTACATAATGTGTTTCATGTATCTCAGTTGAAGAAATGCCTGGCTGATGAAACGTTATTAGTTCCTCTTGAGCAACTTCAGATTGATGATAAGCTTCATTTCGTTGAGGAACCGATCGAGATCGTTGCTAGTGATGTTAAGCGTCTGCGACGAAGTAAGATTCCGATTGTCAAAGTTCGCTGGAATTCCCGCTTTGGAGCTGAGTTCACGTGGGAACGCGAAGATGAAATTCTGCGGAAGTATCCTCATCTCTCTCCCGGAAGTAGTACCAAGTGTTAATTTCGAGGACGAAATTTCTTTTTACTTGGGGAGACTGTGACATTCGCGAATTTCACGGTATTATTCTATCGTCTCGTATTCGCTTTATTTATTTATGTTCGTGTTTTGACCCTATTGTATTTCTTTTATGATTTATCGTGTTTGTATTTCTCGTATTTTATTGGGTATCGTATTTGTATTTTATGTGTATTTACGTTTATCGGGTATATAGTATGTGATTCGAATCTTTATGTCGGGAACGTATAGTCTTAAGTGCCTTTAGTATAAGTCTAGTATGCTCTTATGATAAGTTTAGGGGAATTATGCCTTAATTATATGATTAAGATTGACGTTTAAAAAGTATTTCATTTTTAGTCTTTTCGGAAATTTTATTACAAAACTAGTCCTACGGGAGAATTTCTATTACAAACTTAGTCCTTTTCATATTTTTATTACAAGAATCGTCCCTACCAACCCATTTGTCTCATTAGAGATCAGTTTTTGTCTTATCTATCACCTACTCATTTGTCCTTATCTTCATTTCACCTACACTCTCTCTCTCTCTAGAAAACACACACAACACACACATAAACCTCCTCCTTCTCTCTAACTTTTCCGGCAATCCAACCGTTGTATTTCAAATCCGAGACCGGATTATTGATCACCATCATCATCTTCACCTATCCTCCAAGTTTCATTACGATCAAGTAAGTATTCCTCCATTTTTTTTATTCTATTTTGATTCCATCACGTAAATCCCAATTTTCACCGTCAAAACCGAGATTTTATTGAGGATTATTGTTCCTAAATGTATTCTGGACATAAGGTTTTGATTATAGATCATTTGGACATTTAAAACACTCCGAAATCGATTTCCGATTGCTATTTTTCGTAAAAACCCCGATACGTCACGTAACTGTGGTTACGTTCACGTAATTAAGCTTAAACCTCACGTAACAGAACCTATGATCACGTAACTCCAGTGTTACGCCCGTAAGTGTGAATTTCGTGACCTACAAGTCACGTAACTCTGCCTTGGTGATCACGTAATTGCTGTTAGTCACGTAATAAGTTTCATGTTCACGTAATTTGCTTATTTCGCACGTAACACACATCCTTTATCACGTAATTTACAATTACGTGACTTATGAGTCACGTAATAACCCTCATGATCACGTAATTGATGTCCTGTCACGTAAGTAAGCCCTCATGCACGTAATTATGGTTTCCAAATCACGTAACACTCTTGTGAATCACGTAATACCCTTGGTTATCACGTAATTGTCCCGTAACTCTTGTATATCACGTAACTTGATACTTATGTGACTCGTAGTGCACGTAAGTATGAGAATCACGTATCTAGTCTGTTGACTTTCCGAAACACTTGTATTCCGTTATATCGATATTCCTATTGGTCACTTCAAAACCCGTATAAAACGTTAATCATTAAGGCATAACCCTACTAGACTTAGAGATACTTAGACATGTTTTATTTACGTGATGTATAGGGCACTTAGACGTTGGAGCTTGACGGTATTGTAGTATTTCCCGACATATAAAGATTTGGATTGCTTTGCTATCAGTGAGTTATTCGTTGCCCTTTTTTTTTTACCCTTTTTACATTTTTGGGCATGATTAGCGTTAAACAAAGGTATTTTATGGTATGTATGTATTATGGGTATGTATATATGGATATGAATGCTTTAGATGGTCTCACCCAAACTTGTACCGCCTTTGTGGTAGTACAAGGCCCCGTATACACACCTGTTAGCTTGTGCCGCCGGTTCGTATATATAGCGCTATATGGGTCTAACAAGCCCTCATTGTTAACACGATATTTGATGATGGCGTGCCCTGTCCGTGTTAGCAATGTTATGACCGATTATTTAGAGGCAACCTAGTTTGAGACACTAGGTGGGGTTAGTTGCCAGTATTGTTAAGGGTCAGGTGTATCGTATGTTCCTAGAGCTGATATTCTATCCAGTATGGTATTTATTTTATGGTATGATTATGATATTTTATGAAATGAGTATGGTATTTTTATGAAATGATTATGGTATTGTATGGTATAAATATGAGTATTTTATCAAAAGGTTTTGTAAACCTCACGTATATTTTGAAACATCATTTTCAAAAGACTTATCTTCAAATCATAACACTTTTGGGTCAAAACGTATTGAAACTCTTATCCTATTATGTTGTTATTTACTATTGCGAATAATTCACCAACTTTACGTTGACGTCGTATTTTAACGCTTTTCAGGGATTTGAGGTTACTCTATTTTGATGCTATGCTTGCTTGGCTACTTGGGACTTTTGCTTGGAATTTATTTTGTTATTGTAATTCCTTAGTATCCCAAACTCTGTAGCCATATTTTGATAATATTCGGATGATTGTAATAAGTATTTTACTTCAAACTCTTTATCTATGTTGATGATGTTTGGTTTATTTATGTTTGATGTAACCTTGAATCTCTGATACCGTATACACTGTACACCTTGGTTCCGCCATTTATGCGGGGTGTGACAAAGTCCTTCCGAATCTTAATAATTTTAAATCGATTATAGACCGACCGATTACTTCATAAAACTTATCTAATCTATTTAGATTCCTTCCGAATACCTAGAGTGTTGATTAAACAAATTATATATAAACAACTATAATAATATATTAAAATTTAAGCAAATAAGGATCGACGGTTAAACACAAAAACATAAAACAACCGAAAACGTTAAATAAACATCAAATAGGATCCGTTGTTCAAACAAGCATAATAGAAGTTTAGCTCCTCATAACTAGGTCTGAAAAAGCAAATAAAGTCATGGAAATAATACTGGAATAAAAGTCTAAAAAGGAAAGAAACAAACGAAGAATCCGACAAAACGTTTCGTGACCGCCGTTAGCCGAAAAGAGATCTTCCTAGCTTTGAATCTTGCTTCCAAACGTAAATACCAGCTCCAGAGACTTAGAATAATAATTGGTTGATTTTCTGGACGATTTGGTCTTGTATTTATAGGCAAAATCAAAGCGGAAAACGTATTCGACTCGAACTCCAATTGCTGAAAAACCGTCCGGTGCTTAGCACCACTTCATAGGTGCGCAGCACCGAGCATTTTTTCCCATATTCTAAATTTTGCAAAATGTAGCTCTCTCTTTCTTCTTCATTCTCCAATTTGAATCACCTAAATCGGACATCATATGAAGAAGTTATGATCAAAACGGTGGAGGTGCTACTGCGACGTTCTCTTCGTCAGAAATCACTATTTTTCGTCTTTTAAGCTCATTTCTTCCACCATTTCCACTTCCCGATCATGTAAACCTGTAAAATGGACAAAAATACTTTTCCACACAATTAAATATAAAAAACCTATCCTATCCATCATGTTTACTATGAAAAACGACCAAATATCGCATATAAATATCTATATAAATAAGCGATATCAAGAACTCCTCCGAGAACAGAAGTTGTACGCCAAATTCTCGAAGTGTGGATTCGAACGCAAGTCGGACGGAATCTACTACTTCAAGGGCCGAGCATGGATTCCAAGATCTGAGGAACTTCGCAACCTCATTTTAGACGAGGGCAACCGATCTAGATATTCCATCCATCCGGGATCCGACAAGTTGTACAAGGACCTCCGAGAATGCTACTGGTGGCCGGGCATGAAGAAAGATATCGCCTTGTATGTAGCCAAGTGCCTTACTTGCTCCAAGGTCAAGGCGGAATATCAAAAGCCTTCAGGTTTACTTCAGCAACCAGAAATCCCCATGTGGAAGTGGGAGCAGATTTCTATGGACTTCATCACTAAGTTGCCCCGTACGGCTAAGGGTAACGATACGGTTTCGGTAATCGTGGACCGTTTGACCAAATCCGCTCATTTCTTGCCAATTCGAGAAAATCATTCGATGGAGAAGCTCGCTCAAGTTTATATCAACGAGATCGTCTCTCGTCATGGAACACCACTCTCCATCATCTCCGATAGGGATAGTCGATTCACCTCCCGTTTCTGGAATGTTCTTCAGAAATCCTTAGGTACTAGACTAGACCTCAGTACTGCGTATCACCCTCAGACCGACGGCCAGAGCGAAAGGACGATCCAAACACTTGAGGACATGCTGAGGGCATGTGTAGTAGACTTCGGAGGAAGTTGGGACGCCCACCTTCCCCTGGTCGAGTTCTCCTATAATAACAGCTACCATGCCAGCATCAAGTGTGCACCATTCGAGGCTCTCTATGGGCGTAAGTGCCGATCACCGCTATGCTGGCTAGAAGCTGGCGATCGACAACTTACGAGACTCGATATCGTCCAGGAAACCATTGACAAGATCACCTCTATTCGCGAACGACTGAAGACGTCCCGTACCGAAGGAAACCCCTCGAGTTCCAAATTGGCGATCGAGTACTCCTCAAAGTATCGCCCTGGAAGGGGGCAGTCCGCTTCGGTAAGCGCGGTAAACTGAGTCCAAGGTACACCGGTCCATTTGAAGTCATTGAGCGTATCGGTCCCGTTGCTTATCGTCTCCAACTCCCTCAAACTCTCGCGAGTGTTCATAATGTATTCCATGTCTCACACTTGAAAAAGTGTCTGTCTGACGAGACCATCGTTATTCCTCTTGACGAGGTCAAAATCGACAGCAAGCTAAACTTCATCGAGGAACCGCTCGAAGTTGTTGACCGCGAAGTCAAACAACTCAGGCAGAGCCGTATTCCGATAATCAAAGTTCGGTGGAATTTCCGACGTGGTCACGAATTCACATGGGAGCGTGAAGACCAATTCCGTCAGAAGTACCCACATCTTTTCGAGAATTCTTCTTCCTGATGGGACGCACTAAATTTCTGGACGAAATTTCTTTCAACCCGGGGAGAATGTGACAACCGTCTAAAATTCAGGTACTTGTTCAATTACTATATCGGTTCGAAACATTAGTTACTCTTTTATCGTGTTCGTTCTGTTCTAGCTCGTAACTGTTGAGTCTGTACTTTGTCGGAACTAGTGTCGGAATAACTTCTGGAATCAATTATATAAGTCCTAATACCAAGAAAACACCTATTGAACTTTCCTAAGTTCATAACAAATCATACTTAAGAACTTTCAATTAACAAAAAGGTCCAACGAAGCAAAAACGTAAAAACGAAAAATCTGATAAAGGCTGAAAAATGACCCGGTGCGCAGCACCTAGTGTTGAGGTGCGCAGCACCTCACGCCATAATTCAAAATATTACAGTTTTGGTCCTTGTCTCGTTTTTGTAAATCACCAACCAATCAACTCGAGCCTAGACCTGCCATTACTGATTTCTCAGCTTTCCAAGGCCACATTACTACACTCCAACTAAATTTTCTTTTCATTTTTCATTTTACAAAATAGAAAACACACACACACACCCCATTCTCTCTCAACTTTCTCTCAAGAAATCCATTTGTTCCAGTGATTTCCAGCAACATAAACAACATTTTAATCCATACAAATCGTTCCTTTCATCAAGAGAAGCAAGGGGGTGTCGTTTTTATCAAAAAGGACTAGTGTTGTAAAGATTTTTGGGAGCTAAAATCCGACCAAAACTCATCATCCGAGCTTTTCCTTCGGTAGATTTCTTTCTTTTTACTATTTTTATACAAATATTCAATTGCATGTAAGATCTAACGGTTGAAAATGTGTTTTTGAAGAAATCTATGACTTTTTATGGTCAAAAACGTTTTTAACCGAAATAACCTTTAGATCCACGGATTTGTAACCAAAAATGCTTTATAAACTGTTAAAAAGATGTTTTAATAAGTTTAAACCGGTTGCATGTCGAAATCTATGGGTAAAAAGACGTTTTTAGCAAAGAAATCACAAAACGGTGAAGAACAGCAAGGAGGTGCGCAGCACCCCCTGACAGGTGTCGCGCACCGGGGTGCTGTTCTTCCCAAAAATCGTCGTTTTGTCCGTTTAAAACTTATGTACACGTTCTGGACTTATACTAACATTATTATGGGACTGAGATGGATAAAACTAATAATAATGGGGACTTATATTGGACTATTTGGACTATATTGAACTATAATATGTATGATATTGCGTTTTAGGTGATTTGTGAGCGGAAGTGATGGTACAATTTTTGGGCATGAGATTTGAGCGCGGAAGCGCTGCCCAAATCTCCTCAGAAATTGCAAATCACTTCAGCGAGCAAAAGCACTTAAGATAATAATCAAAAACGTTAAATCGGACCTTTGGACAAAAACGTGACAATTACCTTTTCGGACCATTTTAACTATTACTTAACCTTGACACTTAAAGTTTATAAAATTGGTCTATATTATTATATAAGAACATAATAATATAACAACTAATTAAACTATCTTGGTAATATTAGGCAATCCGTGAATCCCGGCTTTCATATTCCGACCGAGTTTCCGAGTTCTCGTTCTTCGCAATCCGTTAGTTACAACCCCTTATTTTATATATGTTTTACATGAATTTTGGGGGAAACATAAGATTAACTGTATTTGAAAACTTTATGAATCAAATTGCAAATTATCGAACTTTGACTTTTGAACTTATGAACTATTTTGACTTTTGGAACGTACTTGGACTTATTTTGGAACTTATTTTGGAACGTACTTGGTCTTATTTTGGAACTTATTTTGGAACGTACTTGGACTTATTTTGGACTTTGGAACTATTTTGTACGTACTATTTTGAACTATCATGCGTAAAATATTTTTGTTCTACTTGAACTTATTGGCTCGCTCTCTTTTGTACTAGACTAATCATTGATGCTTGTATACGTACCAACCCTTGATGGAACTATAATACGTACGTAAGTGACGGACGACTACCTCTCTTTTAGACAAAACTATTTGACGCCCACGACTTTTTGGACTTGTACTTACACACTATTAGCTACTTAGCCGTATAGTAATTATGGGTATCGATACTTAGGAAAGAACCGTTCCTTGCTTAGATGGCAATCTAAGTACATATTACTAAGAATTAGACAATCTTCCCGTTTGAGAGGCGGGAAGATGGGCACCACGGTTGAACAATCGGTTTAGTGTGAACACTTAAATTATAGATGCCAAGAGGTTGATACAAGAAATCTAATTAGTTACTTACGCATAATTTACGAACTTTTTAGCGATTGACATTCGCAACTACAAATTGACTAAATTTGACTTTATTTGGTCTTTACAAATTTAGGGCACTGGTTCGCCCGTTACTTGGACTTTAAAAGTATATAAATTTTAAGCGACTTGTTCCGCTAACCTTCTATTTGGAAACTTTTACTTTATATACTTTACTTATAATTTTGACGAACTATTCAAACTGTAACTCACTCACTACTTTCGTAGTTGACACTTTATCTTATGTTTCAGGAAATTAGTGTAAGCATGATGTGCGTGGCATGGACGGGTCGAGGCGGTTGTGTGAGAACCTCAGTGGGAAAAGACTTGGCCTTTATTTCTTTTGGGGATTTTTAATGAAACTTTTATTTTTTGTATCGATGTACTAAATATCATGACTTGGTCGTTTGAATGGATTTGTAAACACTTTTATTTTTAATTAATGACTAGAATGCCGTTATGTTTTATATGACTTGTGTAATGATTTTCCAGCTCTTCACATTCCGTGTTTCCGCTTTAGCGGGGTGTGACATTTAATGTCACTATTTTTTACAATTTAATCTGTCGACTACGAATTAACAAAAGTCTCAATTATTCAATTTTGATATAATTGTCATGTTCATTCAATTCATTAAATCACTAATATCTTAGCCAATCTCAATTAAGTATCACGCTACAATTATCTAATAAATCATATAATCGCAAATAACTGATAAACTTATAAGAACGCTAGTTATGTTATAGATCTATCAATCACGCTAAGTAGTAGATTTAATAACTTTGAATAAACATGGATCTCGATTAAACGTAAACAATAATAGAAAAAACCAATTAGTTCAAATATAAACTTGATTAAAACATAAATCCAGGTTCAACAATCCAAGCAATCGCTTAATGAGTTTAGCTCATGTTGGATTGTAAACAAATAGCAATAAAGGTCTTAAAACAAAACATTGTATCAAGAAAATAATGCATGAAAGTTCAAACCAAAAAGTAGCTAACTTCAAAGATGATTAATGATGATTAACCAAAGCTTCCACGTGATCAACGGCTTTTAGGACTCTCTTTGCAGCTTTCCAGGATGGATGTAGGTTGAAAATAATGAATTAGATGATTAAAACCCGAACCCTAGAAGCCTTATTTATAGATATCTGATCACGCCAGTTTAGCCGGCGGCTGGTTAAATTCAGCCGACGGCTGGAATGCACGGGTGAAAAGGTTGCTTCCGCGGCACGTTTAGAACAAATGTGGAAAATCTAATTCAGCCGCCGGCTAAAAGGATTCAGTCGCCGGCTGTTTTCCAATCTTCCATTTTCTTGCTCGTTTGTCTCCGTTTCAAGCCGGTTTCAGCTCCTTTTCGCTCCATGATCCAAATATAACTCTACTCTGCAATTATTACTGAAAATATACCAAATCATAACAAAAGTTGCAGAAAACGAGCGTAAATATAAGAAATGTGACTACAAAATATAGATTAATTTTAGGCATATCAAATTCCCCACACTTGAATCTTACTTGTCCTCAAGTAAACTATCAGATTTAGAACAAAACAATCATCTTCAATAAAAATAAAATACCCAACGAATCAAGTAAATTACAAAAAATTTATTTACGAAGATGAATTTAACAATTACCAAGCCAAAATTTAAATGCATAACTAAACATCTCACGATTTGGGAAGTATAACACTCAAACTCAAAAAGCTAATCTAAGTGTAATATATATTTGAAATCGCTTAAAGCTCAGTCATGACAAGTATTCTATCATAGGCTTGATAACGATACGCTTCTCCACCAATAGAGTCTAAGTAACTAGTTCAGAGAACTTATGGTCATATCAATGGGTGATGGGTAAAATAATGGAAAAATGGGATGAAAGTGAATTATAATGAATAATATGAAACAAATACTTTCCAATTAGTCTACAAATCCAAATATTTTAGTCAAAAACCATATTACTTTCAAAACTCGATTGATTATCCCTAATGGCTCATTCTGATGAAACTTCCAAAACCAAACTTCGTCTTAATTCTTCAACGGTTCGACTGAGAATTTTATTTCTCACAAATTTCGTCAAATCACTTCAACACTTATTGGTTACCTAGTACGGGCTTTAATAAATAATTTTTTTTCTTCTATATTTTTTTTTCTATTAAAGGCACCGCTCAAAGGGTCCATCAAAATCATGAATAACTCTTAACTTATATCCACATGTAACTTCTTTCGTGAACTTAAGTAAATTAAACAACTCCACGACATCATATATAACATTCCGTCTAATAATCAATCAAGTTAAGAAAGAGGAAAATTTTCAACAAAAATATCTGGATTAAACGACTTAGACATTTAGGCTCAATTTATGGAATATATATGGAAAGGTGATAAAAGAAAAAGGTTTGGCGCAAATATGGTATCTAAACGTCAAAAACACTAAAAACGAGTGCTCGATAGGTAGTGTGAGTCAAATAACCAGTGTAGCTACCGACTATAAGAAACGAATAGGCCAATCAACGGTTTAACAATCCTAATTCTTTTGCCTCTTTCCTAGTTACTAATAAGTAAAACTTATGCTCATTCATAGCCTCGAAGCGTATACAGTGTCAAGTTCTAAAGTCTACAAGTCACCGGCACACTCATAACAATTGAAGATAAAAGCATATAAAATGTATGCTATAATTGCTCAAATCCTCACAATTATGTAACGGGTAGGTGTGCCTAGTTATGCAACTATTTAAAACTAATTACGAGAAACATGTCAAAAAATTTTAAATTTTCACACAAATTGTTCCTAAGGACAAATAGATTCTTTCCTAACCCCTTCCCCACACTTAAACAATACAATGTCCTCATTGTAAAAAAAAATTCAGCGAATAAGTGGAAAAAGAAAAAGGGAAAGGAAAAAGAACTCCCCCATTTAGATATCGAATGTTGTGAGAGGAGATAGCAGTGGAAAGAATGTATGGCTGTAAAAGCACAACGTCCTCAAAAAATATGCATAGCTTCCATTGAAAATTCGGATTTTTTGGCATTACTTCCAAACAATAAAAAGTACATAAGCAAACCATAAGACAAAAATCCAAACAATCATCCATACGAGAAAAATAAAAATAAAAATAGTTTCAAATACACAAATAGAAAACCCAAATCATCACATGTCGGGCCACTGTCCCTGTCTGCGCCAATCTGCCATCTGCCGCTCCTGGGTGGCTCTCTGCTCCTCCTCATCCTGCTGTCGCTGGGCCTTGGTGGGAGGATGGTACTGGTAGTGCTGAGCGGACCACATATGGTGGCGATCATCAAAGGTCTAGGAGGATGGCTGGTCCTGGTCCATCGGAGTGGTACTACCAAAAGAGTGATAGGATCTGTCGTATGCCTGATAGCTAATACCTGCACGCTGGTGGTACTGGTACAATACCTCATCCTGATAACGGCTCCTGCTATCAAACTCCGACTGCAAGTACCCGACCTGGCTGCTGACCTGGCTGATGTTGGAGTTGAGATCGTAGTAACGATCCTCCATGCGGTCCGTGAATGAATCGAACCGTGATGACATATGTCCCATACTCGATGTCAAAGCAGCAATCTGAGCCGTCAAATCTAACTCCTGAACCGGTGGAGCCTCCTCATCATCGGACTATTCTACACCCTGACTACTGCTCGCTCCCTCATCCCGTCTAATGGGAGCCCATCTATAGATAACATGGCCCCCAGGAGCTACAAACCGAGTCACGATACCGGCTGACTTAAACCAAGCTGCCCCCAAAAGACGCATCCCTGGTGACAAAGCGGTACAAGTGTCAAATCCTGCCCCCCGGAATGCCAAGCGTCTACCAATGGCACTAACAAAATGGCCTCCCCTAATCACACTTCCGGGTCGTGCGCCCTTCAATATATGCGTCATCCATCGGGCTAAAACATAGGGGACATTGACGGGCCGCTTCTGAACAATGCACCCTAACCAGAATAGTTCCTCCTTGTGGCATTTTTCAATACCCGATTTCCTGCCAATGACAAACAAACATACCATAGCAAAAATGGCCCGAACCTTCGGATCCCGAATCTGTGTATATGATGGGGCCCGTACGGTGGTTAACGCTCCACTAGCTATGGTGGACCAAATTGTTGCGTTTTCTCGATAGTCGGGAGTTTTAATCCCCTCAGCCATAAAGTCATCAAAATCTGGGTGTGCTAGATCAGCCTCGTTAAATAACCCAAGTTTCTCCCCAAACTCCTTTAGTGTCATCTTCCTAACCTCTCCCCCTAACAGAAACTGTACGGTTTTGTGGGTAGGATCGGTGTCGGCGTGGTTGAAAGTGAAGGAGCTATAAAACTCATAGGTGGCCTCGATGTAGATCGGCTCATTGATAGAAAATAAGCGATCCCAAGCTCTACAGATAAATCCCCCATAAGTAAACTCTAACATCTCCTCAATCTCAGCAGCTCCTGATTGAAAATGTGTATCGTGTGGGATAACCTCGTTCAAGAAAGTCTAATCAATACCGTTAGGGGCATAGACTGGATATTGTTGCATATTGGTTAACTTGGCCTGGATTTCTTCCCTCCTTTGATGAGTAAGTCCTCGCCTTACTGCGGCCACTTGGAGGTACGGGTGATTGGGGTCGTAAACGGGAACGTGAGGTGGGACCTCTTGTTGGACATTTTCATCGGCCATAATCTGTATAAAACAAGTCAGGTCAACCATATTAGTAAAATAAAACAGCTCGAAAAAATAGAAAGTCGCAAAAACAAGTCGAAACAAAAAGCAATAAAAATTCAGACAGCACTATTTAACCGCCGGCTGGCTGAATTCAGCCGCCGGCTGGAAGGGAGCCGTCAGCTGGCCAAAATCAGCCGCCGGCTAAATGTCAGGTCTGGGCATTTTTTCGCTGTTAATTGTTCGACCTGCTGAAAACGACCTCTATCAAAAATAACAGTCAAACCACAAATTTGACACATAATTTCCGCTGAATCTGTGAAACCATTTCCTTAATCTACCAACCCAATTCACATGTTAACAACTAAATTCTTCAAAGACTTCAATTATCAACCCACATTACACTTAACATTCAATTTCATTTCGCCAATTAGAACATGGAAATTCGACTTAAAACTCAATATCACTCATAATCAGTAGCAAAAGGTAAGACCTACTAACAAATTGACTAATATCAAGTCAAAAATTCCTAGCAAAAACCCCAAATTTTTCAATTACTTCTCGACAAAACTAAACCATGGAATTCGAAAATTAAGCAAGGCCTAAGCATACAAATCATCTAAGGAGTGAATCCTAACAATTAATTGTAAAATTAAGCAATAAAATTTCCGGATTTGAAAAACCCCCAATATGTGTTCTTCATGAAAAATCAAAGAAAAACAATAAAGAGGATTGAATAAATCATACCTTGGTGTTTGAATTAGAGAATGAAATGAAACAATTGAAGAAAATCGGACGAAAATGGTGGTGTTTATACTTCAGCTGCCGGTTAGGAAGATAAGTATGTGTGTGTGTGTGAATTGTGATGTAAAAAAAACGAGGTATATAAAAAAATTTTAAACCTGATGTTTCAGCCGGCGGCTGGAATTTTTTAGCCGCCGGCCAAATGAATTCAGCCGCCAACTAAATTTTTCTGTTTCGAAAAAAATGTTTTTTCGTTCGGTGGTTTAACACGATCTAACCTGGTTTCCGGCATGTTTAGCAGCTCTCATATGATGATTTAAGTGAACCTGAAACAAAAATCAAAGATTAAAATAGAAAAACACGTAGTGTACATATATTTTTGGTTTTTGTTGTTTTCTAATTTTTTTGTATATTCTTTTTTTTTTTTTTTTTTTTTTAAATTTTTCTGAACAAAATAAAATAAAGGGAAAAGAAGCGGGTTGTCTCCCGTAAGCGCTATTTGTTTAGTGAAGAGTCGTTAAGCTCGACTCAAACCACGTTTGTTAACCGTCACGTTCATGGAGATCGAGCTCCTCGTCGTCTCCAAATAAATCAAACTGGTTGTCACGTCCATCGGCATAATATTTCTTCAATCGATGCCCATTCACCTTAAAACTTTCGCCCTTTTCGTTGGCAATCTCCACCGTACCGTAAGGGAATACATCTAGCACGATATACGGCCCCGAGCACCTTGACCGTAATTTCCCCGGAAATAGCTTCAATCTGGAATTATAGAGTAGAACCATATCACCGTCGATAAAGTTCCTATCCGTCTTGATACGCTTATCGTGCCATTTCTTTGTCCGTTCCTTGTAAAATACCGAGTTCTCATAAGCGTTCATGCGCAACTCGTCCAATTCCTGTATCTGGTGGAACCTGTTCTTCCCTGCAGGTATCATTTCCATATTGGCAGCCTTTAAAGCCCAATAGGCCTTGTGCTCAATTTCAACGGGTAAATGACACGTTTTACCATAAATTAAACGATAAGGAGTACAACCAATAGGAGTTTTAAATGCAGTCCTATGCGCCCAAAGAGCATCGTCTAACTTATCGGACCAATCCTTACGATTCGCACCGACCGAATTTTCCAAAATGCGCTTCAAGCCTCGGTTAGTAACCTCGACTTGTCCGCTTGTTTGGGGGTGATAAGCTGTTGAAAACTTATGGTTAACTCCATATCGTTTCAACACCTTCTCAAGTTGGGCGTTACAAAAGTGTGTACCCCTATCACTAATTAAAGCTTTAGGGGTACCAAACCGGGAAAAAATTGACGACGACCCGCGCATCATTGGTGGGTAAAGCTTTCGCTTCGGCCCACTTTGATACGTAGTCGACGGCTACTAAAATATATTTATTTCCCCGACTTGAAGGAAAAGGTCCCATAAAATCTATACCCCATACATCGAAAATTTCACATACCTGGATGCCCATTTGTGGCATCTCATCGCGCGAAGAAATATTACCGGTCCGTTGACAAGCGTCGCATTTCTTCACAAAATCCTGAGCATCCTTGTACACTGATGGCCAATAGAACCCGACATCAAAAACACGTTTGGCTGTGAAGTTTGCAGCATGATGTCCTCCTACAGGTCCCGAATAGAAATGGCGTAAAATCTTGTCCTTTTCTTCACCAGCAACACACCTCCTAATTACGCCATCTGCACAAGCACGAAACAAAAACGGGTCTTCCCAAAAATAATGTTTCAAATCAGAGAAGAATCGCTTCTTTTGCTGATAGGTTTTATTCGTGGGAAGGGTTTTGGCAACCAAGTAATTAGCAATATCAGCAAACCAAGGTACCTCGTCACTTACTTTAACCGTCATTAGAGCTTCATCGGGGAAAGTGTCCCGTATCACTGACTCATCTAGCCTCTCCAATTCCGGGTTTTCCAACCTAGACAAATGATCAGCCGCCAAGTTCTCCGCTCCTTTCTTGTCCTGAATTTCAATATCAAATTCCTGCAAAAGTAAAATCCAGCGGAGTAATCGTGGTTTGGCATCCTTTTTGCTAAAAAGAAATTTCAAAGCAGAATGGTCAGTAAATACAATAGTTTTAGACATGATTAAATAAGATCTAAATTTATCAAAAGCAAAAACAACAGCGAGCAGTTCTTTTTCAGTGGTGGTGTAATTTTCCTGTGCATCTGTAAGGGTTTTGCTTGCGTAATAGATGGGTTTAAATCTCTTCTCAATCCGCTGTCCTAAAACTGCTCCGACCGCGTAATCGCTCGCATCACACATCAGCTCAAACGGTAAATCCCAATTGGGACTAGTCATAATCGGTGCTGAAATCAATCTTTCCTTCAAAATGTTAAATGCAGTTAAACAAGAAGAAGAAAAATTAAATTTTCAATCCTTTTCTAGGAGTTTATTCATAGGTCGCGCAATGTTAGAAAAATCTTTGATGAAACGTCTATAAAAACCTGCGTGACCTAGAAAACTCCTTACTGACTTGACATTCGTTGGTGGGGGTAATTTCGAAATAGCTTCAATTTTGGATTGATCCACCTCGATCCCCGCACTTGAGATTTTGTGTCCTAGAACAATTCCTTCGCGGACCATGAAGTGGCACTTCTCCCAGTTAAGCAATAAATTGGATTGTTCACACCTCGCCAACATCTTCTCCAAGTGTTCCAAGCATGAATCAAATGAGTCTCCAAAGACCGAAAAGTCGTCCATAAAGATCTCCATAAATTGCTCCACCATATCGTGAAAGATTGCCATCATACACCGCTGAAAGGTAGCAGGTGCATTGCACAGACCGAACGGCATTCTTCGATAGGAAAACGTGCCAAAGGGACACGTGAAAGTGGTCTTGTCTTGATCTTCCGGCTCAATGGGAATCTGGAAGTAACTTGAAAAACCATCTAAGAAACAATAAAAGGTTTTCCCGGCTAACCGTTCAAGCATTTGATCAACAAATGGTAAAGGGAAATGATCTTTGCTGGTGGCGTCATTTAACTTTCGGTAGTCAATGCAGACACGCCACCCTGTTACTGTTCGTGTAGGAATCAGCTCATTCTTCTCGTTGGAAACGACTGTCATACCTCCCTTTTTCGGAACCACATGCACCGGACTCACCCATGGACTGTCATAAATAGGGTATATAAGTCCCAAATCCAGCAACTTGATGATTTCCTTCCTCACAACATCCTTCACTTTCGGGTTTAAACGACGAAGCGGTTGAACGACCGGCTTGAAGTCTGTCTCCATTAAAATTTTGTGCGTACAAAACGATGGATTAATTCCCCGAATGTCAGTGATCTTCCATGCTAGAGCTTTCTTATGAGCTTTAAGTACCTGCAATAAACGATCTTTCTCCCCACAAGATAAGTTAGAAGAAATAATAACGGGTAAGTCATTAGTACCTTGCAAATATGCATACTCCAGATGGGATGGAAGTGGTTTCAACTCCAGTTTGGGTGGTTCTTCATCGATGTATTAATCTCCATTATCTCAGCTCGTGAACATGGAACACCGTGAACCGAAATCCCTGTACTGGGTAATCCATCCGCCGGCTGGGAACAAACAGCCGCCGGTTGACTCTTCAGCCGCCGGCTGGCTTTAGACAGCCGCCGACTGGATTTCGCTGGTGGTTTTTCTTCGTTTGTTTCCTGATTTTCGGTGGTCAGCGTAGACTTGACTTCCTCCAATAGCATATCAAAATCAGCTAACTCTTTTGCAGAGTCAAAATCTCCACTCCAGCCTTCATTAATGAATGAATCAGTCTGATCATCCTCCAGTAACATCTGCACAAACTCATCATCGGAAATGTCATAGGAATTTAAATAATAACAAGTATCATCTACCACAGAAGGATATTCCATTGAATCATTAACATTAAAAACAACTTTCTCGTCTCCCACTTGCATGGTGATTCTACGGTTAAAGACATCAATTAAGGAGTGAGAAGTAGCTAAAAATGGACCTCCTAGGATAATCGGTACTCTAGGGTCCTCTACCATATCAAGAATAACAAAATCACAAGGGAACACAAATTTGTCAACTTTAACAAGAACATTTTCAACAACTCCCCTAGGATATTGAACAGAGCGGTCAGCTAATTCAATGCACATACGAATAGGTCTTGGTTCTCCTAAACCTAATCTAGCATACATGGAATATGGCATCAAAGAAATACTTGCTCCTAGATCAGCTAATGCATTGTTCACAGTTAAATTGCCAATTAAACAAGGAATAGAAATAGTGCCTGGATCGCTTAATTTCGGAGGTAACTTGTTTTGCATCAGTGCGGAACAACGGGCATTCATGGTGACCTTGGAAGCGTCTTCCAGCTTACTCTTATTCGTCACAAGATCCTTCAAATACTTCGCATACTTTGGCATTTGAGCAATCGCCTCAATAAACGGAATATTAATGTGAAGCTGTTTCATGTTCTCCAGAAATTTGTGATAAGTGACATTGTCTTTGTCCTTCTTCAGAGCATCAGGGTATGGAACAGCAGGTGTAAAGTCCTTAATCACCGGTGTGATTTTCGGCTTCGTAGTAGCAGCCTGTGGAGTTTTCTTCGAGACCATTGGTTCAGCCGCCGGCTGGCTAGATTTGGCCGCCGGCTGGAGTCCAGCCGCCGGTTGAAATGCAGCAGTTGCAGAATTTATCAGTTTATCTGCGTTCTCGTGTCTGTCCTCTTTGTCAACCTGTGCAAAATCAAAAGGAATTTTGTTAGTAACACCTGTAAAAGAAGAATTGAGAGTTTTACCACTTCGGGTGGTAACTGCTTTGACGTGATCTTGAGGATTTGTTTCCGTGAAGCTCGGTAGCTGTCCCGGAAATCTTTCTTGCACTACTTTCGCTAGTTGTCCCATAGTGCCTTCTAGTTGCTTAATCGAAGCGCTTTGATTACGGATGATGGAATCAGTGTCATCCATTCGCTTGATCGTGGTTTGCATAAACTGATTATTTGTTGTCATGAGTTGTTTCATCAGTTCATGCAAATCGTAATTTGGTGGAAACGGTGCCTTAGGAGCCTCCTTAGCATAGAACCCCGGTGGTCCTTGCCGATATGGTTTCTGCCCATTTGAATTTCCCTGATTGTTGTTGTAGGGCTTGCGATAACCATTGTTGTCTCCTCCTTGGCGATAATTGTTGTTATTCCTGTCTCCTCCCTGGTAATCTCCATACATTACCTCTTCAGTGGCTTCCTCCTCATCCTTCCTAGGGCAATCCTTGGTTAGATGGTATCCGTTGCAAATTTCGCAACCGACTTGAATAGCATGAACTTTCTCATTGACGCGCTTGATGTCTCTTCCCATAGCATCCAGTTTGTTAGTTATAGCAGCGAGACCGTCGCTGTTATCAGCCATTTTCCTTCGTCCTTTACCACCGTCTTCTCATGGCTTGGAGTGTTTAGCAGATTTTTCAATAGCAGCCCAAGCATCAGCTGGGATTTTCCGTGGAATTTTGCCTTCAGAGTCTAACTCGTTACGAGTTTGACGATCAACCCCTTTGTAAAATGTCTTGATAACCTGTTGATTGTTGAGATCATGTTGGGGGCATTTGTGTAACATGTCTTTGTAACGCTCCCATGCTTGATAAAGTGACTCATCAATATCCTGTGTAAAGTGCCTGATGTCATCAATCATTTTAGAGGTTTTTGAAGGGGGACAGTAGTTCTTCAAAAACTTGGCCCTCAGATCGGCCCAAGTAGTGATGAAATTGGCCGGTTCGTTCCCAATCCACCTTTTTGCGTTTCCTTTGAGTGTCATCGGAAACACCCGTAACATAACAGCCTCCTTTGTCACACCAGGAATAGTGTAAGCATCAGCAATCTCGATGACCTTTTCCACATGAACATTAGCATCTTCATTCTCGTCTCCATTAAAAGGGTTCTCTCTAAGTTCTTTGAGAAATTGGCCCTTAAGATGGAAGTCGGCTCCTCGAGTGATAGATGGGTTGGGAACGTCTGTGGTTACGTTCGGGGTAAGAGCATAGTACTCCTCCAAGGTGATCTCATTAATGTTGACTGCCATTTCGTGTTCTGATTCTTCAGTTGAATCGGAATCTGATACGGTGACTGCTGAATTGGGGATTGGTTTCTCTTCCTCTTGATCAGATAGCTGGTTGTATTCCTCTTCAGAAGATGGCATAAAATCAGAAGTGAAACTTTCGTTTTGGTGAATTTTAAAACTGGTGAGTGGTTGAGCTTTTGGGGAAAACAGTCTGCGTCGAATGCGAAAAGCTTTCTCCGGATCTTCGAAAGGCTCTACAAGATTTGGATTTGAACTCCGGGTCATGCAAAACCTATAAGAACAGAAGAAAATATGTCAGTAGCCCTTGATAACTGAAAATTAAACAAACCGAAATATTAAAATTACAATAAAACGAAAAATAAACAAACAGTTGCTAATCAGCCGGCGGCTGGGTATATTCAGCCGGCGGCTAGTAATCAGCCGGCGGCTGTTTTACTTCAGCCGGCGGTTAAAAAGTACTGTGTGCAAATTTCCTGAAAAATTGTAACTTCAAAAATCCGGTTAGTCCAATTAACAATTATCACGTAATACAAAATAAATGCAACTTCCAGAAAGATAAATCTCTCCAAAAGGATCGAATAATTACAAATTCAAAATTACGAATAAAAATAGCTACCGTTCCCCGGCAGCGGCGCCAAAAACTTGATGTGTATTTTATAACATAAAATTAATTAAAGTTTAGAAAATGATTTTACCAATGTAGATTAACACACAATAAAGGCAGTGTACCTGATCGTACGATAATATAGAATCAGTAAGTCCGGATCGAACTCAGGGAACGTGTATTTATATTCGTTATCTCAAATTATATAATTAAACTAATTAAAGCAAGTAAATATGGGATGCGTTTTAGTTCTGTGATAACATATTTCAGAAAACAAATAACTAAAGTAAAATAGCAATTTAATTAACTAAGTGGAATTGCGGATGAAAAACTGTTTCGAAAAGTCTTTTAGATTTAATCAATATTAGAAAGTAACGATTACTTGGAATTACGTTTCACCTGGATCATGATTAATAAGAATATGTTTGATTGGTTTAACTGTGATTTCTATAATAACTAGATTTCCCGCTAGAGTTATCTAATCCTACAATTTTAGAGAAAGATCATACGAATGATCGTACATCAAGAGCTATCTTAGACTATCCACTCTAAATTGTGCTTTAATGTCACTATTGTTTACAATTTAATCTGTCGACTACGAATTAACAAAAGTCTCAATTATTCAATTTTGATATACTTGTCATGTTCATTCAATTCATTAAATCACTAATATCTTAGCCTATCTCAATTAAGTATCAAGCTACAATTATCTAATAAATCATATAATCGCAAATAACTGATAAACTTATAAGAACGCTAGTTATGTTATAGATCTATCAATCACGCTAAGTAGTAGATTTAATAACTTTGAATAAACATGGATCTCGATTAAACGTAAACAATAATAGAAAAAACCAATTAGTTCAAACATACACTTGATTAAAACATAAATCCAGGTTCAACAATCCAAGCAATCGCTTAATGAGTTTAGCTCATGTTGGATTGTAAACAAATAGCAATAAAGGTCTTAAAACAAAACATTGTATCAAGAAAATAATGCATGAAAGTTCAAACCAAAAAGTAGCTAACTTCAAAGATGATTAATGATGATTAACCAAAGCTTCCACGTGATCAACGGCTTCTAGGACTCTCCTTGCAGCTTTTCAGGATGGATGTAGGTTGAAAATAATGAATTAGATGATTAAAACCCGAACCCTAGAAGCCTTATTTATAGATATCTGATCACGCCAGTTTAGCCGGCGGCTGGTTGAATTCAGCCGACGGCTGGAATGCACGGGTGAAAAAGTTGCTTCCGCGGCACGTTTAGAACAAATGTGGAAAATCTAATTCAGCCGCCGGCTAAAAGGATTCAGCCGCCGGCTGTTTTCCAATCTTCCATTTTCTTGCTCGTTTGTCCCCGTTTCAAGCCGGTTTCAGCTCCTTTTCGCTCCATGATCCAAATATAACTCTACTCTGCAATTATGACTGAAAATATACCAAATCATAACAAAAGTTGCAGAAAACGAGCGTAAATATAAGAAATGTGACTACAAAATATAGATTAATTTTAGGCATATCAAACACCATAACTTGGAGACAATTTTTATGGCTAGAAGTTTCATCTATGATCACGGATCATGATCATTGCAGGTTAACTCATGATCACGAATCCCAACGGTCTTTGTGATCACGGATCACTAACAGGTTCATGATCACTAATGCTTCTTATTATATTCCTGTGTATTTTACTCTTATCCTAGCAGGGATCAGGATCATTCTATATGACCGTTGAAGACAAGGTCTAAGTCAAGTATAGAAGACTTGTTATGAACGTTGAAGAAGCAGTCCACTAGAGATCACGCAAATCTCGGAACCGGGAAGATCCCGCATATCACGCTAGATTAGTTATTTTCTTGTGACTATATGTAGAGGAAGTGATGGATATAGGAACACACACAATCTGACCGGAATAATCACCTGAAACAACACACGAACACTTAGCATCGATCATTTGCACTCATTATTGTACTTGTTACTGTTTTATTAATAATATAAGCAAAGGCAAGGGATTATTATCCTTCCCGAGGTTTATGTCGGCGATCCAAAATGATTAAGAGCTTTCCTCGTAAACTACTCTGTTCATTTACTATTTACGCATTTCTTCAATGTCTTTTACAAATTATCCTGTGCTCACATTTAATATCATCGCAGCACCTTACCTTACTTAACTTATTTGATCACGGAATTATTATAAGTTGCTTTTGGTCAAAACATGTAACAAAAACCCAAATTCCCTAACAATGGGATGACAATGACGCGGTTCGCGTAAACACAAAGGATAATGAAGCTAAACTTTAGAGACTATAAAATCTAACAAGTTTCGAAGATTTAACGAGGAAGAGGGTGATATGTTATCGGTCGAGTTTTGTAGTTTGCTCTAAAAGGAAAAACAGTGAAATGAGGGTCGATATCAGTAAAATAAATAAGTTAGAGACGAATCGTAATTATATACAAACTAAAAGGACTATTTTGTAATATGCCTAAAGGAAAAATCAAAATGGGACAATTTTTGACAACTTATAGTAACACGTGATGAAATAAAATTGTTCAATGATTTTGAAATGACAAATCAGGAAGTAGGTAATAGTTTTAGACAATTAACCTTGAAATATACTTACAAGGATGCTCTAAAGCTACATCATTTCATAGATTTTGAGAAATTTTCAAATAAGAACCACAAAGAAAAGAAGAACCGAAAGAACCATCTAAAAACCGTATTTTTTTAAATATTTAAAATGCTAAAAATAATGTAAACTTCAATTCGAGTAATAATATTTTAAAAATAAAAAAATAAACTTCAACATGATTTAATCTAATCTTTAATATATAATAAAAAATGGGCTTTAAATGCCACTTGATGAAGTAAGGTCCTTTGAATAGATTAACCTCTTTGCTTTCAACCGTTAGATCAAATTGATGATGTCATCAAACACGGTTTTCATTTTACCCCCTTTTACAATACATAATTACATTCTTTCTTTCATTTCATCTCTTCTGAAATAAAAAAACATAATTTTAATTTACTTATGAAATCGCTCAATTTGGACTATGATTTACCTTATTGTTATTTTAAAATCTCCTAATAAAAAATATCAAAACATATGTATAAACTAAAAGGTGTATATGTTAGTATAACTATAAACAAATGTGTATAAACGTATAGGTATATATATGTTATTATACGAATAACATTGTTTTCTCATAATAACTTAAAATCTACATAAACATAACGTTTACTATTCCATTTGTATCTTTATCTGCACTATCTCGGGACAAAAATCTGATATGGTAATAAACCAAAAGTTTATGACAATGAGTTTATTTATTTTCAATGTGTACATGTTTTATTAGACCATCGTACATAAATATGAACCTGGAGATTCTTTAATTACATAAGTTTTTATATTCTCAAAAGATAGCAATGATTCACCTTCACAAGCTAACAAAAACTAATTTCCTTTAATACCCAAAAAAAATGATTCTAGAGGTTGTATATAGGCCTATACATCCATCAACAAGAACATTTAGTTGAATTATAAATCCATATATCTTCTAAATAGTCACATATAATCAATTTTGCAACCTTCAGTTTGCATCACTAATAACTCATCTAATACGATTATTGGGTACTAAGGGTTGTGAACTATCGTTCTAAGCTTTTAATAAAGGGTTTTTCTAACGTGTTCCCCAAAGGCACACGATAAGTAGGGAATATTCTCCTCGAAAATTGAAAAAGTATGGAATATTCCTTGCTTTTTCAATTTTCAAGGAGAATATCAAGGGCACACGTTAGAAAAACACTTTAATAAATGACGAATTTACATTTACATTATTTTACATTTATACACGCATCGTTTTATTGAAGCGCTTAATTAGCATTTTTCTTTTTGGAAATACATAAATAGTTGATAAATTATATCAATATTTAAAGGTTTCCCATATTTAAATGTTAAACATATATCATTATTAAACTGTCAGAAACATATATCATTATTAAATTGCCTGAAACATATATCAAATTAAAATATCCGAAGTAATTCTCCTATATCATTATTAAATTACAAGAAACGTATATTATAATAAAAATGTTCGAAACATATATCATTATTAATATGCTCAAAGCGTTATCAATATTTTATCTTAAGCAATTGTCATTAACATTATTTAATCAAAAGACACGTAAGTTTCCAAATAGTTTACGACAATTCATACTTTTCCTTTTAAATCTCACATCTTAACTTTCATATTCACACATATTAATTTACTCTCATCTCTTAATTTTCTAAAAACACATATTAATTTACTCTCATCTCTTAATTTTCTAAAATTAACTGGAAGCTACAAAAATATCATCGGTGTTTCTATATAAGTTTTCTAATCAATTATTTGTTTTTGTTTTTTTCTTCTTTTTCTCATACATTCGTTGTTCTTTTTGTCATGATCTTTCGAATATTTATTAAAAATCATTCTTATAAGAAAGACGCACATCTAATATTCAAATTTGATGCTTTGATTGCATGTTATACCATCAATGTCGCCGCTACTAAATTCCTTATAAGTGTTAGCATTCTCTACCTCATATCTACTACAATAAACAAGTCCCTAAAATTCCATATTTGTTAGACCATTTTTAGATTTAATTTTCCCTCCCATCTAAAATTAATTATTTGAATTTAAATGTTTCTCAAAATTTGATTAAAGCTTCAATATAATTTCCTTAATATTTATCGTTTTTTAAATGTTAATAGTTTCAAGTAAATGTGTGTATTTAGTTATAAACATACATATTTATGCATTAATAGATAAGTTTTAAAATTTTCTATTTACTAAATGTTTATTTATCCAATATAGTTTTCGGGGGTGTTTGTTTTGGCTTATACAAGGAGCTTATGACTTATTGACATTTCGGCTCATGTTTCATAAGTTTGAATTTTTCGGGTTATTTAACAGTTTATGGGCTTATTACTGTTTATTATGACGTAATAAACACTAATAAGACCATAATTAGTTTCATAAGCAGGAAAATTTAAATTTATGAAACATAACCGAAATTACAATAGATAATATGCCGCTTATATAAGTCCAAACAAACTTACTTTTTTTTTGTAGTAGTCATGATAAATCAATACAATTATACAAATATTTATAGATATTTTTTGTCATGTATTAACGTAATTTTTATTTAGTTACCCGTGTAATACACGGATATAAACTAGTATAATTGAAATAAGGATGAAAAAAAATTGACATACCCAATATATTTGATGCTGAAATATAAAAATAAAATGTTAAGATTGGAAGTTACATTTATAAGAAAAGAAAAAAAAACCTTTGAATTTTAGCAAGTCCAGTTTCCGAAGGAAAGAAGTAAAGTCAGTAGCAGGCTTTCTTTGATTTGTAAGTTATCTTCCATATCAATTTCATAATCAAAATTTATACTTTCCTCTTTCTTTTTTTTCTTTCTTTTTTAGGGTTTAGTATGTTTTTTCATGAAACCCCTTTTATCCCTAATAATTAGATTAAAATCATGTTTTGTGTAACAGTATGCTATTAAGTTGAAATACAGATCAAGTATCAATCAATTGAACTGAAAATGGCAACAACAACTCCGGAGGAGAAGCATATTGAGGACTGCTCTGTTTCCAAGTAATTAACAACTTCAACTTTCATTTATCTCCATGTTTTTGCTTGATCACTCGTTTTCTAAGCCGGTAAAATGCCCCCTACAGACGATGGGAATCGAACTTGGGTACCTTTTATCGTCTTCTGTTCGTTTCTTGCATAATTTACACAACTAGTAAAATGTATTATACTCGACCACATAGATGTGTTGTTTCACTTTCTTTTCCAGTCAGTTGTTATAGGTGTTTCTTTTTTTTTCTGTACAAAGTATGTTTGTGGACTAATCATATCGAAAGTGCATTTTTGCAGCGCATTAGGCACATGGGTGTTCTCTGTAGCGGGTGCTTTAATTGCTATACCAGTAGGAATAAAGAGAAAATCACTTGCACCTCTTGTGTTTTTCGGGACTACCGGAACAATGGTTGATATAATCCTGGGAATTAGTGCTTGCGAGAGAGAACATGCTGAACGTCAGATGAAGATTCTCGAAGAACAAAACGCTGCTGCTGCTACTACTACTACATTTGATGATGCTATTTGAGCCTCAACAGGTCATCAGAGTTATCATTTTTTTGTTCCAAAACTTAGTTCTGAGACTAAAACCTATTACTATTATCTAATAAAATACCGCTTTTTCTGCTTACACATTTCTCTTGTATCATTCATGCATAGTTGTCGTTTTGGATTTACCTGAATGAACATTAACATCTTTTTACGAAACAAAAGCACATGGATTAATTATTTATATAAGTGGTAAAAACATGATTTGGCTTTATCATCTAGAACGAAAATCAACATGAGATACTCAAAGGCTGTTAAAAAAAATTCATTGAGAGAAACAAGAATGAGGTGAGAAGAATCCGCGATATGATATTGCAGAAAAATAAAATTCAGAGTGATCGTCTCCCTTGGACTGGATTTTATCGAATAATTAGTCTTTAAACCGAATACATCATGATGTCATTCACATTTCTTTACAACAAACATTTTCACATATGCATGCTAATGTTTTCATGAAAAACGACCTCTCTTATCGCAATTTATCTAAAAATACATTACAGTACAGATTATTATCAATCATGTCACTTATATCTGATATGTTGATCTAAATAAATTGATCAGAAACTGATGAGATCCGGCAATTCAACTTTGTTTTTTTGCAAGAAAGGGTCGAATTTAGCGGCGTTGTTTTTCACAGTAGCAGAAGGCAGATGTATTTTATTCGATTTCTTCTGTTCTTCAAAAATCTCCCAATCATTGGTGATTACGGTCTTGGCACTTGATATTGCATTGCTATGATCATGTTTTTTCGCCAGTTGATTTGCCTTCACAGCTATGATCGATTTGACCTCTTCTTCTAGAGATTGTTTGATTTCCGATTTCTCTGAATCCTCATTAATTATGAGCTCGAGCTCTTGAATAACTTCTTGGGGGATCTGTTCCATTTCGGGACTTTCAGAGGCGTTACCAACCCCGATATCTCTACAAAACTTGAAATACAGCCATAGTTGTTGGTGTTGAACTTTGGCCTTTTGCAGAATGGATAAGGCCACAACGGCCTCGGCTTTCCCTGCAGAATAAACCCTCACCAGAACAGCTCCAATTCCTTTGCAAATCCGACTGTAGATGTCGTAAATCTCAATCACAATACAGTCCATGGCTTCAAGTACCAGCACATTGACTGTTTGACTCGATTCTGGCTGGATCTGGAGCAACATATCAAGCAATCCTTGAAGTTTTTGTAACCATATAAAATCTCCTATCATCAACTTCTCCTTCTGTTCCTCATTCATTTGTTTTCTTTGTTCTCGTGAATGGAGGAATATGAACGATGATTTCTGATCTAAAAAGGCATAGTAAGCACGGATAAACGCATTCAAACCTGACGTTTTTCCATGCTTATCACTGAAACTCAACAAGTCGGGCGGTAAGCGTCCAATATCTTGAATCCCAACAACCTTACAACAGAAAACTCCATGCAATATCATAAGGCCCTTGAGGCCAACCACCCAGTTGCGGGTCCTCTTTATCCTACGAAAGAGGGCCCACAATACAAGGTGTAGACACTCATCTGAAACTCCAACCCATGCAAAAATGCGTTGAGCACTTCGGTAATCAACGCGGGATTGTTTATGAGTTGTGGCTTTGATGACGGCCTTTTCTATATGGGGATTTCGTAAAGCGGACCGAGGAGTTAAACTCGCTTTGACAAGACTCCTGTGATCCTTTAATGCTCTGGAAGCCCTTTTCCAAAGTTCCATTTTCTTGGTTTAGTTTTTGTTTTTGTTTCTTTTAGTGAGAGATATAGAGTGCCGGCCTATTTGCCAAAAAAGTTGGAGTCAAATTTGGGTTGGAATTTTAGTTTAACGTGTGATTTGGTATACAATGAAGAATCAAGTGCATACAACAAGACTTTGACAATCTTGTCACTAACTAATAGTCACACATTAACTATTCGGTAAACACCAACTTATAGATTCTAATTTATACTCCATCGATTTCAAAATTAGTCTAATTTATTTATGGCTGTCCCAAAATTATTTACCATTTCTAGATATTTTCTCTTTTCGAGAAAGACTTTATTACCCAGACTATAGTACCAACAAGAAAAATACATATTAGATAGCCTCATTCTTTTTACAAGATATAGAAAATGAAAGGGGGCATCAAAACGTTTCATTTTTCAAACTCTAAAAGTAATTTATTCTTTAATATAGGGACAACATGAATAATGTAATAAAAAAATATTTCACTAATTATATCTTTCCTATTTCAATTATTTTATGTTTTCAGATATTTTTGTTGGAATGAAAGAAGTATCTTAATTTTGCATTAATTTTAGGTTATGTATTTCGTCGCAACTGTAAGTGAAAAACAAAGAATGAGTATCGATTTTTTATGTTTATTAGCAGTTTCAGTTTAACTTTGTGTAGTTGGTTAAGATATTGAAAATAGGTTTGTTTGTTTATTTGTGTCTATATAGAAGAAAAAAGTTAATGAAATGGTTTTAGCTATGTCCTACATGGTTGGACTGACTTGTTTTCTTTAGACTTTTCAAAAAGTAACGATAGACTATCTTAAACTATCAACAAAAAGCTAAACACAATATTTTAACGCGTTGTGGACCAAGCACGACTCTCGTGCATGGATGGTCCAAAGGGTCTCACTCAACGAATGTTCTTAGTGATGTAACATGTCATATTTCGAGTTCTTTTGACATTTATAACCCATAAAGAATTTTATTTGACCCAATTCATTTGCATAATCAATACTTTAAAACATTTCTTACACTTGAATTAAAAGTAATCAGTTTTGGTGATTCTCAAAATTCATTTTTGACAGTGGCAACACAAAAAAACAGAGTAGATACCATAAGCCGAAATAAGGAAAGTACAAGAGTATCCAATGTTATGAACAACAACAACAGACGACGAATAAGAAGAAGAACCTGCTATTAGTGATGATGAGGAGCTCAGGGTCGAGTTAAATGAAGTCTTGATTCACTTGTTATTCAACCAACCAAAAAATGTCACCAAGGGATTTAAATGATAAATCTCGGATTGATTACTATAAATCTGAAAGCTATGGGGATGTCTTTTGATTTCTACTATGGAACCGCTTTGAAGTCTTGGAACTCTTGATGAAGTGGGACTGGACTGTTTTGGTCGGAAAATGTCAGATACTCCGTTGTCAGTGTTGATCAATGAGGAGATATTGACAATTATAGCTATAATTCAAACGGGGAACATATTATATAAACCTAGAGTTACAAGACCAAGCAGATCAAAGAAAAGCCAAGAGGCAAAACCAGTTGATTGAGAGATAGGTTCACTTAGTTATGTTTATGTCAAACAGGTCTATCACGAGCTCACGATGACAACAAAAGAGTATATGCAGGGCCAGCACAGTTGTCAATCCAAAATTGTTGGTTGCATTGGAACCAAGGTTTTTTTAAAGTGTCTGACCCGACAATGTTGCAATGAAAGAGAGCACAATAGCAGCAAACCAATAACAGTTTCAACTATGTGAGTTTAAAGGCCCAAACAACAAACTCTTGCAACGCTTCACCATATACAAGTTGTTACGGGAAAAGTAAAAAAAGCACAATGAAAGCTTGTTAATCTACAAACGAAAACTTTCCATGAGCAGCAATACCAAATAATGATTTTACAGTCGCCGAACAAAAATAAAAAAAATCCCAAAAAACGTCTGCCCAGAACATTTCCTAGCTCACGAGCAATAAGAATATCCATCAACATTCTGAGGGACTATCACCAAAAAATGAAGATAAAAAAAAAAGATCAACAAAAACAATCTGTATGCATGACATACCCTAGCCACAAAGGGTATGTTTTATCCTCAATGGGGCTTTTTTTTACCCGTATACACTAACTAAACTACAAAGATAACCTGATCAAAACCAAGTAAAAACAGGCATCATCTCCCTGTAGATGTGCCACACGACACGACTTGACTCGCCATACAATCGATATCCAGAACCCAGGCAGTCTGTTGACCTCTTTTTTCATGCTAGTCGTCATTGACCACCAATGACTTCTCCGAGGGTTCTTGAATGTAAACAACCAAAGAATTGGGGGTACAATAAACAAAATTTGAACACTCACAATCATGATGCAACTGCTGCTCCAGATGCCTTTTCCAACTTCTCTTTTTCAATCTCAACTCTTCTCTGATCTGCATGCTGTGAAACACCGCTTGCTAGTGCCTGGTAACGGAAGTCAAGTGTCTGCGAAAGCATCTGGAACCTCATTTGATCTGAAGCTTGCAAGGCTAAACAAAAAAATTCATGTTAAAGAAAAAGAAACCTTTTTCTAGCTGTCATGAACGAAAAAGGATATGCAGTTTACCTTTTGCAGTATCCATAAAGAAAACAAATGGATCCACTTCGTCAATAGGTGATTGCGAGTCCTCGTCATCACTGAAGTCATCATCAGTGTCATCATCGTCATCATCAGCAGGACGGAAGGACTTTGCCTTTAGTACACCATCAACAGATACATCAGATATCACCAGATTCTTCTTAATTAATAACACATTTAGTTTTTACTTAAAAGCGGAAAATGGGTGGTTTTGGTTAACATGTCAGAACTAGTAATTAGATAAAAATAATAAGTATCCAAAAATAACAAATATAGGCATGGTCACAAGGATCAATTAGCGTTTCCTTCAGAGTTGTTTCTTTAAGTTGGAACTTTTAATATTAAGTTTTAGTCGTCCTTAAACACCAATTATAAACTGCAAAGCATCCTAGATTTTTAATTTAATTGATTTCAACTAAAACAAGATTGCAGGGTTGGGTAGAATCCAAACACTTTTTGTCCAGATTTTTTATAAAGGTGTCCGAACTATGAAATCAAATATTTATATCATTTTAATAACAATATACTTTTCTGAATAAAATAAATAGGAGATAATAGGCTAGGAAATGCTCTTTGGGTGACTTTTGACCACTCACTTTTTAAGTTTTCTGATTAAACCGTTTATCCTGTTAGATATAACTAATAACTCGAATTGACCCGCTTATAACTAAAAGCGCAGAAATTACCACCTCTACTTTTTTTCTTCTTTAAATACGCAAATCCTTAAGAAGTAACAAACCTGAGCAGCCAATCTCTGAAGTCTCAAGCTATCAGCTTCATCACCATCTTCTGCATCATCTCCCATGTCCTTGTCAGACCCATCATCATCTTCATCGTCATCTGTATCCAAACCATCACCCATGTCATCATCGTCTTCAGGCTCTTCCTTTGCAGCTTCTAAACATATAAAACATAGACTACAATAAGATATAAGCATGAAATAATGATAAAAAAAACAACATATTGACATGTATACCTGTGAATAACATTTAACAAAATAATTTATTACATAAAAATACCTGCTACTTGATCCTTGTAAGCAACAAGCAGCTCAAGTGTTGCCTTAAAAACACGCTCCAAGGCCTCTCCTGGCAACTGATCCGCAGGAAGTGTCAGCAGAGATGTCAAACCCAAACAGCACACTTTCTTATCATGTTCCCTGGAAAAAACGTAACGAATCAATAAGTGCAATTTTACACTTTGTAAAAAAATCTAAAAAACGAACAGTTCAAGCGAGAGGTGGCAATATGGGCAACTTGGATGGTAAAAACTAGTTTGGGTTGATACGAGTTATTTTTGGGATGGAAGGACCAAGTCAGATTGACCCGTGACACTTTTTTGTAATTTTTTGAACTCCAAAAAATAAATTATATATTACTAATGATTACAAAAAACAATATTATTACAATTATATATGAATCTTTAAATAAGGATTTAGGAGGTTGTATATGTATGGTTTTAAAATATAACTTGAGGGACATTCATACCCCCATCCAACCCATTCGTCTGTTGGCTAAGATATACTAAACTTTCAAACCCGTAGGAAAAAAAAACATAAATCAACCCATTCATAATAATAATAAGTAAATGGGTCAAAACTGTCACCTCTAACTACAGCAAAAAGGTATGCAAAAGCATATAAGATATGAAATGTGTTCTAAAGGAACCAAATAAACATGACTAATTTATTACCTCTTAAAGTTAACCCGGACACCGTTCTTCTTAGTTTGTTGCAACATCTGGAACCAAAGACTGAAAATTTCTGTAGCGACACCAAGCTTTTGTAATATGTTGAGTGTCAAAGATGCATTATAGTAAAGAGCATCAGCAATCTGCATAAGATACACACATCTTAATATCAAAAACACAGAATGTTAACAAAATATCATTCTCTGATACATGTTATCTCAACAAACCCAAAAGGTTATTTGAAGATTTAGAATAAGAAGTGAGTCTCTAAATAGATAAAGAACAAAGGTCGCTTACAACTTGCACCAGAAGGCACTTCAAGAATGGTCGCTCTGTTATGCGCAGACGCTCCACCGTGAGTCTCATATATGGCTCAACCCAGTGGTCCACCTGGCCCTTGCAGTTCTGGAACACAACTTCGATAAGCTTAGGTGCAGGTTCAATGTCGTTGTCCTCCAAATTTTTATCACTCATTATCTGGCAGAGCATAGAAAATTAGTAATTTGACAGATAAGACAAGAATTACTAACAAGATATCATTATGGAAGTTTACAAAGTAAAAAAATTATGAAAAAGAACATTATCAAGAGAAAATGTAAAGTTGTAGTTGGGTTTAATGAAGTGTAACAGTAACGCAAATCAAAACCCAAAATCAATACATTCTTTTTAGAAGTTAAAGAAAGACATAACCAGAAGACTAAGCCTCATGTCTAGCAAAAAGATAATAATTTTAAATGAAGCATTCATACAGGACAAGTAACATACATTCGAAAGCATATTCCACAAGCTTTGTTGGTAGTCTGGCTCCTTGCATGTCAAATAATGCACTGTACTCCTAGATATATAGTTGTCCAATGGGACTAGGATATCTGCACCACAACAAGATACCAAAGGATATAAAAAATAGCGAACAAATATACAAACCTTCTTGATAATTCAAGTACGCGGATTCCGATGTTACAGACAATGATGGAAAACATACATAACTTTGACAGGGGTAAGAGGAAATGAACATACTTGGGAAAAAATCAATTGCCCAATCGGCAAGAGCTTCCACCAGCAATGGCCAAAGACTCCACATATCCATAGATATTGTTGGTGAGAAAAAGGTCATATATGATACAATTTCCAAAACTTCTTCAAAAACATCTACAAGAGATTTTACAGATCAACTATGAGAAAATGAAACAGTTGTTAAATAACATGGCGAGTACTGTTACAGATGTATGGTACATAAAGTTAATGGCATGTGATTCAAAATGGAAAGTCTCATTAGTAACATACTCTGGTACACCATACATCGTTACGCATGTCTAATGTTTTAAGAAAGAAAAAGTATTAATAAATGACATGTATATATAAATTTATAGATGATAATTAATCATGTAAATCTTCATATGTTCTATAAAGATAATCATTTTGAATTCAGATTGTAACTATTTATATTAATAGTTTACCATAAAGTATATTTTTATAGAAGAAAGAAAATATTGGGGTTTATCTATACAAGGTCCTACTCTCCTGCTCCAAAATAAGAAGAGACTATTTTCCATCTCCTGTCTAAAGAGAGCCTCGATCACCTGTCGATCCTCCTCTAGACCTACGAGATCATCCTCGTAATAGGTCTTATTCTCCAGATTATGATGGCGGTGCTCACCAGAATATATATAGGTAAATTGTTTTCATATATGTTGAACATGGTTACTGAAATGAGCCTAATCTAGTTATGATGAAACTATGTAGAAAGGTCTCCACGTAAATCCGACGGAGGACAAAGACAGTACGGATCTCCCCTGGACCGAGCATCAAAGTCACCATCAGGCTCTACGTGTAGGTCTGCTGATATCTGACGACCACCCCGGAATTAAACACTAACCGGAGCTCAAGAACCATATCATGTAATGTGCATGTCTGTTGTTTGTACATGTATTCAACTTAAAACCAAGAATTATTGAGCTGCCTTGTGTATTTCTAGTATCATTGTAGGATGACTTTTCTTGTGGTTTTGGATATTCTATGGATTGTGGCTTTTGTTACATGGTATAGTTTATAAATTATAATGTTAAAGTGGAAAAGGCTCCTCAAAATGGCTTGTATGGCTAATAGATGTAACACCTTTTTTGAATTAGGAATCTAGGAAGACTTCCCAGTGGGAGGGATTGTGCATAATGGAAATATCGAAGTAGAAAATGTATCATGGGAAGAAAAAAAAGGAGAAAAGGGGATGCATAGACAATCTTGATGTTTCAACATGTTCTAAGGATAGCCAGTTCGTGAATGTCACTACGATATATGATCCGAGAAGCAAAATCAGTGAGATGTGATGGAAGGTTTAACTATTAACGACTAAGTCATTTTCAAACTACATTAATAATGAATGTTTCTTTTCTCTTAAGATAACCAAAATGGCAAGTGATGAATCTTCTCGGGACAGAAGAAGCACATGACAGGGATGGGGCTAGCATGTACATATGTATGTGGTAGGTATGTATAACATATATATACATACGTTTGTGTGTGTCCTCGTGCATGTGAATATTCGGGCTAGTCTTACCTTGGCCATCAGTAGTAAGCATCCGACGCATTATTGGCAGTAAGGTGGGCTCAATGTGAGCAAAAATGTGAGGAAGCCTGCTCACAGATTCAAGAATCGTACTAATGGCACGTAAACAACCAGCAGCTGCTAATGCACCAGGATCATCAGCTTCTTCGTCTTCTTCAGAGGTATTCATACACTTCCAAAATGCAGCAGCCTATAACCCAATGATACATGACGGTATAATGAGAGAGCTTGAAATGATTATACATCACATTTCTATTGATAAATAAATTTTTGTTACCAGACTCTGGCATAAGCCAAGAGCATAGGGTGCCATCTCCTCCCCAAACTTGTCAACAATAGTCTCGAGGGTAAACACTAAATCCTCATTTTCAACTTCATTCATTAACTTGAAAAAATCTGAAAACAAGCCGTGTTTGAAAGAATAGATGCATAGATAATAAGTTAATAACCAATTCCTTGACATGAATAATAAAAAGTTTTTAATATACATACCATCAAGTAGATGTGGAAGAATTGGCCTAATTTCACTTAGATCTGTATATCATAGAATATAATAGGTCTAATTAGATTCTGCATGTTTGAGAGAACAAAATCGCGATATAAAAGGAGATTAAATAGTTGTGCATTTGCATTTTACCTTTGCAGGATTCAACAAACGAGCGCAATGCAAAAACAGAATCAATACGAACTGGAAGCTCGGGGTCACGCATGCCACCAACGACACTTTGCAGTGCTTTACGGAAGTTATTTGGGTCAGAGAAATTGATATGGGCATATTGTCCGGCAACCCATGCAGCCTAACATTCAAAAATAACTTTTTTAGATAACAGTGACACCAAATATAACAGCAAAAGTGTGTTAAAAGTAAAACTGTCAATAGAGTAAGATGAGATCATTGTGAAGTGAACATAGTATTACTTATGATTGATCATAGCAGAAACATATTTATGCCGAGGAAAATAGAAAATAAATTATAAGACTTACCTTCGCTCTGAGATGGCCTACAGGACTGGCAAACTCTGGGAAAACATGCTGCACCAACATGGGCTCAAGCTCAGATTTATATGGTTCAGTTTGTTTCAGTTTATCACACAGAGCTCCAATAGCAAGAAGTGCACCATCTTTTTGTCGATAAGGCTTTAACTCAACAGATGCCGCTTCATATCTAACAAAAAAAAAATTAGTAAGATGATTGTTACGGAATGTTGCAGACTCTTTTGCATACGCAGTATATGTGAATATTTATAGAAGATCGGAGTACCTCTTAAAAATCTCTACAATGAATAATATGAACTTTTGAAGGTTCTCTTTTCCACGTTTTCTTACCAACTCACTCACAAAGTCCATTGCCGCAGTCCTGGGACTGTATAAGTCCTCAATAATATCTGCAGTAATTTAAACTTGATGATTAGGACACTACAAAAGCTCAAACTATAATAATTCGGGCAACAGTGGAGCGTAGCGGTGGCAATTTCAACAAATTTACTTATGAATGAGTCGTTTTAGGTTTTGTTTTATTTCAACCAGGTCAAATGATTTTTTTTATATAGCTAAAGAGGATCAGGTCAAATGGGTACATATAGAAAGTCCTCTCAAGTCTATTCTTAATGCATAAGACCTCCTAAATCGATTTATTCTTAGCCCATTTCAACTAGTACTAAAATGACCTCTTTTAATCATGTGCGCTCAGCTTGCCACCTCTAGCAGGGAGCAAATCATACGTGAAAGACTCACCATAACCCTTCCTCACATACTCATGTGGATCTTCCTCCCAAAGGGTTTGATCGTTGTCATTGAAGCACATAAGTGGAAAAATTATTTCAAACAGAACAACGTCAAGTCTTGGTTGAAGCAGATTGTACATGGTAGTCTTAGAAATACTGCAAACATAGACAAAAAAATAAATAAAAAAATTAACAGGAAATATAATATAAGAAAAACAACTCAAATTAAAACTATTAGAAAATAACTGAATTAATTATCAAATAAATGTAACACACCTGTTGCTCAAGTACTGCAGGATAAGGTTGGTAACCCTGTCAGGTAAATAGTCACCAATGCGGATTGCATTCAGCAAGTTGAGGTGACACTCCAATATTTTTCCAGCATAGTTTTTTTGGAAGTGTTGTGCAAAAGCTTTGTTCTCTGGGTTTTGCAATTTTAAATCTCCAAACCTTTGAAAAGAAGATTAAGTGAAGTTTTTTAAACCTCAAATCCAAACATTTAAAAGAAAATTTGACCTGTGACTCACCTAGTGTAGAGGCGGTTTAATATATGAACTGTCCATTTTTTTACCTTCCACCATCCCCATGACTTTCTGAGATCAGGGTCAGCTGGTTGGCCTTCTGATGGAACCGGTCTCTCTAACATAGTTAAGAAAAGAACCATCCAAGCATTGAACACATTTGGGTCGAACAACTTCTTGGGAATTTCCAGCTGCAGATTAATTACCATTTATAAGTGTTTAGGGACCTTTCAGATATTTTGATGCTACAATTATTCATAGTTTTGGGACTTTTTATTACGACAGATGGAGCACCGCTTAAGATAAAGTCAATATACTCACATATATGGATGACCAAAAGATTTTGCAGATGAGTTTAATCAAATCTGCTACTTCAATTGAAGGATTTCCTATCTGAACAAGCCTGCCGAATATGTTTAGCAAATGAGGAAAGGTCTCCTCAACAACATGGTAAACTGGGATCCTCTCTTCGTCTGACTTGAACCTATAAATAACAAGTGCAAATATTGATCAAAACACAGCATATTTTTATAACCTGCACTAAGAAATTATAACAGCTAGGCCATGGCCAGATAAAATGGGCACAAAATGCTTGATACGGTATATCCATGATAATATATCAGTTGTCTGCCTTGCATGTACCGAAAGAGAATTATGTTTACAGTCAGGTAACTATGCCTATAAATATGATTTGTCACTGGATGAGTTGATAATTTCCCAAATCAAGAGAGAGAACACGATGCAAATGATCACTTAAATTTAAGCAACGTAGCTATGTGGAAGTTGCAACGAGAAGAAAGATATCCTAGAACATTTTATCTTCAGTTGACAAATTAGTTGGTTTGCATTGAGTTGATCTTGAATTGATACAAAGATTAACACATACACATTTATGTACATATCTTATCTTAAATATGAAGGTAGCCGCAGATTTGAAACTGCTTTACTAAGAAATAAGCTATTACACATCTAAATAATGTGATATGTAACAAGGAAAATGTTACTAGGATGAGTGAAAAGTGAAAAGGAAAAAAACTAAACACATACAAGATGTTAAGATTCAACATATATGCGTAATGGACAAGGAAACATAAGAACAAGTGCATGTACGGATGTTTCTACATATCAGATGCAAGATTCATATAAAATAACTATCGTGCTCTTAAGTTAAATTTATTAAAATATAGACTTCGGTGTGGCGTATACACATATAGAAGTATTTTAACTCGAACCTAAATAATCCAATGTACTCGCAGTATTACAACTAGAACAAAAGAAAACCTAGAAACCTATCAATCATGACAACCAAAAACTGAGAAATTGAGAACATAGGCATAAAAACTAATCGTCATGATCAGCATATAGTAACTTTATCAATCATTTCTGCATCAGGTTCATATAGTAATCGATAGAAAGTATACTTACTCGTATTTTCTAGAGAGAATCCTAAGCACAAAAAGAGCGCCATAAACTTGCTGGTCTTGCAAATTATGTGTCACCCAATGCAAAAGAGCTGGCCATTGCTCAGGATAATCAGCATGTATAATCGTCTTAAGGCACTCACCGACTTGCGACCTGTAACAAGCATATTAACAACAAAAAAACAAAAAGAGTAAGCCGAGTTGCAAAAGGTCAAGAACGCATTTGTACCTCAACAACGGAGGAAGTTGCGCTACGAAAACAAGTATATTCTGTCTGACCAAGTCTTTATCAGCTGGCAGAATCTTCGACTGTTCATCTACAATAATAGCATAAAGTTAACTAAAAACACAATAATAATAACGTAATATCGACATATCATAAGTCGAGTATATGTATATACCTGGATCATGAGGTGACCAGTTTTTGGCAATAAAGTTTTTAAATTGAATACTAGCAACCTGCCTAACAGCGAGGTCACAATTGCCATCAACGATAATCTGTAATAGTCTCACCAAATGCTGAGGGCTATACTGAAACTGAAATTAATATTAAAAATTGAATCAATCAATTAATCAAATAATAAAGGCGAATTGTTGGAAATGGAATTGGTGGATATCTACCTGATTGAGGGTATCTTCGGCAGCTTTGCGTTCAGCGGGATTAGGGCTAAGAGCTGCTTGGAGAACAATAGCGAGAGTTGGGAGATCCATAATCTACAAACCAACCGGTAAGAGAATGAGGCTGGCACTGGCAATGGCAATGGCAATAATAAAGATGAGTTTGTATTTAAATCATTCATTAGGGTTTAGAGACACAATGAGTAACCTTTTTTAACAACCTTTGGTTAAATGCACCATTTCTCTTATTTTACTTTACATATCTTTTTGTACCAAAATTTTAAAAACAATTTCGAACCGAACCGAATCGGCTTATGTAGCAATTTGAAACTAGTCACCTCTACTATATTATAATGTACTAGTATTTAATCTGCGCGTTGCAGCGGTCATAAAATGTCACACCCCGCTAAAGCGGAAACACGGAATGTGAAGAGCAAAGAATCATTCTACGGGTTATACAAAATTCAACGGTACAAGTCATTTAGATTAAAAATGGAAAGTACTAAAGTTCAAAAATACAACCAAGACTTAATGTTAAGACACGGTGCAATAATAAAATATTTCCAATAAAAATTCCCAAAAGATAAAAGGTCTCATTCCCGAATTACACTTCACACCTGAGCAATGCACTTCATAACTTACGCTTAGTTCCTGAAACATGAGATAAATTGTCAACTACGAAAACGTAGTGAGTGAGTTACAGTTTATAAGTTGACCAAAGGTTTCAAATAAAAGTTCGACGAGTATATGTATAAGTACAAAGTTTTCCAAAAGAAGTAAGCGGATAAGCAATCGCTTAAAGGTAGTTTATATACTGTCGTAATAGTTCAAGTCAAGAGTTTAATGTTCGTAAAAGTTCGAGTCAAGTTCAAAGTTCATAAAAGTTCAAGATAAGCTCAAAGTTCATAAAAGTTCAAGATAAGTATATAAAAGTAAAAAAGTTTCCCAAAAGGAGGTTAGCGGAGAAAAGTCGCTTAAAATTTATATACTTTTAAAGTTTCAAGTAACGGGCGAATCGGTGCCCTAAGTTCGTAAAGACTAAGTAGAGTCAAATTTAGTCAAATCGTAGTTGCGGAAGCAATCTCTAAAAGTTCGTAAATTTATGCGTAAAGGTAACTAATTAGATTCTTGTATCAACCTCTTGGCATCTATAACTTAAGTGTTCACACTAAACCGATTGTTCAACCGTGAGGCCCCTCTTCCCGCCTATCCTATGGGAAGTTGTTCAAGTTCTTAGTAATATGTACTTAGACTGCCATCTAAGTAAGGAACGGTTCTTTCCTAAGTATCGATACCCATAATTACTAAACGGCTCTGTAGTTAATAGTGTGTAAAGTTCTAGAAAAAGCAGCTGGGCACTAAGTAGTTTTGTTTTAAAAAGAGATAGTTGTTCCGTCACTTAAGAGTCATGTTATAGTTCCATCAAGGGTCGGTCTCGCATACAAGCATCAATAATTAGTCTAGCCGAAAAAAGGGGGCAAGCCGGTAAGTTCAAGTAAGCCAGTAGTGTAAAAGTGTTTTACGCATAAGAGTTCAAAGAGTTTGTTCAAAATAGTTCAATAGTTCCAAGTCAAAATAGTTCAATAAGTTCCAAAGTCAAAATAGTTCATAAAGTTCCAAAAGTCAAAATAGTTCAATAAGTTCCAAAGTCAAAATAGTTCATAAAGTTCCAAAAGTCAAAATAGTTCAACAAGTTCCAAAGTCAAAATAGTTCATAAAGTTCCAAAAGTCAAAATAGTTCATAAAGTTCCAAAAGTCGTACAGTAGCAAAGTTCGAAAAGGTTTCCAAAAAGTTTCATAATAGTTGTACAAGTTCATAAAAGTAGTAAAGATTCAAAAGAGCTTCAAAGACAATTAGCTCATAAGCATTGTTCGCAAGTTTAAGTGCACAAATCAGTTTCACAAGCAAAAGTATCGTTCACAAAAGGTTTGATCTCATGTTTCCCCCAAGCAAGGTATGAAAAGGAAGAGAGAAGAGGGGGAGAAAAGGTACTATAAGACTACCAGGTTCAACACAAAAACTGGTCAGTCTAAAGTATTTTATGAAACTGATTGGAGCGACATATCAAGTGATGAATCTGAGAAGTAAGAGAAAAAGGGAAAAGGCAAAGTAGGGTATGCCAGTGATCCAGATCAGATTGAAGAAGAAGAACAAACGGAGGTACATACTGAACTTGAGACTGAAGTTAAGAAGAAACAAGATGAAGCTGAGAAATTGGCCAAACTTCAATGGTATGCTCACAACTCTGGAATGATTGTGGAGCAATACAAAGATATGAGTCTGAGTGACTGAGTCTGAGTGATTTGAGTCTGAGTGACTGAAGCTGACTACTCAGTCTCATGAAGAGACGTAGGGCAGTAATTTAGGTATGTTAGTTAGATAAAATCTTCTATCCTTTTAGAATATTTTCTAAGATTCATACTTATCAAGCTCACTATTATTGTGTATAAATAGTGAGCTTGAACTTTGTAATCGGTGTACCTTTTGAAGCAATATAACTGTGTGTTATACTTATTCTTTGTTATTATAATTCCGCGATAATAAACAAGAAACTGAGTAATCAATCGATTAATAATAATTAACGTCTAAATACTTATTTGTGATTGATTAGCCATTGTTTGAGATCTTATTGAGACCTAACATATATAATGTAATATAAGTAAATTTTTGTCAAACTTTCAGTGTCAAGGTCCAATTTGTCCAAATATTGTCCGAAATAGTTATCGTTTTGTTTTAGTCAAAAAGTCCAAAGTTGATGTTATTGTTATTATGTTGAATATGTTTTGTTTGCTAAAGTGTCTTATATTTTCTAACAAAATTTGGGCAGCGCTTCGGCGCCCAAATTCTATGTCCAAAAATACCAACCACTTTTCCGCTTACAAAACACATATACTTACATAACATTTTTAAACATGTTTATTTTAGCATATTAAGTCCAATACAAGTCACTAATATAGCTACTTTTATCAATCTCAGCCCCAAATATTAAGTCTCGAAAAGTCAGAGTGCGTACACATGTTTTAAACGGCCAAAACGACGATTTTCGGGAAGGACAGCAGCACGGTGCGCCGCACTAGGTACAGGTGCGGCGCATTGCCTGCTGCCTTTTCCCGTTTGGTGTTTTTCTTGCAAAATCCTTTATTCCCACCATAGATTTCGACATGCAATCGGGTTAAACTTCATAATATGTCAATTTAACAGTTTGTACACAACTTTTATCCATAAAAACAAAGATCTAAGCATCATTTAATGTAAACCCGTTTTTGTATAAAAATGGTTATAAAACTTCATCAAAACTTGTTTTTATGGTTTAGATCATACATGCAATGTGTTAGATTAGTAATATAAGTAAAAAGGAAGATTTCTACCGGACGAAAATGCTTAGATGATGCCTTAGAAGTGCTTTGAGCTCCAAAAATGGTGAAAATGTGCTTTGAAACCGAAATAACTTTGATTCCCTTGCTTCCTCTTTATGTTAAAACGATTTTTATGGATGGTTTTAATGGTTTTAATGGCTGTAACTTTCTGGTGTTTGTGAGGGTTTTAGAGAGAAGCTAGAGAGAAGGTGGAGAAAATAAGTGTGTGTAGTTGTTTTATGTTTTAAGAAAAAGGAAATGAAAAGAAAATGATCAAAAGTAATAATAGGGGGTCTTGGGATAGTGGGAAATACTGCAAACAAGTCAGAACCCGAGTTGGGAGTTTTTGGAAAGTTGTGTAAACCGAGGCAAGTTTAAAAAAAACGATTTTGTGAAATCTGTGTGGGCAGTGCGTCGCATTGCCTCTCTGTGCGGCGCACTGACCCAATTTTCAGGTTTTTCGGATTTTTCGCTTTTTACGTTTTGCTTCGTTGGACCTTTTTGTTAACTAAAAGTTCTTAATTATGATATGTTATGAACTTAGGGAAGTTCATTAGGTGTTTTCTTGGTATTAGGACTTATATAAATTGATTCCGGTTGTGATTCCGACACTGTCGTGTATCCGGTTATTGATCAGTTAAAGGTAACGGTAGACAATAAGAGAGACATAGAGTATAAATTGCACCTGAAATTGGACGGTTGTCACATTCTCCCCGGGTTGAAATAAATTTCGTCCCGAAATTTAGTTCGTCTCATGGGGAAGAAGTGTCGTCGGATCAAGGTGGATTCTCCTGACAGGTTTCGGTCCCTGCGTCTTCACGCGGTTGTGGGACTACGTCGGGGTTCCACCGAACTTGGTGATGGGAACAAGGTTCTGTCTAGGTTGTTTGACCTTGGAGTCAACAACTTAAGCGGTTCATCAAGTAAAATTGGGTTTGGCACCGCTCTTGACCTCGTCTAGAGGGGTGACGCTGGTCTTACCCGATGAACACTTCCGAATGTGAGAATGGAACATATATGAACGTTTAGAGGAATCTGGGGAGGTGATGGCAGTAAACAACTGGATCGGCAAGTCCTAAGACTTGGTTTGGACCGGTGTACCTAGTGCTTAGTTCGCCGTGTTTCCCGGAGCAGGCTATCCCTTTCCCATGGCGGTATTTTAGGAAGAACTCCTTCGCCATCTTGGGACTCGAGGGGTTTTCTCCTGGTTGGTCACGTAGCCCTTCCGCCGGGTACGAGATGGTTCCAGTCTCTCACGGGTAGAGGGAGACGTCGGACCTCGCAAGTTGCCAATCGTCAGCTTCTAGCCAACAGGGCGGTGATCGACACTTGCGTCCAAATAGAGATTGAAGGGTTCGCACTTAGTGCTGGCATGGAAGTCGTTGTCATAGGTGAACCCGACCAAAGGAAGGTGGGTGTCTTGACTTCCTACGAAAGAAACTTATATATGTTCTCAGCTTTTCTCTAATCAATTGTGTCGTCCTTTCACACTGACCGTTGGTCGGAGGGTGGTGTAAGGTGATGAGGTCTAGTCGCGTCCGTAGCGATTCTCTGGAGGGCATTTTGAAGAGAACGGAACGTAGATCGACTATCCTTATCGGAGACGATGGAGAGATGGGTTTCGATATTCTGCCTTGACCTTAGAGCAAGTGAGGCACTCGGCTATATACAAGGCAATATCCCTTTTCATGTTCGGCCACGAACCATATTCTCGGGAATCCTTGTACAACAAGTCGGATTCCGGGTGGATGGAATATCGAGATCGGTGGCCCTCGTCAAAAGGAGTTTACGAAGATTCTCGGATTTCAGATTTCAGGCTCGGCCCTTAACGTAGTGGGTTACGTCTGGTCTGAGTTCGAATTCCCTCTTGGTTGGCCACATGACAAGGGAAATGTACTTCTCGGAGCCCAAATTCACGCTTCGAGAATTTGGCGTACGATATCTGGCTTCTGGGAGTTCTAGACTTAGCTTAAGGTGGTTCACATGATCTTCCTTGTTCCTGGAGTATATGAGAGAGTCGTTTATGAATACGATTACGAATTTGTCTAAGTATGGCATACACACTCTGTTCATTAGGTCCATGAATGCTGCTGGTGCGTTGGTTAGACCAAATGGCATGACAGGAAATTCGTGATGACCGTAACGAGTTCGGAATGCGGTTTTTGGAATGTCGGTTTTTACTGACTCGAACCTGATGATAATCTGGGCGGAGGTCTACCGTTGAGATGTAAGTTGCTTCCAGCAACTGTTCGAATAGGTCGTCGATCCTCGGGGGTGATTATCAGTTCTTGACGATCAGCTTGTTAGGTTCACGATAATCGGTGTACAGGCGGAAATATCCGTCTTTCTTTTTGATAGGGGGAATTGGGGATCCCAGGGGGGCGAACTTGAGCGGACAGAGTCATGGTTTAGAAGTTCCTGCAGCTGCTTTGGCAGCTTTTGCATTTCGGGTGGTGCTAGACGGCATGGTGTCTTGGCAACCGGTGTTGTGCCAGGAACGAGGTCTGTTCGGAATTTTCTACTTGTCAATGCGGCGGTAGCCCGGGCAAATCCTCAGGAAAGACTCTGGGTGATCCTTGACTACAAGAATGTCTTGGACTCGACTTTCCTTAGGTTTACGTCTGGCGACTTGGGCGAGGGGTGCGTCGTAGTCCTTCTCGAGGTACTTGCACATTTTTAAGGGAGACGTGTTGCGAAGTCGTCATCCAGGTTTGTCCTCCTGAATGACGAGAGTTTACTCCCTGAAGGGGGGAATACGGATGAGTTTGCCGAAACAGACGGTCTCGGTTCGAAAATGAGATAACTAGTCCAATTTGACGATAGCATCAAAGCCTTCCAGTTCGATAGGAATTTGATCGATGGGGAAAATTTTTGTCGGATAAGCATAGTGAACATCTCAATATTGTATTCATAGCTTCGAACTCTTGACCGTTGGCATATTCGATAGCGAGCTACCCTTAGGAACTTTAGATCCTAGGTTAATGAAGGGTCTAAATTCTAAGGAGACAGATCTTCTTTCAGCTCCTGTGTCGAATAGCACGGAAGAAAAAGGAAATTGATAGGAAAACGTATTCGTAACTGCATTGGGGTCCGGACGTGCCTCCTTGGCTGTGATTGCGAGAGTACAGAAAGTTTTCGTGGTATGTGCTATGGGGCAAGTCCCTCGGAGGTGTTGGTTGCTTGATGCTGTTTCTCCTTGTGGGCTGATGATGAACCTTCCTTTTCTTATTCCCCCTTCGCTGGATGCGAGCTGGAGGGAAAGGGAGGTTATGGTCATGGTTGTACTTTGGGTAGTCGACGTTGGAGTTGTCGTCCCTGAGGATCCCGTTGTTGACCCCAGCGATAATCTGGGCGATCATGCTCGGGAGTGCCGCCTTGAGCTGTGCAGTGATCTGCTCAGCTGTAAGGTCAATGCGGCTTCTCTTGGGAGGCATGGTTCTACAATGGAAAGGAGGAACTAGTTTATGACGCACGAATAGGAATTTGTGATAAGAATTTAACTCAAGGGTTAATAGCAACAAATACACAGGAGTAATATGAACGGATAATTAGCACATGCACGATGATGATTCAAGCGATAACAATAGTAGGGTTCCACGACAATATCAGGGTCATACGACGATGTCAAGTATAGACAATAAAGCTGGAGAATTGCCGTTAATAATAATAGTAATGAGTCAAGTACATAGCTCGGAATAAGAAAGAGAGAGTACGAGTACGATACAAGGAAATAAAATAAGAATGGCTTTGGGTTGTGTTCAATGGATAGTTACAACTCGAGCCTTTGGTACAAATACAAGGGAAATCTGATTAATGACGCCTCTTCCAGACACATCTTGGCGACAATGACCGCCAACAGAGTCCCGGTGATCAGACACGTCCCAACGAGACGCTGCACAGTTCGTGTCGCGGCTCGGGTCGATGCGATGACTCGCAACGACTCCTCGGACGACTGATGCGAAACATCGGTGACTTCGCTGATGAGGAGCCCCTGCTGCCGGGTCTCCTCTGCTAGTCCCCGAACCTCTCGGTGGAGGTGCAAGAATGCGGCTGGCGGGGAAGACTGAAGGGTAGGTGAAATCATAGGTCGGGAGGGTCCGACCTCTTGGGCACGTCGTCTCTCCTCTAGGAACTGGCGTTCCCAATGGTACCGATCCATGGTTAGTGTACGCGAGACACCCGCGTACAGATCCATGATCGGCATATGGAGAGGAGCGGGTCGAGACGGCCCGGACTGTTGTCCGGCCATCCGATCCGGCAGACGGCCAAGGTGGATGACCTGCTTACGCGCTGTCAACCTAGAGTGGGGCCCGTGGAACGGCGGTGATGTTGTAACGGGCGCTGGTGGAGGAGGTGGTAGTACAGTCCTCGGGCTGGATCCGCTACTGCTGCTGATCGCCATCGACGTATCCTCCGTCGAGTCGGTCGTCTGGTAACGCTGACTTTCGGAGGCCGTGTGGCCCTTTGAAGGTTCGCGCGAGGGGGAAACGGCTCAGGAGGGAATCATGACTGAGATCGAGACGGTGATCGCGAACGGGATGACTAAGACGTGACGGATCTGCGAATATCGAGTTACACAAGTACGGGGGAAACTAAAAATAGGAAAAACGTAAGTAAAATGCATGCACGGGTCAGTTATGTGAGAATCGGGAATTGATAAGACCGGGAATTTTTTTTTTTTGACTCAGAACCGTTAACGATAGCCATTTGCTTTCCGTTCTTCCATAATTCATTTTGAACTATGCATAGTTGATCAAGTCACGCATAGTTGAAAAAGATAACCATGCAATCGCGGAAAGTAACATCCTAAAGTTTGAACCCGAAAATGATTTTTTTTTTTTTTTTGAAAAGTCTTGGTTATAGTTTTGGTTTCGAAAACTTTTTGAAAATTTTTAAAACCGTTTTCACTATAACCCGGGCTCTGATACCAAGTCTGTCACACCCCGCTAAAGCGGAAACGCGGAATGTGAAAAGCAAAGAATCATTCCACGGGTTATACAAAATTCAACGGTCCAAGTCATTTAGATTAGAAATGGAAAGTACTAAAGTTCAAAAATACAACCAAGATTCAATGTTAAGACACAGTGCAATAATAAAATATTTCCAATAAAAATTCTCAAAAGATAAAAGGTCTCATTCCCGAATTACACTTCACATAACTGGCTTGACCCGCCTGAGCAATGAACTTCATAACTTACGCTTAGTTCCTGAAACATGAGATAAAGTGTCAACTACGAAAACGTAGTGAGTGAGTTACAGTTTATAAGATGACCAAAGGTTTCAAATAAAAGTTCGACGAGTATATGTATAAGTACAAAGTTTTCCAAAAGAAGTAAGCGGATAAGCAATCGCTTAAAGGTAGTTTATATACTGTCGTAATAGTTCAAGTCAAGAGTTTAATGTTCGTAAAAGTTCGAGTCAAGTTCAAAGTTCATAAAAGTTCAAGATAAGCTCAAAGTTCATAAAAGTTCAAGATAAGTATATAAAAGTAAAAAGGTTTCCCAAAAGGAGGTTAGCGGAGAAAAGTCGCTTAAAATTTATATACTTTTAAAGTTTCAAGTAACGGGCGAATCGGTGCCCTAAGTTCGTAAAGACTAAGTAGAGTCAAATTTAGTCAAATCGTAGTTGCGGAAGCAATCGCTAAAAGTTCGTAAATTTATGCGTAAAGGTAACTAATTAGATTCTTGTATCAACCTCTTGGCATCTATAACTTAAGTGTTCACACTAAACCGATTGTTCAACCGTGAGGCCCCTCTTCCCGCCTATCCTACGGGAAGTTGTTCAAGTTCTTAGTAATATGTACTTAGACTGCCATCTAAGCAAGGAACGATTCTTTCCTAAGTATCGATACCCATAATTACTAAACGGCTCTGTAGTTAATAGTGTGTAAAGTTTTAGAAAAAGCAGCTGGGCACTAAGTAGTTTTGTTTTAAAAAGAGATAGTTGTTCCGTCACTTAAGAGTCATGTTATAGTTCCATCAAGGGTCGGTCTCGCATACAAGCATCAATAATTAGTCTAGCCGAAAAAAGGGGGCAAGCCGGTAAGTTCAAGTGAGCCAGTAGTGTAAAAGTGTTTTACGCATAAGAGTTCAAAGAGTTTGTTCAAAATAGTTCAATAGTTCCAAGTCAAAATAGTTCAATAAGTTCCAAAGTCAAAATAGTTCAATAAGTTCCAAAGTCAAAATAGTTCATAAAGTTCCAAAAGTCAAAATAGTTCAACAAGTTCCAAAGTCAAAATAGTTCATAAAGTTCCAAAAGTCAAAATAGTTCAATAAGTTCCAAAGTCAAAATAGTTCATAAAGTTCCAAAAGTCAAAATAGTTCAGAAGTTCCAAAGTCAAAATAGTTCATAAAGTTCCAAAAGTCAAAATAGTTCATAAAGTTCCAAAAGTGGTACAGTAGCAAAGTTCGAAAAGGTTTCCAAAAAGTTTTATAATAGTTGTACAAGTTCATAAAAGTAGTAAAGATTCAAAAGAGTTTCAAAGACAATTAGCTCATAAGCATTGTTCGCAAGTTTAAGTGCACAAATCAGTTTCACAAGCAAAAGTATCGTTCACAAAAGGTTTGATCTCATGTTTCCCCCAAAAGAGTACTTAAAGTGTAAGAGTAGAGAGGGGTGTAACTCACCGGGTTGCGAAGATAAGAACTCGGAAAACGGTCGGAAATGAGAGCCGGGAATCACGGAACGCCTATTGATACCAAGATTGGTCAAGTGTTATTATCATATTAAGTGATTATACCTAATATATAATAGATTTAATTTTTGTTATAATATATTGTTGGGAAAAACAATGATTTAACCCAAGTTAATAAATCTGTTAATTAAAGTCTTAGTCTGAGTGATATGAGTCTGAGTGACTGAGTCTGAGTGATTTGAGTCTGAGTGACTGAAGCTGACTACTCAGTCTCATGAAGAGACGTAGGGCAGTAATTTAGGTATGTTAGTTAGATATAATCTTCTATCCTTTTAGAAGATTTTCTAAGATTCATACTTATCAAGCTCACTGTTATTGTGTATAAATAGTAAGCTTGAACTTTGTAATTGGTGTACCTTTTGAAGCAATATAACTGTGTGTTATACTTATTCTTTGTTATTATAATTCCGCGATAAGAAACAAGAAACTGAGTAATCAATCGATTAATAATAATTAACGTCTAAATACTTATATGTGATTGATTAACCATTGTTTGAGATCTTATTGAGACCTAACAACTGGTATCAGAGCAAATAAGATTTAAATTTTAATAAATTTATAAATCTTAAACGATCAATACTTAAAATCTCAAAACAATGTCATCATCTTCAAACTCACCTGCAATGGCTGGTAAAGGAATTCGTGTTTTCAATGGTCACAATTTTGCCCATTGGAAGCTTAAAGCTGAGTGGCATCTCTCAGGAATTCATGAAGAAATGATAAGAATAATAACTGAAGGACCCATAATCCCTGGAAAGCACATCGATGAAGTAAAAGAAGGTGATAAAGTAGTTCAACGTGCTAGATGGGTTCAAACCACCAAGTCTCAATGGACAGATCAAGACAAGTTGTTATACAATCTTGATCCTAAAGCCAGAAGCATTTTAGGAAATGCAGTGTCTGAACAAATCTTTTCAAAAATAGCTGGATGCAAAACTGCAAAAGAACTATGGGACACATTAATTGTGTCTTATGAAGGTGTTCCAGTGGTGAAAGAGCAACGATTAAACAGTCTCATTAGAAATTATGAAAATTTCTATATGAAAGAAAAGGAGACTTTGGCTGACGTTCACACACGTTTTCAAATTATGCTGAATGATATGTCAGCTCTAGGAGTGACAAAGGAAGATGATGAAATCTGTAAGAAATTTGTTGACATCTTACCTAACAAATTTGAATCTGTTATTACATCTCATGTAGTTAGCGAGAAACTGTCCACCTACAAGCTGCCAGGACTCTTTGGTTTATTGTTATATTTTGAGGAATCTCAAGAAAGGAAAAAGATTAACAATAGACGAACTGCAAGGGATCCTGAAGCTGCATTAGTTGCAACCAGTAGAAGGAATAAAGAAATTTATTCTAAAGCTGACTCATCTGAATCTGAGTCCCACTCAGACTCAGAATCAGATGATGAAACTAAAGTCAAGAAATTGAAAAGTCAGCTTGCTCTACTAACAATGAAGCTTGAACAGAAGACATGCTACAAAGGAAAGAAACCTTTTGATCTGAAAAAGGTGAAGTGCTTTAAATGCAACGAATATGGTCACATGGCTGCTGACTGTAAAGTAAAGAATGCTCAGACTGAACACATGGACGAAGTTGCTGAGAGGGCCCAAAGATATCGACAGAAGTATCTTAAATACAAGAAAGGAAACAGTTCAAAAACACAGAAGCCTCAAACTGAGCAAAAGGCATTCTTTGCTGAAGAATGGTTAGATGAGGAACTATCATCTGATGAAGATGAAGAAGTGGTGGATAAATGTTTAATGGCACTTACAGAAGAGGTGACTGAAGCTGAGAAATCTGCATCTCAGTTTGAAAAGGATCTGAAGGAAGCTGAGAGACTGAGCTGTAACTCAGACTGGAACAAGTCAAAGCTATATAAGGTACACAATTTTAACTCTTACACAAATGAACAAAAACTTCAAATGTTTGAGTATATTTTTGTTGACTTGACCACCACTTTAGAAGAACAAACTGAACTCAAACAAAAATTCAAAGATCTTGAAAATAGTTTGAAAATTAAAGATGATAAAGTAGTTGAACTAGAAAGCTATAAAGTACCTTTAAATGCTCAGACTGAAGCTTATAGTGATCTTGCAAAAGAAAATCATAAACTTAGAGAAGAAACTGAGCATTATAAAAGAATTTGCAAATCATGGTGCATATCATCCTTAAAAAATGAAGATTGTTTGAGTAGACAGGTACCCAAACAAGTTCAAGCAGTGTTGGGGGAGGGATTCAGTTTGAAGAAGTATATGACTGAAGAGAAGAAGCTGAAAAAGCTGAAAGAGAAAAAATTATTTTCAAACCAGAAATTCTTCCAAACACTTTCACTTACTTGAAAGGAGAAAAATAATGATGTCAAATGCTTTTGTAAAACCTGTAATTTCGAAAGTTTCTAATAAAAGTGATTCTTCATCTTCTTCTCAGTCTGATTGTGTTAACTTGTCTGAAACTGAACAAACTGTGCAAGCTGAAAAAGCTGCAGTGGATCTAAATAATAGATTGCCCAAGGCTGTGAGTCAATCCAAGATTCAACACCCAGTCAGTCCCAAGAATCTGAATAAAAGTCATGAAACAAAAACTATTGATAATCTGGGAAATCAATTGTTGGAACTGACCAATATAGTCAAAACTCTAGTCAGGAACAAATCACCAACTCAAGTCAGGCCCAAAACTCCTCCTAAAAGAATTTGCTACAATTGTGGTGAAAAAGGGCATGAAGCTGTATTTTGTAAACAACTGAGTCAGTCTTGACCACAGAAAATTAATTTTCAAAAGTCAGTCTCACCAAAACATTGGTCAGCCTAACATAAGTCAGTTTCACCAAAGTCCAGGTTTGTTTCATCAAAGTCGGTTTCTCCTCAAAAGCAAAGAAACAGTTCTCCATTAAAGACAACATCTGTGCAACCTATTAAAACTAAGTCAGTTCCATCTCGAGTCAGTCTCAAAAATACCCCATGTAAATACTGTGGTGTGATAGGTCACTATTCAGTTAACTGCATGAAGGAAATAAACAAATGGAACTATACCAGTCCCAAAACTGACTGCAAGATTGAGTCTGAACTTAAACCTGCTCCAGTTCATGGATCCACTCTAAAGTGGGTACCCAAAAGGAACTAACATCTTCTATTTCATGTGCAGGACTCTACACAATGGTATCTAGATAGTGGAGCGTCAAGACACATGACTGGAATAAAGTCTTTTCTACAAGACTATAAAGAAGAAGATGGGCCTCAAGTGAGATATGGAGACAATGGGGTATCAATGACACGTGGATATGGAAAGATTCATGCTGGAGCTGTCACTTTCAACAGAGTAGCATATGTGGAAGGATTACAACACAACTTACTCAGTGTGAGTCAAATAACTGATGAGGATCATGAAGTCAGATTCAGGAAACAAGCTGGAATAATCTACAGTGACAAAGGCAAACCATTACTACTCGCCAAGAGGGAAAGAGATGTATTCTGTCTGGATCTGAGCACGACAAATGATGAAGCTGAGACATGTTTGTTTACAGAAACCAAAGAAGAACTCAATTGGCTGTGGCATAGAAGGTTATATCATCTAAACTTCAAAAACATAAATGCTTTGTCAAAGAGGAAATTGGTTAGAGGTCTCCCTGAACTGACCTACACCAAAGACAAAGTTTGCTCAGCCTGTGTGCTTGGAAAGCAAACAAAGACTCAATTTCCATCCAAGATGCTGCACTCAATTGATGAACCATTATTTATGTTACATATGGACTTATTTGGTCCAATTGGAATTGAGAGTAAAGGAGGAAAGAAATACACCCTTGTAATCGTTGATGAATTTACTCGATTCACTTGGGTTATATTTCTCAGGGCTAAAAGTGATGCAGCTGAAGAGATCATCAGTCTGATCAAAAGAGAACAGCGCCAGAAAAACACTCTTGTTCGTCAAATGAGAAGTGATCATGGAACTGAGTTCAAGAATTCAGTTTTAATAGACTTCTGTGATCAATTAGGCATAGTTCAAAACTTTGCATCAGTTCGAACTCCTCAACAAAATGGAGTTGCAGAGAGAAGAAACAGAACGTTAATTGAGGCTGCTAGAACAATGATGTGCTATGGAAATATGAAGATCAAATTCTGGGCTGAAGTTGTGAACACTGCTTGCTTCACTCAAAATAGGTCCATCATCGTCAAGAGACATGGAGAGACAGCTTATGAATTGTATCATAACAAGGTTCCTTCTATTCATTATTTCCATATCTTTGGAAGTAGATGTTATATCCTAAATCAAAGGGACTTGTTATGTAAGATGTCTCCTAAAGCTGATGAAGGACTGTTCGTTGGATACTCAAGCATAGCCAAAGCATTCAGAGTCTACAATGAAAGAAGAAAAGTGGTAGAGGAAAGCATCAATGTCACTTTTGATGACACCACTCAGTCTGACAAAGATGAATCCTCATCACAAACTGATATTGCTACAATTAATCAACTTTGTGATGAATTACTTGTAACCTCATTTGAAGCTGACTCTCAGACTGAAGATTAGATTGCTGAAAACACTCATATAAACCAAGGATCTGAGAGTGAACCAGATTAATCCTCTCTCCAAAGTCTTCCAGAAATAGAAAATACAGAGTCAAATGAAACTGGCGACACTCAGCCTGACATCCCTCAGTCTGATCAAAATCAGCTCCAAGTTACTCAGACTGACAACACTCAGCCTCAAGCAGCAGAAGTCACTGAGAATACTTCTGGCAACATCAAGACTGTCAGAGGGCATCCTATCTCGTCCGTCATTGGTTCATTAACTGAAGGTGTCACCACAAGACGAAAGAATGCCATGGCAAATTTTTGTTTCTACACGAATTTCTTAAGTCTGATGGAACCAAAGAAGGTTGAGGAAGCTTTATTAGATGAAGACTGGGTTGATGGCATGCAAGAGGAGCTTGGAGAATTCATTAGAAACAATGTATGGACAAAGGTCCCACGTCCCCTGTACAAGACCATCATTGGACTGAAATGGATCTTTCGCAATAAATTTGACAAAGATGGGGTGGTGATCAGAAATAAAGCACGACTAGTTGCTCAAGGCTACAAACAAGAAGAGGGCATTGATTACGATGAAACATTTGCTCCAGTGGCCAGAATAGAAGCAATTCGTCTATTCTTAGCATATGCAGCGTTTAAAGATTTCTTGGTATATCAAATGGATGTGAAAAGTGCATTTCTGAATGGAGACCTGCAGGAGGAAGTCTATGTCAAGCAGCCTCCAGGTTTTGTTGATCCAAACTTTCCTGATCATGTTTATAAATTAAACAAAGCTTTATATGGTCTCAAACAAGCTCCTAGAGCTTGGTATGATACCCTGTCTGATTTTCTTCTTAAAAATGATTTTAAAAGAGGGTCCATTGATAAAACATTGTTCATCAAAAAGGAAAATGGGAATGTCATTTTGGTTCAAATATATGTTGATGACATCATATTTGGATCCCCAAATGAAAAGTTGTGTACTTGGTTTTCAAAACTCATGTGTAGTGAATATCGAATGAGCATGATGGGAGAGCTTACATTTTTCCTTGGTCCACAAGTGGAACAAAAGAAAGATGGTATTTTTATAAACCAAAGTAAATATGTTCATGATTTAGTCAAGAAATTTGGTTTTGAAACGAGTTCTGAAATGAAAACACCAATGAGCATCTCTGACAAATTGCATAAAGACTCATCTGGCAAGTCAGTCTGTCAAGCCACTTATAGAGGAATGATTGGTTCTTTACTCTATTTAACTACCAGTAGACCTGATATCATGTTTTCTACTTGTTTATGTGCACGATATCAAGCTGACCCCAAAGAATCTCATCTTAAAGCTGTCAAAAGAATATTTAGATATCTTAAGGGTACACCAAACCTTGGTTTATGGTACCCTAAAGATTCTGGTTTTGACCTAATTGGCTACACAGATGCAGATTATGCAGGATGTAAACTTGACATGAAAGCACTTCTGGAGGATGTCAGCTTCTGGGAGGAAAACTAGTCAGCTGGTCCAGTAAGAAGCAAAACTCAGTTGCAACTTCCACTGCTGAAGCTGAGTATGTAGCATCAGGAAGTTGTTGTGCACAATTGCTGTGGATGCAACACCAATTGGCTGATCTTGAAATCCAGATTCAAAACACTCCAATCATGTGTGATAACAAGAGTGCCATTCAAATCACTGAGAATCCGGTTTTCCACTGCAGGACCAAACACATTGAAATTCGACATCACTTCATTCGAGACTGTGTGGAGAAAGGAAAGGTCAGACTGGATTTTGTGGCTACAAATGATCAATTGGCAGACATATTTACGAAGCCTCTGAGTGAGGACAGGTTCTTCTATTTGTTAGGAGAACTAGGCATGTTAAATCCTTAGTCTGATAAAATCAAAAATCTCAAACTGACCTCTTAGTCAGTTTGTGAATTTTCAGTCTGACTCAATAGTCAGCTCCAGATATTTCAGTCTGACCAAGTGCACAGACTGAATGTAATTTTAGTACATATATTTTGACATCTTTTATTTTTTTCGTATATATCTTTTCCTTTTATTGTTTTTTAAAGATTTTTTTTATTATTTTTTTAATTTTTTATTTATTTCTTTTATTTCTTTATTTAGCGTAAGTTGTACAGTCAAGGGTCATAGGTGTAACTTGAATTTATTTACATGGACCAAATTTAAACTTTCCACCTTTAGTTCCTTAATTTTCGTTCGTTTAGTTTAAAAGCAACTGAATTTCAAATTGTAACCTAATTTTCTTTTCTCACTAATCTTCTGCTTGATTTTCTCTCTAATGGCGAATGCAAATATGATTCTTCATGTTACATCGCGTATGATTCCAGGTGCAGATTTTCAAAATCGTGTTCAGATCAAAGATAACAACAGAGTGGCTACCACTGAAATTCCCGCCAATCGTCAAAACAGGGGTTTTGAGCAGCTTATTCAGTATATGAAGGCACATCCCCTCTACGGCGCCTTCTTTTGTGCAAACACAATGTGTCCCCCGGTGCTTTGTGAATGGTGGTATACCTGCACCGTCAACGCTGACAAGACCGCCATCACTGGGACATATAATGATGGGCTCGAGACAATCACCATTTCTGTAGAAACAATCCGTGCAACGCTCTTACTTCCCACCCTTGCTGAGGCAGGAGAAGGTGGTTTTCAGGCAAGAAGGACCAAACAGCAAGCTCGAGCTGAGTCCTTCCCTCTCATTGGTCAGCCTGAAATACAAGGGGTCATACAATACAAATTCTTCACTGGAAAATGGAGGTTCTTATTTTCAATGATTACAAGGTGCTTGGGGGGTAAATCGGGAAGTTTGGATCAGATGAACGAGTTTGAAACTCATCTGTTTCATGCCATGGTAACGGGTAGACGAATCTCTTTCTCACAACTATATTTCGATGAGATTCTCTCCCTTGCCCTTAAACCAAAACGACCGAATGATGTTCCCTTCATTCGAGTCCTTTCATTGTGCTTTGAGGAAGCCCTGGGAAAAGAAACTTATGATCAGCTGGATCAAATATTTTACACTTGTGAACTACCCAGGCTGACTCCTAAACTTTTTACATACATTCAAATCACTGAGGATGAGGCAGCATTAACACCTGTAATGCTTGAATGGATTGCCAATCCTTTCATCGATCAGGAACAGACTGAGTCTGACTCCTCAGACTCAGAAGCTCAGGCTGCTAGAATTGACGGGGAGATTGAGGGAAATATCCCTGCAGCAGATGCTGAGGTGGAAATGGGTGGGGCTGGGCCAGATGAGACAGACCCAGGTATGGATATTCTTCTTTCCTTACCTCAGTCTGAGAGTATCCCCTCTCAGTCTGAGCAGTCCACTCCACATCTTGATGTACTAGCTACTCAAGCGACCAAACTGATGGACTCACCAAGTTCATTTGAAAAAGCTCTTACATCAAGCCCCACTACAAATCAAGCACTAATGGACTCACTTTTCCATGAGGCTGAGAGTTCTGAACTCCCCTCCAGTGCTGTAGATCAGTCCACTTTCCCTGTGCTAGAGCAGGAGGTGAATCTGACTACCAAGTCCACCCTAAGCCCCCTTAAGGTAGTAAACTTGGAGAAACACGCTGCTGCTACCACACAGGCACATGTGGCAAGCATTGAAGAAAATATCTCACTCCTGGATATTCATGTACTCAGTATGGGACCATCCCCCTCAGTTTCTCAGCCAGTTCCAAAGGCTATTTTCACTAGCTCTGTGCTAGTTCACGATCAGGTACCACCATCAACTCTCTTACACTCTCTTACACTAGTCGCCAATGCCTTACTCCCCAAACTGAGTGAGGTACAAACTTCATTTTCTATGGCTTATGATCATTCTCCTAAATCACAGGGAGGGAGTGAAGCTGTGCCACCTGTTACAACATCCACTGTTACTACTCAACCCCAGTCTGAGGTTGCCTTGACTGTCCCTGTGCTGTTACAAGCTCTTAAGGACATGTCTGCTCAGTTTGATGATAGACTGAGTGCATTGCAGACTGAGGTTCATGCTATCAAAACTCAAAATGTAGAGGAGATGCAGGATCTCAAGAAGATGGTATTGAAACTGACCTCTGAGGTTAGTATGCTAAGAAAGGGGAAGAATGTTGCAGAGGTTTCTCAGATTCAGGGGGAGAAAATAGCTGTAACAACTGATGAATCTGAGATCCCCAAGCAAGGTATGAAAAGGAAGAGAGAAGAGGGGGAGAAAAGGTACTATAAGACTACCAGGTTCAACACTAAAACTGGTCAGTCTAAAGTATTTTATGAAACTGATTGGAGCGACATATCAAGTGATGAATCTGAGAAGGAAGAGAAAAAGGGAAAAGGCAAAGTGGGGTATGCCAGTGATCCAGATCAGATTGAAGAAGAAGAACAAATGGAGGTACAGACTGAACTTGAGACTGAAGTTAAGAAGAAACAAGATGAAGCTGAGAAATTGGCCAAACTTCAACGGTATGCTCACAACTCTGGAATGACTGTGGAGCAATACAAAGAATATGTGAAGGGGCTATACATGGAGAAGTTTGAGGTCAATCCATATGATCAGTCATCAAAAGCAGCTGAAGATCTTGAAGCTGAGATGAAAGCTGAGGAGGATCTGGCCATTGAAGAAGAACAAATGAGGGTAGAAGCTGATAGATTAATAGCCAAACAAGTTCTCAGAGAAGAAGCCAGGCTAAACTACATTGAAACAAATTTCACAACAAGGAAGCACAAGAACAAAATTCAAAATTTAGAGTGCATAAGTCCTGGTGGATCTGATCTTCTACTCACATGCTATCACAAAGGAGGGTCCTACAAAATTGGGCTAACCAGGTTACATACTCTGGGTCTGGAGGAATGGAAAGAAATAGCTAAGTTGAGCACATGAATAACGAACATAGATCACATAATGGCTATAAAAAGAGAGGCTGTATCCAATGTCAATGTAGCTCATATGTTGAATCTGATGCCTGATGAAGATTCTAGAGCTTTCTGCACTATGCACAAGGTGAGAGCTGGGGCTAAATCTTTGGGTCTGGAAACAAGTAACATGCATCCTGTTCCCAGAGATGTTGTATTTCAAGACAGGACCTATGTAGAGACTGAGAAGCATGCAGGCCTATGTTATGTAGATTGTGGGGGAGAGGAAAGTTTCCAAGCCAAAGACAGACTCAATATGGCTTCAATTTATCATTGCATAGCTTTGCTCAGTGAATGTGAGTCTGCTCAGTGTCTTCCATTTAGAATGAAGCTGATTAGCTGGCTGTTCAATAATCTCAGGAGGATTGAAGAAATTGGAACTTTGGCTGACAAAGTGGAGCTGATCAAGAAAGAGTATCAACTGCTCTTCCATAAGTCTGACACTGAAATGGAGAGATTGCTTGCTTGGAAGACAGAAAGGTTGAAATGGTCAAACGAAGTGAATCAGCCTGTGCCATTCGAGACCTCCTTGAAGAAGAAGAAGAAGAGAACCCTCAAGAAGAAAAAGTGATTTGTATGATGTATCTTTTTGTTCACAAACAATGTTTAGTTAACAATCTTGTTTGTGTTTATTTTTGGTGCATAGTTTGTAAAAGACTTTAATTGAAACAGATAGGGGGAGATTGTTGGGAAAAACAATGATTTAACCCAAGTTAATAAATCTGTTAATTAAAGTCTTAGTCTGAGTGATATGAGTCTGAGTGATTTGAGTCTGAGTGACTGAAGCTGACTACTCAGTCTCATGAAGAGACGTAGGGCAGTAATTTAGGTATGTTAGTTAGATAAAATCTTCTATCCTTTTAGAAGATTTTCTGAGATTCATACTTATCAAGCTCACTATTATTGTGTATAAATAGTGAGCTTGAACTTTGTAATCGGTGTACCTTTTGAAGCAATATAACTGTGTGTTATACTTATTCTTTGTTATTATAATTCCGCGATAATAAACAAGAAACTGAGTAATCAATCGATTAATAATAATTAACGTCTAAATACTTATTTGTGATTGATTAACCATTGTTTGAGATCTTATTGAGACCTAACATATATAATGTAATATAAGTAAATTTTTGTCAAACTTTAAGTGTCAAGGTCCAATTTGTCCAAATATTGTCCGAAATGGTTATCGTTTTGTTTTAGTCAAAAAGTCCAAAGTTGATGTTATTGTTATTATGTTGAATATGTTTTGTTTGCTAAAGTGTCTTATATTTTCTAACAAAATTTAGGCAGCGCTTCGGCGCCCAAATTCTATGTCCAAAAATACCAACCACTTTCCCGCTTACAAAACACATATACTTACATAACATTTTTAAACATGTTTATTTTAGCATATTAAGTCCAATACAAGTCACTAATATAGCTACTTTTATCAATCTCAGCCCCAAATATTAAGTCTCGAAAAGTCAGAGTGCGTACACATGTTTTAAACGGCCAAAACGACGATTTTCGGGAAGGACAGCAGCACGGTGCGCCGCACTAGGGACAGGTGCGGCGCACTGCCTGCTGCCTTTTCCCGTTTTGTGTTTTCTTGCAAAATCCTTTATTCCCACCATAGATTTCGACATGCAATCGGGTTAAACTTCATAATATGTCATTTTAACAGTTTGTACACAACCTTTATCCATAAAAACAAAGATCTAAGCATCATTTAATGTAAACCCGTTTTTGTATAAAAATGGTTATAAAACTTCATCAAAACTTGTTTTTATGGTTTAGATCATACATGCAATGTGTTAGATTAGTAATATAAGTAAAAAGGAAGATTTCTACCGGACGAAAATGCTTAGATGATGCCTTAGAAGTGTTTTGAGCTCCAAAAATGGTGAAAATGCTTTGAAACCGAAATAACTTTGATTCCCTTGCTTCCTCTTTATGTTAAAAAGATTTTTATGGATGGTTTTAATGGATTTAATGGCTGTAACTTTCTGGTTTTTGTGAGGGTTTTAGAGAGAAGCTAGAGAGAAGATGGAGAAAATAAGTGTGTGTAGGTGTTTTATGTTTTAAGAAAAAGGAAATGAAAAGAAAATGATCAAAAGTAATAATAGGGGGTCTTGGGATAGTGGGAAATACTGCAAACAAGTCAGAACCCGAGTTCGGAGTTGTTGGAAAGTTGTATAAACCGAGGCAAGTTTAAAAAAAAAACGATTTTGTGAAATCTGCGTGGGCAGTGCGTCAAACTGCCTCTCTGTGCGGCGCACTGACCCAATTTTCAGGTTTTTCAGATTTTTCGCTTTTTACGTTTTGCTTCGTTGGACCTTTTTGTTAACTAAAAGTTCTTAATTATAATATGTTATGAACTTAGGGAAGTTCATTAGGTGTTTTCTTGGTATTAGGACTTATATAAATTGATTCCGGTTGTGATTCCGACACTGTCGCGTATCTGGTTATTGATCAGTTAAAGGTAACGGTAGACAATAAGAGAGACATAGAGTATAAATTGCACCTGAAATTGGACGGTTGTCACATAAAAAAGTCATTGTTTTAAAAAATTATGTTGAATTTAATCGTTTTTTCGATCGGCCCTTTGGGTTATAAAAGAATTATATTGTAACAATTTCTAGTTCGACCCTTCAGGCTATAATTTATATGATAAGTGTAAATTATTTATACTAGAATAGTTATTTGTTGTTTCTTATTCGTACCGTGAAGGTATAAAAAGAATTATTTTATATAGTGTCGGAACCTCGTAAAGTATGAAGTGTATTAAGTTTCTAAATCTTCCCTTCGGACCATAAAAATATTTATTTATGTGTCACATGATGTGGTTCATATTGAAGACAAGCTTGTTGTGACGCAACAGAGAGAGTTGCGCCGCAATCAAGCGACAACGTGAACCAGGTTTAGTTTTATCTATTTTAAATGTTTAGGACTTGTTTGTTTGTTTTCCTAGGGTTCAATATTTAATCATTACGTTATTCAATAATTGAGGACGACTATTTTCTTTATGATTTTCTAATCAATACAAACTCTTTGATAGTTTTATCAATTGTTTGATTATTATTATTCGGCATTCTTGGAATCAACGAATATTGATTGTATGTAATTGATTTTGGTTATTCATTTTTTTGAATCAACAGAGTTATCTGGTATCTTATGTATCTCTCCGCTCGTCCTACATCAGTTGGTACTCAGAGACGAACGATCCGATCATGCCTCCACGTCAAGGGTTAACGATTTACATCGTTTGAACGTTGAATTGCAACATCAATTAGAAGTCTTGACCGCACGTGTTGGGCCAAGAAATTGACTGGATGAAGCTATGGAGTCTTCTTAGTGGGTTTGAATAAAAATGATTTTAGTTCGTGTAGATTCCGAACAGAAATCATGAATAATCAGAAGTGAAGTTTCCAGTTCGGGGAACATGTCAGTTCAGATACTCCGAACTGGCTGAAGCTCATCCGAACTGAAAATAAACTGAAGAATAACTTAAGTCAACTCAAGTCAACATCAAAAATATCAACTCGAGGCTGAAGAATTTAATTCCGAATTGAAGTGAACTCCCCGAGATGAAATTAAGATGATGACATGTTGTAATATTTAATTTGTAGTGTTTTAGATTTTGTCTATAAATAGTGTGATATGTTGTTAGAGTTTGTTGCCTTTGAACCCGGAACTCAGTTTGAGTTCCATTGAGCTTGTTAGTGTTAGTTGTAACAAGCTCGTTTCAAAACATGTTCACACTATCAATGAAATCTTAAACAGTTGCGCATACATTGTTTAATATCAGCTTCAATTTCAGTTTCAATTTCGATTTCATGTTTCCTCTTTTGATTCCAACTCAGGTCATGAGATTCCGCATCATGACCTGTTTCATTTCGATTCAATGAGTGTATGGTGAGGAGGAGAAATCAGGACCTGTCAGCACGTTTGAATGAGTTTTTCGATTTACAACATCATCCTGATGATGTAACTGTTACGGATAATAATCTTATTTGGGATATGCTGTGGAAGAAAATATGTTGGAAGAAGTTGCCAGTTTATGATACCGATAACGAAGAAAAAGAAAATATTATTGAGGAAGAATCATATCCATGTTATGATACAGATAACGATGAAGAATACAAGTCTAAAGATGAAGAATTTTTGTATGTTGATCGTGTCATGCTACAAAGCTTTCCCGATACTAATTTTTCACATTATTAATCGGGATTCGTATGATTTGATTAGGTTAGAAAAAGATGACATGATTGAGATGAGTAAATATAGTATGGTTGGTTTATTATTTGGTGAAAAGTATGTAGTTTGGAATATAGATACCACACAAAAGGTCACGAATTGGGTATGAAGACAATCAAGATTCGGGGTCGAGTATTTTTAAAAAGCGGAAAGTGTGACAACCGTCTAAAATCCAGGTGATTTTCGTATTCTATATCTTCGAGATATCTGTGTTGTTCTTAACCGTACTTTACCGTAAACGTGTTTGTGTCGGAATCGAAGTCGGAATCAATAAATGGAACCTAATACCAAGAAACCATATTATGAACTTGCCTAAGTTCATAACAAGAACGAACGTAAAACTCTAAACAAATGCTTAACGATAAAAAAAACTTAAAGCGAGTCTTAGCTAGAACAGCCATTCAGCCAACGGCTGAATGATCCAGCCAACGGCTGAGGCCTAGCCAGCGGCTAGAGATATTCAGCCGACGTTTGAATCCGTCTGCACCAGCCACCAACTTTTGGTGAGTCATATTTGCATGCACCCTCATTGGACCAAGGCCCCAAGGACGGGATTAGACCCCCAAAGTGGCAGGGATACAGTCCCCAAAGCCACTATCACCTTCACTCTCTCATTTCTTTCTCTCACAACTCACAAAACAACACACACACACACACACACTTACAAACTCTCTCCCTCTCAAAACTCTCATCAAAATCCAGTGAATCACAGCTATAAATCCAGCAAGAACATAACTAAAATCACCACAAAAATCGACACCATCATCAAGAGTATCAAGAAGCTTTCATCAAGACACCATTTCCTCCGTGTTTGAAGCCGAAATCACCACCAAGAAGCTCCAAATCTTCATCCATCTACTTTCTTTCGGTAGATTCATCTTCCTCACTGTTTTTATATATAAATAACTCATTGCATGTACGATCTATCACTCAAAAACATGTTTTTATGAAGTTTTATAACGGTTTATATACAAAAATGGATTTTTACATAAATCTGTAAATTTGTGGCTAAAATTCTAAAAGAAACTGAGGTTTGAATATATATTTACATACTCTTCATTAATATTCATTTGTATGTCGAAATCTAACATGAAAACGCTCAAAAATCGTAAAAATAGCAAAACTACGAAACTGTCCGCGACCCTCCAGCCGGCGGCTGAAATGATTCAGCCAGCGGCTGAGGTCTAGCCGACGGCTGAATAATTTCAGCCGCTGGCTAAATCTTGATGTGCACAAAACTTGTATTTTTAACGTATTAACAGAGAAATCGAGAAACATATATTTTTCACAATTTATAATATGATATAACAGATTATTTATTTTGGGAAATAAGAATGATTTGGTTGAGTTTAAATAACTAAATCTACCACGTTGTTATACATTGTTATTTTCTATAATGAATTGAGCGGGAAAGTGTTGGATAAACTGAACTAAATTTTTATAGCGCGGAAGCGCTGCCCAAATTTTATTAGACCATATTTTAACACTTTGGAAACGAAACAATAAAATAACGAACTATTATTGACCTTGGACATCGTGTGTTTTGGACATATATGGACTAAACGTAAATTAAACGTAATATAACAATATCGCGACATAAAAGTTTTTGGTAGTAAAAGTTTGGGACAGAAGTTAAGCATAAGGGTAAAACTTATAAAATGTTAAAAGAGAACTTTAGCATAAAGTGGAAATCATAATACTTATCCGAGACTTGGTTTGTTTTTTTAGGATTTCCGTGATTCCGACTCGTTCGATTATTTTTCCGCACAAGCTTACTCTACGCAATCCGTGAGTTACATCCCCTATTATTTACTGTATTTAAATAACTCTTTTGGGGGAAACATGAGAATTAAATATTTTATGAACTTAATTTTTTATGAACTTATATGCGTGTACTTTTTATTTGCCCCTGTTCGGCACTCGTTGAACTTAAGTTGCCACTGCATCGACACTTGATCGAACTTATGATTGATTGTATAGCTTCCAACCCTTGATGAGAATATAACTTGATTCATAAGTACCTACTATCATTTTAAAAATTGCATTAGTGCCCAGTTTCAGTTCGTTGCACACTATTAGCTTTAAGCCGTTAGTAATTATGGGTATCGATACTTAGGAAAGGACCGTTCCTTACTTAGATGGCAGTCTAAGTACATATTACTAAGTTCAGTTATAATATTCGTAGATAGTGCGTGGTACGGGGCCTCACGGTCGGTTAATCGGTTTAGTGTGAACACTTATAGTTATATTATGCCAAGAGGTTGATACAATGGATTCCAATCATTAGTTACTTTTATTTTACGCATATTGTTGAGCGTATATAGTTAGAGATATACGAGATTCTGGAACCATTTTTACAAGTATTGTTCTACTTGTACGTGTACATTTTTATAAGGTATTGCTACACGTTGTTGTAACGTGAACATTTTTACAAGTATATATATTGTAAGCGCCGTATTCGCTTCAATCTATTGAGAAATCTTTTGTACTTATTATACTTGTCGTAAACCTTTTTAGTCGAGGACTAGAAAACTGTAACTCACTCACTACTTTATGTAGTTGACACTTTTCTCATGTTTCAGGAAATCAAGTGTAAGGACACGAAGTGCATATCGTGGACGGGTCAGGCAAGTCGCGTGAATTATGAATCGAGAGAAAACCTATTTGTTCAATTATTTTGGGAATGTTTTGGAAATGTACTTATGAATTTCACTTGTGTTGAAATGTTAAATACTTGGTTAATTTCGGACATGTAACTTTTATCTTTTCATCAAATGACTTGAAACTGTAATACTTTGCTATGAATCGTGTTATGATATCGACGCTATTCACATTCCGTGTTTCCGCTTTAGCGGGGTGTGACAGACTTGGTATCAGAGCACAAGGTTATAGTGAACACGGGTTTTCAAAATTTTCGAAACCAAACTATAACCAAGGCTTTTTCGAAAAATCATTTCACGGGTTCAAACTTTAGTAGATTAATTCCACAATTGCATGATTTGTTTTTAACTATGCGTAACTTGATCAACTACGCCTAGTTCCAAATAAATTATGCAAGAACGGAAAGTAATTGCTATTGTTAACGGTTTTTGAGTCGAAAATTCCCGGTCTTATCGATTCCCGATTCTCACGTGACTGACCCGTACATGCATTTCATTTACACTTTCCTTTATTTTCCCCCTATACTCACGTGTACCATTTATCCACAGATTCGACATGTCGCACTCGTCGCACTCTCGCTCAATGTCTCGCTCCCGGTCGCAGTCTCACTAGCTCTCAAGGGTCGTCTACTCGCAAGAAGTCTCGGACGACTTCACGGCTTCAGGGGCCCAGCACCATGAGACCACCGACCCCACCGAGGATAGTTCGATGGCCTTTTCAAGCAGCCATGGCACCTCCAGTCCACAGACCGTACTACCAGCTGCACCCCCGGTGCCCGTTTCAGCACCGCCACAGCAGCGTGGACCCCGTGTTAGGATGACTGCTCGTAAGCAGGTTGTCCTTCCCGGCCGCTTGCCAGACCGGATGGTCGGACAGACTCCCGACTCCGCCAGACCCACTCCTCCTCAGATGCCGATGCCTTTCGGGGACCCGTACGCAGCTTCGCGTACGCCGATTATGGATCTTATCAGTGGGAGCAGTTTCAGGGACACTCGATGTAGCGCCCCGACGGCGCAGGGCCATCCAGACCGCCGATGATGCCGCCTACTCAGAGGTCGCCCCCAAGCGCATTCCTTGCACTCCGTCGAGACCTATAAGGACTCACGGAAGAGGCCGAGCAACAAGGCCTCCTCATGCGCGAAGTCTCTGATGCAGTGCACCGCCTGTCGGAGCTGTCCATACGAGTCATATTTTCGGCTCAATCCACGGCGAGGAGTGTCCAGCGTCTCGTCAGCGCGTGCATGATTATGGGGACTCTGATTGCCGCCATCTTGGTGAAGATGTTCCTTGATAAGCGTCGTTAGTCGTTTCATTATTATGTATTGTATCGTCAGCTTAAGTCGTATTTTCCTTATGTACACAACTTAAAGCTAGTTCGTATTTTTGTATTGTATTGTACTTGTATTTGAACCTATCATTATCATTACGGATCTTGTAACCAACTATCGTATTATTGAATGAATTTCTACTTTTATTTTTCGTACTTGTCTATATTGTTTGAATTATATTATCATTCTCCAATCGTTATCGTGCGTGTGCTATATATCCTTCTTACATTATCATTGTTGATTTTTCATCATTTACATTCCTATCGCATCCTATTCGTGAGTTTTAAATTGTTTTCCTTTTCTGTTGTAGAAACATGGCTGTAACGCCCCGATCTTACAAAGCATACAAAATGATATCAAAAGGAACTTAAAAGGAAAAAAAGGGCGTTAAACTTATGCAAAAGCAAACCGAATATTCCAAAAGACAAATTTCCAAAATGAGGTACTAAAAGATAATAATATTCTAAGGGAAGCGTTCTAAATCCTTAATCTCTCTACGCTCGACCCCATTCCCCAAAGCCACTGAGTACCTGCCGTTTAAGAAAGAAAGAAAAAGAAAACGGCTGAGCGAATGCTCAGTGAACATATATATACAAATGACACGGAATAGGTATGACATGCTTAAGAAGTAAATACAAAACTTTTTTAAAAATACAAAGTTACAAGACAAAACTTATTTTCAAACCAAACTTATTTTCAAAACAAACTTATTTTCAAAGCAAAGTTCAAATATGTAATATATCCACAACAGCCAATGTCAAATATATCAAAGTAATACAAACATATATTCACATTTTAGAAAGCCAAATTTCGTAAAATAATGCACCAAGAGTCAAACAAATAGGTAACAAATATCAAATGAAATCCTAGGGTAACACATACCACTAGTCTTTCCAAAAGGTGCAAACGTTTCGTATGACACTACGATAAACGTCCACCATCAAACACACAAAGTTCCTAGGATCGATCCATACGCCTCTTATAACAAATAATACTTAGTGCACCTTACCACAATCCGGGTAAACAAAAAGAGACGCCGTAGATATAGCAAAATACACCGCTACGGTCGATGCCACATTATTGGTGTCACAATAACGCGCCCATGGGACCTCCATGGATAGGTTACTCTTAGGCATATCTTACAAAACCGTTTTAACCGACTTATATGTTACAAATTTCAAAATACTTTTACAAATTTCAAAGTGATTAATAGACTCCAAAATATGTTTAAAAAGTTATTTATAATGTACGTAAAGTAGTTTAACCATAAACATAAAATATTATATAATGTGACATTTTATTTATTTTAAAAATCACGTGTCTACCCAACCGTTCGTTCTAATCTTGTCACGAGTCACCATGACAACATTATCAATCTGTTTACGAAATAATAACTTAATGGGTCCTTATCGGGACATGTAAAGCCACACGGAATGAGTGACACTTTATACGAATCACCGTACAAATTACCACAATCACACGTGTTCTTTACCGAGTTGTTTCGAGACTTTTTCGGGGCTCTTTCGGGACGTTATCGGGGCTGTTTTAGGGGCTGTTTTGGTGGGTTTTCGAGACACGGTTTTTGACACATAAAATACTTTTAGTTTAGTCATTTCCAATCTACACATGATCACAAATTCTCGTTAGTACACCAAATGATCAATATTAAGTCATATGATTTTACAACAAAACTTAAACAACTTTTATGCAAACATACATGTCATACCAATAATATTTCAAATCATTCAACAAGATTATCAAAGAGACTTATAGGAAATTTGTACAAACGGACAAAAGATACACATACGAGAAAAACGATGAATTTGTATCAATATTCACAAGAAACATGTATCGAAGGAATTAGGAAATCAATAAGGAAGGTTACGAATATAAAAAATGTTTAAGATATACATATGTGCAAATATATTACGAACAAAAGAATACTTATTGAAAGATAATATATATGTACAAATGGTCAAAGAAACATATATATCAAAAGAATAATGGAAATTCACATAAGGAAGCCATGAATCAAATTGTGGCACATAAGATAATGAATGAACAATATACGAACAAAATGAATACTAAAAGAAAGTTAAGAATAATGGAACAATCAAAATAATCAATCGAACGAAGAGAATAAATATACATAAAAATGTATCGAGCATACGTCAAAATATCCACAATAATAATCAATCGAAATATGACACCAAATATACATATAATGTATAGAATATCCGTACCAACAATAATACGAACAAGAGAAACATAAGTAAAAGAGACTCGGAATATCCGTACCTCAAATTCCAAAAACGCATGATTCGAATAGATTTTACCGAAAGGGCGATCACCAAAGATATCTAACAAATGAAACGTATTATGACACAATCAAATAGGAGTTTGTAATATCCACTTATAACTTATATATAAGATTATTTTCTTATTTATTCATGATGTGTAAAAATAATTATATTTTAAACCCTTTCAAAATTATAATCGGGACGTTTAGTTTTAAATAAAATAGAAAGTAATAATACATAATAAATAATCAATATCCAAGTCTTATTATATAATTTAAATGGGTATAGTATATATGTTTTATATGTTCATACCAAAATCTATCAAATTAAAAGTTTTTCCGAAGGTTAAGATAATAGTTTTAGTTACTAATAATTATGTTCTAAAATTGGTAAAAGATTACTAAGTATAACACTTGTGGAAAACTAAAGGTGAAAATATTTCAAGAGTTTCATATCAAATATAGTAAAACAACTTAAAGAAACACTTACCAATTTTATAAAGGTTGTCGTCTTTAAGAAAACCTCTAACTTTCTTCGTAAAATTACAACTCATTTTCTTTTAATATCACCATGTTGAAGCATACAAATTGTTGGATCAAAAGATGGATTTTGTGTTGAATGTGCAAACCATTGGTGTATGGACACTTAAAAGACTTCATATCAAAAGTCCAATATTTAATATTATATATTTAATATATATACATTTATTTGGTATGCAAAGGGTCTTTCATTTATAAAACCTTTTAAAGTACTTAATTAATAGAATTTTATTATCATTGATTATATTTACTTATTTAACAAACAACATATGCTTATAGATAATAACGTGTCAAATGTTTGTTTACTTTAATCTCTATAAAGTTTCTTAACTTTTATAAATGATTATTATCTTTAGAAAAATAACTTACGTTATAGTTATAACGACTTAGGTTTAACAAAATTTAAATACTCTTAGAAAATAGTCATTAGTAACTATTAGGATATAATTATTACTAAAATACTTAGCTTATAAATAAAAATATTTAGACTCAAATTTATCTTATTGCTTATTTTCACAAAATATGTATTTTAAATTTTGGGATATTACAACTCTACCTACTTCAAAAAATTTCGTCCTCGAAATTGAAGGAAGTTATGAAATGAAAGCAGACAAAATCAATCGAGACTAGATAAAAATAATTTGAACGAATAAATGTTTAAGAGATTAGATCGATCTATAAAAAAAATTGAAAGGTCCAAAAGGTAGAACATTTTAATCAGATACGAAAAGAAACCTAACCCAAAATCTACCCAAATCTCACAGGCCATAACTTAAGTCTAAGTTTCTACAGGAAAGAGCCGAAGCTCTGATACCATTCTGTAACGCCCCGATCTTACAAAGCATACAAAATGATATCAAAAGGAACTTAAAAGGAAAAAAAGGGCGTTAAACTTATGCAAAAGCAAACCGAATATTCCAAAAGACAAATTTCCAAAATGAGGTACTAAAAGATAATAATATTCTAAGGGAAGCGTTCTAAATCCTTAATCTCTCTACGCTCGACCCCATTCCCCAAAGCCACTGAGTACCTGCCGTTTAAGAAAGAAAGAAAAAGAAAAAGGCTGAGCGAATGCTCAGTGAACAGATATATACAAATGACACGGAATAGGTATGACATGCTTAAGAAGTAAATACAAAACTTTTTTAAAAATACAAAGTTACAAGACAAAACTTATTTTCAAACCAAACTTATTTTCAAAACAAACTTATTTTCAAAGCAAAGTTCAAATATGTAATATATCCACAACAGCCAATGTCAAATATATCAAAGTAATACAAACATATATTCACATTTTAGAAAGCCAAATTTCGTAAAATAATGCACCAAGAGTCAAACAAATAGGTAACAAATATCAAATGAAATCCTAGGGTAACACATACCACTAGTCTTTCCAAAAGGTGCAAACGTTTCGTATGACACTACGATAAACGTCCACCATCAAACACACAAAGTTCCTAGGATCGATCCATACGCCTCTTATAACAAATAATACTTAGTGCACCTTACCACAATCCGGGTAAACAAAAAGAGACGCCGTAGATATAGCAAAATACACCGCTACGGTCGATGCCACATTATTGGTGTCACAATAACGCGCCCATGGGACCTCCATGGATAGGTTACTCTTAGGCATATCTTACAAAACCGTTTTAACCGACTTATATGTTACAAATTTCAAAATACTTTTACAAATTTCAAAGTGATTAATAGACTCCAAAATATGTTTAAAAAGTTATTTATAATGTACGTAAAGTAGTTTAACCATAAACATAAAATATTATATAATGTGACATTTTATTTATTTTAAAAATCACGTGTCTACCCAACCGTTCGTTCTAATCTTGTCACGAGTCACCATGACAACATTATCAATCTGTTTACGAAATAATAACTTAACGGGTCCTTATCGGGACATGTAAAGCCACACGGAATGAGTGACACTTTATACGAATCACCGTACAAATTACCACAATCACACGTGTTCTTTACCGAATTGTTTCGAGACTTTTTCGGGGCTCTTTCGGGACGTTATCGGGGCTGTTTTAGGGGCTGTTTTGGTGGGTTTTCGAGACACGGTTTTTGACACATAAAATACTTTTAGTTTAGTCATTTCCAATCTACACATGATCACAAATTCTCGTTAGTACACCAAATGATCAATATTAAGTCATATGATTTTACAACAAAACTTAAACAACTTTTATGCAAACATACATGTCATACCAATAATATTTCAAATCATTCAACAAGATTATCAAAGAGACTTATAGGAAATTTGTACAAACGGACAAAAGATACACATACGAGAAAAACGATGAATTTGTATCAATATTCACAAGAAACATGTATCGAAGGAATTAGGAAATCAATAAGGAAGGTTACGAATATAAAAAATGTTTAAGATATACATATGTGCAAATATATTACGAACAAAAGAATACTTATTGAAAGATAATATATATGTACAAATGGTCAAAGAAACATATATATCAAAAGAATAATGGAAATTCACATAAGGAAGCCATGAATCAAATTGTGGCACATAAGATAATGAATGAACAATATACGAACAAAATGAATACTAAAAGAAAGTTAAGAATATTGGAACAATCAAAATAATCAATCGAACGAAGACAATAAATATACATAAAAATGTATCGAGCATACGTCAAAATATCCACAATAATAATCAATCGAAATATGACACCAAATATACATATAATGTATAGAATATCCGTACCAACAATAATACGAACAAGAGAAACATAAGTAAAAGAGACTCGGAATATCCGTACCTCAAATTCCAAAAATGCATGATTCGAATAGATTTTACCGAAAGGGCGATCACCAAAGATATCTAACAAATGAAACGTATTATGACACAATCAAATAGGAGTTTGTAATATCCACTTATAACTTATATATAAGATTATTTTCTTATTTATTCATGATGTGTAAAAATAATTATATTTTAAACCCTTTCAAAATTATAATCGGGACTTTTAGTTTTAAATAAAATAGAAAGTAATAATACATAATAAATAATCAATATCCAAGTCTTATTATATAATTTAAATGGGTATAGTATATATGTTTTATATGTTCATACCAAAATCTATCAAATTAAAAGTTTTTCCGAAGGTTAAGATAATAGTTTTAGTTACTAATAATTATGTTCTAAAATTGGTAAAAGATTACTAAGTATAACACTTGTGGAAAACTAAAGGTGAAAATATTTCAAGAGTTTCATATCAAATATAGTAAAACAACTTAAAGAAACACTTACCAATTTTATAAAGGTTGTCGTCTTAAGAAAACCTCTAACTTTCTTCGTAAAATTACAACTCATTTTCTTTTAATATCACCATGTTGAAGCATACAAATTGTTGGATCAAAAGATGGATTTTGTGTTGAATGTGCAAACCATTGGTGTATGGACACTTAAAAGACTTCATATCAAAAGTCCAATATTTAATATTATATATTTAATATATATACATTTATTTGGTATGCAAAGGGTCTTTCATTTATAAAACCTTTTAAAGTACTTAATTAATAGAATTTTATTATCATTGATTATATTTACTTATTTAACAAACAACATATGCTTATAGATAATAACGTGTCAAATGTTTGTTTACTTTAATCTCTATAAAGTTTCTTAACTTTTATAAATGATTATTATCTTTAGAAAAATAACTTACGTTATAGTTATAACGACTTAGGTTTAACAAAATTTAAATACTCTTAGAAAATAGTCATTAGTAACTATTAGGATATAATTATTACTAAAATACTTAGCTTATAAATAAAAATATTTAGACTCAAATTTATCTTATTGCTTATTTTCACAAAATATGTATTTTAAATTTTGGGATATTACAACTCTACCTACTTCAAAAAATTTCGTCCTCGAAATTGAAGGAAGTTATGAAATGAAAGCAGACAAAATCAATCGAGACTAGATAAAAATAATTTGAACGGATAATGTTTAAGAGATTAGATCGATCTATAAAAAAAATTGAAAGGTCCAAAAGGTAGAACATTTTAATCAGATACGAAAAAGAAACCTAACCCAAAATCTACCCAAATCTCACAGGCCATAACTTAAGTCTAAGTTTCTACAGGAAAGAGCCGAAGCTCTGATACCATTCTGTAACGCCCCGATCTTACAAAGCATACAAAATGATATCAAAAGGAACTTAAAAGGAAAAAAAGGGCGTTAAACTTATGCAAAAGCAAACCGAATATTCCAAAAGACAAATTTCCAAAATGAGGTACTAAAAGATAATAATATTCTAAGGGAAGCGTTCTAAATCCTTAATCTCTCTACGCTCGACCCCATTCCCCAAAGCCACTGAGTACCTGCCGTTTAAGAAAGAAAGAAAAAGAAAAAGGCTGAGCGAATGCTCAGTGAACAGATATATACAAATGACACGGAATAGGTATGACATGCTTAAGAAGTAAATACAAAACTTTTTAAAAATACAAAGTTACAAGACAAAACTTATTTTCAAACCAAACTTATTTTCAAAACAAACTTATTTTCAAAGCAAAGTTCAAATATGTAATATATCCACAACAGCCAATGTCAAATATATCAAAGTAATACAAACATATATTCACATTTTAGAAAGCCAAATTTCGTAAAATAATGCACCAAGAGTCAAACAAATAGGTAACAAATATCAAATGAAATCCTAGGGTAACACATACCACTAGTCTTTCCAAAAGGTGCAAACGTTTCGTATGACACTACGATAAACGTCCACCATCAAACACACAAAGTTCCTAGGATCGATCCATACGCCTCTTATAACAAATAATACTTAGTGCACCTTACCACAATCCGGGTAAACAAAAGAGACGCCGTAGATATAGCAAAATACACCGCTACGGTCGATGCCACATTATTGGTGTCACAATAACGCGCCCATGGGACCTCCATGGATAGGTTACTCTTAGGCATATCTTACAAAACCGTTTTAACAGACTTATATGTTACAAATTTCAAAATACTTTTACAAATTTCAAAGTGATTAATAGACTCCAAAATATGTTTAAAAAGTTATTTATAATGTACGTAAAGTAGTTTAACCATAAACATAAAATATTATATAATGTGACATTTTATTTATTTTAAAAATCACGTGTCTACCCAACCGTTCGTTCTAATCTTGTCACGAGTCACCATGACAACATTATCAATCTGTTTACGAAATAATAACTTAACGGGTCCTTATCGGGACATGTAAAGCCACACGGAATGAGTGACACTTTATACGAATCACCGTACAAATTACCACAATCACACGTGTTCTTTACCGAGTTGTTTCGAGACTTTTTCGGGGCTCTTTCGGGACGTTATCGGGGCTGTTTTAGGGGCTGTTTTGGTGGGTTTTCGAGACACGGTTTTTGACACATAAAATACTTTTAGTTTAGTCATTTCCAATCTACACATGATCACAAATTCTCGTTAGTACACCAAATGATCAATATTAAGTCATATGATTTTACAACAAAACTTAAACAACTTTTATGCAAACATACATGTCATACCAATAATATTTCAAATCATTCAACAAGATTATCAAAGAGACTTATAGGAAATTTGTACAAACGGACAAAAGATACACATACGAGAAAAACGATGAATTTGTATCAATATTCACAAGAAACATGTATCGAAGGAATTAGGAAATCAATAAGGAAGGTTACGAATATAAAAAATGTTTAAGATATACATATGTGCAAATATATTACGAACAAAAGAATACTTATTGAAAGATAATATATATGTACAAATGGTCAAAGAAACATATATATCAAAGAATAATGGAAATTCACATAAGGAAGCCATGAATCAAATTGTGGCACATAAGATAATGAATGAACAATATACGAACAAAATGAATACTAAAAGAAAGTTAAGAATATTGGAACAATCAAAATAATCAATCGAACGAAGACAATAAATATACATAAAAATGTATCGAGCATACGTCAAAATATCCACAATAATAATCAATCGAAATATGACACCAAATATACATATAATGTATAGAATATCCGTACCAACAATAATACGAACAAGAGAAACATAAGTAAAAGAGACTCGGAATATCCGTACCTCAAATTCCAAAAATGCATGATTCGAATAGATTTTACCGAAAGGGCGATCACCAAAGATATCTAACAAATGAAACGTATTATGACACAATCAAATAGGAGTTTGTAATATCCACTTATAACTTATATATAAGATTATTTTCTTATTTATTCATGATGTGTAAAAATAATTATATTTTAAACCCTTTCAAAATTATAATCGGGACTTTTAGTTTTAAATAAAATAGAAAGTAATAATACATAATAAATAATCAATATCCAAGTCTTATTATATAATTTAAATGGGTATAGTATATATGTTTTATATGTTCATACCAAAATCTATCAAATTAAAAGTTTTTCCGAAGGTTAAGATAATAGTTTTAGTTACTAATAATTATGTTCTAAAATTGGTAAAAGATTACTAAGTATAACACTTGTGGAAAACTAAAGGTGAAAATATTTCAAGAGTTTCATATCAAATATAGTAAAACAACTTAAAGAAACACTTACCAATTTTATAAAGGTTGTCGTCTTTAAGAAAACCTCTAACTTTCTTCGTAAAATTACAACTCATTTTCTTTTAATATCACCATGTTGAAGCATACAAATTGTTGGATCAAAAGATGGATTTTGTGTTGAATGTGCAAACCATTGGTGTATGGACACTTAAAAGACTTCATATCAAAAGTCCAATATTTAATATTATATATTTAATATATATACATTTATTTGGTATGCAAAGGGTCTTTCATTTATAAAACCTTTTAAAGTACTTAATTAATAGAATTTTATTATCATTGATTATATTTACTTATTTAACAAACAACATATGCTTATAGATAATAACGTGTCAAATGTTTGTTTACTTTAATCTCTATAAAGTTTCTTAACTTTTATAAATGATTATTATCTTTAGAAAAATAACTTACGTTATAGTTATAACGACTTAGGTTTAACAAAATTTAAATACTCTTAGAAAATAGTCATTAGTAACTATTAGGATATAATTATTACTAAAATACTTAGCTTATAAATAAAAATATTTAGACTCAAATTTATCTTATTGCTTATTTTCACAAAATATGTATTTTAAATTTTGGGATATTACAACTCTACCTACTTCAAAAAATTTCGTCCTCGAAATTGAAGGAAGTTATGAAATGAAAGCAGACAAAATCAATCGAGACTAGATAAAAATAATTTGAACGGAATAAATGTTTAAGAGATTAGATCGATCTATAAAAAAAATTGAAAGGTCCAAAAGGTAGAACATTTTAATCAGATACGAAAAGAAACCTAACCCAAAATCTACCCAAATCTCACAGGCCATAACTTAAGTCTAAGTTTCTACAGGAAAGAGCCGAAGCTCTGATACCATTCTGTAACGCCCCGATCTTACAAAGCATACAAAATGATATCAAAAGGAACTTAAAAGGAAAAAAAGGGCGTTAAACTTATGCAAAAGCAAACCGAATATTCCAAAAGACAAATTTCCAAAATGAGGTACTAAAAGATAATAATATTCTAAGGGAAGCGTTCTAAATCCTTAATCTCTCTACGCTCGACCCCATTCCCCAAAGCCACTGAGTACCTGCCGTTTAAGAAAGAAAGAAAAAGAAAAAGGCTGAGCGAATGCTCAGTGAACAGATATATACAAATGACACGGAATAGGTATGACATGCTTAAGAAGTAAATACAAAACTTTTTTAAAAATACAAAGTTACAAGACAAAACTTATTTTCAAACCAAACTTATTTTCAAAACAAACTTATTTTCAAAGCAAAGTTCAAATATGTAATATATCCACAACAGCCAATGTCAAATATATCAAAGTAATACAAACATATATTCACATTTTAGAAAGCCAAATTTCGTAAAATAATGCACCAAGAGTCAAACAAATAGGTAACAAATATCAAATGAAATCCTAGGGTAACACATACCACTAGTCTTTCCAAAAGGTGCAAACGTTTCGTATGACACTACGATAAACGTCCACCATCAAACACACAAAGTTCCTAGGATCGATCCATACGCCTCTTATAACAAATAATACTTAGTGCACCTTACCACAATCCGGGTAAACAAAAGAGACGCCGTAGATATAGCAAAATACACCGCTACGGTCGATGCCACATTATTGGTGTCACAATAACGCGCCCATGGGACCTCCATGGATAGGTTACTCTTAGGCATATCTTACAAAACCGTTTTAACAGACTTATATGTTACAAATTTCAAAATACTTTTACTAATTTCAAAGTGATTAATAGACTCCAAAATATGTTTAAAAAGTTATTTATAATGTACGTAAAGTAGTTTAACCATAAACATAAAATATTATATAATGTGACATTTTATTTATTTTAAAAATCACGTGTCTAGCCAACCGTTCGTTCTAATCTTGTCACGAGTCACCATGACAACATTATCAATCTGTTTACGAAATAATAACTTAACGGGTCCTTATCGGGACATGTAAAGCCACACGGAATGAGTGACACTTTATACGAATCACCGTACAAATTACCACAATCACACGTGTTCTTTACCGAGTTGTTTCGAGACTTTTTCGGGGCTCTTTCGGGACGTTATCGGGGCTGTTTTAGGGGCTGTTTTGGTGGGTTTTCGAGACACGGTTTTTGACACATAAAATACTTTTAGTTTAGTCATTTCCAATCTACACATGATCACAAATTCTCGTTAGTACACCAAATGATCAATATTAAGTCATATGATTTTACAACAAAACTTAAACAACTTTTATGCAAACATACATGTCATACCAATAATATTTCAAATCATTCAACAAGATTATCAAAGAGACTTATAGGAAATTTGTACAAACGGACAAAAGATACACATACGAGAAAAACGATGAATTTGTATCAATATTCACAAGAAACATGTATCGAAGGAATTAGGAAATCAATAAGGAAGGTTACGAATATAAAAAATGTTTAAGATATACATATGTGCAAATATATTACGAACAAAAGAATACTTATTGAAAGATAATATATATGTACAAATGGTCAAAGAAACATATATATCAAAAGAATAATGGAAATTCACATAAGGAAGCCATGAATCAAATTGTGGCACATAAGATAATGAATGAACAATATACGAACAAAATGAATACTAAAAGAAAGTTAAGAATATTGGAACAATCAAAATAATCAATCGAACGAAGACAATAAATATACATAAAAATGTATCGAGCATACGTCAAAATATCCACAATAATAATCAATCGAAATATGACACCAAATATACATATAATGTATAGAATATCCGTACCAACAATAATACGAACAAGAGAAACATAAGTAAAAGAGACTCGGAATATCCGTACCTCAAATTCCAAAAACGCATGATTCGAATAGATTTTACCGAAAGGGCGATCACCAAAGATATCTAACAAATGAAACGTATTATGACACAATCAAATAGGAGTTTGTAATATCCACTTATAACTTATATATAAGATTATTTTCTTATTTATTCATGATGTGTAAAAATAATTATATTTTAAACCCTTTCAAAATTATAATCGGGACTTTTAGTTTTAAATAAAATAGAAAGTAATAATACATAATAAATAATCAATATCCAAGTCTTATTATATAATTTAAATGGGTATAGTATATATGTTTTATATGTTCATACCAAAATCTATCAAATTAAAAGTTTTTCCGAAGGTTAAGATAATAGTTTTAGTTACTAATAATTATGTTCTAAAATTGGTAAAAGATTACTAAGTATAACACTTGTGGAAAACTAAAGGTGAAAATATTTCAAGAGTTTCATATCAAATATAGTAAAACAACTTAAAGAAACACTTACCAATTTTATAAAGGTTGTCGTCTTTAAGAAAACCTCTAACTTTCTTCGTAAAATTACAACTCATTTTCTTTTAATATCACCATGTTGAAGCATACAAATTGTTGGATCAAAAGATGGATTTTGTGTTGAATGTGCAAACCATTGGTGTATGGACACTTAAAAGACTTCATATCAAAAGTCCAATATTTAATATTATATATTTAATATATATACATTTATTTGGTATGCAAAGGGTCTTTCATTTATAAAACCTTTTAAAGTACTTAATTAATAGAATTTTATTATCATTGATTATATTTACTTATTTAACAAACAACATATGCTTATAGATAATAACGTGTCAAATGTTTGTTTACTTTAATCTCTATAAAGTTTCTTAACTTTTATAAATGATTATTATCTTTAGAAAAATAACTTACGTTATAGTTATAACGACTTAGGTTTAACAAAATTTAAATACTCTTAGAAAATAGTCATTAGTAACTATTAGGATATAATTATTACTAAAATACTTAGCTTATAAATAAAAATATTTAGACTCAAATTTATGTTATTGCTTATTTTCACAAAATATGTATTTTAAATTTTGGGATATTACAACTCTACCTACTTCAAAAAATTTCGTCCTCGAAATTGAAGGAAGTTATGAAATGAAAGCAGACAAAATCAATCGAGACTAGATAAAAATAATTTGAACGGATAAATGTTTAAGAGATTAGATCGATCTATAAAAAAAAGTGAAAGGTCCAAAAGGTAGAACATTTTAATCAGATACGAAAAGAAACCTAACCCAAAATCTACCCAAATCTCACAGGCCATAACTTAAGTCTAAGTTTCTACAGGAAAGAGCCGAAGCTCTGATACCATTCTGTAACGCCCCGATCTTACAAAGCATACAAAATGATATCAAAAGGAACTTAAAAGGAAAAAAAGGGCGTTAAACTTATGCAAAAGCAAACCGAATATTCCAAAAGACAAATTTCCAAAATGAGGTACTAAAAGATAATAATATTCTAAGGGAAGCGTTCTAAATCCTTAATCTCTCTACGCTCGACCCCATTCCCCAAAGCCACTGAGTACCTGCCGTTTAAGAAAGAAAGAAAAAGAAAACGGCTGAGCGAATGCTCAGTGAACAGATATATACAAATGACACGGAATAGGTATGACATGCTTAAGAAGTAAATACAAAACTTTTTTAAAAATACAAAGTTACAAGACAAAACTTATTTTCAAACCAAACTTATTTTCAAAACAAACTTATTTTCAAAGCAAAGTTCAAATATGTAATATATCCACAACAGCCAATGTCAAATATATCAAAGTAATACAAACATATATTCACATTTTAGAAAGCCAAATTTCGTAAAATAATGCACGAAGAGTCAAACAAATAGGTAACAAATATCAAATGAAATCCTAGGGTAACACATACCACTAGTCTTTCCAAAAGGTGCAAACGTTTCGTATGACACTACGATAAACGTCCACCATCAAACACACAAAGTTCCTAGGATCGATCCATACGCCTCTTATAACAAATAATACTTAGTGCACCTTACCACAATCCGGGTAAACAAAAAGAGACGCCGTAGATATAGCAAAATACACCGCTACGGTCGATGCCACATTATTGGTGTCACAATAACGCGCCCATGGGACCTCCATGGATAGGTTACTCTTAGGCATATCTTACAAAACCGTTTTAACCGACTTATATGTTACAAATTTCAAAATACTTTTACAAATTTCAAAGTGATTAATAGACTCCAAAATATGTTTAAAAAGTTATTTATAATGTACGTAAAGTAGTTTAACCATAAACATAAAATATTATATAATGTGACATTTTATTTATTTTAAAAATCACGTGTCTACCCAACCGTTCGTTCTAATCTTGTCACGAGTCACCATTACAACATTATCAATCTGTTTACGAAATAATAACTTAACGGGTCCTTATCGGGACATGTAAAGCCACACGGAATGAGTGACACTTTATACGAATCACCGTACAAATTACCACAATCACACGTGTTCTTTACCGAGTTGTTTCGAGACTTTTTCGGGGCTCTTTCGGGACGTTATCGGGGCTGTTTTAGGGGCTGTTTTGGTGGGTTTTCGAGACACGGTTTTTGACACATAAAATACTTTTAGTTTAGTCATTTCCAATCTACACATGATCACAAATTCTCGTTAGTACACCAAATGATAAATATTAAGTCATATGATTTTACAACAAAACTTAAACAACTTTTATGCAAACATACATGTCATACCAATAATATTTCAAATCATTCAACAAGATTATCAAAGAGACTTATAGGAAATTTGTACAAACGGACAAAAGATACACATACGAGAAAAACGATGAATTTGTATCAATATTCACAAGAAACATGTATCGAAGGAATTAGGAAATCAATAAGGAAGGTTACGAATATAAAAAATGTTTAAGATAGACATATGTGCAAATATATTACGAACAAAAGAATACTTATTGAAAGATAATATATATGTACAAATGGTCAAAGAAACATATATATCAAAAGAATAATGGAAATTCACATAAGGAAGCCATGAATCAAATTGTGGCACATAAGATAATGAATGAACAATATACGAACAAAATGAATACTAAAAGAAAGTTAAGAATATTGGAACAATCAAAATAATCAATCGAACGAAGACAATAAATATACATAAAAATGTATCGAGCATACGTCAAAATATCCACAATAATAATCAATCGAAATATGACACCAAATATACATATAATGTATAGAATATCCGTACCAACAATAATACGAACAAGAGAAACATAAGTAAAAGAGACTCGGAATATCCGTACCTCAAATTCCAAAAACGCATGATTCGAATAGATTTTACCGAAAGGGCGATCACCAAAGATATCTAACAAATGAAACGTATTATGACACAATCAAATAGGAGTTTGTAATATCCACTTATAACTTATATATAAGATTATTTCTTATTTATTCATGATGTGTAAAAATAATTATATTTTAAACCCTTTCAAAATTATAATCGGGACTTTTAGTTTTAAATAAAATAGAAAGTAATAATACATAATAAATAATCAATATCCAAGTCTTATTATATAATTTAAATGGGTATAGTATATATGTTTTATTTGTTCATACCAAAATCTATCAAATTATAAGTTTTTCCGAAGGTTAAGATAATAGTTTTAGTTACTAATAATTATGTTCTAAAATTGGTAAAAGATTACTAAGTATAACACTTGTGGAAAACTAAAGGTGAAAATATTTCAAGAGTTTCATATCAAATATAGTAAAACAACTTAAAGAAACACTTACCAATTTTATAAAGGTTGTCGTCTTTAAGAAAACCTCTAACTTTCTTCGTAAAATTACAACTCATTTTGTTTTAATATCACCATGTTGAAGCATACAAATTGTTGGATCAAAAGATGGATTTTGTGTTGAATGTGCAAACCATTGGTGTATGGACACTTAAAAGACTTCATATCAAAAGTCCAATATTTAATATTATATATTTAATATATATACATTTATTTGGTATGCAAAGGGTCTTTCATTTATAAAACCTTTTAAAGTAACTTAATTAATAGAATTTTATTATCATTGATTATATTTACTTATTTAACAAACAACATATGCTTATAGATAATAACGTGTCAAATGTTTGTTTACTTTAATCTCTATAAAGTTTCTTAACTTTTATAAATGATTATTATCTTTAGAAAAATAACTTACGTTATAGTTATAACGACTTAGGTTTAACAAAATTTAAATACTCTTAGAAAATAGTCATTAGTAACTATTAGGATATAATTATTACTAAAATACTTAGCTTATAAATAAAAATATTTAGACTCAAATTTATCTTATTGCTTATTTTCACAAAATATGTATTTTAAATTTTGGGATATTACAATGGGTCCTAATCGAAGTAAAGCCAGCCTCATAGCCGAGCAGATCCCTGCTCAGCTAAACGCTGCCATGCCCAATATGATCGCCCAGGTCACTGCTGGGATAAACAACAATATCAATAACAACAACCAGCAACATCAACAACAGCAGCAACAACAACAAGACAAACAACAACAACAACAACAGCAAGAGCAACAACAACAACAACAACAACAGGGGGATAATCAGAATCAAAACCGAAACCTCCCCATCTTCACATATAAGGGCTTCATGGCTTGTAAGCCAATGGAGTTTCATGGCACCACTGGTGCTGTAGGACTACTTTCCTGGTTCGAAAGCATCGAATCAGGCCTGCACATCAGCCGCTGTGCTGAAGCTGATAAGGTGGAGTATGCCTCCTGCGTACTCCACGGAAGGGCCCTGTCTTGGTGGAACCTCGTGGTCTAGACCCGAGGACGTGAAGTTGCTTATGCCCTTACATGGGATGAATTCAAGAAACTACTTGTTGACGAGTACTGCTCCAAGGGTGAGGTGAAGAAGCTCGAGGCAGAGCTGTGGGATCACACGATGGTCAGCAACGGCATCGAAGGGTACACTACCCGATTCCACGAACTGGCCCGGCTAGTACCCAGATTGTTAACCCCCGAGGAAAACAGGATTGACCGATACATCTCCGGTCTTGTTCCCGAAATCAGGGGAATGGTCATCTCTGTAGAACCATTAACCCTCCAGAGCGCTATTGTCTTGGCGCACCGATTGACGAGCAACCTCCTCTTCACCCCAGCATGGCAGCATCCTCCAAGAAAGAGGGAGGTGAGAAAAGAAAGGCTGAGCATCAGTCGAGAAGAAGCGAAAGAAAGAAGAAATCCAAAACCACCAGCAACTATGCGGTGACTGCTGCACCCACACCCACACCACCAACTGGAACCCGAAACTACACTGGGAACACCCCAAGTGTAATAAGTGCAACTTCCACCACAACGGGAACTGCCCGGTGTGCCACAAGTTCCAGAAGATGGGCCACTTCTGTAGATACTGAACAGAGGGTACAAACAACCAAGTCAAGAAGCCGATGTGCTTCGAATGTGGAAGTGACAAACACTTCTGGAACACCTGCCCCAAGCTACAAAATACCCAACCAAATCAAGGCGGGCGAGGCCGCGGTCGTGCATTTGTGGTAACTGCTGAGGAAGCTCGTCAGGACCCGAATGTGGTAACGGGTACGTTTTTAGTAAACAATCATTATGCCTCCATACTATTCGATTCAGGAGCTGAGAGAAGCTTTGTGTCCTTAGAATTTAGACCTCTTATTAATTTAGGATCTAAAGTTTTTAAGGATAGCTTCACTATAGAATATGCAAACGGTCAAGAGTTCGAAGCTAAGGGCATAATCCTAGGATGTTCAATGTGCCTAGCTGATAAGACTTTCCCCATCGATCAGATTCCTATTGAGCTGAAAAGCTTCGACGTCATCGTCAGAATGGACTGGTTATCTCGTTTCCGAGCCGAGATTGTCTGTTTCGACAAACTCATTCGAATACCTCTCTCAGACAGATAAACCCTCGTTGTACAGGGAGACAAACCTGGACAGCAACTCCGAATTGTCTCGATCATGAAAATGCGCAAGTACCTCGAGAAGGACTACGATGCATTCCTAGCGCATGTTGTCGAACGTAAACCGAAGGAGAAACGAGTGCAAGACATCCCCGTAGTCAAGGATCATCCAGAGCTCTTTCCAGAGGATTTACCCGGGCTACCGCCACATCGACAAGTGGAATTCAGAATCGACCTCGTTCCTGGCGCAACACCGGTTGCCAAGACCCCGTATCGTCAGGCACCACCCGAAATGCAAGAACTGTCTAAACAGATGTAGGAACTTCTACATCATGGTCTGATTCGTCCAAGTACGTCCCCCTGGGAGCCCAATCCTCTTCGTGAAAAAGAAAGACGGATCCATCCGGATGTGCATCGATTACCGTGAACTGAACAAACTGACCGTCAAGAACCGATACCCACTCCCGAGAATCGATGATTTGTTCGACCAGTTGCAGGGTGCAACTTATTTTTCTACGATCGATCTTCGTTCGGGTTATCATCAGGTTCGAGTCAGTGAAACCGATATTCCTAAAACCGCTTTCCGAACTCCCTACGGGCATTACGAATTTCTCGTTATGCCATTCTGTCTGACCAACGCACCAGCGGTGTTCATGGATCTGATGAACAGGGTGTGTAGACCGTATCTGGATAAATTTGTGATCGTATTCATAGATGATATCCTCATCTACTCAAGGAACAAGGAGGATCACGCGAAACACTTGAAACTCATCCTAGAACTCCTTAGGGATTAGAATCTGTACGCCAAATTCTCGAAGTGAGACGTTTGGCTCTGAGAGGTACATTTACTTGGTCATGTGGTCAACCAAGAGGGAATTTGTCACACCCCGCTAAAGCGGAAACACGAGGTGCGAAGAGCAAGAATATCATTTCACAAGTCATAACAAAATGCAACGGTTACAAGTCATTAAAAATAGAATTTAAAAGTTTACAAGTTCAAAGAGACATAACCAAGAGTACTTAAGTTCACGACAAACACATACATAATTAAACTGTTTCATAAAAATTCCCAAAATAAATGACAAAGGACATGGTCTTCTCCCGATTCATATCTCACGTAACCTGCCTGACCCGCCCACGCTATGCATTCCATGACTTACACTTGATTTCTGATTGCGAGGATAAAGTCTCGTGCGGAAAAGAAAAGTCGGGACACGTCGGAATCAAGGAGATCCGAAGGAAACGAATGGATGAAGATTGGAGGAGATTTGAGCTTCAAAAACCGGTGGAAACTTCTTTAAAACCTGATTTAAAATAACCCCTTTGATTCTATTTGCTATATGGACGATTTGTGTAAGTTTTATGGTGATTTCTTGCTGTTTTAATGGTGGTAAAGTGACTGGATTTTGAATGTGTTCTTGAGAGAAAGTTTAGAGAGAGAATATAGAGTGTGTGTGTTTTTGAAAATGTGAAGGCAATGGAAGAAATGGGGAAAAAGGATGGTGTTTACTGACCTAGGGACTCACACAAGGTCAGTTTCTGGTCCAATCCCGTGTTTAAGAGTTGAGCAAATCGAGTTTCATGCAATTATGAGTCATAAAAAGACTGGCCAGCAACTTTCAGCCGCCGGCTGGGCCTCAGCCGCTGGCTGAAATGCTTCAGCCATCGGCTGGATAGCTTTTCCAGCTAAATGTCGTTTTAAGTTTTTCGTTTTCATTAAGTATTTTCCTAGAGTTTTACGTTAGTTCTTGTTATGAACTTAGTCAAGTTCATAGTATAATTTCTTGGTATTAGGTTCCTTTTATTGGTTCCGACTTTGATTCCGACACAAAACGATCACGATAAAGTACGACCAAGAATAGTACAGACATAACGAAGACATAATATACGAAAGTCACCTGAATTTTTGACGGTTGTCACATTGTCCCCGGGTTGAAAAGAATTTCGTCCCGAAATTTAGTTCGCCTCATCGGGAGGGAGAGTCTTTGAACAGATGTGGATACTTCCGACGGATTTGGTCCTCACACTCCCACATGAATTCATGACCTCGTCGGGAATTACACCGAACCTTGACAATAGGAACACGACTCTGGCTGAGTTGCTTGACCTCTCGGTCTACAACCTCAAGCGGTTCTTCAACGAAATTGAGTTTGTTGTCGATCTGGACTTCGTCGAGCGGAATGACGATGGTCTCGTCAGATAGACACTTTTTCAAGTGCGAGACATGGAAAACATTATGAATGTTCGAAAGAGCCTGCGGAAGTTGGAGTCGATACGCCACCGGGCCGATTCGCTCTATCACCTCGAATGGACCGGTGTACATCGGGCTTAGCTTGCCGCGCTTCCCGAAGCGAATTACCCCCTTCCATGGCGATATTTTGAGGAGAACTCTATCGCCAACTTGGAAATCAAGGGGTTTCCTCCGGTTGTCGGCGTAGCTCTTTTGCCGGGTACGGGATGTCTTCAGCCTTTCCCTGATGGTAGTGATCTTGTCAATGGTGTCCTGGACGATATCGAGCCTTGTAAGTTGTCGATCGCCGGCTTCTAGCCAACAGAGCGGTGACCGACACTTGCGTCCATATAAGGCCTCGAACGGTGCGCACTTGATGCTTGCGTAGTAGCTTTTGTTATAAGAGAACTCGACCAAAGGAAGGTGAGCGTCCCAACTTCCTCCGAAGTCGACTACACAAGCTTTCAGCATATCCTCAAGCGTTTGAATCGTCCTTTCACTCTGACCATCGGTCTGGGGATGGTAAGCAGTGCTAATGTCTAGTCGCGTCCCGAGAGATTTCTGAAGTGCCTTCCAAAAGCGGGACGTGAATCGACTATTCATGTCGGAGATAATGGAGAGAGGTGTTCCGTGACGAGAGACGATCTTGTTGATGTATACTTGAGCGAAATTTTCCATCGAGTAATTCTCTCGTACCGGTAGGAAGTGAGCGGATTTCGTCAATTGATCCACAATGACCCAAATCATGTCGTTACCCCTTGTCGTATGAGGTAGCTTGGTGATGAAGTCCATGGAGATCTTTTCCCGCTCCCACATGGAAATCTCCGGCTGTTGCAATAGACCTGAAGGTTTCTGATATTCCGCCTTGACCTTCGACAAGTAAGACACTTAGCTACGTACAAGGCGATATCCTTTTTCATGCCCGGCCACCAGTAGTATTCCCGTAGGTCCTTGTACAACTTTTCGGATCCCGGATGGATAGAGTATCGGGATCGGCGGCCCTCGTCCAAAATGAGTTTGCGAAGGTTTTCGGATCTCGGAATCCTCGCTCGACCCTTGAAGTACTGAATTCCGTCTGATTTGAGTTCGTATTCCTTCTCGTGGTTGTGCAACGTTTCGTCCTTTATGTTCTCGAGTTTCAACGCTTCTCGCTGAGCTCTGGCGATTTGCGTTTGAAGGTTCGTCTGAATCTATATTCCCAATGCTGTAACTCGAGATGGTTTTACCCTTTCCTTCCGACTCAGGGCATCTGCTACCACGTTTGCTTTACCCGGGTGGTATTTGATTATTCCATGAATAGGTGAGGATGTCGTCTATGGAGGTGATCACGAACTTGTCCAGATATGGTCCACACACCCGGTTCATCTAACCCATGAACACTGACGGTGCGTTGGTCAGACCGAATAGCACAACGAGGAGTTTGTAACGGCCGTAGCCAGTTCGGGGGGGGGGGGGGGGGGGGTTTGGTATATCGAGTGCACTGACTCGAACACGATGATACCCAGAACGGAGATCGATCCTTGAGAAGTAAGTTGCACCCTACAACTGGTCGAGTAGATCGTCGATTCAAGGGAGAGGGTATCGGTTCCTAACGGTCAGCTCATTGAGTTTACGGAAATCGACGCACATCCCGAAAGATATGTCTTTCTTTTTACGAAGAGGATTGGGACTCCCCAGGATAACGTACTAGGACGAATTTGTCGAAACAGACAATTTCAGCTCGGAATCGAGCTTATCGGTCCGCTCCGACGTTGATGTCGAAACTTTTCAGTTCTAGGGGGACATGATCTATGGGGAAGGTCTTATTGCCTAGGCACATAGGACACTCTAGAATTACGTTCTTAGCTTCAAACACTCGACCATTGGTGTATTCTTAAATGAGGCTACCCTTAAGGACTTTGAATGCTAGGTTAATATGGGTTATGTACTGGAAATGTACCTGTTCCTGCGTTAGGATCCTGCCTTTCCTCTTCGGCAGTGATTGCGAGAGTACTAAAAGTTTTTGTTGCATGCACTATGGGGCAAGTGTTACGGAGGTGTTGGTTGTTTCCGCACTCGAAGCATACCGGCTTCTTGCCTTGGTTGATTGTTCTCTCCGGACAGTATCTGAAGAGGTGCCCACGTTCTGGCACTTGTGGCACATTGGGCAGTCCCCTTTGTGGTGGAAGTTGCACTTGTTACACTTGGGATGCGACCCATCATAAGTTTGGGTTCCGGTCGTGGGTTTCTTGTTGATGTTGCTCCTTTTGGGTTGATGATCAGCTTTCCTTTTCTTACTCTCCTTTCGCTCGACGCGGGCTGGAGGGAAATGGAGGTTATCGATTCCAGAGTTCTCGCCCTTTTCTTGTTTGATTGTGGTTGGGAAGAGGTGGAGGTTATGGTCATTGTTGTTCTCCTGGTGGTTGTCGTTGGGGTTATCATCCCCGAAAATTCCGTCGGTGACACTAGCGACTATCTGAGCGATCACGTTTGGGAGTGCCGTTAAGAGCTGCGCTGTAATCTGTTCGACTATTAGGTCAGCGTTGCTCTTTTTGGGAGGCATGATCCTACAACAGAAGAGGAAAGTTAGATTAGTACGCACAGACGAGAATCTGAGGTAAAGATTTTAACGATGTCTAATCAACAATGATGTACATATGAAGGGTTAGATAACGCAAGCACGATCAATGGTCAAAGAATAATAGTACAATCCAAGCATGACAGAAAAACAAAGATATGGTAATGGAGTTTCATTATAAAAAGAATAGTCGGTTACCAGGTTCATAAGAGTAAGGAAGTTCAAAACACAATTACGATATGAGTCTTAAGTCGTGTGCAAATACGAGAATTTACAACTTAGACTAGAGTACAATACGAGTGAAAAGGAAATAGTCTAACGACGCCTATTCAGGAACATCTTCATCAAGACGAAGGCTATCCGGGTTCTCTTAACAGAAAGGAGAAGAGTTTAGAACGCACGAATAGGAGTGAGCGATAAGACTTTAAATAATGAACAACAACAATGATAATGTGAGAGTAACCTGGAAGGGTAAACGGTACACGCACGATAATGATTTAAGGAAAGTAATAACACAATAATTCACACAACAAGGACAAGCACGGATAATAAAAGTAGAAATTCATTCATAATACGTGAGTCGGTTACATAGTTCAATAAGATACGGAAAGGTTCAAATACAAGTACAAGACAATACAAAATAAGAGTTAGCTTTAAGTCGTGTACATGGGAAAAATACGACTCAAGCTTACGATACAATACATAATAAATGCCTAACGACGCCTATCGAGGAATACCTTCGCCAAGATTTACGGCTATCAGCGTCCCCATGATCAAGCATGCGCTGACGAGGCACTGGACTGTCCTCGCCGTGGATTCAGCCGACGCGATGACTCGCATAGACTGTGCCGACAGGCGTTCCGCAGCGTCAGAGATCTTGCACAGGAGAAGGCCCTGCTTCCGGGCCTCTTCCGTGAGTCGCTGAACGTTGCGGTGGAGTGGCAGTATCACCTCCGGGGCGATCTGTGAGTAACCGACATCATCTGGGGTCGGGATGGCCCTGCGTCGTCAGGAAGCAACATCGAATGTTCGTGGAGGTTTTCCCATCTATAGCGGTTTATGACCGAATATCTGGGCTCCGTGTACGGGTCTCCGAACGACATCGGCGTCTGAGGAGCGGTTCTGGGTGGTTCGGGAACACGTCTAACCATCCGGTCTGGCAAGCGGCCGGGAAGGACGACCTGCTTACGAGCAGTCATCCTAACTCTAGGTCCACGCTGCTGGGGCGGTGCTGAGACGGGCACCAGGGGGGGGGGGGGGGGGGGGGGGCAGCCGGCGGTGCGACACGCGGACTGGAGGTGTTGTGGTCCCTTGAGAAAGCCATCGAGGTCTCCTCGGTGGGATCGGTAGTCTGATGACGTTGGCCCTCTGAAGCTGCGAGATCTTCCGAGGCTTCTTGCGAGGAGATGACCCGTGAGAGCGAGCGAGACTGCGATCGAGACGGTGAGCGGGAGTGCGACGAACGAGACATGTCGAATCTGTGAACAACGAGTTACGTGAGTACAGGGGAAACTAATAGGAAAGTGTAAATGAAATGCATGCACGGGTCAGTTACGTGAGAATCGAGAATCGACGAGACCGGGAATTTTCCGACTCAAAAACCGTTAACAATAGCAATTACTTTCCGTTCTTGCATAATTCATTTTGAACTAGGCATAGTTGATCAAGTTATGCATAGTTGAAAACAATCATGCAATTGCGGAATTAATCCACTAAAGTTTGAACCCGTAAAAATGATTTTCCGAAAAGCCTTGGTTATAGTTTGGTTTCGAAAAAAAAAAAAAATTTAAAAATTTTTAAAACCCGTTTCACTATAACCTGTGCTCTGATACCAAGTCTGTGACACCCGCTAAAGCGGAAACAGGTGGTGCGAAGAGCAAGAATATCATTTCACAAGTCATAACAAAATGCAACGGTTTCAAGTCATTAAAAATAGAATTTAAAAGTTTACAAGAACAAAGAGACATAACCAAGAGTACTTAAGTTCACGACAAACAAATACATAATTAAACTGTTTCATAAAAATTCCCAAAATAAATGACAAAGGACATGGTCTTCTCCTAATTCATATCTCACGTAACCTGCCTGACCCGCCCACGCTATGCATTCCATGACTTACACTTGATTTCTAATTGCGAAGATAAAGTCTCGTGCGGAAAAGAAGAGTCGGGACACGTCAGAATCAAGGAGATCCGAAGGAAACGAATGGATGCCTATTGGAGGAGATTTGAGCTTCAAAAACCGGTGGAAACTTCTTTAAAACCCGATTTAAAATAACCCCTTTGATTCCCTTTGCTATATGGACGATTTGTGTAAGTTGTATGGTGATTTCTTGCTGTTTTAATTGTGGTAAAGTGACTGGATTTTGAAAGCGTTCTTGAGAGAAAGTTTAGAGAGAATAGAGAGTGTGTGTGTTTTTGAAAATGTGAAGGCAATGGAAGAAATGGGGAAAAGGGATGGTGTTTACTGACCTAGGGACTCACACAAGGTCAATTTCTGGTCCAATCCCGTGTTTAAGAGTTGAGCCAATCGAGTTTCATGCAATTATGAGTCATAAAAAGACTGGCCAACGACTTTCAGCCGCCGGCTGAGCATATCCTGCCGCCGGCTGGGCCTCAGCCGCTGGCTGAAATGCTTCAGCCATCGGCTGGATAGCTTTTCCAGCTAAATGTCGTTTTAAGTTTTTCGTTTTCGTTAAGTATTTGCCTAGAATTTTACCTTAGTTCTTGTTATAAACTTAGTCAAGTTGATAGTATAGTTTCTTGGTATTAGGTTCCTTTTATTCAATCCGACTATGATTCCGACACAAACACGATCACGATAAAGTACGACCAAGAATAGTACAGACATAACGAAGACATAATATACGAAAGTCACTTGAATTTTTGACGGTTGTCACATTTTCGTCGTTGACCTTGGTCGATCTAATAAACCATGGTATTAATATTCTTTTCGACTTGGAATTATCATTCGTTTCCAACGGTCGCTATTGACGTGAAAGATCGATATCTTGCCGATCGGCCCTTTTCTGGCTCGGAACATCGTCTTCTTGATCCCTCATCATGAATCGACTAAATAATCGTTGTGTTGGGAAAATCAACGATTTAACCCAAGTTTATAAATCTGTTTATTAAAGTCTTAGTTTTGAGTCTGAGTGACATTTTGGGTATGAGTGACCTAAATAAACTAAGGCATTGTGGAGCTGACTACTCAACTCCATAATGAAACGTAAAGCGTTAATTTAGGTAGGTTTGTTAGATAAAATCTTCTATCTGTTGAGAAGATCTGCTAATATTCGTACTTATCAAGCTCACTATTATTGTGTATAAATAGTGAGCTTGACTATTGTAATCGTTGAACCTTTTGAATAGAAGTAACTGTGTGTTATTCTCAATTGTCTTGTTATCAAACAAGAAACTGAGTGTTAATCGATTCGTGTTAATTAACGTTTAAATACTAATTTGTGACTGACTAGTTAGTATTTGGGATCTTATTGAGACCTATCAACTGGTATCAGAGCAAATAAGATTTAAATTTTAATAAATTTACAAATCTTAAACAATCAATATATAAAACTCAAATACAATGTCATCATCATCATCTAATACACCTTCTATGGCCGGAAAAGGTATTCCCATCTTCAATGGACATAACTTTGCCCATCGGAAACTTAAGGCTGAATGACACTTATTTGGAATACATGAGGAAATGATGAGAACTGTCACTGAAGGACCAATCATTCCAGGAAAACAGATTGAAGAGGTTAAGGAAGGAGACAAAGTTGTTCAACATGCAAGATGGGTCCAAACTCCAAAATCTCAATGGACTGATCTTGACAGCCATTTGTTTAATCTAGATCCAAGAGCTAGAAGTATACTAGGAAATGCTGTGTCTGAGCAAATATTCTCCAAGATTGCTGGATGCAGATCTGCTAAAGATATTTGGGATAACCTCATTGTATCATATGAATGTGTACCAATAGTAAGAGAACAAAGATTGAACAGTCTGATCAGAAACTATGAAAACTTTTATGTGAAAGAAAAGGAAACCTTGGCTGATTTGCACACAAGGTTTCAAATTTTGTTGAATGATCTCTCAGCTCTGGGTGTAATGAAGGAGGATGATGAAGTGTGCAAGAAATTCGTTGATGTCTTGCCAAACAGATTTGAATCAGTTACACATCTCTTGTAGTCAGTGAGAAATTGTCCACCTACAAGCTGCCTGGTCTCTTTGGATTGTTACTCAATTTTGAAGAATCTCAAGAGAGGGAGAAGATAAACGATAGAAGAACTGCAAGGGATCCTGAAGTTGCATTAGTTGCAACTAGCAAAAGGAATAAAGATATTTATTCTAAGGATGACTCCTCTGAGTCTGAGTCAAACTCAGATTAAGAGTCAGGTGATGAAACTGAAGTCAAGAAGTTAAAGAATCAGCTGGCTCTATTGACTATGAAGCTGGAGCAGAAGACTGGTTACAAAGGAAAGAAACCTTTGATTTAAAAAAGGTTAAATGCTTTAAATGTAATGAGTATGGACACATGGCTGTTGATTGTAAGGTAAAGAATGCTCAGACTGAGCACATGGATGAGGTTGCTGAGAGGGCTCAAAGATAAAGAAGAAGTATCTTAAATACAAAAATGGCAATAGTTCTAAGACTCAAAAACTTCAAACTGAGCAGAAGGCATTCTTTGCTAAAGAGTGGTTAGATGAGGAATTGTCATCTGATGAGGATGAGGAAGTGGTGGATAAATGCTTGATGGTATTTGCAGAGGAAGTAACTGAAGCTGAGGAGTCTGCATCTCAGTTTGAGAAGGATTTGAAGGAAGCTGAGAGACTGAGATACAACTCAGACTGGAACAAATCAAAGTTATATAAGGTACATAACTTCAATACTTATACAAATGAACAAAAACTTCAAATGTTTGAGTATATTTTTATTGATTTGACCACCACTTTGGAAGAACAATCTGAACTTAAACAAAAGATTAAAGATCTTGAAAACGTTTTGAAAATTAAAGATGATAAGATAATTGAACTAGAAAGTTATAAATGTCACACCCCGCTAAAGCGGAAACACGAGGTGCGAAGAGCAAAGAATCATTTCACGAGTTATAACAAAAGTTAACGGTTCAAGTCATTAAATATAAAAGTTGAAAATAAGTTCCAATGTTCAAAGGCATAACCAAGAGTAATAATGTTTAAGACAACGATTACATAATAAAGTGTTTAACAAAAATTCCCAAAATAACAAAGGTCTTCTCCCGAATTACACTTCACATAACAAAGTTGACCCGCCCGAGCAATGCACTTCATGACTTACGCTTAGTTTCCTAAAACATGAGATAAAGTGTCAAACTACATAATGTAGTGAGTGAGTTACAATTTATAAGTTTTCGACAAAAGTTCCGAAAATTATATATAAGTATAAAGTTTCCTTAAAAGAAAGATAGCGGATAAAAGCGCTTAAAATATATATACTTTTAAAGTAGATCATAGTCAAATGGATCAATATTTGGAAAAGTTCAAGTTTTGGAGCACGGCAATAAATGTACGTTGTCGTTACCTCAGCGGTGGAATAATCCACATGTGTAAGACGATAAGTATGTATATGCATAAATAATAGAAACATATGATTTTTGAATTGTATCAACCACTTGGCATAATATAACGTAAGAGTTCACACTAAACCGATTAACTAGTCTGATCCGCCCCAACCTCGCACTATCGACGAAGTTTGTCTGTTCTAGTAATATGTACTCAGGTAGCTAGCCTAAAGTAAGGAGTGACCTCTCCTAAGTATCGATACCCATAATTACCAACGACTTAAGCTAATAGTGTGTAATGAACTGAACTGAAAACGGGGCACTTATGTAATTTTGTCAAAAACTGATAGTAGGCACTTACGGCGTTTATATTCTCATCAAGGGTTTTGTACATATACAATCAAACAATCATAGTTTAGTCAAGTGCCGAAAGGGGGCAAGCCATAATGTCAAAATGTCAAAGAATGCCGAACGAGGCAATTACAATAGTTTTACGCATATAAGTCAATAATGTCAAATAGTTCATAAATGTTCATAGTACATAAAAGTCATAGTTCATAAAATGTTTAGATCTCAGGTTTCCCCCAAAAGAGTACTTAAAATACAAAAGTAGAGGGGATGTAACTCACGGGTTGCGAAGATAGCGAATTCGGGAAACGGTCGAAAAAGAGAGCCGGGAATCACGGAAAGCCTAAGAATACCAAGATTGTTTAAGCGTTATGATCTCATTATGTTATTATATATAATATATAATAGATGAAATTTTAGTTAAACTTTAAGTGTCAAGGTTAAATTGTCCAAAAATAGTCCGAAACGGGCTTCGTTATGTTTAGTCCGAAAAGTGTCAAAGGTTAACGTTTTTATTATTATGATACACAAAAGTCACTTTCCCGCTCACAAATTACATATATCACATAATCATATCAAACGAGTTCATTTAAGTCTAAATAGTCCAACAAAAGGTCATGATAATAAACATTTTACCAATCTCAGTCCCAAAATGTCAGTAACAAAAGTCCAGAACGTGTACACAAGTTTTAAACGACCAAACGACGATTTGTCGGGAAGACAGCAGCTGTTGTGCGTCGTCCTGGTAATTGGGACGGCGCACCTGCTGCTGTCCCTTCCCGTTTTGTGTTTTTCTTCCAAAAATCGATTTGTTATCCATAGATTTCGACATGCATACAATAATTACTTCATATTATGTCATTTTTACAGTTTCTAAACAACTTTATACTATAAAAATATAGATCTAAATGTTATTTCGGTTAAAAATCATTTTTGTCCAAAAAGTGGTATAAATCTTTATAAAAACTTGTTTTTATGGTTTAGATCTTACATGCAAGATGTAAAAACAGTAAATAAGGTAAGAAAAAGATATCTACCGGATGAAAGTTGTTGGATGATGTTTTAGACAAGTCTGAGCTCCAAAAATCGGTAGAAAAGCTTTGAAACCGAAATAGACTTGATCCCCTGCTTCCTCTTGATGTTAGAACGGTTTTTATGGACGATTTAGTGGATTTTTATGGCTGGAAATTACTGGAATGGGGGTGTTCTTGAGAGGATTTGAGAGAAAAAGTTTGTAGGTGTGTGTGTTTTTGTTTTATGTAAATGAAACATGAAAAGGAAATAAGGAAAATGATAATATTGGACTTTGGGGACTGTAGAATGGCAGTAATGATGAATAAAAACCGAGATTGATTGGTATTAAGTTTGCACAAATTGAGACAAGTCTTAAAATTCAAAATTTTTCGGACTAGAACATACAGGACGTCGCACAAGGGGGTGTGCGTCGTCCTGGCTCATTTTTGCCAATATTTTTCTGATTTTTTGTTTTTACGTTTTGTTTCGTTGGACCTTTTCGTTAACTAAAAGTTCTTAATTATGATACGTTATGAACTTAGGAAAGTTCCTTAGGTGTTTTCTTGGTATTAGGACTTATATAATTTTATTCCGAAAGTGATTCCGACACTGACGCGTTTCCGGTAAAAGTACGATTAAAGACAATGACAGACATTTAAAGAGACATAGAGTGTAAAATGCACCTGATATTTTGATGGTTGTCACATTCTCCCCGGGTTGAAAGAAATTTCGCCCCGAAATTTAGTTCGTCCCGAAATTTAGTTCGTCCCATCATGAAGAAGTGTTCTCGAACAGGTGTGGATAGTTCTGACGGATTTGGTCCTCACGTTCCCACGTGAATTCCTGACCACGTCGGGAATTCCACCGAACTTTGACAACAGGAACACGACTTTGCCTGAGTTGTTTGACCTCGCGGTCAACAACGTCAAGCGGTTCTTCAATGAAATTGAGTTTGTTATCGATCTTGACCTCGTCGAGAGGGATGAAGATGGTCTCATCAGATAGGCACTTTTTCAGGTGCGAGACATGGAAAACATTATGAACGTTGGACAGAGTCTGGGGGAGTTGGTGACGATAAGCAACTGGACCGATACGCTTTATGACTTCGAATGGGCCGGTGTACCATGGGCTTAGTTTTCCGCGCTTTCCGAAGCGGACTACCCCCTTCCATGGCGATATCTTGAGAAGCACTCTATCGCCAACTTGGAACTCGAGGGGTTTTCTTAGGTTGTCGGCGTAGCTCTTCTGCCGGGTACGAGATGTCTTCATCCTTTCACGGATGGTGGTGATCTTCTCGATGGTCTCCTGGACGATGTCGAGCCTCGTAAGTTGTCGATCGCCAGCTTCTAGCCAACAAAGCGGTGATCGACACTTGCGTCCATATAAGGCCTCGAACGGTGCGCACTTGATGCTGGCATGGTAGCTGTTGTTATAGGAAACTCGACCAAAGGAAGGTGAGCGTCCCAACTTCCTCCGAAGTCAACTACACACGCTCTCAGCATATCTTCAAGCGTTTGGATCGTCCTTTCACTTTGACCATCGGTCTGAGGATGGTATGCGGTGCTGAGGTCTAGTCGCGTCCCTAGCGATTTCTGAAGGGCATTCCAAAAACGGGACGTGAATCGACTATCCCTATCGGAGATGATGGAGAGAGATTTTTCGTGACGAGAGACGATCTCGTTGATGTAGATCTGAGAGAATTTCTCCATGGAGTGGTTTTCTCGTACCGGTAGGAAATGAGCGGATTTTGTCAAACGGTCCACGATGACTGTCACACCCCGCTATAGCGGAAACACGGAATGTGAGAGCTGGAATATCATTACACGGTTATAAGCAAATTAAACGATTCAAGTCATTGCATTTAAAAGAAATAGTTCATAATTCGAAAACCACCAAGCAGTTCAATAGTTTAAATCAAGTACAAAATACAAAGTTTCCAAAACAAAATTCCCAAAACAAACGGGTCTTTCCCAAGGTTCGCCTCACGTGACCAAACCGACCCTTCCTTGCCATGCATCTCGACACTTACACTAGTTTCCTGAAACATAAGATAAAGTGTCAACTACATAACGTAGTGAGTGAGTTACAGTTTTGAGTTTCTCGATAAAAGTTTCCAAAAATAGAAATGTATAAACGTCGTTAATAAAAAGGAACGGAACGACGCAAGATCATACATTAATAAATAAAAGAGTCTCGTATACCCATTAGTAAAATAGAACTCGTATAATAAAAGTTGTAGCGGAATCCATCGCTAAAATAAAGTATAGGCGTAGGTAATATGTGCTGAACTAAATTAGTAACTCGTAACAATATCTTGGCATACTATAAGGTAAGTCTACACTAAACCGATTGTCTGGTCAGGTCTAGCCCCAAAATGTTTCATTTAGTTTCCACCTGAATCTTAGTAATATGTACTTGGGTCGCTAACCCTGAGCAAGGAGTGACCTCTCCTAAGTATCGATACCCATAATACTAACGGCTATTGCTAATAGTGTATAAAGTTTCGAACCAAAAACGGGGCAATTGAACTCTATTTCAATAAAATAGTAGTAAGCACTTACGGTTTATATTTTCATCAAGGATTGGTCGCCTACAAGTAGCCTAAATTTAGTTTAGCCAATTAAGGGGCATTAGCACATAATACGCATAATAGTTACAAAGTTTCACAAGTTTCCATAGTTTCCAAGTTTCACAAGTTTCCCAAAGGTTTCCAAAGTTTCAAAAGTTCCAAGTTTCATAAGAGTTTCACATGTTTCAAAAGTTTTAAAGTTTCAAAGTTTCAAGTTTCACGAGTTTCATATAGTTTCAACAAAGTTACAATAACATACATCTTATCCCAAATAAGTAATTTAAAATAGTAAAAACAAAGTGGGGTTGTAACTCACGGGTTGCGGAGAAAAGATACTAAATAGCACGAACGAAGCGGAACGCGTCGGGAATCAAAAGTGACCTATAACACCGGAATAACGTATAAATATTAATCGTATGATTTAAGTTATGTTAAAGTTCCATTTTAACATTTTAAACCTTAATCTTTAATATTTTAGATTCAGTCCAAAAAGATTATTACGGAAAAGTTATATGATTAAATGTGTTCGTGTACGTTTTAAAGTCCGATAAGTCCAATTAAGTTTAAAATGTGTCAATGTCCAAAGTCAATATGTATAAGTTATAAAAACATTAAGTTACTGAATTTGAATATATTTTACGGTGAAATTTGGGCAGCGCTTCCGCGCTATAAAAATTAAGTCCATTTTTCATAACACTTTCCCGCTTTAACACACAATTTAACAAATACACACCATAATACAAATGTTTTAGGTTCTCAAACTCAACCAAACTATTCTATTTACAAAATCAGTAAGCTTCTCAAAATGTACAATCTGTGGTGACTTATTTGGACTCATTTTCACGTTTAAAGCTCTTAAAACGACACTTTTTACGAACAGCAGGATCCAGACAGCGGCTGGACCTTAGCCACCGGCTAAGTGTCTTCAGCCGCCGGCCAGAGGCCTTCGGCCAATTTCTAGATTTCGTTATTTTTTTATTTTTAGCCCGTTTTAGTGTTAGATTCGAACATGCAAACTGTTATTTATCAAATATATGTATTTTTAAGCAAAAGTTATAGTTTCTTTCGAATTTATATGTTAAAAATTTAGATCTATTGGAAAAACTAGTTTTTACACAAGAAAACGTTTTAGATTTTTATAAAAACACTTTTTCAGTTTATAGATCTTACATGCAATCAAATATTTAAGTAAAAAGAGTAAAATGAAAGGGTTTTACCGAAGGAAAACTGTAGGTGACGGTTGGATGTGTTTCTAGCTTCAAAAGTGTGTGAATCTTCTTCAAAAACCCGGTTTTAAAGCTTCCCTTTGTTACCCTTTTGCTTAGGACGATTTTGTGTATGATTTTAATGGATGGATTTGTGTTTATTTGCTGTGAAATGATGCTAAGTTTCTGCTTTTGTTTTGAGTTCTAGAGAGAAAATGAGAGAGAGTATGATGTGTGTGTGTTTTGATTTTTGAAAGGTAAGTAAAAAGTGTTTAGGGGGAGTGTATGGGTGATAATGACTACCCTAGGGACTCCCCAAAGTCAGTCTTTTGGTCCAATCCCGTTAATTGTTTTTAGCCAATCGAAAAGCATGCAAAAAAGAGTCACCATTCACTGGACAACGGCTTTCAGCCGTCGGCTGACCATATCCAGCCGCCGGCTGGGCTTCAGCCGCTGGCTGACAGCCTCCAGCCGTCGGCTGGAAGGTTTTTCCAGCACGGTGACGTTTTAAGTTTTTCCGTTATAAGTAGCTGAGGACCAGAATCTTATTAGTTTCCGTTATGAACTTAGTCAAGTTCTTGTGTAGTTTATTTGGTGTTAGGATTTATTAGTTGATTCCGACTTTGGTTCCGACACAATTAAGACAGAACAATTACGAACTCGAACAATATGAACACGATAAAAGAGTAACTAGAGATTCGAACCGATATAGTAACTGAGAATCACCTGAATTTTTGACGGTTGTCACATCATCCCCGGGTTGAAAGAAATTTCGTCCTGAAATTTGAATCGTCCCATCAGGTAGAAGTATCTTTGAATAGATGCGGATACTTTTAACGTATCTGGTCTTCACGTTCCCATGTGAATTCGTGACCACGTCGGGAGTTCCAACGAACCTTGACAATAGGAACACGGCTTTGTCTGAGTTGTTTGACCTCGCGGTCCACAACTTCAAGCGGTTCCTCTACGAAGTTGAGCTTGTTGTCGATCTTGACCTCGTCGAGTGGGATGATTCCTCTTGCTTCGTACCCCAAACAAAATCCTTATCCTTATGAGTGAGCTCGGTGAGTGGCTTAGCGATCTTTGAGAAATTCTCGATGAACCTTCGATAATAGCCGGCCAACCCTAGGAATTGACGAATTTCCGTAGGATTCGTCGGGGCTTGCCATTTCTCGATCGCTTCTATCTTAGCCGGATCTACATGGATCCCTTCTTGGTTGACCACATGACCAAGTAAATGTACTTCCCAAAGCCAAAATTCACACTTAGAGAATTTGGCGTACAGTTTCTGATCTCGGAGAAGTTCTAAAATGAGTTTCAGGTGTTTCGCGTGATCCTCTTTGTTTCTCGAGTAGATAAGGATGTCATCTATGAACACGATCACGAATTTTTCCAAATAAGGTCTAACACCCTGTTCATCAAGTCCATGAACACCGCTGGTGCGCTGGTTAAACCAAATGGCATGACAAGGAATTCGTAATGACCGTAACGAGTACGAAAAGCGGTTTTAGGAATATCGGTCTCACTGACTCGAACCTGATGATAACCCGATCGGAGGTCGATTTTCGAGAAATAAGTTGCACCCTGCAACTGGTCGAATAGGTCATCGATCCTCGAGTGGGGGTATCGGTTGTTGATGCACATACGAAAGGATCCGTCTTTCTTTTTAACGAAGAGTATTGGGGCTCCCCAGGGGGACGAGCTTGGACGAATAAGACCATGATCCAAGAGTTCATGTAGCTGTTTCGACAGCTCTTGCATTTCCGGTGGGGCTAGACGATACGGTGTCCTAGCGACCGGTGCTGCACCAGGAACTAGGTCTATCCGGAATTCCACTTGTCGATGTGGAGGTAGCCCGGGTAAATCTTCAGGAAAGACTTCAGGGTGATCCTTGACTACTGGTATGTCTTGAATACCGATCTCCTTGGGTTTACGTTCAACAACGTGAGCGAGGAATGCGTCACAGTCCTTCTCGAGGTACTTGCGCATTTTCATGGACGATACGATACGAAGTGGTCGTCCGGGTTTGTCTCCTTGAACAACTAGAGTTTCGGTGTCGGAAAGAGGGATGCGGATAAGTTTGTCAAAACAGACAATCTCGGCCCGGAAACGAGAGAGCCAGTCCATTCCGACGATCACATCGAAGTTTTCAGCTCAATTGGAATTAAGTCAATATGGAAGGTTTTATCGGACAGGCATATGGAACATCCTAGGATTATATCTTTAGCTTCGAACTCCTGACCGTTAGCGTACTCTATGGTGAAGCTATCCTTAAGAACCTTAGATTCTAAGTTAATGAGGGGTCTAAATTCTAAGGATACAAAGCTTCTTTCAGCCCCCGAATCGAACAAAACTGATGCATAGTGATTATTAACAGGAAACGTACCGTTCACCGAGTTCGGATCCTGTCGAGCCTCCTCAGCTGTGAGTGCAAATGCACGCCCTAGACCTCGCCCGCCTTGGTTCGGTTGGGCGTTTCGGAGTCTCAGACAAGCGTTTCGGAAGTGCTGGTCGCTTCCGCACTCGAAGCACACCGGCTTCTGACCTGGGACTACCATCCTATCCAGGCAGTACTTAGTGAAATGCCCTACCTTCTGGAATTTCAAACACACGAGGCAGTTACCGAGGTGGTGGAAGTTGCACTTATTGCACTTGGGGTTCGTCCCCGTATAGGTTCGGGCTCCAGTTGGCAGCGGTGGCGGTGGTGGTGCTACAGCTGCTATGGCAAGGTTGCGGGTGTCTTTTTCTTCTTATTCCTATCACTTCACCTTGGGGTCTGGTCGGATTTCCTTTTCTCACCCGACTCCTTCTTGGAGGATGTAGGAGCGGTGAGTAGGTTGCTTGTGAGGCGGTGAGCTAGGATGATGGCACTCTGGAGGGTTTGGGGTTCCGCTGCGATGACTATTCCTCTGATTTCAGGAACAAGACCGGAGACATAACGGTCGATCTTGTTCTCCTCAGGAGTTACTAACGTCGGGACTAGCCGAGCCAACTCGTGGAATCGGGCAGTATACCCTTCGATGTCGTTTCCGACCATCGTGTGATCCCAGAGCTCGGCCTCGAGCTTTTTGATTTCCCCTTTGGGGCAGTACTCCTCTATCAAGAGGTTCTTGGATTGTTCCCAGGTGAGAGCATAGGCGATCTCGCGTGTCACACTTCGCTAAAGCGGAAACACGGAATGTGAAGAGCAAAGAATCATTTCATGGGTTACACTAAGAGTAACGGTTCAAGTCATTAAGATTTAAGTTGAAAAGTACAAAAGTCAAGTTACAACCAAGATTCAAAGTTAAGACCATAATACATAATAAAATGTTTTTCAATAAAAATTCCCAAAATAAGGTCTTCTTCCCGAGGTACACTTCACATAAAAGACTTGACCCGCCTGAGCAATGCACTTCATAACTTACGCTTAGTTCCTGAAACATGAGATAAAGTGTCAACTACGAAAACGTAGTGAGTGAGTTACAGTTTATACGTTGATAAAAGGTTTCAACTAAGAGTTCGTAAGAGTTCGAGACAAGTTCAAAGTTCATAAAAGTTCAAAGTCAAAGAAGTTCAAATAAGTTCAAGTGCTTAAAATTCAAGAATAGTTCAAAGTTCAAGATAAGTTCAAGTCCAAATAAGTTCGAGCTCAAATAAGTTCAAAATAAGTTCAAGTAAGTTCCAAATTAAGTTCAAAGTCAAGTAGCGTAGCGAGCGGAAATAGTTCGTAGTCATTACCTTAGCGGTGGATTAATCCACATAAGTAAGACAGTAAGTAAGCATATGCGTAAATAAAGACCTATGATCCTCGAGTTGTACCAACCACTAAGCTTAATATAATCGTAAGATTTAGTTTTGCACACTAATCCGATTCTGGTCAAGTTCCAGCCCCTAGTTCCAGTCTAGAGTTCGAGTTCGCGAGAACTTAGCAATATGTACCCAGGTTGCTACCCTAAAGTAAGGAGTGACCGCTCCTAAGTATCGATACCCATAATTTATGCTAACGGCTTGTGTTAATAGTGTGTAGAGTTCAGTTCCAAGAAAAGTTGCGGGGCATTTAGTTCGTTCTGTTCTAAAAATCGTTTGTTTGTACTTACGGCGTTTATATCCTCACCTAGGGTTTTGCTCCAAAATACAACCAAGCTATCACTGTCTAATCAAATATCCAAAGAGGCAAACCTAGGGAGTCTAAAGTAAGCCAATCCGAATAATGATGCTGTTTACGCATATTAGTTGCAAGTTCTAAAATAGTTCAAAAGTTCACAACGTTTCAAGAGTTCAAAGTGTTGCAAGTTCAATAAGTTTCCAAAAATAGAAAGGTAGTTCAATTAGTTCAAAACGTTTCCAAAAATAGCACGGTAGTTCAATTAGTTCAAAGGTTTCCAAAAATAGAAAGGTAGTTCAATTAGTTCAAAAGTTTCCAAAAATAGAAAGGTAGTTCCATTAGTTCAAAAGTTTCCAAAAATAGAAAGGTAGTTCAATTAGTTCAAAAGTTTCCAAAAATAGATCACAATACGCTGTACATAGGTTAAAGCACTTAAAACAGTTTCACATAAAGATATTGTTCACAAAAGAATTTGATCTCATGTTTCCCCCAAAAAGAGTACTTAAAATGTAAAAGCAAGGAGGGGTGTAACTCACGGTTTGCGAAGATAAAGAGCTCGGGAATCGGTCGGAGCAGAAGTCGGGAATCACGGGTCGACTAATAATGCCAAGATAGTCCAATTATTATTAGCTTATTATGTTATTGTACTTAAGATAATATAATCGAGTTTTTAATTAAACTTTAAGTGTCAAGGTTAAGTTTAATCAAAATAGTCCCAAAACGGTGAAAGTTACATTTTTGTCCAAAAGTCCAATTTTAACGTTTATTATTGTTAGGTCATAAGTGTTTTTGTTCACTGAAGTGGTTTACATTTTTCTAATGAAATTTGGGCAGCGCTTCCGGCCCAAATTTCATATCCAAAAATGTACCTACCAATTCCGCTCAAAAAATTACATACAACAGTATATTAAATCCAAACAAGTCCATTTAAGTTCCAAAAGTTCATTACATTTTTACTTTCCAATTCAGTCCCAAAATGATGTTTCACGAAAAGTCAGCAAGTCAAACATGTCTAAAACATCGAAGTAAAGCAATCGGGAAAAATCAAACAGGCCTGTGCGCCGTTGTGACCTCTAGGACGGCGCACAGAGCCATATTTCACTCCCGCTGCGTCGTCCTGGTCACGGGGACGGCGAACGGGTCGCGTTTTCGGGATTTTTCGATTAAAACGACTATTTTAGCCACGGATTTCAACATGCATTCGGGCTAAACTTAATAAAATGTCATTTTAACAGTTTCTAAAACGTTTTTATCCATAAAAACATAGATCTAAGTAACATTTCGGTTAAAAATCGTTTTTGTACATAAAACGTTATAAATCTTTGTAAAAACTTATTTTGAGTCCATAGATCATCCATGCAAGTAACAAAATCAGTATAAAATGAAAAGAGAAAGGTTTCTACCGAAGAGATTAGCTTGGATGATGATTTGGTGATGTTTGAGCTCCGAAAATTCTTTACAAAAATGGTCCTTAGCCGAAATCTTTTGGTTCCTTTTGCTTCTTTGGATGATTTAAACGTTTTTGATGGATGATTCAAACGTTTTTGATGGATGAAAAATGGTATTTGGTGCTAGAAATCTTCTGGAAATGAAGATGTTTAAGAGTGTTTTTGAGAGAAAAGATTGTGTGGTTTTGAGTTTTTGGTTATAAAAATGAATAAATGAAAAGAAATAAAGAAAATGATGGTAAAGAGGAGTTGGGACTGTATCCTAGCAGTAAATGATGGGTTTTAATCGAGTTTGATTGGTCAAGAGTGTAGAGAATCGAGGCATGCAAAAATTTGAATTTTATTACAAAAACCGTCCTCCAGGACGGCGCACATGGCCTCTGTGCGTCGTCCTGGACCATATTTGTAAATTTTTTTGCGTTTTGGCCGATTTTGTACAAGTGTTTCGTTGGACCTTTTCGTTAACTAATGTTTTAAAGTATGTTACATTATGAACTTAGGAAAGTTCATTAGGTGTTTTCTTGGCATTAGGACTTATATAAGTTGGTTCCGGTTGTGATTCCGACACGTGCACGTTTCCGATAAAGGTTCAATTTAAGGACATAATAGACAAAACGAGAGACATAGAGCGTAAAGAACACCTGAAATTTGACAGTTGTCACATCGCGACCTCTGTTGCGGATCACGCTGTTCCACCAAGTCAGTGCCTTACCGTGTAGCACGCAGGAGGCGTACTGCACTTTATCAGCTTCGGCACATCTGCTGATGTGCAGCACCGACTCGATGCTCTCTAACCAGGACACCAGTCCTACGGCACCAGTTGTGCCATGGAACTCCTTGGGCTTGCAGGCCATGAAGCTCTTGTAGGTGCAAGCAGGGGGATTCGGGTGTTGTTGGTTCTGGTTGTTGTTCTGTTGGTTCTGGTTATTGTTATGTTGCTGTTGTTGTTGCTGTTGCTGCTGTTGGTGGTGGTTGTTGACATTAGCATTGATCCCCGCAGTGATCTGAGCGATCATGTTGGGCATCGCTGCATTCAACTAAGCAGCGACTTGTTCAACAATGAGGCTAGCGTTTGAACGAGGTGCCATGATTCTACAACAGACAACAGATTCAGTTTAGAAACGCACGATTAGAGTATGAGGAGAATATAATCCAATGAACAAGTTAACAATCACGCAAGAGTAATTTAACAGGAAAGATAGCAGACGCACGACAAAGATTCAAGAGATTCACACGACAGAGTTTCATACGTAAGAGAATAGTTCAACCATAGAACAAGATTCACACGACAATAACAATAATAGATAATAAGATAGAACTTCATTCATTAATAATAATAAAGTTGAGTACAAGGTTCAAATGGAAATGAAGTACATTACAATACAATAAGGAAGTAAATAGAAATGGCTCGAAGCTGTGTACATGGAAAATTACAACTCGGCCTACAGTACATAAATAAAAGAAATGAACTAACAGCGTCTCTCCAGGAACATCTTGGCGACGATGACCGCTAACAGGGTCCCCATGACCAAGCAAACTCCTACCAAACGCTGCACCGTCCGGGCTGTGGCCTGAACTGCAGCGAGGTGTCGTAGCGCCTGCTCCGACAACCGATGCGCGGCATCAGAGACTTCACAGAGGAGCAGCCCTTGCTGCTGGGCTTCCTCAGAAATTCCCCTTACCTCGCGGTGGAGGTGCAAGAAAGCGGCAGGAGGGGGAGGCTGTAGGGTAGGCGGCATCCGCTGCCTAGCCGCGTCAGCGTCTCGGGGACGCTGGATCTCCTCAAGTTGGAGCTGTCGCTCCCACGTGTAGTGGTCCATCATCGAGGTGCGTGGAGCCTCGGAAGGTGAGTGCCCGAAAGGAAGATGGGGTGGTGCAGGCCTGGACGAGCCGTCCTGCTGCGCCGCCATCCTGTCGGGTAGTCGACCCGGAAGGACTACCTGCTTGCGTGCCGTCATAACGACACGGGGTCCACGTCGATATGGTGGTGCGGCAACGGGTGCCGGTGGAGGTGGTGGTAGCACCGACCTCGGGCTAGACCCGATGCTGCTTGACACAGCCATGGAGGTATCCTCCGTGGGGTCGGTAGGTCTGGTGACGGAGGCTTTCCGAGGCGGTATGGCCCTCAGAAGCCTCATGCGATGACGCGACTCTCTACTGTGATCGGGACTGGGATCGCGAGGGAGATCGTGAACGAGATGACTGAGACATGACGGATCTGTGACGTAAAGAGTTTCGTAAGTACGAGAACAAGATAATATTAAAGGAAGATATGTAAGGAAATGCATGTAAGGGTCAATAACGTAAGGTTGGGAATGATAAGACCGAGAATTTTCGACTCAAAACCGTTTAACATTAGTAATTACGTTCCGTCCTTGCATAAGTCATTTTGAATTAGGCATGGGTGATCAGGCCATGCATAGTTAAAAACAATCATGCAATCGCGAAATTAGTTCCCTAAAGTTTTGAACCCATAATGATTTTCCGAAAAGCCTTGGTTATAGTTTGGTTTCGAAAACTTTTTGGAAAATTTTAAAATCGTTTTCACTATAACCTGGTTCTGATACCAAGTCTGTCACACCCCGCTATAGCGGAAACACGGAATGTGAGAGCTGGAATATCATTACACGGTTATAAGAAAATTAAACGATTCAAGTCATTGCATTTAGTTCATAATTCAAAAACAACCAAGCAGTTCAATAGTTTAAATCAAGTACAAAATACAAAGTTTCCAAAATAAAATTCCCAAAACAAACGGGTCTTTCCCAAGATTCGCCTCACGTGACCAAACCGACCCTTCCTTGCCATGCATCTCGACACTTACACTAGTTTCCTGAAACATAAGATAAAGTGTCAACTACATAACGTAGTGAGTGAGTTACAGTTTTGAGTTTCTCGATAAAAGTTTCCAAAAATAGAAATGTATAAACGTCGTTAATAAAAAGGAACGGAACGACGCAAGATCATACATGAATAAATAAAAGAGTCTCGTACACCCATAAGTAAAATAGAACTCGTATAATAAAAGTTGTAGCGGAATCCATCGCTAAAATAAAGTATATGCGTAGGTAATATGTGCTTAACTAAATTAGTAACTCGTAACAATCTCTTGGCATAATATAAGGTAAGTCTACACTAAACCGATTGTCTGGTCAGATCTAGCCCCAAAATGTTTCATTGAGTTTCCACCTGAATCTTAGTAATATGTACTTGGGTCGCTAACCCTGAGCAAGGAGTGACCTCTCCTAAGTATCGATACCCATAATACTAACGGCTATTGAACTCTGTTTCGAACCAAAAACGGGGCAATTGAACTCTGTTTCTAAAAATAGTTGTAAGCACTTACGGTTTAGATTTTCATCAAGGATTGGTCGCCTACAATTAGCCTAAATTTAGTTTAGCCAATTAAGGGGCATTAGCACATAATACGCATAATAGTTACAAAGTTTCACAAATTTCCATAGTTTCCAAGTTTCACAAGTTTCACAAGTTTCCCAAAGGTTTCCAAAGTTTCAAAAGTTACAAGTTTCATAAGAGTTTCACATGTTTCAAAAGTTTCAAAGTTTCAAAGTTTCAAGTTTCACGAGTTTCAAATAGTTTCAACAAAGTTACAATAAAATACATCTTATGTTTCCCCCAAATAAGTAATTTAAAATAGTAAAAACAAAGTGGGGTTGTAACTCACGGGTTGCGGAGAAAAGATACTAAATAGCACGAACGAAGCGGAAAGCGTCGGGAATCAAAAGTGACCTATAACACCGGAATAACGTATAAATATTAATCGTATGATTTAAGTTATGTTAAAGTTCCATTTTAACATTTTAAACCTTAATCTTTAATATTTTAGATTCTGTCCAAAAAGATTATTACGGAAAAGTTATATGATTAAATGTGTTCGTGTACGTTTTAAAGTCTGATAAGTCCAATTAAGTTTAAAAAGTGTCAATGTCCAAAGTCAATATGTATAAGTTATAAAAACATTAAGTTACTGAATTTGAATATATTTTACGGTGAAATTTGGGCAGCGCTTCCGCGCTATAAAAATTAAGTCCATTTTTCATAACACTTTCCCGCTTTAACGCACAATTTAACAAATACACACCATAATACAAATGTTTTAGGTTCTCAAACTCAACCAAACTATTCTATTTACAAAATCAGTAAGCTTCTCAAAATGTACAATCTGTGGTGACTTATTTGGACTCATTTTCTCGTTTAAAGCTCTTAAAACGACACTTTTTACGAACAGCAGGATCCAGACAGCGGCTGGAGACACTCAGCCGCCGGCAGGACCTTAGCCGCCGACTGAGTGTCTTCAGCCGCCGGCCAGAGGCCTTCGGCCAGTTTCTAGATTTCGTTATTTTTTTGATTTTTAGCCCGTTTAGTGTTAGATTCGAACATGCAAACTGTTATTTATCAAATATATGTATTTTTTAAGCAAAAGTTACAGTTTCTTTCGAATTTATATGTTAAAAATGTAGATCTATTGGAAAAACTAGTTTTTACACAAGAAAACGTTTTAGATTTTTATAAAAACACTTTTTCAGTTTATAGATCTTACATGCAATCAAATATTTAAGTAAAAAGAGTAAAATGAAAGGGTTTTACCGAAGGAAAACTGTAGGTGACGGTTGGATGTGTTTCTAGCTTCAAAAGTATTTGAACCTTCTTCAAAAACCCGGTTTTAAAGCTTCCCTTTGTTACCCTTTTGCTTAGGACGATTTTGTGTATGATTTTAATGGATGGATTTGTGTTTATTTGCTGTGAAATGATGCTAAGTTTCTGCTTTTGTTTTGAGTTCTAGAGAGAAAATGAGAGAGAGTATGATGTGTGTGTGTTTTGATTTTTGAAAGGTAAGTAAAAAGTGTTTAGGGGGAGTGTATGGGTGATAATGACTGACCTAGGGACTCCCCAAAGTCAGTCTTTTGGTCCAATCCCGTTAATTGTTTTTAGCCAATCGAAAAGCATGCAAAAAAGAGTCACCATTCATTGGACAGCGGCTTTCAGCCGTCGGCTGACCATATCCAGCCGCCGGCTGGAAGGTTTTTCCAGCACGGTGACGTTTTAAGTTTTTCCGTTATAAGTAGATGAGGACCAGAATCTTATTAGTTTCCGTTATGAACTTAGTCAAGTTCTTGTGTAGTTTATTTGGTGTTAGGATTTATTAGTTGATTCCGACTTTGGTTCCGACACAATTAAGACAGAACAATTACGAACTCGAACAATATGAACACGATAAAAGAGTAACTAGAGATTCGAACCGATATAGTAACTGAGAATCACCCGAATTTTTGACGGTTGTCACAATGACCCAAATCGTGTTGTTACCCCTTGCCGAACGGGGCAACTTGGTGATGAAGTCCATAGAGATTTGTTCCCACTTCCACATGGTAATCTCCGGTTGCTGAAGTAGACCTGAGGGCTTTTGATATTCCGCCTTGACCTTCGAGCAAGTAAGGCACTTGGCTACATACAAGGTGATATCCTTCTTCATGCCCGACCACCAATAATATTCCCGAAGATCCTTATACAACTTGTCGGATCCCGGATGGATGGAATACCGAGATCAGTGGCCCTCGTCCAAGATGAGTTTACGAATATCTTCGGATTTCGGAATCCATGCTCGACCCTTGAAGTAGTAGATTCCGTCGGACTTGCGTTCGAATTCCTTTTCGTGGTTGTGCAACGTTTCGACCTTAATGTTCTCGGGTTTTTAACGCTTCTTGCTGTGCTTTTGCGATTTGCGTTCGAAGACTTGTCTGAATCTGAATACCTAATGCTCTAACTCGAGATGGCTTTACCCTTTCCTTCCGACTCAGGGCATCTGCTACTACGTTTGCTTTACCCGGGTGGTATTTGATCTCGTAATCGTAATCACTTAGCAGTTCTATCCATCTACGTTGCCTCATGTTGAGCATTTTTTGGTCCAAAATGTGTTGAATACTCTTATGATCCGTGAAAACCGTGCACTTGGTGCCATACAAGTAGTGTCTCCAAATTTTCAAAGCGAACACGACGGCTCCCAGCTCTAAATCGTGTGTTGTGTAGTTCTGCTCGTGCGCTTTAAGCTGCCTCGAAGCGTATGCGATGACTTTTTCCTTCTGCATAAGGACACACCCAAGTCCTTGATGGGATGCATCGCAAAACACTACAAAATTATCCGTGCCCTCCGGCAGGGACTAAATCGATGCGTGACATAGGTGGTGTTTGAGTTTCTGGAAGGATTCCTCCTGTTCTTCTCCCCAAATAAAGTCCTTGTCTTTCTGAGTGAGCTGGTGAGAGGCTTAGCGATCTTCGAGGAATTCTCGATGAACCTTCGATAAAAGCCAGCCAACCCTAGGAATTGACGGATTTCCGTAGGAGTCGTCGGGGCTTGCCATTTCTCGATCGCTTCGATCTTAGCTGGATCTACATGAATCCCTTCTTGGTTGACCACATAACCAAGGAAATGTACTTCCCGAAGCCAAAATTCACACTTCGAGAATTTGGCGTACAATTTCTGATCTCTAAGGAGTTCTAGAATGAGCTTAAGGTGTTTCGCATGATCTTCCTTGTTCCTGGAGTAGATGAGAATGTCGTCTATGAATACGATAACGAATTTGTCTAGGTATGGCCTACACACTCTGTTCATTAGGTCCAAAAAACACTGCTGGTGCGTTGGTCAGACCAAATGGCATGAGAAGAAATTCGTAATGACCGTAACGATTTCGGAATGCGGTTTTAGGAATGTCGGTCTCACTGACACGAACCTGGTGATAACCCAAACGGAGGTCGATTTTTGAGAAGTAAGTTGCACCCTGCAACTGGTCGAACAGATCATCGATCCTCGGGAGTGGGTATCGGTTCTTGACGGTCAGCTTGTTCAGTTCACGATAATCGATGCACATACGGAAGGATCCGTCTTTCTTTTTGACAAAGAGGATTGGGGCTCCCCAGGGGGACGAACTTGGGCGAATAAGACCATGATCTAAGAGTTCTTGCAGCTTTTTTGACAGTTCTTGCATTTCGGGTGGTGCTAGACGGTACGGTGTCTTGGCAACCGGTGCTGCGCCAGGAACGAGGTCTATTCGGAATTCCACTTGTCGATGCGGCGGTAGCCCAGGCAAATCCTCAGGAAAGACCTCTGGATGATCCTTGACTACAGGAATGTCTTGGACTCGGCTTTCTTTAGGTTTACGTTCGACAACATGAGCGAGGAATGCGTCGTAGTCCTTCTCGAGGTACTTGTGCATTTTTATGGAAGACACGATGCGAAGTTTTCGTCCAGGTTTGTCTCCCTGAACAACGAGAGTTTCACTTTCTGAAAGAGGGATACGAATGAGTTTGTCGAAACAGACGATCTCGGCTCGAAAACGAGATAGCCAGTCCATTCCGACGATAACGTCAAAACTTGACAGCTCGATAGGAATTAGATCGATGGGGAAGATTTTGTCAGATAGGCATATAGAACATCCTAAGATTATATCCTTGGCTTCGAACTCTTGGCCGTTAGCATATTCGATGGTAAAGCTATCCTTAAGAACTTTAGATCCTAGGTTAATGAGGGGCTAAATTCTAAGGAAACAAAGCTTTTTTCAGCTCCTGAATCGAATAGTACGGAAGCAAAGTGGTCATTGATAGAACACGTACCTGTAACTGCATTTGGGTCCTGACGTGCCTCCTCGGCTGTAAGTGCAAAAGCACGACCTCTACCTTGTCCACCCTGATTCTGCTGAGCTCGATGCAGTCTAGGGCAGGTGTTTCGGAGGTGCTGGTCGCTCCCGCACTCGAAGCACGTCGGCTTCTGACCCTGGATGATTGTCTTGTCTGGGCAGTACTTGGCGAAGTGGCCCACCTTTTGGCATTTGATGCAAGTCGGGCAGTTACAGGTATGGTGGTAACGACACTTGTCACATTTTGGGAGCGGTCCAGAGTACGGCCTGGGTCCAGTAGGTGGTGTCGGTGCGGGTGTAGGTGTAGCGTTCACAACATAGTTGCGGGTGCTTCAGGTCTTCTTGTTTCGGTCGCTCCTTCTCGGGGTCTGCTCAGGTTTCCTCTTCGCACGGGACTCCTTCTTGGAAGATGCAGGAGCGGTGAGGAGATTGCTGGTGAGTCGATGAGCTAAGATGATTGCGCTCTGAAGTGTCTGGGGCTCGGATAAGATAACCATGAAGCGGATTTCCGGAACAAGACCTGAGATCTAGAGGTCAATCCGGTTCTCCTCAGGGGTTACCAACGTTGGAACTAGCCGGGCTAGCTCGTGGAACCGGGTGGTGTACCTTTCGATGTCGTTGCCGATCATCTTGTGGTCCCAAAGCTTTGCCTCGAGCTTCTTGATTTCCCATCTTGGGCAATACTCTTCGATTAGCAGGTTCTTGAAGGCATTCCAGGAAAGAGCGTAGGCAGCTTCACGCCCTCGGTTTTGGACAACACTGTTCCACCACGATAAAGCTCGGCCGTGGAACACGCAGGAGGCGTACTCCACCTTGTTGGCTTCAGCACATCGGCTGATGTGCAGGACTGATTCGATACTCTCGAACCATTGGAGCAGTCCGGCCATCCGATCCGGTAGGCGGCCCGGGAGGATGACATGCTTGCGCGCGGTCAACCTAGTGCGCGGCCCCTGGTACTGAGGTGGCGCTGCGACGGGCACCGGTGGAGGAGGTGGAAGCACAAACCTCGGGTTGGACCCGATACTCCTCGAAATCACCATCGAAGTATCATCCGTTGGGTCAGTCGTCTGGTGACGCTGACTTTCGGAGGCGGCGCGTTCCCCCGAGGCTTCATGTGACGAAGAAGCGGCCCGTGGAAGGGATCGTGACTGAGATCGGGAAGGCGAACGTGAACAGGATGACTGAGACATGACGTATCTGCGAAAAGGGAGTTACATAAGTACGGGGAAAACTAAAATAGGAAAAACATAAGTAAAATGCATGCACGGGTCAGTTATGTGAGAATCGAGAATCGACAAGACTGAGAATTTTTTGACTCAAAAACCGTTAATGATAGCAACTTCTTTCCGTTCTTGCATAATTCATTTTGAACTAGGCATGGTTGATCAAGTCATGCGTAGTTGAAAAAGATAATCCTGCAATTTCGGAAAATAATATACTAAAGTTTGAACCCGAAAATGATTTTCTGAAAAGCCTTGGTTATAGTTTTGGTTTCGAAAACTTTTGATTTTTTTTTTAAAACCGTTTTCACTATAACCCATGCTCTGATACCAAGTCTGTCACCCCCCGCTAAAGCGGAAACACGAGGTGCGAAGAGCAAAGAATCATTTCACGAGTTATAACAAAAGTTAACGGTTCAAGTCATTAAATCTAAAAGTTGAAAATAAGTTCCAATGTTCAAAGGCATAACCAAGAGTAATAATGTTTAAGATAACGATTACATAATAAAATGTTTAACAAAAATTCCCAAAATAACAAAGGTCTTCTCCCGAATTACACTTCACGTAACAAACTTGAACCACCCGAGCAATGCACTTCATGACTTACGCTTAGTTTCCTAAAACATGAGATAAAGTGTCAAACTACATAATGTAGTGAGTGAGTTACAGTTTATAAGTTTTCGACAAAAGTTCCGACAATTATATATAAGTATAAAGTTTCCTTAAAAGAAAGACAGCGGATAAAAGCGCTTAAAATATATATACTTTTAAAGTAGATCATAGTCAAATGGATCAATATTTGGAAAAGTTCAAATTTTGGAGCACGGCAATAAATGTACGTTGTCGTTACCTCAGCGGTGGAATAATCCACATGTGTAAGACGATAAGTATGTATATGCGTAAATAATAGTAACATATGATTTTTGAATTGTATCAACCACTTGGCATAATATAACGTAAGAGTTCACACTAAACCGATTAACTGGTCTGATCTGCCCCAACCTCGCACTATCGACGAAGTTTGTCTATTCTAGTAATATGTACTCAGGTAGCTAGCCTAAAGTAAGGAGTGACCTCTCCTAAGTATCGATACCCATAATTACCAACGGCTTAAGCTAATAGTGTGTAATGAACTGAACTGAAAACGGGGCACTTATGTAATTTTGTCAAAAACTGATAGTAGGCACTTACGGCGTTTATATTCTCATCAAGGGTTTTGTACATATACAATCAAACAATCATAGTTTAGTCAAGTGCCAAATGGGGGCAAGCCATAATGTCAAAATGTCAAAGAATGTCGAACGAGGCAATTACAATAGTTTTACGCATATAAGTCAATAATGTCAAATAGTTCATAAATGTTCATAGTACATAAAAGTCATAGTTCATAAAATGTTTAGATCTCAGGTTTCCCCCAAAAGAGTACTTAAAATACAAAAGTAAAGGGGATGTAACTCACGGGTTGCGAAGATAGCGAATTCGGGAAACGGTCGGAAAAGAGAGCCGGGAATCACGGAAAGCCTAAGAATACCAAGATTGTTTAAGCGTTATGATCTGATTATGTTATTATATATAATATATAATATATAATAGATGAAATTTTAGTTAAACTTTAAGTGTCAAGGTTAAATTGTCCAAAATAGTCCGAAACGGGCTACGTTATGTTTAGTCCGAAAAGTGTCCAAGGTTAACGTTTTTATTATTATGATACACAAACTTTGGTCGCTGAAGTGGTTTGGATTTTCTAACGAAATTTGGGCAGCTCTTCCGCGCCCAAATTTCATATCCAAAATCCAAAGTCACTTTCCCGCTCACAAATTACATATATCACATAATCATATCAAACGAGTTCATTTAAGTCTAAATAGTCCATCAAAAGGTCATGATAATAAACATTTTACCAATCTCAGTCCCAAAATGTCAGTAACGAAAGTCCAGAACGTGTACACAAGTTTTAAACGACCAAACGACGATTTTTCGGGAAGACATCAGTTGCTGTGCGTCGTCCTGGTAACTGGGACGGCGCACCTGCTGCTGTCCCTTCCCGTTTTGTGTTTTTCTTGCAAAAATAGATTTGTTATCCATAGATTTCGACATGCATACAGTAATTACTTCATATTATGTCATTTTTACAGTTTCTAAACAACTTTAAACTATAAAAATATAGATCTAAATGTTATTTCGGTTAAAAATCGTTTTTGTCCAAAAAGTGGTATAAATCTTTATAAAAACTTGTTTTCTAAAGCACAAGATCGTTTAATCAAACCAATTGTATTTATCTTACTGATAAATCGGTATTTATATATAACTGATAAATCTGATCGTACAATTGTGATTACATGAATTCATATTTATACTAAATCAACCGGTGTTAATGAACCGATGTGATTGTTCATTCGAAAGGTGGTGTCGGTTGGTGGTTTAATTCCACCGTGACCTTTGTTCAACCAGTGTATCCTTTCGGGTTTACACTAAACTACCTTAAACATCTAATAATTACACTTTTGACACTAAACTTTAATCTTCGAAGTATGATCGAGATTAATCTTACATTCACCCCCTTAATCTTGATCATGCTGAAGAAGGTTCTTGACTCCTGTCATTTGATTTGCTCGTGCCGTTGTCTAAGTACCCTGTACTTTCATCATCTGTAGTATTCTTGCTTGCTGTTGTGAAATTCTTCTCACCTAAGAATACTTCTTGGCGTTCTTCAGTAGCTGCCATAAGTAATGTTGGCTCTAAATCTTCTTCAATGAGGTTTGAATGTTCTGTGTCTTGATTCTTCTGTGGACGTCTAGTTGAATAATGTCCAAACTCCTTGCATGTGAAGCATTGTATATGGTTCTTATCATGAGTATGCTTCTTTGTGTAGTTATTAGTTTCATTCTTGAAACTATCTTGCGAAGGTTCCCAGTCTTTTCTTTCTGATCTTTTTGATCTAAAGTTGTTATTCCCTCGGCCTCCTGAGTGGTTAAATCTTTCACGACCACGTCCTCTAAAAGGTTGGCCTCGACCTTCATGTTGAGTAAACATCAGTTCTTGACTGTTATCAAGTCTTTCCTTTTTACACTTGATTCTTTCCTCGAAGGTCCTCAATCTTCCGATTGCTTCGTCTAGTGACATTTCGTCTAAGTCTGAGTATTGTTCAATGGATGCGACGATCTGAAGGAATCTGTCGGGTACGACATTCAATAACTTTCGTACTAGAACGGGATCTTCATATGTCAATCCGAGGCTTGCTGCTTTATTTACAATACTCGTTAATTTTGCAGTGAATGAATCAACTGATTCATTTTCTTTCATTTGTAACATCTCAAATTCAGACTTGAGTGTTTGCTGCTTTGTTTGTTGGACTCGGTTTTCTCCGATATGTCTTGTCTTCAAAGCGTCCCAAACTGCCTTTGCAGTTTTGTATTTTGATATAAGTAGTAGTTGATCTTCTGGTAATGTCTGGTAGATATAGGCGATAGCGGTTTTGTCTTTCTTCGCATCGACTTCAGTTGTTAATTGTGGTACGATCATTTCCCATAATCCATTTGCTTCTAATATCACTTTCATTCGTATTGACCATGTTGTGTAGTTTGCTCCTTTCAACATTGGGCATTGAAAATGGGCTGTCGACCCAATTTCATTTATTTTAGAGGTAACTACTTCTAACTTCTTATCGTCATTTCCAGGCATTTTAAGAATAGGCTTTTGTCTAAGTCTTCTTAAAATAAAAATCTCTATTTATTTAAAAATAAGCTCTTTTAACAAAAATTATTTTTCTAAAAAAAATAATAAGCCTTTAATAATAAAACTTTATTTAATAACAAAAATCTTTATTTGTTAATAACTTTTATAATAAAAAGTCCTTTATTTATTATAAATTATAAAAGTTAGTAGTATATTTACCAATAATAAGGCTTAATAAATTAATATAATTTTATTATTATAAACTAAATCTTTAAAAGATGTTACTGTATATAATAATAAAGGAAATAGAGATTTTGGGGAAAAGTCTGCGTACACCTTTGTGTGTGTTTTCTGGTTTTGATCGACGGTCCTTTGCGATCTCCTTCTTGACGGTTACTCCGCTTGATCTTGATTAATCAGAATACCTTTGATAGAGATTCTCCTAATCTCGATTTATTCGACGCGATGCCTTCTGTTTTTCGTGTCTTGTCTGACGGTTGTTCTAACCGTTCAATTTCTCCGGTTAAATTCGCTGGTGGTTCAGGTATGTTCTTCTTCTTTACCGGCCTGTTTAATCGGTCGCCTAGGGTTTCTCCCGATGATTCAAACAACGCCGTCCTGGTTTTCTTCTGTTGAATCTTCTGGTGCCGATTTCAATCTCCGGTATATGATGAACTTTGGTTTGATCTAACCAAAGCTCTGATACCAATTGTTGGGATTTAAGGTCTAAATGTCACACCCCGCTAAAGCGGAAACACGGAAGTGTGAAGAGCAAAGATATCATTACACGAGTTATAATAAAAACATACGGTTTCAAGTCATTTAACGATAAATAAGAGTTTACAATTTAAAGATAACCAAGTATTGAAAAGTACATCACGACATAACATAATAAATTGTTTGATAAAATCCCCAAATAAACATGTCCAAAACAGGTCTTCTCCCGATTCATAACTTCACATGACTTTCCATGACCCATCCAAGTATTGCATTCCGTGACTTACACTTGATTTCCTGAAACAAGAGATAAAGTGTCAACTACAATAAGTAGTGAGTGAGTTACAGTTTTCTAGTCCTCGACTAAAAAGGTTTTGAGCTAAGTATAGCAATACTTAGTAGTTTCTAAAAGTAGATTAAGACTTAAAGAATAGTTCGAACCAAAACAGTTGAATGAATGATAGATGCGGAGGTCGTATAACTCTATACGCGCATGAAAAGTAAACTATGATTGATTACATGTATAACGACTACTTGGCATAATAGCTTAAGTGTTCACACTAAACCGATTAACCAACCGTGATGCCTCTTACCCCGACTACTACAGGGAGTCATTTCTGATCGAGTAATATGTACTTAAGTTGCCACTTAAGTAAGGAACGGTTATTTCCTAAGTATCGATACCCATAATTACTAAACGGCTTAACAAAGCTAATAGTGTGAGGTGAAAATTAGGCACTGAATTTATTTTAAAACTAGTAGTTGTCACTTAGAGTAGCTATATTCCTCAAGAGTCATGGTAGTTATACGATCAATCAAAGTACATATGAGAGCCGAGTATGGCATTAAATAAGTTTAACATAGTTTGAATCAAGAGCCGAATAACGGTGGCGAACCATTAGTTTATCATAGACCAAACGGCCATAAAACTAAATAAGCATAAGTTTGTCAAAATGTTCATTAGAATTCATAAAAATTCATTTAGATCTCTTGTTTCCCCCAAAAGATAATTGAAAACAGTAATTAAGTAGGGGATGTAACTCACTGTTTGCGAAGAAAAGCTAAGTGTGCAAGGAGTAATCGAGGCGGACCGGAATCACGAGAATCCTAATGAGAATACCAAGATTTAATGAGTGTGAATGTTTATGTGTTGATGTTAAGTGTCGGGTTTAGTTCTATAGAAAATTGGGCAGCGCTTCCGCGCCAAAATCATTGATTCCCATAATTTGTACACTTTCCCGCTTAACAATTTCAATGAATGTATTTCCAAAACAATGTCACATAAAACTTGTCCATTTAGTTCCTTTTTATGTAAGTTAACAACATTACAGATTATGGTTCATATATCTCAGTTCCGAACATAAGTTTAGAATATACGTTTAGAGTTACGATTGAAAACGGTTTAGACTTAGCAAATGTGCAGTCTGTCTGCAGTATGACCGCGCCGCGGTGGGATGACCGCGCCGCGGTCACAGATTGTACCTTGACCGCGCCGCGGTGAAGGGACTGCGCCGCGGTCACTGTGACAGGTTCTTGGTCAAGTTCGTTTTTGAAGAAATTTGATGTTTTTGAGTTAGATTTCGACATGCAACCTGGTATAAGCCTAGATAATAGATGTCTAATGGTTTATTTAGTGTTTTTAACCACCAATTTGTAGATCTAAACATGCATCTACTAAAAATCCCGTTTTTGTTCATAAATGGTGAAATATTTGTATATAAATTCATTTTTAAGTGATGGATGATGCATGCAATGAATATATGATGTAAGGACAGAAGTTTAACAGTGTTTTTACCGAGTGGATTGTGGTTTGAAGATGATTGAAGTGCTTCCTTGAAGATTTTAACCCAAAACTTTGAAAATAGCCTTTTGACCCAAATGGAATGTTACCCTTTTCTTCCTCTTACTTGATGGACGATTTTGGTGTAATAATTTGGTGAAAGTTTACTGAGTTTGGATGTAGGATTTTTGGAAATGAAGCTATGTGGTGTGGGTGTTCTTGAGTGTAACAAAAGAGAGAAAGAGTGAGAGTGTTAGATTATGTGTGTGTGTATGTAAATGTGTTTGTTTAATGTTATATGTACTCAAAAGACAATACTGGACTCAATGAAGGCTTTTGCATGTTTGATCCGAAGCCAATTAGTTGGGCTCGATTTTGAGTCCATTTGATTAAGTTTCTAAAAGTTTCAAAAGTGCCTGTCTGCGCACTCCACCGCGGCGCGGTGGCCTGACCGCGGCGCGGTCGGAGTGGCAGACTTTTGCCTTTTTCGTTTTCCGTTCGTTCCAATGTTAAGCGTTTTCGTTTGTTAAAAGTTTCCGTTCATTAAAAATAGGAACTTAGACAAGTTCACTAAGTATTTACTTGGTGTTAGGATTCATTTATGTGATTCCGAGTTCGATTCTACACACTCGAGTTTACGAGACAAGTAATAACGAGATAAATTGAACGTTGAGACAAAGATAGAGAATGCGGTTTTCACCTGAAATAAGACGGTTGTCACATTCTCCCCGGGTTGAAAAGAATTTCGTCCCGAAATTTAGTTCGCCTCATCGGAGGGAAGATCTTTGAACAGGTGCGGATACTTCTGACGAATCTGGTCTTCACGTTCCCATGTGAATTCGTGACCTCGTCGGGAATTCCACCGAACCTTGACAATAGGAATGCGACTTTGCTTGAGTTGTTTGACCTCTCGGTCTACAACCTCAAGCGGTTCCTCGATGAAGTTGAGCTTGTTGTCGATCTGGACCTCGTCCAGTGGAATGACAATGGTTTCGTCCGATAAGCACTTTTTCAAGTGCGAGACGTGGAAGACATTGTGAACGTTGGAAAGAGCTTGCGGGAGTTGTAGGCGATACGCCACTGGGCCGATACGCTCAATTACCTCAAAGGGGCCTGTGTACCTCGGGCTTAACTTACCGCGTTTCCCGAAACGGACTACCCCTTTCCATGGCGATATTTTCAGGAGTACTCTATCGCCTACCTGGAACTCGAGGGGTTTCCTTCGGTGATCGGCATAGCTCTTCTGCCGAGTACGAGAGGTTTTCAATCTTTCTCGGATGGTAGTGATTTTGTCAATGGTTTCCTGGACGATGTCGAGCCTTGTTAGTTGTCGATCGCCAGCTTCTAGCCAACACAGCGGCGACCGGCACTTGCGTCCGTATAAGGCCTCGAATGGAGCACACTTGATGCTGGCGTGGTAGCTGTTGTTATAGGAAAACTCGACTAAGGGTAAGTGAGCGTCCCAACTTCCTCCGAAGTCAACTACACACGCTCTCAGCATGTCCTCAAGTGTCTGAATCGTCCTTTCACTCTGACCATCGGTCTGAGGGTGGTAAGCAGTGCTGAGGTCTAGTCGCGTCCCGAGCGATTTTTGAAGAGCATTCCAAAACCGGGACGTGAATCGACTATCCCTATCAGAGATAATGGAGAGGGGCGTTCCGTGACGAGAGACGATCTCGTTAATGTAGATCTGTGCGAACTTCTCCATTGAATGGTTCTCTCTTACCGGCAGGAAGTGTGCGGATTTGGTCAATCGATCCACAATCACCCAGATTGTGTCATTCCCCCTTGCCGTACGAGGCAATTTAGTAATGAAGTCCATGGAGATCTGCTCCCACTTCCACATGGGGATCTCCGGCTGTTGCAATAGCCCAGATGGTTTCTGATATTCAGCCTTGACCTTCGAGCAAGTAAGGCACTTAGCCACATACAAGGCTATGTCCTTCTTCATGCCCGGCCACCAATAGTATTCCCGTAGATCCTTATACAACTTGTCGGATCCCGGATGAATAGAGTATCGGGATCGGTGGCCTTCGTCCAAGATGAGCTTGCGAAGGTCCTCGGCTCTAGGAATCCATGCTCGATTCTTGAAGTAATGGATTCCGTCCGGTTTAAGCTCAAATTCCTGTTCATGATTGTGCAGGGTTTCGCCCTTAAGGTTCTCGGGTTTCAATGCTTCCTGCTGAGCTTTAGAAATTTGTGATTGGAGGTTAGTTTGAATCTGGATTCCCAATGCTCTAACTCGAGATGGTTTAGCCCTTTCCTTACGACTCAGGGCGTCAGCTACTACGTTTGCCTTACCCGGGTGGTATTTGATCTCGCAATCGTAGTCGCTTAGAAGCTCGATCCATCTCCGCTGTCTCATGTTGAGCATTTTCTGTTCAAGAATATGTTGAAGGCTTTTGTGATCCGTGAACACCGTGCACTTAGTGCCGTACAAGTAATGCCTCCAAATTTTTAGTGCGAACACGACAGCTCCCAGCTCTAAGTCGTGTGTTGTGTAATTCTGTTCATGAACCTTCAACTGTCTCGATGCGTATGCGATGACCTTTTCCTTCTGCATAAGGACACACCCAAGTCCTTGGTGAGACGCATCGCAAAACACTACAAAATTATCTGTACCCTCCGGTAGGGACAGAATCGGTGCATGGCATAGTTCATACTTCAGTTTCTGGAAGGATTCATCCTGTTGTTCTCCCCAGGTGAAGTCCTTATCCTTTTGAGTGAGTTCGGTCAGAGGCTTAGCGATTTTCGAGAAATTTTTAATGAATCTCCGGTAATAGCCCGCCAATCCTAAGAACTGTCGGATTTCGGTGGGAGTCGTGGGGGCTTGCCATTTCTCAATCGCCTCGATCTTTGCTGGATCGACATGAATTCCCTCTTGGTTGATTACATGGCCAAGGAAGTGTACTTCTCGGAGCCAGAATTCGCACTTCGAGAATTTGGCGTATAGTTTCTGATCCTTAAGGAGTTCGAGGATGAGTTTCAGATGTTTCGCATGGTCCTCCTTGTTCCGTGAGTAGATGAGGATGTCATCTATGAATACGATTACGAATTTATCCAGATATGGTCGACACACCCTGTTCATCAGATCCATGAACACCGCTGGTGCGTTGGTCAGACCAAATGGCATGACGAGAAATTCGTAATGTCCGTATCGGGTTCTGAAAGCGGTTTTTGGGATATCGTTCTCACTGACTCGAACCTGATGATAACCCGAGCGGAGGTCGATCTTAGAAAAGTAAGTTGCACCCTGCAACTGGTCGAATAGATCATCGATCCTCGGAAGTGGGTATCGGTTCTTGACGGTCAGTTTGTTCAGTTCTCGGTAATCGATGCACATTCGGAAGGATCCGTCTTTCTTTTTGACAAAGAGGATTGGGGCTCCCCAGGGGGACGAGCTCGGACGAATAAGACCATGATCCAAGAGTTCCTGTAGCTGTTTCGACAGCTCTTGCATTTCCGGTGGGGCTAGACGATAGGGTGTCTTAGCGACGGGTGCTGCGCCAGGAATTAGGTCTATTCGGAATTCCACTTGTCGATGTGGGGGTAACCCAGGTAGATCCTCAGGAAAGACTTCTGGATGATCCTTGACTACGGGGATATCTTGTATTCGTTTTTCCTTAGGCTTACGCTCGATGACATGTGCTAGGAATGCATCAAAATCCTTTTTGAGGTACTTGTGCATTTTAATGCTGGAGACGATGCGAAGTCGTTGGCCCGGTTTGTCGCCTTGCACGACAAGGGTTTCGCCGTCTGGTAGAGGGATACGAATGAGTTTGTCGAAACAGACGATCTCGGCCCGGAACCGAGATAACCAGTCCATTCCAACTATGATGTCAAAGCTCTTCAGCTCGATTGGGATTAAATCAATGGGAAACGTTTTATCGGATAAGCATATGGAACATCCTACGATTACATCCTTAGCCTCAAATTCCTGACCGTTGGCATACTCTACGGTGAAGCTATCCTCAAGAATCTTAGATCCTAAATTAATGAAGGGTCTAAATTCTAAGGACACGAAGCTTCTTTCTGCTCCAGAATCGAACAATACAGATGCATAGTGGTTGTTTACAGAAAACGTACCGTTCACCGCATTTGGGTCCTGCCGAGCCTCCTCGGCTGTAAGTGCGAAAGCACGTCCGCGACCCCGTCCACCCTGATTTGGTTGGGCATTCTGAAGCTTGGGACAGGCATTACGGAAGTGTTGATCGCTTCCACACTCGAAGCACACCGGCTTCTGACCCTGAACTGCAGCCTTCTCTGAACAGTACTTGGAGAAGTGCCCCACCTTCTGGCACTTAGAACACACTGGGCAGTTCCCGTGGTGATGAAAGTTGCATTTATTGCACTTGGGGTTCGTCCCCGTGTAGGTTCGGTTTCCAGCTGGTGGTGGTGGTGGTGGTGCAGCAGTTACCGCGTAGTTGCGGGTGGTTCTCTGTTTCTTACTGTTTCTCCGAGGGTTCTGATCTGACTTTCGTTTCTCTCCCTCCTCCTTCTTGGAGGGTGTTGCGCCGGAGAGGAGATCGCTGGTGAGTCGGTATGCTAGAATGATTGCACTTTGAAGAGTTTGAGGTTCAGCAGAGAGAACATTTCCCCGGATCTCGGGAACTAGGCCAGAAACGTATCGGTCAATGCGGTTTTCCTCAGGGGTTACTAGTCTCGGGACTAGTCGGGACAGTTCATGGAACCTGGTGGTGTACCCCTCGATGTCATTCCCGACCATCATGAGGTTCCACAATTCCGCCTCAAGCTTCTTGATTTCTCCCTTGGGGCAGTATTCAGCAATCAGAAGGTTTTTGAATTGCTCCCAGGTGAGAGCATAGGCGGTGACACGTCCTCTGGTACGAACCACATTGTTCCACCATGAAAGAGCCTTCCCATGTAGTACGCATGAGGCGTACTCTACTTTGTCGGCCTCGGCACACTTGCTAATGTGCAAGACTGATTCGATGCTCTCGAACCAGGACACAAGTCCTACGGCTCCAGAAGTGCCGTGGAACTCCTTGGGCTTGCATGCCATGAAGCTTTTATAGGTACAAGCGGGAGGGTTTTGGTGGTTGTGATTCTGGTTTTGGTTGTTGTTGTTGTTCTGGTTCTGATTGTTGTTTTGATTCTGCTGTTGTTGCTGTTGTTGCTGCTGTTGCTGTTGCTGGTGGTTGTTGACGTTGGCATTGATTCCCGCCGTGATCTGAGCGATCATGTTGGGCATCGCTGCATTCAACTGCTCAGCAACTTGCTCAGCGATGATACTGGCGTTGGTTCGGGGTGCCATGATTCTACAACAGACAACAGACAACAGATTCAGATTAGATCGCACGATTAGAGTATGATAAGAATATAATTCGATGTATAAAACAACAATCTCGCAAGAGTAAAGTAATAGAACAGATAGTACACGCACGATGGGGATTTAAGAAATTCACACACCAGATATACACGCAAGAGATACAATCCAATGATAATAAAAGATTCACACGACAATAGCACAATTAGATAATAAGGTAGAATTTCCATTCAATAATAATTTAGAGTTGAGTACACGGTTCAAAAGGAGAATGGAATACAGTACAATACATATGGAATAAATAGATATGGCTTTGAGTCGTGTACATAGGAAAATTACAACTCGAGCCTACAATACAATAAGTAAAGGAAATAACTAACGGCGCTTCTCGAAAAGCATCTTGGTGATAACTACCGCCAAGAGGGTCCCCATAACTAAACAAACTCCCACCAGACGTTGCACCGTCCGTGCAGTGGCCTGAGCCGTGGAGAGGTGTCGCAACGCCTGCTCCGACAATCGGTGCGCAGCGTCAGAGACCTCACAGAGGAGAAGCCCTTGTTGCTGGGCCTCCTCAGATAGTCCCCTTACCTCGCGGTGAAGGTGCAGGAATGCGGCAGGAGGGGGTAGCTGCTGGGTAGGCGGTAGCCTTTGCCTGGCTGCTTCAGCGTCGCGGGCACGCTGCATCTCCTCACGCTCGAGCTGACGCTCCCACTCATAGTGGTCACGCATGGAGGTGCGCGGTGCCTCTGGAGGTGGATGACCGAACGGGAGGTGAGTAGGTGTGGGTCTGGATGATCCGGCCTGCTGTGCGGCCATCCTATCAGGTAGTCGACCTGGGAGGACGACCTGCTTGCGTGCCGTAAGGACAACGCGGGTCCACGCTCGTTGGGGCGGTGCCTCAACGGGTGCCGGTGGTGCAACTGGTAGCACGGTCCTCGGGCTGGAGGTACCCATGCTGCTGGAGTAAGCCATCGAGCTCTCCTCAGTTGGGTCAGTCGTCTGATGACGCTGACTCTCGAATGCTGCGGGTTCCTCAGATGGTCCGGGTGAGGACGCAAGTCGTGAAAGTGAGCGGGACTGAGATCGTGAGTGCGATGACTGAGACATGTCGGATCTGCGAATAATACGTTACGTGAGTACAGGAAAGTAAGGAAAAATGTAAACGATAATGCAATGTATGGGTCAGTCACGTGAGAATCGGGAAGGAGTAAGACCGGGAATTTTTCGACTCGAAAACCGTTTGACAATAGCAATTACTTTCCGTTCTCGCAGAATTTATTTTGAACTAGGCATAGTTGATCAAGTTACGCCTAGTTAAAAGCAAACCATGCGATTGCGGAATTAATCTACTAAAGTTTGAAAGCTCGTGAAATGATTTTTCTGAAAAGCCTTGGTTATAGTTTGGTTTCAAAAATTTTGAAAAATTCTCAAAACCGTTTTCGCTATAACCAGTGCTCTGATACCAAGTCTGTCACACCCCGCTAAAGCGGAAACACGGAAGTGTGAAGAGCAAAGATATCATTACACGAGTTATAATAAAAACATACGGTTTCAAGTCATTTAACGATAAATAAGAGTTTACAATTTAAAGATAACCAAGTATTGAAAAGTACATCACGACATAACATAATAAATTGTTTGATAAAATTCCCAAATAAACATGTCCAAAACAGGTCTTCTCCCGATTCATAACTTCACATGACTTTCCATGACCCATCCAAGTATTGCATTCCGTGACTTACACTTGATTTCCTGAAACAAGAGATAAAGTGTCAACTACAATAAAGTAGTGAGTGAGTTACAGTTTTCTAGTCCTCGACTAAAAAGGTTTTGAGCTAAGTATAGCAATACTTAGTAGTTTCTAAAAGTAGATTAAGACTTAAAGAATAGTTCGAACCAAAACAGTTGAATGAATGATAGATGCGGAGGTCGTATAACTCTATACGCGCATGAAAAGTAAACTATGATTGATTACATGTATAACGACTACTTGGCATAATAGCTTAAGTGTTCACACTAAACCGATTAACCAACCGTGATGCCTCTTACCCCGACTACTACGGGGAGTCATTTCTGATCGAGTAATATGTACTTAAGTCGCCACTTAAGTAAGGAACGGTCATTTCCTAAGTATCGATACCCATAATTACTAAACGGCTTAACAAAGCTAATAGTGTGAGGTGAAAATTAGGCACTGAATTTATTTTAAAACTAGTAGTTGTCACTTAGAGTAGCTATATTCCTCAAGAGTCATGGTAGTTATACGATCAATCAAAGTACATATGAGTGCCGAGTATGGCATTAAATAAGTTTAACATAGTTTGAATCAAGAGCCGAATAACGGTGGCGAACCATTAGTTTATCATAGGCCAAACGGCCATAAAACTAAATAAGCATAAGTTTGTCAAAAATGTTCAATAGAATTCATAAAAGTTCATTTAGATCTCTTGTTTCCCCCAAAAGATAATTGAAAACAGTAATTAAGTAGGGGATGTAACTCACTGTTTGCGAGGAAAAGCTAAGTGTGCAAGGAGTAATCGAGGCGGACCGGAATCACGAGAATCCTAATGAGAATACCAAGGTTTAATGAGTATTAATGTTTAGGTGTTATTATTTTAATAGTCGGGTTTAAGTCTACTGAAAATTGGGCAGCGCTTCCGCGCCAAAGTCATTGATCCCAAAATTTGTACACTTTCCCGCTTAACAATTTCAATGAATATATTTCCAAAACAAAGTCACATAAAACTTGTCCATTTAGTTCCTTTTTATGTAAGTTAATCACATTACAGATTATGGTTCATTTATCTCAGTTCCGAACATAAGTTTAGATGATACGTTTAGAGTTACGATTGAAAACGGTTTAGACTTAGCAATTGTGCAGTCTGTCTGCAGTATGACCGCGCCGCGGTGGGATGACCGCGTCGCGGTCACAGATTGTACCTTGACCGCGCCGCGGTGGAGGGACTGCGCCGCGGTCACTGTGACAGGTTCTGGGTCAAGTTCGTTTTTGAAGAAATTTGATGTTTTTGAGTTAGATTTCGACATGCAACCTGGTATAAGCCTAGATAATAGATGTCTAATGGTTTATTTAGTGTTTTTAACCACCAATTTGTAGATCTAAACATGCATCTACTAAAAATCCCGTTTTTGTTCATAAATGGTGAAATATTTGTATATAAATTCATTTTTAAGTGATGGATGATGCATGCAATGAATATATGATGTAAGGACAGAAGTTTAACAGTGTTTTTACCGAGTGGATTGTGGTTTGAAGATGATTGAAGTGCTTCCTTGAAGATTTTAACCCAAAACTTTGAAAATAGCCTTTTGACCCAAATGGAATGTTACCCTTTTCTTCCTCTTACTTGATGGACGATTTTGGTGTAATAATTTGGTGAAAGTTTACTGAGTTTGGATGTATGAGATTCTGGAAAACAAGGGTGTATGTGTTCTTGAGTGTTTGTAGCAAAGAGAGAGAGTGAGAGTGTTTGATTAAGTGAGTGTGTGTGTATGAAAAGTGTTTGTGTTGTGCTTTATAAATGTCAACAACAATTCACTGGACATTTTGAGTGCTTTGGGTCGGGACTTAGCCTTTGGGCTTAAGTTGGGGTCCATTTTATTAAGTTGAAAGTTAACAAAAAGTGGCAGTCTGCGCACTCCACCGCGGCGCGGTGGCCTGACCGCGGCGCGGCTGGAGTGGCAGCCTTGCCCTTTTCGTTTTTCGTTTGATCCAATGTCAAGTGTTTCCGTTTGTTAAAAGTTTCCGTTTATTTAAAATAGGAACTTAGACAAGTTCACTAAGTGTTTACTTGGTATTAGGATTCATTTATGTGATTCCGAGTTCGATTCTACACACTCGAGTTTACGAGACAAGTAATAACGAGATAAATTTGAGTTAAGACAAAGATAGAGAATGCGGTTTTCACCTGAAATAAGACGGTTGTCACACTAAAACACAAGATCGTTTAATCAAACCAATTGTATTTATCTTTCTGATAAATCGGTATTTATATGTAACTGATAAATCTGATCGTACAATTGTGATTACATGAATTCCTATTTATACTAAATCAACCGGTGTTAATGAACCGATGTGATTGTTCATTCGAAAGGTGGTGTCGGTTGGTGGTTTAATTCCACAGTGACCTTTGTTCAACCAGTGTATCCTTTCGGGTTTACACTAAACTACCTTAAACATCTAATAATTACACTTTTGACACTAAACTTTAATCTTCGAAGTATGATCGAGATTAATCCTACAGTAGTTAATGAATTAGGGGCTGTTTCAAGAAGCTTAATAACGTATTGAATTATAAGAATGTCGTAAGTCGCTTTTCTTATAGCTTAATGAGTACATTAAGTAATCTAGGTTATATTAATTATTCCTAAAAAGACTATCACTTCTGCAACAAAACCACTCATACCCGGTAATGCAAGGGAAGCCATGGAAAAGCTACTGAACATCGTAAATATTTTTGGCATGGGGATAGCTACTCCGCCCATTTCGTCAAGATAAACAAGACGTATTCTATCATAACTTGTTCCTGCTAAGAAAAAAAGTGCAGCACCAATAAAGCCATGAGATATTAATATGGTTACTATAATCAGGTGGTCTCGTGTTTTTTTTTTCCCATCCACCGTTAGTCAGTAATGTGGGTTGGCTTGGATTACTTAATGTTGCGCGCCTAGGAGGGCATCGCGCTTTGGGATGCGCTTTAGAAGCCGAAGATGAGACAACGATCGAAACAACACGAGACCAAAAGATGAGCCAACAATCAAAGCAAGACCAGACGCCCTCTTTATAGTAACCATATTATTAGATTATTAGATGATAAAACCTAGAGCCTATTGGCCCGATAAACTATCATATTGGTAGCCCTTTTTCATCTAATAGAGAGTTTATGACCTTTAATAGAACACAAGAACTCATTTGACGAAAAACAAATATAAGTGATGAGTAAAAGATTAAGGAGTTAGTCAATGAGTTTATGAATCAAGGGTAGGAAAAAAAAAAGGAGGGAAGAATAAAAAAATATTGACGATATCATCTATAGTAGGAATGAAAATTTAATGACCTCATCATTTCCAAAAAAAATTGAATTGATTTTTGGATTCATAATTGGAGAAAATTCGTAGTGTTAATGTAAAAAAGCTTATTGTCGATATTTTGACATTTTTCTATTATTTTTGAGGTTTTTCTAATGCTTTTTGTATTCCGTTTCTATTTTTAGTAGTTATTTCCTAATCATATTAAAACTACAAAAAATAATTGATTTACATATCGTATTATGATTAGCTAATAATCGTATAAATAGGGTTAAAGTTTTATTGTTTCGGCTTTTCATTAATAAAAAGAACCCAACATTAGTCCCAAAAATTCAAATTAGGGTTTGCTTCGTTTTTATTCCATGACAACAGGGTTGGAGCTAATGAGTGATGGATTCATAATTAAAGTAGTTATGTCTATATACAAAATAAGTTGGTTCATAATATCAAATGATGATACAATGACACTAAACATACAAAATAACGTTCGTGTAGCGGTTCGATTAAACACTCTCACAAGTAAGTGAAACTCCATGTGGTTACCTAAGATTGGAAACCTATGTATCATAAGTATAATTATAAAGCAATGACCTAATTATAACATATATACGAAATGAAATCAATAATAACTAAGTTACATAGGACAAAACACTTGAGTGGGTTACAAATGTTTTTCGGTAAAGTAAACTTAAAAGATCATGATGACACTCAAAAATGTTGGAGAACCGAGTTTAGAAATAGGTCCTTGATAAGGTCGTCGGTGGTCCTCCATGGGGAATTGGATGTTAGTAATGATGGAGAAATCGGTTGTCGGAAATGGTGATTGTGGTTTACGTTCGTATGTTCAACTAGAGAGACAAGGTTTACCTATTAAAATTAAAACTGTATTTTATGATTGAGTTTTAGGATAAAGTTGTTATTTTGATTTTTTTTTCCTTTGTTCATAAAGGAAAAATTAGTTATTCTACATGAATTTAACAGTAAAAATGTTAAATTCAAATGTTATGTTTAACGGAGGAGTGACAAAAAAACTTAACCAAAAAGGAACTTATATACCAAAGGAATATAGTATTGGGGAAAGTTACTAAGCTAATACTCTGTATTACTTTATAAACAGTAGGTTGTCAGTTTGTATATTTATAACCTTAGGGAAACAATCGATAGGAACTCTAAATCTACATGTTACAAACATGATCGATTATGAGAATTCACGTACCATGTATGAAAATAAAAAATGAACTCCAATATACAATTTATATTGTTTTTAAAAAATAAAGAGAAATAAAAGCTTGCGATGAGAATCGAACTCTCATCGAACATCGGTTCAAGGGATAATATAACATCCTAGTCACCGGTCCATTAGATATTCATATGAATTTCCAAAAAAGTGGGTACCTTAATTCATCATGTCACATACCCCCTACATATTTTGACCCGTCCCGAGTTATAAAACATATTTCTTTGTGATTATTATACATTTATGCTATTAGTTTTCGACTATTGTGTAACATATTTTATTTTAATTTTATTAAGGGTTTTCTTTCTAAGAGACACCAATTAAATGATTAATCTTAAATATTAGTTTTAAATATAAAAAAATTCGTATTTAATAGTATATGTTATACATACATTTAGGGTATATTACATAAATTGACGTATAGGTTATCACTACCTACAATTTTTTTTTCCTAAACCTTAATTTAAAGAAACTCATTACATTTTTCATATCTGAAATGGGCGTTCCTTAAAAGTAATCATAATTAATTATATATAACTTTTTACCTAAAATATATGCTCGTTAAAATTTTAGGATAGAAAAAAAAACCCAAATAATTTTCCGAATTAAACAATTAACTAACATAATTATTTTAATAAATTATTTTTTAGCAAAGCAAGAATTTTCAATATCAATTTTATGTACGTTATTATGTGTGTTATGTACATATCACAAGAAAACCTTTTTTTAATTTAATTTGCGACATGCGTATAAAATACTAGATTATTACTTGTATATTTTGCGAGCCTTTATTAATATAAGTTAAAACTTTATAAATATAGTTTGTGTAATCAATCAATGGAAAATTAACCGAAATAGTATGTTTTAAGAAGAATGAAATTGTAAACCCTCCGAAATCAAAAAAAAAAAAAGAAAAAAAAAGGTATTGTTGAATGAAACGTTACGGGGAAAAACTTAATCAACATTACTCTTAAATAAATATTTATAGAACTTAAAAATAATCAAAAGTAAGATGCTTAATTAAGTGACAAATGACTAAAAAAGACTTATTTATTAACATAATTAATGTTTGCTCGTTAGAGCTCAACAACCATCACTTAAAGTTGCTATTTTTCGAGCCAATTTGTTTTGTAGATTGAAGATGTATGAAAAATGATTTCTTTTTTGGAAAAATAAAATTCTCGACTCACGATTATTTGGGTGTTTTGTGATTTGTCTTGCTTTTTTTTTTAACGGTATTATAACTTGTCTTGTTTTACTTGAGTTTTGCCTTGACGTTTTAGGATATGTTTTTTTTTCCCAATAGTCTCAAGTTATTTAGCAAAACTTTGTCAATGTTGAAAGGGGCATAAATTTAACACCAGTCTAAATGTAGTTTGTTTACTTTCGAAGGGCCAAAGCTGTAATTATCAGATGCATAGTTAATTTTTGTACTAAAGACAATAACGCAAAGTTGGGGACCCCCTTAATTATGAAGATACGCCATTAAATGTTAGCAAAGTTATGAGCATGTTTGAGTTGTATAAGTAAATAGGGCAACGAAAAGTTGAGATGTAACTAGGGTTTTTGGACTTGACAGGTTATCTCTTTCATATTGTTTTGACCGAATTATTTCTTAAAAAAGTGGAGTTTGAATTTTCAAGATCAAGATGATGAGTTTGATCTCTTATAGGCACCTTTAGTTGTTATTATATCTTTGATACAAATTAAAAGTTACAAAATCTACGTCCAATGTGTTGCGGAGTTAATAATATTATATGTACAAATCAGAGGAGTTAAGAATAAAAGTTCACTTTGAAACACTAGGGAAAAATCTTCACATGTGGGGTGGCGTTTGTGTCCTTCGTGTTCTCTTTATGTCATAGCTTTAAAACTTAGGTTATAAATTTGGTTTGAAGATGGTTTGATGGAAGATCGAGAATTGTTTACGAGTTATGTGTTGGGACGGGTATAGATAATTAAGATTAAGTAGCTATTCTAGAGTTTAAAAGCTTGAGAAACAAAAATATAACATTTATTAAAGTGTTTCAAAACAAAAACAATTTTTTGCTAAGTTTATTCGTTTGAAAAGTCGGTTCTAGTACCTAGTCAAAACAACCTACGAATATTAATTAAAGTAGAATTAAATAACAACATAACATCATATCATATCAAATAATAAGTAGCTTAATTAGTTACAACTTTGTCAACATCACCATGTTAATTGTAGAGACTTATCTACAGCAACCTACGTAACAACCCACATGGAAAAATTATTACTACCTTTGATTTTACATTTTTACCCTAATCAATTTTAACATGTACAGTTGCTGTGACGTCCCGTCTATTTGAGGTACTTTAGTTACCGTTATTATTTTAATATTATTCACTATTGTTTTGACCCTTGTATTTCGCTTTGTTTTACTCTCGGTTTATTATTGAGAATCGGGTTTTATGTGATTATTTTGATTAGTCCCTTGAGACGTAAGTTGATTTTTATCTAAGTGCCTTATAGTTAGTATGCTCATGGAAATAAGTTAGGAGGTTTATGCCAAATTTGTCGGTTAACGTGTCCCTATCCTTAAGAAATCGTGCTTTGCTCGTGTTTATATTTTTACCGAGAAGTATGTATTTCCATTTTGGAATTTAAATTGCCTCATATAATTAATTACAATACCAAGAATACCTATAATGAACTTGTCTAAGTTCATATGTAAAACAATCGGGAACTCTAAACAACGAACGTGCGTAACCATAACTTATAACGAAAAATGAAATTTTGCTGTTGGCAGACCTAGTTGCTCCGCAACTCATTCTCTTGCGCCGCAAGAGGGTGCAGATCAGCAACTTGTGTTTTTCAAACTTTTGCAATTTCTCACTTGTGGGCCTAAATCTTTGGTTTCGGGTTTGTGCTTGCCAATAAGGCTTTTTGGTCCAGAAACAAGTCACTAACACCACCATTGATCCCACATTTCATTTCATAATTTCACACACACACAACTCATCTCTCTCTCTCTTTTCTTTGAAGAACACACACACAAACACAAACACTCCTCCCCATTTCTTTCTTGTACCTGTGATTTCCAGAGCTTAAACCACATTTTCCACCACCATAAATTGTTGTTTTCATCAAGAGGAGTAAGGTTTGATCATCCATTTGAAGATTTACTTGGGTTATAACGTTTTCGGGTCGAAATCACCATCTCACATCAAGATCTTCATCACATCTAGCTTGATCTTCAAATCTTCATTTTCTTTGGGGTATATTAACTTAAACTTTCTGTATTTTATAAGTATTATTCATTGCATGTATCATCTAACTATAGAAAATGAGCTTTATAAGTGTTTGATGGGTAATAATCTATGAAAATCAAGTTTTTATGAAAATGTGTATGGATCTTGCTTAAATGATGTTAAAAGCTTTACAAAATGGTTATTTGAAAGTGTTTTTGAACATATTATAACTTGCATGTCCAAATCTACCAACAAAAGACGATTTACTAAACATGAAAAACGTTTTCGGTGGGAATCTGCCCAGGAGTTGCGCCGCAACTCTCTCTGTTGCGCCGCAACCTGGGGACAGACTGCCCATTTTCGTTTTGTTTCACTATTAAACGTAACCGTAAGCTTGTATTCGTAAGAACCGGTATTAACGGATGGTGTATTGTGTTTTTGGAGTTAGAAATCTCATCACCACACCATCAAAGGATTTTGTCTCGGGTTCTTAGCTTGCTAAAAATAATTGCGGTTGCTATCGGTAAGAATTGACTTTCTTCCAAATTTCTCGTTTATCATATGTTCGGTTTTAGCCTTGAAAAATGGTTAGGAATAAATATTAGACCAATACATGTTTTATTATCGGATTTGGACAACTTTGGACTAAAAGACGTTAAAATGTGAATTTAACCATAAGTAACGTATTTAACTTATATCATATTATATATTATGACAAAGATTTAATTGCTCTTGAAAATACAAATTTTGACAAGCGGGAAAGTGTACTAAATTTGGTCTAATAATATACGTTGCGGAAGCGCTGCCGAAATTCGTTTCACGTCTTTTACGACTATAAAACACTTATATGAGTAAACTTGTGCATAAAAGTAATATATTACATTATAACATCGTCTTTGGACTCAAAGACGCTAACATATTTATAAAAGCCATAATATTACTTAAAACGAATGTTTTAACCTCTTTCAACAAATAAACCTTCGTTTCATAACACGTTCGTAATCTAAAATTATCAAATGCGTTTTTACGACAAACTCTTGGTGAAATGGTTTTGAAGATTATATTACCCTTGTATTTTGAAAAGTAAGACTTTAAATTATCCAAAGTGTCAAATTGGACTTTTAAATTGATTTTGACTTTAATAAGTCAACATAAATGACATTTGACTTTCATAAGTCAACATCTGTGCCTTTGACTTTTATAAAGTCAACATTCCTTACGTTTGACTTTGACCAAGTCAACATTGTTTCCGTTGACCTTGGTCGATCTATTGAAACTTGATAACGATATTCTATTAACCGATACTCCTAGTAATCATTTTCGATTCGGATTATCATCCTTTTTCCAATTGACGATTATGACGTGGAATGCCGATGTCTCTCCGGATGGTCCTATTTGACGCGGAACATCGCCTCCTAAATACGTCACCTCGTTTAAACTTATTAATATTTGGATTATCTTATTTAACTTAATCTTAACCGACAAGGCTAAACCGGACCTATACTTATAGAGATACTGAGACTATATTATTTACTGTTTAGGGCACTTAGACGGGGGGTTTGAAATCCCGTGATTGATTTACCCGAGATTTGCTGAAGATTGTTTTGTGAGTTATTCGTAGCCCTTGTCTTAAATACTTTTGGGCTGTAAAGCGTACTTTAAAATGTTTGCATTTATGCGATAATGTTGTTAAATATCTGGTTTACCCAGTGAATATGGTCTGCCTTAGTTTTAAGTGTTTAAGTCATGGTGGCTCCCCTCTAATACACTCGTTAAGCTTTTGCCCGTGGTTCATATGTATAGATCTGTATTGGGTTATGTACCTAACCCACATTCCTCTGTAGGCTGCTACTACGAGCGGATGTTATGACCGTAATATTAAACTGTATGATTAAACTGGTTGCCTTTGGATTAACACACCTTAGGCTAGGGGATTAAACTGATTGGTTTAGGATCGAGATGTATGACTACTTAGGCATAGTACCTGTCACTTTTGGATGAATACAAGATATATGATTTTGAACTTACATTGTTTACTGAAATTTATCGATGGGTCACTTTTTACTTAAAATTGCGAATAATTCACCAACATGTTGTTGATGTCGTTTTAACGCTTTGCAGGAAATTGAGGATTTCCATTGATCATGCCATAGTTTATTATCGGATCGCTTGCTTTTGGGAAATTTGAATTTGAACTCTTTATTGTAATTTCCATGACGATCCTTTTGTTGATTTCTTTTGGAATTGTATTTGTACTAGGCGTCTTACCGCCCTTGACTTATTGATGTATTTTGTAACATTTGGCATGATCTATTTAATTTGACGTTTTGTTTATCGGTTATATTGTTGTAATCTTGACTTTGATATTATAACTGGAACATCTCGCGTTTCCGCTTCCAAGCGGGGTGTGACAGTTTTTGACACCTTAATTTCATATATCAATTTTTATTAGGTGCATGGTCGAGTTAGTATTAATATGAGCTTATGAGAAGAGGCACTTCATATAATTACGAACCCATAATCATACGTGACATGTAAAAAATTATGTATATTTAAACATTAAGGAAAACGGTATATATGGTATCTTTTAAACCCAATCAAAAACTAACCATGTTTCTATGTCGTCTATATTGGGATCGGTCACCACATGTAAAAATCAACACAACAGTAACCACCAATAAGTATTTAAACTAAGAAAATATAATTCTATTGAATTGTGAATTGTATAAATAATAGAATGCATGTTTTTATATAATATTGCATAGCTTAAACACCATGTAAATCTAACCTAACCTAACCCTAATCTCATGAGTATTGCTCATACGGCTAGCGCGATTATGTCCTGTCGAATACGCCTCCACAACCTGAGAACGGATAATAATTATGTAGCTTGAATCATATATAATAATGTTAAACGCAACTTCTTTTGTCTAAACATTTGTTTCTTTCTAATTTTCCTTTTTCTCCTCTCTTCCTTGTTTTTGCTTGCACGAAGGCAAAGTTGAATTTTGGTGGACGTTTTTGTAACGCCAGGGCTTGAGTTTTGTCCAAAGCTTTGTTTTGCTCTTTAGAAATACGCATTAAGTTCGCGGTCAACAACAAAACGACAATGATCTCCGGCCAATCAGAGACATGTTACGAAAATTAGGTGGTTTTTTTTAAATCAAACATTATACTCACTTTTTCTTTTTACATTTTATCCCATTTCAAGTTCTCTGTAAGACCAATTCATATGAACAACTAGGTGTTTCTGTTTCTATTCCAATTTGACTATTACGGTCAAACATTTTCTATAAACAATGTCTTAGTATAACAAAAAGAATTATTACATGTGATTAACATCATTATTATAAATAAGTAACTTTCTAGAAAAAGGAAGTGTCTAAGTAAGAAATAAGAGCTAAGAATAATGTACCTTTAAATAAACTTCTATAAGGTTCGACCCAAAAAATGTCGAGTATTTATATTGGTTGAAACACTTCTATAAGTTTTTACAAGTGATAACATCAATATTACAAGCTTTTATAAGGTATCAAAAAACGTAGAATAAGTAGATAAAAAATATACTAATATCATTAATCTAAGGTGACATTTGATGTTTTCCTCCATTTTACACCATTATATATATAGAGGCCAAAGACACTAACAAAATTAACTCTCTCTCTCTCTCTCTCTCTCTCTCTCTCTCTCTCTCTCTCTCTCTCTCTCTCTCTCTCTCTCTCACACACACACACACAGTAACAAAGAAAAAATGGCTTATTTCACAAGTTACGGGTTAAGAGTCGGAATGGATGGAAGCTCCAACATGGAAGATCCCAAACCTGATCTCGAATTTGAATTTGAGCTTAATGTAAGTATGTTTATGGTATAACCACTAGTTGAGGGTCGTGTTATACACAAGTTTATTTCACTCACTTCGTTCATTTAAGTAATTAAAAGTTATTTAACTTGATTTTATACAATACGTAACTCTTCTTTAACCTTATCACTTATCATATACACTAGATATAAGCTTTTTGAAAACTTTACAATATTCAATTAAAAAAAATGAAAAGGTTCTAGTGGAAAAACAAAATGAATATACATGTAAAGGAGATTTTCATAGTAATATACTTTGGATTTATAAGTATATGTATGATATAGTATTGTTTAAAAATGATATATATAAATTATTTAATAATTTACAAATTGATAATAATAATAATCAATTGAAACTTAGAAAACTTCTAGACCTAACCAAATAGACTTGCAGGGGTTGAAATGGGTTACGGATGCGAGTCAAAATAGGTAAACTTGTAAATCATTATAGGTAGACGTAGCATATATACTTTAGTATTTAACAAATCCTAAAAAATAAATAACGGAAACATAAAATCAAATTATTTGAATTTGGAGTTGAAATTAAAAACAAAGTTTTGTACCAAAAATATAAATATAAAACAAAGTTTATTGTTAGCACAATTCACGAGTGAACAACTTCGGTGACGCCACAGGCCCTTTTGTTTTTAAGGTCGGCCCATTTGGACCCATCAGTACAAATGACTTGCCATACTAGCCCATTTACTACAGACAATGGCCCAAATTGACCCAAAGCTAATGGTAGAATTCAAACAGTCACCACAATTGAGCTAATTATAGTTTAAAAGCTTGAGAAACAAAAATATATCATTTATTAAAGTGTTTCAAAACAAAAACAAGTTTCTGCTAAGTTTATTCGTTTGAAAAGTCGGTTCTAGTACCTAGTCAAAACAACCTACGAATATTAATAAAAGTAGAATTAAATAACAACATAACATCATATCATATCAAATAATAAGTAGCTTAATTAGTTACAACTTTGTCAACATCACCATGTTAATTGTAGAGGCTTATCTACAACAACCTACGTAACAACCCACATGGAAAAATTATTACTATCTTTGATTTTACATTTTTACCCTAATCAATTTTAACATGTACAGTTTTTGACACCTTAATTTCATATATCAATTTTTATTAGGTGCATGGTCGAGTTAGTATTAATATGAGCTTATGAGAAGAGGCACTTCATATAATTACGAACCCATAATCATACGTGACATGTAAAAAATTATGTATCTTTAAACATTAAGGAAAACGGTATATATGGTATCTTCTAAACCCAACCAAAAACTAACCATGTTTCTATGTCGTCTATATTGGGATCGGTCACCACATGTAGAAATCAACACAACGGTAACCACCAATAAGTATTTAAACTAAGAAAATATAATTCTATTGAATTGTGAATTGTATAAATAATAGAATGCATGTTTTTATATAATATTGCATAGCTTAAACACCATGTAAATCTAACCTAACCTAACCCTAATCTCATGAGTATTGCTCATAAGGGCTAGCGCAATTATGTCCTGTCGAATACGCCTCCACAACCTAAGAACGGATAATAATTATGTAGCTTGAATCATATATTATAATGTTGAACGCAACTTCTTTTGTCTAAACATTTGTTTCTTTCTAATTTTCTTTTTTCTCCTCTCTTCCTTGTTTTTGCTTGCACGAAGGCAAAGTTGTATTTTGGTGGACGTTTTTGTAACGCCAGGGCTTGAGTTTTGCCCAAAGCTTTGTTTTGCTCTTTAGAAATACGCATTAAGTTCGCGGTCAACAACAAAACGACAATGATCTCCGGCCAATCAGAGACATGTTACGAAAATTAGGTGGTTTTTTTTAAATCAAACATTATACTCACTTTTTCTTTTTTACATTTTATCCCATTTCAAGTTCTCTGCAAGACCAACTCATATGAACAACTAGGTGTTTCTCTTTCTATTCCAATATGACTATTACGGTCAAACATTTTCTATAAACAATGTCTTAGTATAACAAAAAAAATTATTACATGTGATTAACATCATTATTATAAATAAGTAACTATCTAGAAGAAGGAAGTGTCTAAGTAAGAAATAAGAGCTAAGAATAATGTACCTTTAAATAAACTTCTATAAGGTTCGACCCAAAAAATGTCGAGTATTTATATTGGTTGAAACACTTCTATAAGTTTTTACAAGTGATAACATCATTATTACAAGCTTTTATAAGGTATCAAAAAACGTAGAATAAGTAGATAAAAAATATACTAATATCATTAATCTAAGAAGGTGACATTTGATGTTTCCCTCCCTTTTACACCATTATATATATAGAGGCCAAAGACACTAACAAAATTAACTCTCTCTCTCTCTCTCTCACACACACACACACACAGTAATAAAGAAAAAATGGCTTATTTCATAAGTTACGGGTTAAGAGTCGGAATGGATGGAAGCTCCAACATGGAAGATCCCAAACCTGATCTCGAAATTGAATTTGAGCTTAGTGTAAGTATGTTTATGGTATAACCACTAGTTGAGGGTCGTGTTATACACAAGTTTATTTCACTCACTTCGTTCATTTAAGTAATTAAAAGTTATTTAACTTGATTTTATACGATACGTAACTCTTCTTTAACCTTATCACTTATCATATACACTAGATATAAGCTTTTTGAAAACTTACAATATTTAATTAAAAAAAATGAAAAGGTTCTAGTGGAAAAACAAAATGAATATACATGTAAAGGAGATTTTCATAGTAATATACTTGGATTTATAAGTATATGTATGATATAATTTTGTTTAAAAATGATATATATAAATTATTTAATAATTTACAAATTGATAATAATAATAATCAATAGAAACTAAGAAAAATTCTAGACCTGACCAAATAGACTTGCAGGGGTTGAAATGGGTTACGGATGCGAATCAAAATAGGTAAACTTGTAAATCATTATAGGTAGACGTAGCATATATACTTTAGTACTTAACAAATCCTAAAAAATAAATAACGGAAACTTAAAATCAAATTATTTGAATTTGGAGTTGAAATTAAAAACAAAGTTTTGTACCAAAAATATAAATATAAAACAAAGTTTATTGTTAGCACAATTCATGAGTGAACAACTTCGTTGACACCACAGGCCCTTTTGTTTTTAAGGTCGGCCCATTTGGACCCATCAGTACAATTGACTTGCCATACTAGCCCATTTACTACAGACAATGGCCCAAATTGACCCAAAGCTAATGGTAGAATTCAAACAGTGACCATAATTGAGCTAATTATAGTTTAAAAGCTTGAGAAACAAAAATATATCATTTATTAAAGTGTTTCAAAACAAAAACAAGTTTCTGCTAAGTTTATTCGTTTGAAAAGTCGGTTCTAGTACCTAGTCAAAACAACCTACGAATATTAATAAAAGTAGAATTAAATAACAACATAACATCATATCATATCAAATAATAAGTAGCTTAATTAGTTACAACTTTGTCAACATCACCATGTTAATTGTAGAGGCTTATCTACAGCAACCTACGTAACAACCCACATGGAAAAATTATTACTATCTTTGATTTTACATTTTTACCCTAATCAATTTTAACATGTACAGTTTTTGACACCTTAATTTCATATATCAATTTTTATTAGGTGCATGGTCGAGTTAGTATTAATATGAGCTTATGAGAAGAGGCACTTCATATAATTACGAACCCATAATCATACGTGACATGTAAAAAATTATGTATCTTTAAACATTAAGGAAAACGGTATATATGGTATCTTCTAAACCCAATCAAAAACTAACCATGTTTCTATGTCGTCTATATTGGGATCGGTCACCACATGTAGAAATCAACACAACGGTAACCACCAATAAGTATTTAAACTAAGAAAATATAATTCTATTGAATTGTGAATTGTATAAATAATAGAATGCATGTTTTTATATAATATTGCATAGCTTAAACACCATGTAAATCTAACCTAACCTAACCCTAATCTCATGAGTATTGCTCATAGGGCTAGCACAATTAGGTCCTGTCGAATACGCCTCCACAACCTAAGAACGGATAATAATTATGTAGCTTGAGTCATATATTATAATGTTGAACGCAACTTCTTTTGTCTAAACATTTGTTTCTTTCTAATTTTCCTTTTTCTCCTCTCTTCCTTGTTTTTGCTTGCACGAAGGCAAAGTTATATTTTGGTGGACGTTTTTGTAACGCCAGGGCTTGAGTTTTGCCCAAAGCTTTGTTTTGCTCTTTAGAAATACGCATTAAGTTCGCGGTCAACAACAAAACGACAATGATCTCCGGCCAATCAGAGACATGTTACGAAAATTAGGTGGTTTTTTTAAATCAAACATTATACTCACCTTTTCTTTTTTACATTTTATCCCATTTCAAGTTCTCTGTAAGACCAACTCATATGAACAACTAGGTGTTTCTGTTTCTATTCCAATATGACTATTACGGTCAAACATTTTCTATAAACAATGTCTTAGTATAACAAAAAGAATTATTACATGTGATTAACATCATTATTATAAATAAGTAACTATCTAGAAAAAGGAAGTGTCTAAGTAAGAAATAAGAGCTAAGAATAATCTACCTTTAAATAAACTTCTATAAGGTTCGACCCAAAAAATGTCGAGTATTTATATTGGTTGAAACACTTCTATAAGTTTTTACAAGTGATAACATCATTATTACAAGCTTTTATAAGGTATCAAAAAACGTAGAATAAGTAGATAAAAAATATACTAATATCATTAATCTAAGAAGGTGACATTTGATGTTCCCTCCATTTTACACCATTATATATATAGAGGCCAAAGACACTAACAAAATTAACACACACTCTCTCTCTCTCTCTCTCTCTCTCTCTCTCTCTCTCTCTCTCTCTCTCTCTCTCTCACACACACACACACACACACAGTAACAAAGAAAAAATGGCTTATTTCACAAGTTACGGGTTAAGAGTCGGAATGGATGGAAGCTCCAACATGGAAGATTCCAAACCTGATCTCGAATTTGAATTTGAGCTTAATGTAAGTATGTTTATCGTATAACCGCTAGTTGAGGGTCGTGTTATACACAAGTTTATTTCACTCACTTCGTTCATTTAAGTAATTAAAAGTTATTTAACTTGATTTTATACGATACGTAACTCTTCTTTAACCTTATCACTTATCATATACACTAGATATAAGCTTTTTGAAAACTTTAAAATATTTAATTAAAAAAATGGAAAAGGTTCTAGTGGAAAAACAAAATGAATATACATGTAAAGGAGATTTTCATAGTAATATACTTGGATTTATAAGTATATGTATGATATAATTTTGTTTAAAAATGATATCTATAAATTATTTAATAATTTACAAATTGATAATAGTAATAATCAATAGAAACTCAAAAAAATTCTAGATCTGACCAAATAGACTTGCAGGGGTTGAATTGGGTTACGGATGCGAGTCGAAATAGGTAAACTTGTAAATCATTATAGGTAGACGTAGCATATATACTTTAGTACTTAACAAATCCTAAAAAATAAATAACTGAAACTTAAAATCAAATTATTTGAATTTGGAGTTGAAATTAAAAACAAAGTTTTGTACCAAAAATATAAATATAAAACAAAGTTTATTGTTAGCACAATTCACGAGTGAACAACTTCGGTGACACCACAACCCTTTTGTTTTTAAGGTCGGATCATTTGGACCCATCAGTACAATTGACTTGCTATACTAGCCCATTTACTACAGACAATGGACCAAATTGACCTAAACCTAATGGTAGAATTCAAACAGTGACCACAATTGACAAATCTTGAGCTAATTATAGTTTAAATTTTTCTTTCATTTATAAGCTTCATTGTTTCGAGTGCGGCACAAACACCATGGTCAACGTCACTGTGGAAAGGGATTCGTGTTCTCAATTCAGCAGATTTCATATTGAAGAGGACTTCGAAGTAAGATTGATATTATTACCGTTAATTATTTCCTATTAAGCTTATGATATGTTTAACCAGTGTGAAAACGAGGAGTGTCAACAAAGTGGTGAAATCATCAGTAATAGGCACATTCCCGATGGTTATTGTTGCGCGTTTAACATTTATGGGGAATTTGAAAGGCAAAGCTATGAGGAAATAAGCCCTGATGATATATTTTGGGAGGCAAAAACGATTGTAATATTACTCTACTATCTATCTTAGTAATTAGTTAGTAGTTAGCTTTCGTTCGTTAACTAAATTTGTACATTGCAGGAACCATGTGGTTTAAGGTTCTTTTCTCTCCGGATGTGGACGGTGATTGGAGAATGAACGATGAAGACTATGATAATACGTTTTGGGAATATAACTACCGCTACCAAAGAAGAGAAGAGGAAGAAGATGATGATGATAATGATGATAAAGATGATGACGATGACGATGACGACAAGGATGATGACGAAGATGACGACAAGGATGATGACGAAGATGATGATAATGATGATGATGACGACGATGACGACAAGGATGATAACGAAGATGATGATGACGATGATGATGATAACGAAGATGATGATGATGATGATGATGACAACGACAACAACAACAACAAAGACGATGATGATGATGACGACAACAACAACAACAAAGACGATGATGATGATGACGACAACAACAACAACAAAGACGATGATGATGATGATGATGATGAGGAGGAAGACTGTTGTGAAGCTCCAGATTATGAAAGGCCTGAAGTCAATAACCTTTTCCTTTTGATTGAACAATTCGCTTAATTAAAGATGGGTTCGACATGAATTTCATTGAAGCATATTATATATGAAGATTGTTGGGTTAATCGGGTTTATTCACGGATCGGTTCGGTATAATAATAACTTGGTATTTGTTTAACCAAGTTATCATACGTAGGTTGCATGAAGTTACTTTATTTCATTAGCTAGTTATTTAATACACACGTTTGTTAGTGGTGTGTTAGTGTCAGTACTAGTTATGAAAGTAGAAGTGATCTAAGTAGTTGTTAGTTTTATTTTACTAAGTCTATTATTGGATGAGTAAAAGTAGGATAGTATGTTGTATTGTTTCTTTATATGAATGTTGACAAGTTTAATCCAATTTAGTTTATCTTTAAACTCTCTGATTTCCAACAAAGACTATATATATAATATATCCAAGTTGAAAACTTCGTAATATCAAATTTATCCAATTTTATTTCAAAAATAAATATGCCACTATTAACTTTGAAAATATCATATATATATATATATATATATATATATATATATATATATATAGAGGTGGGTTCATTTAGGAACCACTAAATATTTAGGAACCATTAGGAACCAATATTCACCAGTGTATATATATGATATTCACCAGTGTATATAAATCATATGTATATATATATATACACTGGTGAATATTATATGTATATACACTGGTGAATATTATATGTATATACACTGGTGAATATCATATTAAATATACACTGGTGAATATCATATATATACACTGGTGAATATTGGTTCCTAATGGTTCCTAAATATTTACATGGTTCTTAAATGAAACCAACTCTATATATATATATATATATATATATATATATATATAGAGGTGGGTTCATTTAGGAACCATCAATTATTTAGGAACCATTAGGAACCATTTTTAGGCAAGGTGGCAATTTTGTAATTAAGTCAAATCCCCAAATTGGAAATCAATTAAAACCCACTTTAAAATACTAATTAACTTTAAATTAACATATCTAGAGTATAACTAGGTTTTAGGAAAAACTAAATACACCATTAAAACAAGCATTTAATTATCTTTCCAACGAGCACCCACTTGATATACTTTTGACGACTTTTTTTTTTTTTTTTTTTTTTAGTGAGTTTCGGTATATACACTAGTGTATATACTAAATATTCACCAGTGTATATACTAATTCACCAAAAACACATCTAAACCATATACACTATACACTAGTGTATACACTATATTCACTAATGTATACGAATCTTTATATTAATTTCCTTTTAATTGTGAATACGCAATATACAAATGTGAATATACAATATATATATATACACAAGTGAATATGCAATATACACCAGTGAATACGCAATATACACAAGTGAATATACAATATACACCAGTGAATACCATGTATTCAATAGAGAATACATCTTATACATTAGTGAATATAGTGTATACACTAGTGTATATTGTATAAATACACTAGTGTATAACTATACATTAGTGAATATAGTGTATACACTAGTGTATAAATACACTACTGTAGTGTATAAATACACTAGTGTATAACTATACATTAGTGAATATAGTGTATACACTAGTGTATAGTATATATGGTTCAGATGTGTTTTTTGTGAATTAGTATATACACTGGTGAATATTTAGTATATACACTAGTGTATATACCGAAACTCACTGTAAAAAAAAAAGTCGTCAAAAGTATATCAAGTGGGTGCTCGTTGGAAAGATAATTAAATGCTTGTTCTAATGGTGTATTTAGTTTTTCCTAAAACCTAGTTATACTCTAGATATGTTAATTTAAAGTTAATTAGGATTTTAAAGTGGTTTTAATTGATTTCCAATTTGGCTCTCAATTTTGACTTAATTACAAAATTGCCACCTTGAGTTTAATTACAAAATTGCCACCTTGCCTAAAAATGGTTCCTAATGGTTCCTAAATAATTACATGGTTGTTAAATGAAACCAACTCTATATATATATATATATATATATATATATATATATATATATATATATATATAGAGGTGGGTTCATTTAGGAACCATCAATTATTTAGGAACCATTAGGAACCATTTTTAGGCAAGGTGGCAATTTTGTAATTAAGTCAAATCCCCAAATTGGAAATCAATTAAAACCCACTTTAAAATACTAATTAACTTTAAATTAACATATCTAGAGTATAACTAGGTTTTAGGAAAAACTAAATACACCATTAAAACAAGCATTTAATTATCTTTCCAACGAGCACCCACTTGATATACTTTTGACGACTTTTTTTTTTTTTTTTTTTTTTAGTGAGTTTCGGTATATACACTAGTGTATATACTAAATATTCACCAGTGTATATACTAATTCACCAAAAACACATCTAAACCATATACACTATACACTAGTGTATACACTATATTCACTAATGTATACGAATCTTTATATTAATTTCCTTTTAATTGTGAATACGCAATATACAAAAGTGAATATACAATATATATATACACAAGTGAATATACAATATACACCAGTGAATACGCAATATACACAAGTGAATATACAATATACACCAGTGAATACCATGTATTCAATAGAGAATACATCTTATACATTAGTGAATATAGTGTATACACTAGTGTATATTGTATAAATACACTAGTGTATAACTATACATTAGTGAATATAGTGTATACACTAGTGTATAAATACACTACTGTAGTGTATAAATACACTAGTGTATAACTATACATTAGTGAATATAGTGTATACACTAGTGTATAGTATATATGGTTCAGATGTGTTTTTTGTGAATTAGTATATACACTGGTGAATATTTAGTATATACACTAGTGTATATACCGAAACTCACTGTAAAAAAAAAAAAAAAAAGTCGTCAAAAGTATATCAAGTGGGTGCTCGTTGGAAAGATAATTAAATGCTTGTTCTAATGGTGTATTTAGTTTTTCCTAAAACCTAGTTATACTCTAGATATGTTAATTTAAAGTTAATTAGGATTTTAAAGTGGTTTTAATTGATTTCCAATTTGGCTCTCAATTTTGACTTAATTACAAAATTGCCACTTTGAGTTTAATTACAAAATTGCCACCTTGCCTAAAAATGGTTCCTAATGGTTCCTAATGGTTCCTAAATAATTACATGGTTCTTAAATGAAACCAACTCTATATATATATATATATATATATATATATATATATATATATATATATATATGAAAAATGCTTTGTCCATGATCACACCCACCTATATGTAATTGTGTCACATTCGTAATGAATAAGTATTGAATGGTGGAGGCTTCCTCCGTCCCTAAAATAACGAGTCATAAAATATCAAGCGAAGTTTTGGGACATTATCAATTTCCAAAATATCGTTCCATCCTCTTGAAGTTATTTTCATGTCACGAAGAAAAGGAAGGTTCTTAAACCTGATTAAATTAGTGACCTACATTTGATTACCGGATTGTCACTAATCTAAAGGGAATCAATCATCCACGTATCAAGTTCTACACTTATTGTATTTAAATTTTCACTATAAGGAATGTTTTTTTTTTTTTTCTTTTTTTTAAGGTTAAGCTCCTTGAGAATACTTTTGGAAGCTACGAACCGAATCCATTTTTCAACAAATGACCAAGAGATAAAAACAGTTGGCTTGACCATTAACTTTTTATTACGCAAATGACCAAGCGGAAAGAAAGTAAGCATATGTTTGTACTTCAAACGGTTTTTCGTATGAGACGATGGGCTTTTCGCCATGATTTCGTAATTTGATTCAAGTTGGTTTTTCTCAAGCATTTTATCAAACACCTAAAGGTTTCATATAAATTAACCATAATCATAATCATAATAAATATATATTAGAAACCGTAAATATTAAGCATATAACTTATGAGTCCATCATACAATTAACTAATGAGACCAGCTATACAACACATACACCTAACTCGTTTTTTTCGTGAGCGGTCATCCAGTCCGCCCATAGAATAAAGAAAAATGAGGAGGGTAATTTGGATCCTGTTGAACTGGAGTTCGCCAAGGCGGGACAAAAAGAGGAATTTCCCGAGGGCATTCCCGGATGTGGTGCAGATGCCCTTCGGTTTGCCCTTATCTCATACACAGCCCAAGTACCATCTTTATTAACTAGAGGTCGCAAAAAGTTGGGTTGGGTTAAAATGTTTGTTTTGTTTTAATAGTTAATTATAGTGTCAAATAGAGGCGGGTTGTGTAACAATTCAAAATGAGTTTCAGTTACTCGAAACATTGTCTTTTACTTTTCAAATAGATAATCTGTTTGTCAAATATGATGATTACAAACATTATTTTATTTTAAGTCGTGTATTTTATGTAAAATGATTGATGAGGTTTTAAGCTTTAAAAAAATTTCATGTTGCATATTTTCTACTCGTTCGACCTTTTCCTTTCTATGATATGTAACTTCCATACACTTTAAAGATCAAAACATTACTTAAAAGAGACCTTCTTAAAGATAACCGGGTCTAAATTTCCACCTCCACTAGTATTGAATATTAATGCTTTTCTACGAAACATATTATTTATCTTGCTCTTCTTTAAACCAACATTTGTTTTTTTTTTTACTCATTGTAGTCCGATAGAGTAAATCTAGACATAAAACGGGTTCCTGGGTATCGTCAGTGGTGTAATAAACTTTGGAATGTTGTGCGATTTTCCTTGAGCAAACTTGGGGACGATTATACCCTTCAACAGAGATAGTCCTAGAGGAGATGCTGTCTAGTTGCCAATGGATACTTTATGTACTTAACAAAGCGATATCCATAACATCTTTGGGTTCGTATGAGTTCTCTGAGGCAGGGACTGCTGTATATTCTTGGTGGCAGTATCAGTTTTGCGATATATTAATCATTGAAGTAATCAAACCCTATTTCTATGGCGAAGATGAGTCTGCAAAGGTTTATGCACATGATATGTTGTGGGTGTGTTTGGATAATGGACTGAGATTGCTCCATCCTTTTATGCCGTATGTTACTGAAGAGTTGTGGCAATGTCTTCCGTCACCAAATCATTATATACTCCATAATGATATGTGAATACCCGTCAGTTGTGGAGGTTAGATATTTCGCTCCAATGTTTCCCCTTTATATTACTTTTTTTCTTGTCAAAATATAATTAAGTAAACATATATTGTACTTATCGTGTTCTGGTTTACCTCTTGCAGCCATGGACAAATGAAAAGGTGGAACGTTGAAGAGCAATCATTTAATACAAGTAAATTAGATGAAGACAATTGTGGCATCACTCGCCATTTTTTATGCATTCTTTTCAATTTGCCACCCAAAGAAAGTAATAGCATGTCAAGACTGGCGGTTCAAAGACAAAAATTACTTCTCCAGGCTAAGTGTGTTACTAGTGTAGAAATAAATACAATTCATATAATTTCAGATACTTAAAGGACTGATACCGCAATCCGCTACAAACAACATAAAATATTCATGTAGTTATACTCTAAATTTATTTATATTGTATTCGGTCAACATTGTTGCTTGTTTTTTTTCCCGATATTATGATAATCGGTTTATTCCAAAGATCTAAAAAATCGGTTATTTCTTGTTAATGGGGCAAAAGTAGGTCACTTTGACAAAAACATGAGGCAAGAAAGTTACATTTTGAACAAATAAAGTTTTCCTATTATAGTCTTTAAATTTGAAATTAGTTGTTTATCACTTAACTTATTTTGATCAAACGAAATAACCTTCATTCGATATTAATCATTTATTATGCTTAAACGATTATAACGCAAAACCGTTAGAGAATAAGTGGCATAGATAAATTCTTTAAGGTCATTTTGCCATAATTTTTAACCGAGTTTTGAGATTATATGAAAAATTAGTTTTACAAAAATGCCTCTTTAAATGTCATAAAACAAGTTACGGGCCCCTTTTAATATCATGACAATATGACCTTTTTTTATCATGACATTTTGATCAAGTCATGAATAATGTGAAAAATAACTTTTACATAATTGGGCCTTTAAATGTCATAATAATTTGGCTTTCATATTATGGTCACGGAAGTTTATTAAAAAATATTGTAAGTTATATTAGTAAAGAATCTTTATTAATATGGAAACATACTTTCCAAATTGTAGATCAAGTTTCATTATTAACTAGGGGTATGCTCGTGCTTCGCACAAGTTCGTGGAAGTACGTGTTCGTCTGCGTTTGGGTTATTGCTGATGTTCATCTTTCAGCGACTCGAAGTGATCTGTGATGCTGCAACGGTAGTAGGTGTTAAAAAAAAATCGAAATTGAGACACGACATAATGATTTTTGGTATTTCCAGATCTAAAAACGAATAAGATAAAACAAACCGAAATTGAAAAATTGAATCTGTGAGTTAGAATCAAAAATTAGGGTTTCTGACTCGCGATTGTAACTCACAGATGGTCTTTTTCTGTTCTTCAATTTCGGTTTATTTTATCTTCTTGGTATTCGTATTTTGTCCTGTGATTGTGTTTATTTTTTTCAGAAAATTCGTTACTATTCAGATATTGGTTTAAAGAAGTTATAAAGTTGGGTTACTTATCTTTATTGGAGGGAGTATCACCGAACGTGGACATCTGCTATTTTCCTCCGATCTGTTGGACAGGATTCAAAACCATTTGGACTATTCGGGTAAAAGTCTCTTGACTTTTTCAGAACGGTTCAAATGATTTTGAATCCGTCCGAAATCGAGGAAGCATTGACGATGTCCATCGTATTAAAGTCTATGAACTATTCGGGTAGAGGTCGGCGTATGTCGTGTGCTTTGATGATTGTCTCGGCTGATCTTGTATTGCTGGCCGGAGGGCTTCGGCTTTGGCGGCAGTGGTTTTTGTTGATAGCTTTTTTTTCTTTTTGTGTGAGTGCATAGGATTGTATTAATGGTGTTGTAGGTTGTGTGGAGGGGGTGGATTGGATATGTTTTTGGGGTTGGGCGGTGGAGGTGTGTTAGCTTTGTAGATAAGGTTTTGATATTGGGATATGTGTATGTATGTTTTGGATTTTTGTAAGATCTATTGAATTATTTATTTTGTGGTTGTGCGTTTATATTTGTTGTTGAATTTTTATTCGTTCGTTCCTTTTTTTGTAATTTACATTTTGGTTGTGTATGGATTTTACGTATGTGCGTAGAATGAAATTGAGTCGGCCGATAAGATAAGGAGCAGTTGTTATTTGTCGTTTACCAAAAGAGGTGTTTTTGTTACCATAATTCCCTGCGCTGGTGTTTCTAAGAGTGCTAGCGGAATATCGTTTACAAAATGTACAAAAGTTGCGGGAATTTATATCTACGTGAGGTTGTCGTTGTTGCTTCCTGGTGCTGTTTGTGTTTTACTCCGGATACCGTTCACGCTTTGTGGGATTTAGGTGTTCTATTCCATCTGCAAAGCGTAAGGGTAATTTGTTTCAGTGCATGTATTTGTTTTTTGTTTATATTTCTTGTTATTGTGGAGGATGTGTACCTCTTACCTTTGCTAGTTTGTGTTTGCGAACGTCCCTCTCGGCGATGTCTTTTCCTTGATCTTGTGCATCTGTTGTGCCTGATTGTTTGCGTTTGCGTAAGTCTTTCTTGCTGGCGTCTTTACTTTGATCTGTATTTTCAAAGTGCTAATTGTTAGTATCTTTATGTAAGAGGCTTTTTATTTTGACTCTTGTTACCTGTTGGTTCGAATTGCGGGTCTTTACCGGTTGTCGATTTGTCGGTCCTCTCTGTTCTGGTGGTGTTGGTTGTTTGATTGTTTTCGTCGCTTTGCGGAGCTATAGGTGTGTTTGGGGGTGACTCTATCGGGTCGAAGTGCAGTTGTCTAGCAGTCGTCGGTTTCTCGGTTTTGTTTGTTTCTGTAGTGTCCGTCGTTTTTGTGTTTTTGTCACTACGCGGAGTTGCAGGTGTGTTCGGGGGTGGTGTCGTCTGTGCTGACTCTGTTATTGCCAGAGTTGTGGAAGCAGTCGGTTGTGGTGATGGTGTCTCTTCGGGGATTGGTTATGTGTTCACGATCACAAAGTTGATGCTATTTGGGCTCGACTTTTTGGTCAGTTCGATGTAGAATCGTTTTGTGTTCATGCCTTTGTTTATGAATGCGGGAGGCATTACCTTGCGATCTTCGTAGCCGTCTATTGTGATGAGGTCTTTGCAACTGCGGCCTAGTATCTTTTGCATGCACATATCGGTTGCCACAGCTTCTAGTTTTGCAGTTCCATCGAATAACACGATTCTGATGTTATAGCTGCAAGTGTTTGGTTTGTGTTAGTCTGTATATCTAGTTTCTATATGCAGAGTGTATATGGTATTTATGAGCTTACATGAAATTTGGATCGGATTTTGGCCCGTGATTTGGGCAGAACCATACTTGCATCTGTCTCGAGATTTGACATTTGCATTCTGGACAAGAAACGTTGTACCAACTGTTTTCAATTTGCGTTTCTGTGATTCTTGCATTGACAGTGATTGTTTTTCGCTGTTATAACATATTTTTGTATCTGTTAGAATGCAATAAAGATTTGAAATTTATATTCCCTTGTCGTAGTGCTTACCAGTAGCAATTCATATGGCATCGATGTCACCTCTTCGAGTGTCCTGATTGTCTGTGGTATGAGGGCAGAGGTCTGTGCCTCGATTGTATCCAGGTGCTGCTGTTGGCCAATGTTTTGAGATAGTGGCGGATTTATGATGATGTGAGTCGCGTCTGTAGAAGACATTTTTAGCGTTCCTGAAGTAGTGTGTGTGTAGGAGTTGTTAGTTGCGTATAATGTAGAAGTAATATATTGTTGGGTTATAACTTAGCTAAATATAGTTTAACCATAAACAACAAACCTAACAAACAAGAAAAGTAACTTAAGCTGTTAATACGGAAGGTATTATAAGTTACTACGGAAGATCAAGTTAGTGCGGCTGTTCAACAAAGTTACTACGGTTCATCAAGTTACTACGGCAGTATTGAAGTTACTAAGGAACAAGTAAAAGTCAAGTCAAAGTTAAACAGATACGGTTGAAGTCAAGACACGGAAGACGAATCTTAACTTGCACGTATAATCTAATTAGATAGAGATATAATTAGATTATGTTTCCTTTTCTCAATAGATAGAGTTTCCTTATTTTATGTTTAGATAAGGATAGAAGTAGTTTCCTAGTTTATCTAGGTTTGCCTCAAGGTCTATAAATATAGATCCTTGTAGAGAGAAACAAACACGTTGTATTAGTATTCATTGATTAATACAATTAAGGCGTATAATTCGACAATCGTTTTGTTTATTCTTATTCATTATTCATTAGTCGATAACTCGTAATATTGAAGTGTTCATCCGCTGCTGAACTTCTTCAATAGATCACGATCTAACGAAGGCGAACTTATTAGTTTACATAGACTTATACGATCCTGACAAGTGGTATCAGAGCACAGGAGGTGCTTTAGATCCATTGATCAACGAGTTAATAATCCTCATAATCAAGAATCACAACAACCATCATGACGGAAGTTGCAATTGGCAAAGTTCCTATTCTGAACAGCAACGAATTCGACTTATGGAAGCTACGAATCAAGCAACACATCCTACTATCTGACTATACAGTCTGGGATGTGATCATCAATGGAAACAAACTTCCTGCCACCAATGGAGCTGATGGACAACCAGGAATGGCTGCTCGTGCACCGGTGTGTGATCTTGAATGAAGGGAAAAACAAACGGAGATCAAGGCTCTAAGTATTCTTCTAATTGCAATCCCCAACGAATATCAATCGCAATTCGAAGAATATGAAGATGCAAAATCGCTATGGGAAGCGTTGGAGAAGAGATTCAGCGGAACAAAGAATACAAAGAAGAACAAGAAAGCTCTACTCAAACAGGAGTATGAAAACTTCAACTCCTTGCCTGGCGAACGAATGACTCAAACGTTTGATCGTTACAAAAAGCTCACTGGCGAGATGATCAGTGCAGGAATCAAGTACGATAAATATGATCTTAACAGAAAGTTCATCCGCGCTCTAGGGAAGGAATGGATCGTGTACACTGTTTCCTACAGACAAGGAGACACCCTAGAAGCACTAGAGTTGGATGATCTTTACAACGATTTAAGAGTCTTTGAATCTGAAGTCGAAGCAGAAAAGGTTGTAACTACCAACCCTAGTATTACCAATAGTAATACTGCCCTTGCCACAACATCTGGAGGACCAAAACATGAAATCAGCGAAGAGATTTCATTCGAAGCCTTTATTTGTAAATGTTCAAATCTCACAAGTGAAGAGGTCAAACAGATGCATCAGGATGATTGTGATGAAATCGACCTAAAGTGGCAATCTGCTATGCTGGCACTACGAGCAAGAAGGTTCTTGAATAGGACAGGAAGGCGATTCAATCCACGAAACAACGAACGAATTACCTTCGACAAAAGCAAGGTGAAGTGTTATGAATGCAGTGAACTAGGTCACTTTGGTCGAGACTGTACAAATAAGTCACGAACCAACAATCCACGCACCACTCAAGATACAAATCAGAGTGCACTCATGTCCCAGGACATATTTGGATATGATTGGAGTGACTTGGCTGAAGAAACAAGTCAAAATAGAGCACTAATCTCTGAAGAACAAAACCACGTAGAAACCACTACTACTGTTCACCATGCATGCATCGCCGTAGTAATGGATGATACGGACATTCTGGGAAACTTAGTTGCTGCGGATGACTTAGTTTCTACGGAGCTCGCATACACTGATATTGGAATTCCTGAAATCAGCGACAATATACTGGGATACGACTGGAATGATGATGATCAAGGAGCACCACAAGAGGATGCTCTCATGGCAATTGACTCACCACCACCAGCATCTTCATCTCTTATGGCCGAGGTAAATTCCAACTTATGTACTCCTGAGTGTAAAGCAATAATTGTTAAGTACAAAGACCATAATCAGTTAATGAGTGACTCCCTTAAAAACTTAGAAGAACAAAGACGGTCAGCACATAGGGTAATTGACAACCTAGAAAACCAGATTAAGTCCCACAAAATCAATGAACAAAGCTATCAAGAAAAGATTAATCTACTTGAATGGCGAAAAGAGGACTTACTTCTTAAACTCAAGGTGGCTAGGGATAAAATCAAACTCCTAGAACAAGAACATGATAAAGTTGAGTTAGATGTAGGGAAGTTAGAGTTTGCTTCAAAATCTGTAAACGACCTATGCCAAAAACAAATACATAGTAAAGTTAAAGCTGGCCTAGGTTACAAAGAAGTTGCCCCTCCATTTAACCAAAACTACATCCCACCATCTTTAGATGAACCACGAATTCCTATCTCCCAGACACCACCAAAGGAAGCATTCAATGTTGATCCAATCAACTATGATGAAGTTCTTATTGAGGACTTAGTTGAAGAGAGTCAACTTAATATTGTGAAAAATAAAAACATTCCGCTTGAAAATCATCTTATCACAATAGAAGGTTGCACTCAACAATCTTCACAAAGTCTAGTGCGTATGCCATGCCCTAACCCCATCAACAACATCAAAACATTGGTTCAAAGAAAGCCCAAACCAGTTCCCAAAGAAACAGTTAAGACTTGGAATCACATAGGTAAAAGAGGAAACCAACGCAATATGAATCAAGTCAAAACTCAAAAGGGACAAATTGTTAAATCCTCAAGAAAAGGGTGTTTTATTTGTGGTAAATTGAATCATTATGCAAAAATCTGTTATCACAATCCTCAAAATCAAACACAAGTGATTCAAAAACCACATAATGGGGTGGGATACAAAGGCAGGGATGTCTCTAAAAACAACTTTGTCAAACACATTTCTCCAGTAAATCAAGGTGTTAACAAAAGAAACATAATTTCCAACAAGAAAAATAGGGTTAATACTGCTAGACAATCAGTTGTTTCTACGGCCAAGGTTAATACGGCAAAAAGTAAGGGTGTTAATACTGCTCGTGTTAATACTGTGAAAACTAACCGTATGAAGCCTGCTCGTGTTAATACTGCCAAAAGTAACTTTGTTACTAAGGCTCCTATTAACAAAACGAAACAACGGAATGTCAAACCAGTACCTATTCCAATTGTTAAATCAAAAGTTGTCAACACCAAAATTGTTCAAAAAGAAAAATCTTTCAAACGAGTGTGGCAACCAAAAGTTCAAGTAACTCAACCACCTATCCCCACTGATTTTTCAAAACTAGTACAAAGGAAGGTGAGTTACTTTGATGATATGGGCAAACCCAAGTCAACTTTGGCTTGGGTTCCCCTCAGAAACTAATCTCTATCGTTTATGTGCAGGTTCAGCCAACAAAAGAGAATGAGAACAGTTGGCATGTAGATAGTGGCTGCTCCAGGCACATGACGGGCAACATGTCATGCCTTCAGGACTTTGAAAAGTTCAATGGTGGATACGTTGCCTTTGGAGGCAATCCAAAAGGAGGAAAGATTACTGGGAAAGGGACAATCAACAATGGTACACTGCACTTCAAGGATGTGTACTATGTGCAACAGCTTCAATACAATCTGTTAAGTGTGTCTCAAGTTTGTGATGAGAAACACACACCAATATTCACTGCTACAGAATGTATTATAATGAAGCCTGGGTATGTCATAGGTCACAATAGCATTAAGAATGTCCGAAGAAAGATATTAGAAGCCATTTTATCCATGAAAAACTCAATCAAACAAAAAAATACCCTTTTAAAGTAAAAACCCTAATTCTAAAAACCCATAGGTACTTTTAAACCCTAATTTTCTAAAAACCTTACCTTACATTACAATTTCTAGTCCATACTCCAGCACCACCCTAATAAACTTTATAATAACCGAAATCAACAATCCAAACCACGTTATACCCATTAATACCCTAATTTCCTTATAAAGCCTAGATTTCTTCTGGTACGAGTTAGAATCACGGTTTAGGTGGGTGATATTTATGTTTCATAATCCCGTAGGTCACAATAGCATTAAGAATGATGAAAGTATGATTCTACTCAGAACACCAAGGAGAGACAATGTCTACTGCTTAGACATGTCCAAGGTTCAACTAAATTCACCAGAAGCATGCTTTCTCTCAAAAGCTACTTTCGATGAATCTACTATCTGGCATAGGAGGATGTGCCACATGAACCTTAAGAACATCAATAAACTAGTTAAATCTAGTTTAGTTAGAGGTGTTCCAAACAAGCAGTTCAACCTTGAAGATAACTGCTTAGCATGCTTGAAGGGAAAGCAACACAAAACTTCCCACAAAACAAAGGAGATCAACTCTAACACCACACCTTTACATTTACTTCACATGGATCTCTTTGGTCCTACCAATGTAAAGAGTATAGCGAAGAAGTCATACTGTCTTGTCATTACTGATGACTTTTCAAGATATACATGGGTGTATTTTCTTGGAACAAAAGATGAAACAAGTCAGCTCCTCATCACTTTTGTCACCAAAGTTGAACACCAACTCAACCTGAAGATCAAGAAGATTAGATGTGACAACGGCACAGAGTTCAAGAACCAAGTGATGAATGACTTCTGTGACAAAAAGGGAATAGAAAGACAATTCAGCGCAGCAAGGACTCCTCAACAGAATGGAGTCGCTGAAAGAAGAAATAGGACATTGATTGAAGCAGCACAAAGCATGTTGGCTGACTCCAATCTTCCAATGTTCTTCTGGGCAGAAGCAGTTAACACTGCCTGCTATGTCCAGAACAGGGTCCTTCTAGTCAAAGACCACAACAAGACTCCATATGAGCTTATCCACAAGAGACAACCTATGATAAGCTTCCTACGCGCTTTTGGATGTCCTTGCACAGTTCTAAAATCTAAGGAGTATCTTGGAAAGTTTGATAGCAAAGCTGATGAAGGCACATTTGTTGGTTATTCATCTCAAAGTAAAGCATATCGAGTTTACAACCACAAATCAAAGATCATTGAGGAGAGTTCTAATGTGACCTTCAATGAGCACACTTTCACCAAGAAAGGACATGGACCAGCCTGGGTATTCAACTTGGATGCACTAACAAAATCTTTAAACTCCAACTTTGAGTTT